>CM062803.1:4344969-4944969 GCA_031770325.1 Bolboschoenus planiculmis | reverse complement strand
GAAAATCAAGAATTTGGTCGCGAATACAAAAATCTAGTTTTGGATCAAGAAAATCAAGAATTGGGTCCCGAATACAAAAATCTAGTTTTGGATCAAGAAAATCAAGAATTGGGTCGCGAATACAAAAATCTAGTTTTGGATCAAGAAAATCAAGAAGTCGGTCGCGAATAAAAAATCTAGTTTTGGATCAAGAAAATCAAGAATTTGGTCCCGAATACAAAAAACTAGTTTTGGATCAAGAAAACCAAGAATTTCGTCGCGAACACAAAAATCTAGTTTTGGATCAAGAAAATCAAGAACTGCGTGGCGTATACAAAAATTTAGTTTTGGATCAAGAAAATAAGCATTTGGTCGCGAATACAAAAATCTAGTTTTGGATCAAGAAAATGAAGAATTTGGTCGCGAATACAAAAATCTAGTTTTGGATCAAGAAAATCAAGAATTTGGTCGCGAACAAAAAATCTAGTTTTGGATCAAGAAAATCAAGAATTTGGTCGCGAATACAAAAATCTTGTTTTGGATCAAGAAAATCAAGAATTTGGTCGCGAATAGAAAAATCTAGTTTTGGATCTAGAAAAACAAGAATTGGGTCGCGAAAACAAAATACTAGTTTTGGATCAAGAAAATCAAGAATTGGGTCCCGAATACTAAAATCTAGTTTTGGATCAAGAAAATAAAGAATTTGGTCGCGAACACAAAAATCTAGTTTTGGATCAAGAAAATCAAGAACTGCGTGGCGTATACAAAAATCTAATTTTGGATCAAGAAAATAAGCATTTGGTCGCGAATACAAAAATCTAGTTTTGCATCAAGAAAATCAAGAATTTGGTCGCGAATACAAAAATCTAGTTTTGGATCAAGAAAATCAAGAATTTTGTCGCGAATACAAAAATCTAGTTTTGGATCAAGAAAATCAAGAATTGGGATCCCGAATACAAGAAACTAGTTTTGGATCAAGAAAATCAAGAATTTGGTCCCGAATACAAAAAACTAGTTTTGGATCAAGAAAATCAAGAATTTGGTAGCGAACACAAAAATCTAGTTTTGGATCAAGAAAATCAAGAACTGCGTGGCGTATACAAAAATCTAGTTTTTGATCAAGAAAATCAAGAATTGGGTCGCGAAAACAAAAAACTAGTTTTGGATCAAGAAAATCAAGAATTTGGTCGCGAATACAAAAATCTAGTTTTGGATCAAGAAAATCAAGAATTGGGTCCCGAATACAAAAATCTAGTTTTGGATCAAGAAAATCAAGAATTTGGTCGCGAATACAAAAATCTAGTTTTGGATCAAGAAAATCAAGAATTTGGTCCCGAATACAAAAATCTAGTTTTGAGAATTTGGTCGCGAAAACAAAAAACTAGTTTTGGATCAAGAAAATCAAAAATTGGGTCGCGAAACCAAAAAACTAGTTTTGGATCAAGAAAATCAAGAATTTGGTCGCGAAAACAAAAATGTAGTTTTGGATCAAGAAAATCAAGAATTTGGTCGCGAATACAAAAATCTAGTTTTGGATCAAGAAAATCAAGAACTGCGTGGCGAATACAAAAATCTAGTATTGGATCCAGAAAATGAAGAATTTGGTCGCGAAAACAACAAACTAGTTTTGGATCAAGAAAATCAAGAATTTGGTCGTGAATACAAAAATGTAATTTTGGATCAAGAAAATCAAGAATTTGGTCGCGAATAGAAAAATCTAGTTTTGGATCAAGAAAATGAAGAATTGAGTCGCGAATACAAAAATCAAGTTTTGGATCAAGAAAATCAAGAATTTGGTCGCGAATAGAAAAATTTAGTTTTGGATCAAGAAAATCAAGAATTGGGTCGCGAAAACAAAAAACTAGTTTTGGATCAAGAAAATCAAGAATTTGGTCGCGAATACAAAAATCTAGTTTTGGATCAAGAAAATCAAGAATTGGGTCCCGAATACAAAAATCTAGTTTTGGATCAAGAAAATCAAGAATTTGGATCCCGAATACAAAAAACTAGTTTTGGATCAAGAAAATCAAGAATTTGGTCGCGAATACAAAAATCTAGTTTTGCATCAAGAAAATCAAGAATTTGGTCGCGAATACAAAAATCTAGTTTTGGATAAAGAAAATCAAGAATTTGGTCGCGAATACAAAAATCTAGTTTTGGATCAAGAAAATCAAGAATTGGGATCCCGAATACAAAAAACTAGTTTTGGATCAAGAAAATCAAGAATTTGGTCGCGAACACAAAAATCTAGTTTTGGATCAAGAAAATCAAGAACTGCGTGGCGTATACAAAAATCTAATTTTGGATCAAGAAAATAAGCATTTGGTCGCGAATACAAAAATATAGTTTTGCATCAAGAAAATCAAGAATTTGGTCGCGAATACAAAAATCTAGTTTTGGATCAAGAAAATCAAGAATTGGGATCCCGAATACAAGAAACTAGTTTTGGATCAAGAAAATCAAGAATTTGGTCGCGAATACAAAAATCTAGTTTTGGATCAAGAAAATCAAGAATTTGGTCGCAAACACAAAAATCTAGTTTTGGATCAAGAAAATCAAGAACTGCGTGGCGAATACAAAAATCTAGTTTTGGATCAAGAAAATGAAGAATTTGGTCGCGAATACAAAAATCTAGTTTGGATCTAGAAAATCAAGAATTGGGTCCTGAATACAAAAAACTAGTTTTGGATCAAGAAAATCAAGAATTTGGTCCCGAATACAAAAAACTAGTTTTGGATCAAGAAAATCAAGAATTTGGTCGCGCACACAAAAATATAGTTTTGGATCAAGAAAATCAAGAACTGCGTGGCGTATACAAAAATCTAGTTTTGGATCAAGAAAATAAGCATTTGGTCGCGAATACAAAAATCTAGTTTTGGATCAAGAAAATCAAGAATTTGGTCGCGAATACAAAAATCTAGTTGTGGATCAAGAAAATCAAGAATTGGGTCCCGAATACAAAAATCTAGTTTTGGATCAAGAAAATCAAGAATTGGGTCGCGAATACAAAAATCTAGTTTTGGATCAAGAAAATCAAGAAGTCGATCGCGAATAAAAAATCTAGTTTTGGATCAAGAAAATCAAGAATTTGGTCCCGAATACAAAAAACTAGTTTTGGATCAAGAAAATCAAGAATTTCGTCGCGAACACAAAAATCTAGTTTTGGATCAAGAAAATCAAGAACTGCGTGGCGTATACAAAAATTTAGTTTTGGATCAAGAAAATAAGCATTTGGTCGCGAATACAAAAATCTAGTTTTGGATCAAGAAAATGAAGAATTTGGTCGCGAATACAAAAATCTAGTTTTGGATCAAGAAAATCAAGAATTTGGTCGCGAACAAAAAATCTAGTTTTGGATCAAGAAAATCAAGAATTTGGTCGCGAATACAAAAATCTTGTTTTGGATCAAGAAAATCAAGAATTTGGTCGCGAATAGAAAAATCTAGTTTTGGATCTAGAAAAACAAGAATTGTTCGCGAAAACAAAATACTAGTTTTGGATCAAGAAAATCAAGAATTGGGTCCCGAATACTAAAATCTAGTTTTGGATCATGAAAATAAAGAATTTGGTCGCGAACACAAAAATCTAGTTTTGGATCAAGAAAATCAAGAACTGCGTGGCGTATACAAAAATCTAATTTTGGATCAAGAAAATAAGCATTTGGTCACGAATACAAAAATCTAGTTTTGCATCAAGAAAATCAAGAATTTGGTCGCGAATACAAAAATCTAGTTTTGGATCAAGAAAATCAAGAATTTTGTCGCGAATACAAAAATCTAGTTTTGGATCAAGAAAATCAAGAATTGGGATCCCGAATACAAGAAACTTGTTTTGCATCAAGAAAATCAAGAATTTGGTCGCGAATACAAAAATCTAGTTTTGGATCAAGAAAATCAAGAATTTGGTCGCGAATACAAAAATCTAGTTTTGGATCAAGAAAATCAAGAATTGGGATCCCGAATACAAAAAACTAGTTTTGGATCAAGAAAATCAAGAATTTGGTCGCGAACACAAAAATCTAGTTTTGGATCAAGAAAATCAAGAACTGCGTGGCGTATACAAAAATCTAATTTTGGATCAAGAAAATAAGCATTTGGTCGCGAATACAAAAATATAGTTTTGCATCAAGAAAATCAAGAATTTGGTCGCGAATACAAAAATCTAGTTTTGGATCAAGAAAATCAAGAATTGGGATCCCGAATACAAGAAACTAGTTTTGGATCAAGAAAATCAAGAATTTGGTCGCGAATACAAAAATCTAGTTTTGGATCAAGAAAATCAAGAATTTGGTCGCAAACACAAAAATCTAGTTTTGGATCAAGAAAATCAAGAACTGCGTGGCGAATACAAAAATCTAGTTTTGGATCAAGAAAATGAAGAATTTGGTCGCGAATACAAAAATCTAGTTTGGATCTAGAAAATCAAGAATTGGGTCCTGAATACAAAAAACTAGTTTTGGATCAAGAAAATCAAGAATTTGGTCCCGAATACAAAAAACTAGTTTTGGATCAAGAAAATCAAGAATTTGGTCGCGCACACAAAAATATAGTTTTGGATCAAGAAAATCAAGAACTGCGTGGCGTATACAAAAATCTAGTTTTGGATCAAGAAAATAAGCATTTGGTCGCGAATACAAAAATCTAGTTTTGGATCAAGAAAATCAAGAATTTGGTCGCGAATACAAAAATCTAGTTGTGGATCAAGAAAATCAAGAATTGGGTCCCGAATACAAAAATCTAGTTTTGGATCAAGAAAATCAAGAATTGGGTCGCGAATACAAAAATCTAGTTTTGGATCAAGAAAATCAAGAAGTCGATCGCGAATAAAAAATCTAGTTTTGGATCAAGAAAATCAAGAATTTGGTCCCGAATACAAAAAACTAGTTTTGGATCAAGAAAATCAAGAATTTCGTCGCGAACACAAAAATCTAGTTTTGGATCAAGAAAATCAAGAACTGCGTGGCGTATACAAAAATTTAGTTTTGGATCAAGAAAATAAGCATTTGGTCGCGAATACAAAAATCTAGTTTTGGATCAAGAAAATGAAGAATTTGGTCGCGAATACAAAAATCTAGTTTTGGATCAAGAAAATCAAGAATTTGGTCGCGAACAAAAAATCTAGTTTTGGATCAAGAAAATCAAGAATTTGGTCGCGAATACAAAAATCTTGTTTTGGATCAAGAAAATCAAGAATTTGGTCGCGAATAGAAAAATCTAGTTTTGGATCTAGAAAAACAAGAATTGTTCGCGAAAACAAAATACTAGTTTTGGATCAAGAAAATCAAGAATTGGGTCCCGAATACTAAAATCTAGTTTTGGATCATGAAAATAAAGAATTTGGTCGCGAACACAAAAATCTAGTTTTGGATCAAGAAAATCAAGAACTGCGTGGCGTATACAAAAATCTAATTTTGGATCAAGAAAATAAGCATTTGGTCACGAATACAAAAATCTAGTTTTGCATCAAGAAAATCAAGAATTTGGTCGCGAATACAAAAATCTAGTTTTGGATCAAGAAAATCAAGAATTTTGTCGCGAATACAAAAATCTAGTTTTGGATCAAGAAAATCAAGAATTGGGATCCCGAATACAAGAAACTAGTTTTGCATCAAGAAAATCAAGAATTTGGTCGCGAATACAAAAATCTAGTTTTGGATCAAGAAAATCAAGAATTTGGTCGCGAATACAAAAATCTAGTTTTGGATCAAGAAAATCAAGAATTGGGATCCCGAATACAAAAAACTAGTTTTGGATCAAGAAAATCAAGAATTTGGTCGCGAACACAAAAATCTAGTTTTGGATCAAGAAAATCAAGAACTGCGTGGCGTATACAAAAATCTAGTTTTGGATCAAGAAAATAAGCATTTGGTCGCGAATACAAAAATCTAGTTTTGGATCAAGAAAATCAAGAATTTGGTCGCGAATACAAAAATCTAGTTTTGCATCAAGAAAATCAAGAATTTGGTCGCGAATACAAAAATCTAGTTTTGGATAAAGAAAATCAAGAATTTGGTCGCGAATACAAAAATCTAGTTTTGGATCAAGAAAATCAAGAATTGGGATCCCGAATACAAAAAACTAGTTTTGGATCAAGAAAATCAAGAATTTGGTCGCGAACACAAAAATCTAGTTTTGGATCAAGAAAATCAAGAACTGCGTGGCGTATACAAAAATCTAATTTTGGATCAAGAAAATAAGCATTTGGTCGCGAATACAAAAATATAGTTTTGCATCAAGAAAATCAAGAATTTGGTCGCGAATACAAAAATCTAGTTTTGGATCAAGAAAATCAAGAATTGGGATCCCGAATACAAGAAACTAGTTTTGGATCAAGAAAATCAAGAATTTGGTCGCAAACACAAAAATCTAGTTTTGGATCAAGAAAATCAAGAATTTGGTCGCAAACACAAAAATCTAGTTTTGGATCAAGAAAATCAAGAACTGCGTGGCGAATACAAAAATCTAGTTTTGGATCAAGAAAATGAAGAATTTGGTCGCGAATACAAAAATCTAGTTTGGATCTAGAAAATCAAGAATTGGGTCCTGAATACAAAAAACTAGTTTTGGATCAAGAAAATCAAGAATTTGGTCCCGAATACAAAAAACTAGTTTTGGATCAAGAAAATCAAGAATTTGGTCGCGCACACAAAAATATAGTTTTGGATCAAGAAAATCAAGAACTGCGTGGCGTATACAAAAATCTAGTTTTGGATCAAGAAAATAAGCATTTGGTCGCGAATACAAAAATCTAGTTTTGGATCAAGAAAATCAAGAATTTGGTCGCGAATACAAAAATCTAGTTGTGGATCAAGAAAATCAAGAATTGGGTCCCGAATACAAAAATCTAGTTTTGGATCAAGAAAATCAAGAATTGGGTCGCGAATACAAAAATCTAGTTTTGGATCAAGAAAATCAAGAAGTCGATCGCGAATAAAAAATCTAGTTTTGGATCAAGAAAATCAAGAATTTGGTCCCGAATACAAAAAACTAGTTTTGGATCAAGAAAATCAAGAATTTCGTCGCGAACACAAAAATCTAGTTTTGGATCAAGAAAATCAAGAACTGCGTGGCGTATACAAAAATTTAGTTTTGGATCAAGAAAATAAGCATTTGGTCGCGAATACAAAAATCTAGTTTTGGATCAAGAAAATGAAGAATTTGGTCGCGAATACAAAAATCTAGTTTTGGATCAAGAAAATCAAGAATTTGGTCGCGAACAAAAAATCTAGTTTTGGATCAAGAAAATCAAGAATTTGGTCGCGAATACAAAAATCTTGTTTTGGATCAAGAAAATCAAGAATTTGGTCGCGAATAGAAAAATCTAGTTTTGGATCTAGAAAAACAAGAATTGTTCGCGAAAACAAAATACTAGTTTTGGATCAAGAAAATCAAGAATTGGGTCCCGAATACTAAAATCTAGTTTTGGATCATGAAAATAAAGAATTTGGTCGCGAACACAAAAATCTAGTTTTGGATCAAGAAAATCAAGAACTGCGTGGCGTATACAAAAATCTAATTTTGGATCAAGAAAATAAGCATTTGGTCACGAATACAAAAATCTAGTTTTGCATCAAGAAAATCAAGAATTTGGTCGCGAATACAAAAATCTAGTTTTGGATCAAGAAAATCAAGAATTTTGTCGCGAATACAAAAATCTAGTTTTGGATCAAGAAAATCAAGAATTGGGATCCCGAATACAAGAAACTAGTTTTGCATCAAGAAAATCAAGAATTTGGTCGCGAATACAAAAATCTAGTTTTGGATCAAGAAAATCAAGAATTTGGTCGCGAATACAAAAATCTAGTTTTGGATCAAGAAAATCAAGAATTGGGATCCCGAATACAAAAAACTAGTTTTGGATCAAGAAAATCAAGAATTTGGTCGCGAACACAAAAATCTAGTTTTGGATCAAGAAAATCAAGAACTGCGTGGCGTATACAAAAATCTAATTTTGGATCAAGAAAATAAGCATTTGGTCGCGAATACAAAAATATAGTTTTGCATCAAGAAAATCAAGAATTTGGTCGCGAATACAAAAATCTAGTTTTGGATCAAGAAAATCAAGAATTGGGATCCCGAATACAAGAAACTAGTTTTGGATCAAGAAAATCAAGAATTTGGTCGCGAATACAAAAATCTAGTTTTGGATCAAGAAAATCAAGAATTTGGTCGCCAACACAAAAATCTAGTTTTGGATCAAGAAAATCAAGAACTGGGTCGCGAATACAAAAATCTAGTTTTGGATCAAGAAAATCAAGAAGTCGATCGCGAATAAAAAATCTAGTTTTGGATCAAGAAAATCAAGAATTTGGTCCCGAATACAAAAAACTAGTTTTGGATCAAGAAAATCAAGAATTTCGTCGCGAACACAAAAATCTAGTTTTGGATAAAGAAAATCAAGAACTGCGTGGCGTATACAAAAATCTAGTTTTGGATCAAGAAAATAAGCATTTGGTCGCGAATACAAAAATCTAGTTTTGGATCAAGAAAATGAAGAATTTGGTCGCGAATACAAAAATCTAGTTTTGGATCAAGAAAATCAAGAATTTGGTCGCGAACAAAAAATCTAGTTTTGGATCAAGAAAATCAAGAATTTGGTCGCGAATACAAAAATCTTGTTTTGGATCAAGAAAATCAAGAATTTGGTCGCGAATAGAAAAATCTAGTTTTGGATCTAGAAAAACAAGAATTGGGTCGCGAAAACAAAATACTAGTTTTGGATCAAGAAAATCAAGAATTGGGTCCCGAATACTAAAATCTAGTTTTGGATCATGAAAATAAAAAATTTGGTCGCGAACACAAAAATCTAGTTTTGGATCAAGAAAATCAAGAACTGCGTGGCGTATACAAAAAACTAATTTTGGATCAAGAAAATAAGCATTTGGTCACGAATACAAAAATCTAGTTTTGCATCAAGAAAATCAAGAATTTGGTCGCGAATACAAAAATCTAGTTTTGGATCAAGAAAATCAAGAATTTTGTCGCGAATACAAAAATCTAGTTTTGGATCAAGAAAATCAAGAATTGGGATCCCGAATACAAGAAACTAGTTTTGCATCAAGAAAATCAAGAATTTGGTCGCGAATACAAAAATCTAGTTTTGGATCAAGAAAATCAAGAATTTGGTCGCGAATACAAAAATCTAGTTTTGGATCAAGAAAATCAAGAATTGGGATCCCGAATACAAAAAACTAGTTTTGGATCAAGAAAATCAAGAATTTGGTCGCGAACACAAAAATCTAGTTTTGGATCAAGAAAATCAAGAACTGCGTGGCGTATACAAAAATCTAATTTTGGATCAAGAAAATAAGCATTTGGTCGCGAATACAAAAATATAGTTTTGCATCAAGAAAATCAAGAATTTGGTCGCGAATACAAAAATCTAGTTTTGGATCAAGAAAATCAAGAATTGGGATCCCGAATACAAGAAACTAGTTTTGGATCAAGAAAATCAAGAATTTGGTCGCAAACACAAAAATCTAGTTTTGGATCAAGAAAATCAAGAACTGCGTGGCGAATACAAAAATCTAGTTTTGGATCAAGAAAATGAAGAATTTGGTCGCGAATACAAAAATCTAGTTTGGATCTAGAAAATCAAGAATTGGGTCCTGAATACAAAAAACTAGTTTTGGAATTAAGAAAATCAAGAATTTGGTCCCGAATACAAAAAACTAGTTTTGGATCAAGAAAATCAAGAATTTGGTCGCGCACACAAAAATATAGTTTTGGATCAAGAAAATCAAGAACTGCGTGGCGTATACAAAAATCTAGTTTTGGATCAAGAAAATAAGCATTTGGTCGCGAATACAAAAATCTAGTTTTGGATCAAGAAAATCAAGAATTTGGTCGCGAATACAAAAATCTAGTTTTGGATCAAGAAAATCAAGAATTGGGTCCCGAATACAAAAATCTAGTTTTGGATCAAGAAAATCAAGAATTGGGTCGCGAATACAAAAATCTAGTTTTGGATCAAGAAAATCAAGAAGTCGATCGCGAATAAAAAATCTAGTTTTGGATCAAGAAAATCAAGAATTTGGTCCCGAATACAAAAAACTAGTTTTGGATCAAGAAAATCAAGAATTTCGTCGCGAACACAAAAATCTAGTTTTGGATCAAGAAAATCAAGAACTGCGTGGCGTATACAAAAATCTAGTTTTGGATCAAGAAAATAAGCATTTGGTCGCGAATACAAAAATCTAGTTTTGGATCAAGAAAATGAAGAATTTGGTCGCGAATACAAAAATCTAGTTTTGGATCAAGAAAATCAAGAATTTGGTCGCGAACAAAAAATCTAGTTTTGGATCAAGAAAATCAAGAATTTGGTCGCGAATACAAAAATCTTGTTTTGGATCAAGAAAATCAAGAATTTCGTCGCGAATAGAAAAATCTAGTTTTGGATCTAGAAAAACAAGAATTGGGTCGCGAAAACAAAATACTAGTTTTGGATCAAGAAAATCAAGAATTGGGTCCCGAATACTAAAATCTAGTTTTGGATCATGAAAATAAAGAATTTGGTCGCGAACACAAAAATCTAGTTTTGGATCAAGAAAATCAAGAACTGCGTGGCGTATACAAAAATCTAATTTTGGATCAAGAAAATAAGCATTTGGTCGCGAATACAAAAATCTAGTTTTGCATCAAAAAAATCAAGAATTTGGTCGCGAATACAAAAATCTAGTTTTGGATCAAGAAAATCAAGAATTTTGTCGCGAATACAAAAATCTAGTTTTGGATCAAGAAAATCAAGAATTGGGATCCCGAATACAAGAAACTAGTTTTGCATCAAGAAAATCAAGAATTTGGTCGCGAACACAAAAATCTAGTTTTGGATCAAGAAAATCAAGAATTTGGTCGCGAATACAAAAATCTAGTTTTGGATCAAGAAAATCAAGAATTGGGATCCCGAATACAAAAAACTAGTTTTGGATCAAGAAAATCAAGAATTTGGTCGCGAACACAAAAATCTAGTTTTGGATCAAGAAAATCAAGAACTGCGTGGCGTATACAAAAATCTAATTTTGGATCAAGAAAATAAGCATTTGGTCGCGAATACAAAAATATAGTTTTGCATCAAGAAAATCAAGAATTTGGTCGCGAATAGAAAAATCTAGTTTTGGATCAAGAAAATGAAGAATTGAGTCGCGAATACAAAAATCAAGTTTTGGATCAAGAAAATCAAGAATTTGGTCGCGAATAGAAAAATTTAGTTTTGGATCAAGAAAATCAAGAATTGGGTCGCGAAAACAAAAAACTAGTTTTGGAACAAGAAAATCAAGAATTTGGTCGCGAATACAAAAATCTAGTTTTGGATCAAGAAAATCAAGAATTGGGTCCCGAATACAAAAATCTAGTTTTGATCAAGAAAATCAAGAATTTGGTCGCGAATACAAAAATCTAGTTTTGGATCAAGAAAATCAAGAATTGGGTCCCGAATACAAAAATCTAGTTTTGGATCAAGAAAATCAAGAAGTCGATCGCGAACATAAAATCTAGTTTTGGATCAAGAAAATCAAGAATTTGGTCCCGAATACAAAAAACTAGTTTTGGATCAAGAAAATCAAGAATTTCGTCGCGAACACAAAAATCTAGTTTTGGATCCAGAAAATCAAGAACTGCGTGGCGTATACAAAAATCTAGTTTTGGATCAAGAAAATAAGCATTTGGTCGCGAATACAAAAATCTAGTTTTGGATCAAGAAAATGAAGAATTTGGTCGCGAATACAAAAATCTAGTTTTGCATCAAGAAAATCAAGAATTTGGTCGCGAATACAAAAATCTAGTTTTGGATCAAGAAAATCAAGAATTTGGTCGCGAATACAAAAATCTAGTTTTGGATCAAGAAAATCAAGAATTGGGATCCCGAATACAAAAAACTAGTTTTGGATCAAGAAAATCAAGAATTTGGTCGCGAACACAAAAATCTAGTTTTGGATCAAGAAAATCAAGAACTGCGTGGCGTATACAAAAATCTAATTTTGGATCAAGAAAATAAGCATTTGGTCGCGAATACAAAAATATAGTTTTGCATCAAGAAAATCAAGAATTTGGTCGCGAATACAAAAATCTAGTTTTGGATCAAGAAAATCAAGAATTGGGATCCCGAATACAAGAAACTAGTTTTGGATCAAGAAAATCAAGAATTTGGTCGCGAATACAAAAATCTAGTTTTGGATCAAGAAAATCAAGAATTTGGTCGCAAACACAAAAATCTAGTTTTGGATCAAGAAAATCAAGAACTGCGTGGCGAATACAAAAATCTAGTTTTGGATCAAGAAAATGAAGAATTTGGTCGCGAATACAAAAATCTAGTTTGGATCTAGAAAATCAAGAATTTGGTCCCGAATACAAAAAACTAGTTTTGGATCAAGAAAATCAAGAATTTGGTCGCGCACACAAAAATATAGTTTTGGATCAAGAAAATCAAGAACTGCGTGGCGTATACAAAAATCTAGTTTTGGATCAAGAAAATAAGCATTTGGTCGCGAATACAAAAAATCTAGTTTTGGATCAAGAAAATCAAGAATTTGGTCGCGAATACAAAAATCTAGTTTTGGATCAAGAAAATCAAGAATTGGGTCCCGAATACAAAAATCTAGTTTTGGATCAAGAAAATCAAGAATTGGGTCGCGAATACAAAAATCTAGTTTTGGATCAAGAAAATCAAGAAGTCGATCGCGAATAAAAAATCTAGTTTTGGATCAAGAAAATCAAGAATTTGGTCCCTAATACAAAAAACTAGTTTTGGATCAAGAAAATCAAGAATTTCGTCGCGAACACAAAAATCTAGTTTTGGATCAAGAAAATCAAGAACTGCGTGGCGTATACAAAAATCTAGTTTTGGATCAAGAAAATAAGCATTTGGTCGCGAATACAAAAATCTAGTTTTGGATCAAGAAAATGAAGAATTTGGTCGCGAATACAAAAATCTAGTTTTGGATCAAGAAAATCAAGAATTTGGTCGCGAACAAAAAATCTAGTTTTGGATCAAGAAAATCAAGAATTTGGTCGCGAATACAAAAATCTTGTTTTGGATCAAGAAAATCAAGAATTTGGTCGCGAATAGAAAAATCTAGTTTTGGATCTAGAAAAACAAGAATTGGGTCGCGAAAACAAAATACTAGTTTTGGATCAAGAAAATCAAGAATTGGGTCCCGAATACTAAAATCTAGTTTTGGATCAAGAAAATAAAGAATTTGGTTGCGAACACAAAAATCTAGTTTTGGATCAAGAAAATCAAGAACTGCGTGGCGTATACAAAAATCTAATTTTGGATCAAGAAAATAAGCATTTGGTCGTGAATACAAAAATCTAGTTTTGCATCAAGAAAATCAAGAATTTGGTCGCGAACACAAAAATCTAGTTTTGGATCAAGAAAATCAAGAACTGCGTGGCGTATACAAAAATCTAATTTTGGATCAAGAAAATAAGCATTTGGTCGCGAATACAAAAATATAGTTTTGCATCAAGAAAATCAAGAATTTGGTCGCGAACACAAAAATCTAGTTTTGGATTAAGAAAATCAAGAACTGCGTGGCGTATACAAAAATCTAATTTTGGATCAAGAAAATAAGCATTTGGTCGCGAATACAAAAATATAGTTTTGCATCAAGAAAATCAAGAATTTGGTCGCGAATACAAAAATCTAGTTTTGGATCAAGAAAATCAAGAACTGCGTGGCGTATACAAAAATCTAATTTTGGATCAAGAAAATAAGCATTTGGTCGCGAATACAAAAATATAGTTTTGCATCAAGAAAATCAAGAATTTGGTCGCGAACACAAAAATCTAGTTTTGGATCAAGAAAATCAAGAACTGCGTGGCGTATACAAAAATCTAATTTTGGATCAAGAAAATAAGCATTTGGTCGCGAATACAAAAATATAGTTTTGCATCAAGAAAATCAAGAATTTGGTCGCGAATACAAAAATCTAGTTTTGGATCAAGAAAATCAAGAATTGGGATCCCGAATACAAGAAACTAGTTTTGGATCAAGAAAATCAAGAATTTGGTCGCGAATACAAAAATCTAGTTTTGGATCAAGAAAATCAAGAATTTGGTCGCAAACACAAAAATCTAGTTTTGGATCAAGAAAATCAAGAACTGCGTGGTGAATACAAAAATCTAGTTTTGGATCAAGAAAATGAAGAATTTGGTTGCGAATACAAAAATCTAGTTTTGCATCAAGAAAATCAAGAATTTGGTCGCGAACACAAAAATCTAGTTTTGGATAAAGAAAATCAAGAACTGCGTGGCGTATACAAAAATCTAATTTTGGATCAAGAAAATAAGCATTTGGTCGCGAATACAAAAATATAGTTTTGCATCAAGAAAATCAAGAATTTGGTCGCGAATACAAAAATCTAGTTTTGGATCAAGAAAATCAAGAATTGGGATCCCGAATACAAGAAACTAGTTTTGGATCAAGAAAATCAAGAATTTGGTCGCGAATACAAAAATCTAGTTTTGGATCAAGAAAATCAAGAATTTGGTCGCAAACACAAAAATCTAGTTTTGGATCAAGAAAATCAAGAACTGCGTGGCGAATACAAAAATCTAGTTTTGGATCAAGAAAATGAAGAATTTGGTTGCGAATACAAAAATCTAGTTTGGATCTAGAAAATCAAGATTTGGGTCCTGAATACAAAAAACTAGTTTTGGATTAAGAAAATCAAGAATTTGGTCCCGAATACAAAAAACTAGTTTTGGATCAAGAAAATCAAGAATTTGGTCGCGCACACAAAAATATAGTTTTGGATCAAGAAAATCAAGAACTGCGTGGCGTATACAAAAATCTAGTTTTGGATCAAGAAAATAAGCATTTGGTCGCGAATACAAAAATCTAGTTTTGGATCAAGAAAATCAAGAATTTGGTCGCGAATACAAAAAAATCTAGTTTTGGATCAAGAAAATCAAGAATTGGGTCCCGAATACAAAAATCTAGTTTTGGATCAAGAAAATCAAGAATTGGGTCGCGAATACAAAAATCTAGTTTTGGATCAAGAAAATCAAGAATTTGGTCGCGAATACAAAAATCTAGTTTTGGATCAAGAAAATCAAGAAGTCGATCGCGAATAAAAAATCTAGTTTTGGATCAAGAAAATCAAGAATTTGGTCCCTAATACAAAAAACTAGTTTTGGATCAAGAAAATCAAGAATTTCGTCGCGAACACAAAAATCTAGTTTTGGATCAAGAAAATCAAGAACTGCGTGGCGTATACAAAAATCTAGTTTTGGATCAAGAAAATAAGCATTTGGTCGCGAATACAAAAATCTAGTTTTGGATCAAGAAAATGAAGAATTTGGTCGCGAATACAAAAATCTAGTTTTGGATCAAGAAAATCAAGAATTTGGTCGCGAACAAAAAATCTAGTTTTGGATCAAGAAAATCAAGAATTTGGTCGCGAATACAAAAATCTTGTTTTGGATCAAGAAAATGAAGAATTTGGTCGCGAATAGAAAAATCTAGTTTTGGATCTAGAAAAACAAGAATTGGGTCGCGAAAACAAAATACTAGTTTTGGATCAAGAAAATCAAGAATTGGGTCCCGAATACTAAAATCTTGTTTTGGATCAAGAAAATAAAGAATTTGGTTGCGAACACAAAAATCTAGTTTTGGATCAAGAAAATCAAGAACTGCGTGGCGTATACAAAAATCTAATTTTGGATCAAGAAAATAAGCATTTGGTCGTGAATACAAAAATCTAGTTTTGCATCAAGAAAATCAAGAATTTGGTCGCGAACACAAAAATCTAGTTTTGGATCAAGAAAATCAAGAACTGCGTGGCGTATACAAAAATCTAATTTTGGATCAAGAAAATAAGCATTTGGTCGCGAATACAAAAATATAGTTTTGCATCAAGAAAATCAAGAATTTGGTCGCGAATACAAAAATCTAGTTTTGGATCAAGAAAATCAAGAATTGGGATCCCGAATACAAGAAACTAGTTTTGGATCAAGAAAATCAAGAATTTGGTCGCGAATACAAAAATCTAGTTTTGGATCAAGAAAATCAAGAATTTGGTCGCAAACACAAAAATCTAGTTTTGGATCAAGAAAATCAAGAACTGCGTGGCGAATACAAAAATCTAGTTTTGGATCAAGAAAATGAAGAATTTGGTTGCGAATACAAAAATCTAGTTTGGATCTAGAAAATCAAGAATTGGGTCCTGAATACAAAAAACTAGTTTTGGATTAAGAAAATCAAGAATTTGGTCCCGAATACAAAAAACTAGTTTTGGATCAAGAAAATCAAGAATTTGGTCGCGCACACAAAAATATAGTTTTGGATCAAGAAAATCAAGAACTGCGTGGCGTATACAAAAATCTAGTTTTGGATCAAGAAAATAAGCATTTGGTCGCGAATACAAAAATCTAGTTTTGGATCAAGAAAATCAAGAATTTGGTCGCGAATACAAAAAAATCTAGTTTTGGATCAAGAAAATCAAGAATTGGGTCCCGAATACAAAAATCTAGTTTTGGATCAAGAAAATCAAGAATTGGGTCGCGAATACAAAAATCTAGTTTTGGATCAAGAAAATCAAGAAGTCGATCGCGAATAAAAAATCTAGTTTTGGATCAAGAAAATCAAGAATTTGGTCCCGAATACAAAAAACTAGTTTTGGATCAAGAAAATCAAGAATTTCGTCGCGAACACAAAAATCTAGTTTTGGTTCAAGAAAATCAAGAACTGCGTGGCGTATACAAAAATCTAGTTTTGGATCAAGAAAATAAGCATTTGGTCGCGAATACAAAAATCTAGTTTTGGATCAAGAAAATGAAGAATTTGGTCGCGAATACAAAAATCTAGTTTTGGATCAAGAAAATCAAGAATTTGGTCGCGAACAAAAAATCTAGTTTTGGATCAAGAAAATCAAGAATTTGGTCGCGAATACAAAAATATTGTTTTGGATCAAGAAAATCAAGAATTTGGTCGCGAATAGAAAAATCTAGTTTTGGATCTAGAAAAACAAGAATTGGGTCGCGAAAACAAAATACTAGTTTTGGATCAAGAAAATCAAGAATTGGGTCCCGAATACTAAAATCTAGTTTTGGATCAAGAAAATAAAGAATTTGGTCGCGAACACAAAAATCTAGTTTTGGATCAAGAAAATCAAGAACTGCGTGGCGTATACAAAAATCTAATTTTGGATCAAGAAAATAAGCATTTGGTCGCGAATACAAAAATCTAGTTTTGCATCAAGAAAATCAAGAATTTGGTCGCGAACACAAAAATCTAGTTTTGGATCAAGAAAATCAAGAACTGCGTGGCGTATACAAAAATCTAATTTTGGATCAAGAAAATAAGCATTTGGTCGCGAATACAAAAATATAGTTTTGCATCAAGAAAATCAAGAATTTGGTCGCGAATACAAAAATCTAGTTTTGGATCAAGAAAATCAAGAATTGGGATCCCGAATACAAGAAACTAGTTTTGGATCAAGAAAATCAAGAATTTGGTCGCGAATACAAAAATCTAGTTTTGGATCAAGAAAATCAAGAATTTGGTCGCAAACACAAAAATCTAGTTTTGGATCAAGAAAATCAAGAACTGCGTGGCGAATACAAAAATCTAGTTTTGGATCAAGAAAATGAAGAATTTGGTCCCGAATACAAAAATCTAGTTTGGATCTAGAAAATCAAGAATTGGGTCCGGAATACAAAAAACTAGTTTTGGATCAAGAAAATCAAGAATTTGGTCCCGAATACAAAAAACTAGTTTTGGATCAAGAAAATCAAGAATTTGGTCGCGCACACAAAAATATAGTTTTGGATCAAGAAAATCAAGAACTGCGTGGCGTATACAAAAATCTAGTTTTGGATCAAGAAAATAAGCATTTGGTCGCGAATACAAAAAATCTAGTTTTGGATCAAGAAAATCAAGAATTTGGTCGCGAATACAAAAATCTAGTTTTGGATCAAGAAAATCAAGAATTGGGTCCCGAATACAAAAATCTAGTTTTGGATCAAGAAAATCAAGAATTGGGTCGCGAATACAAAAATCTAGTTTTGGATCAAGAAAATCAAGAAGTCGATCGCGAATAAAAAATCTAGTTTTGGATCAAGAAAATCAAGAATTTGGTCCCTAATACAAAAAACTAGTTTTGGATCAAGAAAATCAAGAATTTCGTCGCGAACACAAAAATCTAGTTTTGGATCAAGAAAATCAAGAACTGCGTGGCGTATACAAAAATCTAGTTTTGGATCAAGAAAATAAGCATTTGGTCGCGAATACAAAAATCTAGTTTTGGATCAAGAAAATGAAGAATTTGGTCGCGAATACAAAAATCTAGTTTTGGATCAAGAAAATCAAGAATTTGGTCGCGAACAACAAATCTAGTTTTGGATCAAGAAAATCAAGAATTTGGTCGCGAATACAAAAATCTTGTTTTGGATCAAGAAAATCAAGAATTTGGTCGCGAATAGAAAAATCTAGTTTTGGATCTAGAAAAACAAGAATTGGGTCGCGAAAACAAAATACTAGTTTTGGATCAAGAAAATCAAGAATTTCGTCCCGAATACTAAAATCTAGTTTTGGATCAAGAAAATAAAGAATTTGGTCGCGAACACAAAAATCTAGTTTTGGATCAAGAAAATCAAGAACTGCGTGGCGTATACAAAAATCTAATTTTGGATCAAGAAAATAAGCATTTGGTCGCGAATACAAAAATCTAGTTTTGCATCAAGAAAATCAAGAATTTGGTCGCGAATACAAAAATCTAGTTTTGGATCAAGAAAATCAAGAATTTTGTCGCGAATACAAAAATCTAGTTTTGGATCAAGAAAATCAAGAATTGGGATCCCGAATACAAGAAACTAGTTTTGGATCAAGAAAATCAAGAATTTGGTCCCGAATACAAAAAACTTGTTTTGGATCAAGAAAATCAAGAATTTGGTAGCGAACACAAAAATCTAGTTTTGGATCAAGAAAATCAAGAACTGCGTGGCGTATACAAAAATCTAGTTTTTGATCAAGAAAATAAGCATTTGGTCGCGAATACAAAAATCTAGTTTTGCATCAAGAAAATCAAGAATTTGGTCGCGAATACAAAAATCTAGTTTTGGATCAAGAAAATCAAGAATTTGGTCGCGAATACAAAAATCTAGTTTTGGATCAAGAAAATCAAGAATTGGGATCCCGAATACAAAAAACTAGTTTTGGATCAAGAAAATCAAGAATTTGGTCGCGAACACAAAAATCTAGTTTTGGATCAAGAAAATCAAGAACTGCGTGGCGTATACAAAAATCTAATTTTGGATCAAGAAAATAAGCATTTGGTCGCGAATACAAAAATATAGTTTTGCATCAAGAAAATCAAGAATTTGGTCGCGAATACAAAAATCTAGTTTTGGATCAAGAAAATCAAAAATTGGGATCCCGAATACAAGAAACTAGTTTTGGATCAAGAAAATCAAGAATTTGGTCGCGAATACAAAAATCTAGTTTTGGATCAAGAAAATCAAGAATTTGATCGCAAACACAAAAATCTAGTTTTGGATCAAGAAAATCAAGAACTGCGTGGGGAATACAAAAATCTAGTTTTGGATCAAGAAAATGAAGAATTTGGTCGCGAATACAAAAATCTAGTTTGGATCTAGAAAATCAAGAATTGGGTCCGGAATACAAAAAACAAGTTTTGGATCAAGAAAATCAAGAATTTGGTCCCGAATACAAAAAAACTAGTTTTGGATCAAGAAAATCAAGAATTTGGTCGCGCACACAAAAATCTAGTTTTGGATCAAGAAAATCAAGAACTGCGTGGCGTATACAAAAATCTAGTTTTGGATCAAGAAAATAAGCATTTGGTCGCGAATACAAAAATCTAGTTTTGGATCAAGAAAATCAAGAATTTGGTCGCGAATACAAAAATCTAGTTTTGGATCAAGAAAATCAAGAATTTGGTCGCAAACACAAAAATCTAGTTTTGGATCAAGAAAATCAAGAACTGCGTGGCGAATACAAAAATCTAGTTTTGGATCAAGAAAATGAAGAATTTGGTCCCGAATACAAAAATCTAGTTTGGATCTAGAAAATCAAGAATTGGGTCCTGAATACAAAAAACTAGTTTTGGATCAAGAAAATCAAGAATTTGGTCCCGAATACAAAAAACTAGTTTTGGATCAAGAAAATCAAGAATTTGGTCGCGCACACAAAAATATAGTTTTGGATCAAGAAAATCAAGAACTGCGTGGCGTATACAAAAATCTAGTTTTGGATCAAGAAAATAAGCATTTGGTCGCGAATACAAAAATCTAGTTTTGGATCAAGAAAATCAAGAATTTGGTCGCGAATACAAAAATCTAGTTTTGGATCAAGAAAATCAAGAATTGGGTCCCGAATACAAAAATCTAGTTTTGGATCAAGAAAATCAAGAATTGGGTCGCGAATACAAAAATCTAGTTTTGGATCAAGAAAATCAAGAAGTCGGACGCGAATAAAAAATCTAGTTTTGGATCAAGAAAATCAAGAATTTGGTCCTGAATACAAAAAACTAGTTTTGGATCAAGAAAATCAAGAATTGCGTCGCGAACACAAAAATCTAGTTTTGGATCAAGAAAATAAGCATTTGGTCGCGAATACAAAAATCTAGTTTTGGATCAAGAAAATCAAGAATTGGGATCCCGAATACAAGAAACTAGTTTTGGATCAAGAAAATCAAGAATTTGGTCCCGAATACAAAAAACTTGTTTTGGATCAAGAAAATCAAGAATTTGGTAGCGAACACAAAAATCTAGTTTTGGATCAAGAAAATCAAGAACTGCGTGGCGTATACAAAAATCTAGTTTTTGATCAAGAAAATAAGCATTTGGTCGCGAATACAAAAATCTAGTTTTGCATCAAGAAAATCAAGAATTTGGTCGCGAATACAAAAATCTAGTTTTGGATCAAGAAAATCAAGAATTTGGTCGCGAATACAAAAATCTAGTTTTGGATCAAGAAAATCAAGAATTGGGATCCCGAATACAAAAAACTAGTTTTGGATCAAGAAAATCAAGAATTTGGTCGCGAACACAAAAATCTAGTTTTGGATCAAGAAAATCAAGAACTGCGTGGCGTATACAAAAATCTAATTTTGGATCAAGAAAATAAGCATTTGGTCGCGAATACAAAAATATAGTTTTGCATCAAGAAAATCAAGAATTTGGTCGCGAATACAAAAATCTAGTTTTGGATCAAGAAAATCAAAAATTGGGATCCCGAATACAAGAAACTAATTTTGGATCAAGAAAATCAAGAATTTGGTCGCGAATACAAAAATCTAGTTTTGGATCAAGAAAATCAAGAATTTGATCGCCAACACAAAAATCTAGTTTTGGATCAAGAAAATCAAGAACTGCGTGGCGAATACAAAAATCTAGTTTTGGATCAAGAAAATGAAGAATTTGGTCGCGAATACAAAAATCTAGTTTGGATCTAGAAAATCAAAAATTGGGTCCGGAATACAAAAAACAAGTTTTGGATCAAGAAAATCAAGAATTTGGTCCCGAATACAAAAAAACTAGTTTTGGATCAAGAAAATCAAGAATTTGGTCGCGCACACAAAAATCTAGTTTTGGATCAAGAAAATCAAGAACTGCGTGGCGTATACAAAAATCTAGTTTTGGATCAAGAAAATAAGCATTTGGTCGCGAATACAAAAATCTAGTTTTGGATCAAGAAAATCAAGAATTTGGTCGCGAATACAAAAATCTAGTTTTGGATCAAGAAAATCAAGAATTTGGTCGCAAACACAAAAATCTAGTTTTGGATCAAGAAAATCAAGAACTGCGTGGCGAATACAAAAATCTAGTTTCGGATCAAGAAAATGAAGAATTTGGTCCCGAATACAAAAATCTAGTTTGGATCTAGAAAATCAAGAATTGGGTCCTGAATACAAAAAACTAGTTTTGGATCAAGAAAATCAAGAATTTGGTCCCGAATACAAAAAACTAGTTTTGGATCAAGAAAATCAAGAATTTGGTCGCGCACACAAAAATATAGTTTTGGATCAAGAAAATCAAGAACTGCGTGGCGTATACAAAAATCTAGTTTTGGATCAAGAAAATAAGCATTTGGTCGCGAATACAAAAATCTAGTTTTGGATCAAGAAAATCAAGAATTTGGTCGCGAATACAAAAATCTAGTTTTGGATCAAGAAAATCAAGAATTGGGTCCCGAATACAAAAATCTAGTTTTGGATCAAGAAAATCAAGAAGTCGGACGCGAATAAAAAATCTAGTTTTGGATCAAGAAAATCAAGAATTTGGTCCCGAATACAAAAAACTAGTTTTGGATCAAGAAAATCAAGAATTGCGTCGCGAACACAAAAATCTAGTTTTGGATCAAGAAAATCAAGAACTGCGTGGCGTATACAAAAATCTAGTTTTGGATCAAGAAAATAAGCATTTGGTCGCGAATACAAAAATCTAGTTTTGGATCAAGAAAATGAAGAATTTGGTCGCGAATACAAAAATCTAGTTTTGGATCAAGAAAATCAAGAATTTGGTCGCGAACAAAAAATCTAGTTTTGGATCAAGAAAATCAAGAATTTGGTCGCGAATACAAAAATCTTGTTTTGGATCAAGAAAATCAAGTATTTTGTCGCGAATAGAAAAATCTAGTTTTGGATCTAGAAAAACAAGAATTGGGTCGCGAAAACAAAATACTAGTTTTGGATCAAGAAAATCAAGAATTGGGTCCCGAATACTAAAATCTAGTTTTGGATCAAGAAAATAAAGAATTTGGTCGCGAACACAAAAATCTAGTTTTGGATCAAGAAAATCAAGAACTGCGTGGCGTATACAAAAATCTAATTTTGGATCAAGAAAATAAGCATTTGGTCGCGAATACAAAAATCTAGTTTTGCATCAAGAAAATCAAGAATTTGGTCGCGAATACAAAAATCTAGTTTTGGATCAAGAAAATCAAGAATTTTGTCGCGAATACAAAAATCTAGTTTTGGATCAAGAAAATCAAGAATTGGGATCCCGAATACAAGAAACTAGTTTTGGATCAAGAAAATCAAGAATTTGATCCCGAATACAAAAAACTAGTTTTGGATCAAGAAAATCAAGAATTTGGTAGCGAACTCAAAAATCTAGTTTTGGATCAAGAAAATCAAGAACTGCGTGGCGTATACAAAAATCTAGTTTTTGATCAAGAAAATAAGCATTTGGTCGCGAATACAAAAATCTAGTTTTGCATCAAGAAAATCAAGAATTTGGTCGCAAATACAAAAATCTAGTTTTGGATCAAGAAAATCAAGAATCTGGTCGCGAATACAAAAATCTAGTTTTGGATCAAGAAAATCAAGAATTGGGATCCCGAATACAAAAAACTAGTTTTGGATCAAGAAAATCAAGAATTTGGTCGCGAACACAAAAATCTAGTTTTGGATCAAGAAAATCAAGAACTGCGCAGCGTATACAAAAATCTAATTTTGGATCAAGAAAATAAGCATTTGGTCGCGAATACAAAAATATAGTTTTGCATCAAAAAAATCAAGAATTTGGTCGCGAATACAAAAATCTAGTTTTGGATCAAGAAAATCAAGAACTGCGTGGCGAATACAAAAATCTAGTTTTGGATCAAGAAAATGAAGAATTTGGTCCCGAATACAAAAATCTAGTTTGGATCTAGAAAATCAAGAATTGGGTCCTGAATACAAAAAACTAGTTTTGGATCAAGAAAATCAAGAATTTGGTCCCGAATACAAAAAACTAGTTTTGGATCAAGAAAATCAAGAATTTGGTCGCGCACACAAAAATATAGTTTTGGATCAAGAAAATCAAGAACTGCGTGGCGTATACAAAAATCTAGTTTTGGATCAAGAAAATAAGCATTTGGTCGCGAATACAAAAATCTAGTTTTGGATCAAGAAAATCAAGAATTTGGTCGCGAATACAAAAATCTAGTTTTGGATCAAGAAAATCAAGAATTGGGTCCCGAATACAAAAATCTAGTTTTGGATCAAGAAAATCAAGAAGTCGGACGCGAATAAAAAATCTAGTTTTGGATCAAGAAAATCAAGAATTTGGTCCCGAATACAAAAAACTAGTTTTGGATCAAGAAAATCAAGAATTGCGTCGCGAACACAAAAATCTAGTTTTGGATCAAGAAAATCAAGAACTGCGTGGCGTATACAAAAATCTAGTTTTGGATCAAGAAAATAAGCATTTGGTCGCGAATACAAAAATCTAGTTTTGGATCAAGAAAATGAAGAATTTGGTCGCGAATACAAAAATCTAGTTTTGGATCAAGAAAATCAAGAATTTGGTCGCGAACAAAAAATCTAGTTTTGGATCAAGAAAATCAAGAATTTGGTCGCGAATACAAAAATCTTGTTTTGGATCAAGAAAATCAAGTATTTTGTCGCGAATAGAAAAATCTAGTTTTGGATCTAGAAAAACAAGAATTGGGTCGCGAAAACAAAATACTAGTTTTGGATCAAGAAAATCAAGAATTGGGTCCCGAATACTAAAATCTAGTTTTGGATCAAGAAAATAAAGAATTTGGTCGCGAACACAAAAATCTAGTTTTGGATCAAGAAAATCAAGAACTGCGTGGCGTATACAAAAATCTAATTTTGGATCAAGAAAATAAGCATTTGGTCGCGAATACAAAAATCTAGTTTTGCATCAAGAAAATCAAGAATTTGGTCGCGAATACAAAAATCTAGTTTTGGATCAAGAAAATCAAGAATTTTGTCGCGAATACAAAAATCTAGTTTTGGATCAAGAAAATCAAGAATTGGGATCCCGAATACAAGAAACTAGTTTTGGATCAAGAAAATCAAGAATTTGGTCCCGAATACAAAAAACTAGTTTTGGATCAAGAAAATCAAGAATTTGGTAGAGAACTCAAAAATCTAGTTTTGGATCAAGAAAATCAAGAACTGCGTGGCGTATACAAAAATCTAGTTTTTGATCAAGAAAATAAGCATTTGGTCGCGAATACAAAAATCTAGTTTTGCATCAAGAAAATCAAGAATTTGGTCGCAAATACAAAAATCTAGTTTTGGATCAAGAAAATCAAGAATCTGGTCGCGAATACAAAAATCTAGTTTTGGATCAAGAAAATCAAGAATTGGGATCCCGAATACAAAAAACTAGTTTTGGATCAAGAAAATCAAGAATTTGGTCGCGAACACAAAAATCTAGTTTTGGATCAAGAAAATCAAGAACTGCGCAGCGTATACAAAAATCTAATTTTGGATCAAGAAAATAAGCATTTGGTCGCGAATACAAAAATATAGTTTTGCATCAAAAAAATCAAGAATTTGGTCGCGAATACAAAAATCTAGTTTTGGATCAAGAAAATCAAGAACTGCGTGGCGAATACAAAAATCTAGTTTTGGATCAAGAAAATGAAGAATTTGGTCCCGAATACAAAAATCTAGTTTGGATCTAGAAAATCAAGAATTGGGTCCTGAATACAAAAAACTAGTTTTGGATCAAGAAAATCAAGAATTTGGTCCCGAATACAAAAAACTAGTTTTGGATCAAGAAAATCAAGAATTTGGTCGCGCACACAAAAATATAGTTTTGGATCAAGAAAATCAAGAACTGCGTGGCGTATACAAAAATCTAGTTTTGGATCAAGAAAATAAGCATTTGGTCGCGAATACAAAAATCTAGTTTTGGATCAAGAAAATCAAGAATTTGGTCGCGAATACAAAAATCTAGTTTTGGATCAAGAAAATCAAGAATTGGGTCCCGAATACAAAAATCTAGTTTTGGATCAAGAAAATCAAGAAGTCGGACGCGAATAAAAAATCTAGTTTTGGATCAAGAAAATCAAGAATTTGGTCCCGAATACAAAAAACTAGTTTTGGATCAAGAAAATCAAGAATTGCGTCGCGAACACAAAAATCTAGTTTTGGATCAAGAAAATCAAGAACTGCGTGGCGTATACAAAAATCTAGTTTTGGATCAAGAAAATAAGCATTTGGTCGCGAATACAAAAATCTAGTTTTGGATCAAGAAAATGAAGAATTTGGTCGCGAATACAAAAATCTAGTTTTGGATCAAGAAAATCAAGAATTTGGTCGCGAACAAAAAATCTAGTTTTGGATCAAGAAAATCAAGAATTTGGTCGCGAATACAAAAATCTTGTTTTGGATCAAGAAAATCAAGTATTTTGTCGCGAATAGAAAAATCTAGTTTTGGATCTAGAAAAACAAGAATTGGGTCGCGAAAACAAAATACTAGTTTTGGATCAAGAAAATCAAGAATTGGGTCCCGAATACTAAAATCTAGTTTTGGATCAAGAAAATAAAGAATTTGGTCGCGAACACAAAAATCTAGTTTTGGATCAAGAAAATCAAGAACTGCGTGGCGTATACAAAAATCTAATTTTGGATCAAGAAAATAAGCATTTGGTCGCGAATACAAAAATCTAGTTTTGCATCAAGAAAATCAAGAATTTGGTCGCGAATACAAAAATCTAGTTTTGGATCAAGAAAATCAAGAATTTTGTCGCGAATACAAAAATCTAGTTTTGGATCAAGAAAATCAAGAATTGGGATCCCGAATACAAGAAACTAGTTTTGGATCAAGAAAATCAAGAATTTGGTCCCGAATACAAAAAACTAGTTTTGGATCAAGAAAATCAAGAATTTGGTAGCGAACTCAAAAATCTAGTTTTGGATCAAGAAAATCAAGAACAGCGTGGCGTATACAAAAATCTAGTTTTTGATCAAGAAAATAAGCATTTGGTCGCGAATACAAAAATCTAGTTTTGCATCAAGAAAATCAAGAATTTGGTCGCAAATACAAAAATCTAGTTTTGGATCAAGAAAATCAAGAATCTGGTCGCGAATACAAAAATCTAGTTTTGGATCAAGAAAATCAAGAATTGGGATCCCGAATACAAAAAACTAGTTTTGGATCAAGAAAATCAAGAATTTGGTCGCGAACACAAAAATCTAGTTTTGGATCAAGAAAATCAAGAACTGCGCAGCGTATACAAAAATCTAATTTTGGATCAAGAAAATAAGCATTTGGTCGCGAATACAAAAATATAGTTTTGCATCAAAAAAATCAAGAATTTGGTCGCGAATACAAAAATCTAGTTTTGGATCAAGAAAATCAAGAACTGCGTGGCGAATACAAAAATCTAGTTTTGGATCAAGAAAATGAAGAATTTGGTCCCGAATACAAAAATCTAGTTTGGATCTAGAAAATCAAGAATTGGGTCGCAAACACAAAAATCTAGTTTTGGATCAAGAAAATCAAGAACTGCGTGGCGAATACAAAAATCTAGTTTTGGATCAAGAAAATGAAGAATTTGGTCGCGAATACAAAAATCTAGTTTGGATCTAGAAAATCAAGAATTGGGTCCTGAATACAAAAAACTAGTTTTGGATCAAGAAAATCAAGAATTTGGTCCCGAATACAAAAAACTAGTTTTGGATCAAGAAAATCAAGAATTTGGTCGCGCACACAAAAATATAGTTTTGGATCAAGAAAATCAAGAACTGCGTGGCGTATACAAAAATCTAGTTTTGGATCTAGAAAATAAGCATTTGGTCGCGAATACAAATCTAGTTTTGGATCAAGAAAATCAAGAATTTGGTCGCGAATACAAAAATCTAGTTTTGGATCAAGAAAAAATCAAGAATTGGGTCCCGAATACAAAAATCTAGTTTTGGATCAAGAAAATCAAGAATTGGGTCGCGAATACAAAAATCTAGTTTTGGATCAAGAAAATCAAGAAGTCGGACGCGAATAAAAAATCTAGTTTTGGATCAAGAAAATCAAGAATTTGGTCCCGAATACAAAAAACTAGTTTTGGATCAAGAAAATCAAGAATTGCGTCGCGAACACAAAAATCTAGTTTTGGATCAAGAAAATCAAGAACTGCGTGGCGTATACAAAAATCTAGTTTTGGATCAAGAAAATAAGCATTTGGTCGCGAATACAAAAATCTAGTTTTGGATCAAGAAAATGAAGAATTTGGTCGCGAATACAAAAATCTAGTTTTGGATCAAGAAAATCAAGAATTTGGTCGCGAACAAAAAATCTAGTTTTGGATCAAGAAAATCAAGAATTTGGTCGCGAATACAAAAATCTTGTTTTGGATCAAGAAAATCAAGTATTTGGTCGCGAATAGAAAAATCTAGTTTTGGATCTAGAAAAACAAGAATTGGGTCGCGAAAACAAAATACTAGTTTTGGATCAAGAAAATCAAGAATTGGGTCCCGAATACTAAAATCTAGTTTTGGATCAAGAAAATAAAGAATTTGGTCGCGAACACAAAAATCTAGTTTTGGATCAAGAAAATCAAGAACTGCGTGGCGTATACAAAAATCTAATTTTGGATCAAGAAAATAAGCATTTGGTCGCGAATACAAAAATCTAGTTTTGCATCAAGAAAATCAAGAATTTGGTCGCGAATACAAAAATCTAGTTTTGGATCAAGAAAATCAAGAATTTTGTCGCGAATACAAAAATCTAGTTTTGGATCAAGAAAATCAAGAATTGGGATCCCGAATACAAGAAACTAGTTTTGGATCAAGAAAATCAAGAATTTGGTCCCGAATACAAAAAACTAGTTTTGGATCAAGAAAATCAAGAATTTGGTAGCGAACTCAAAAATCTAGTTTTGGATCAAGAAAATCAAGAACTGCGTGGCGTATACAAAAATCTAGTTTTTGATCAAGAAAATAAGCATTTGGTCGCGAATACAAAAATCTAGTTTTGCATCAAGAAAATCAAGAATTTGGTCGCAAATACAAAAATCTAGTTTTGGATCAAGAAAATCAAGAATCTGGTCGCGAATACAAAAATCTAGTTTTGGATCAAGAAAATCAAGAATTGGGATCCCGAATACAAAAAACTAGTTTTGGATCAAGAAAATCAAGAATTTGGTCGCGAACACAAAAATCTAGTTTTGGATCAAGAAAATCAAGAACTGCGTAGCGTATACAAAAATCTAATTTTGGATCAAGAAAATAAGCATTTGGTCGCGAATACAAAAATATAGTTTTGCATCAAAAAAATCAAGAATTTGGTCGCGAATACAAAAATCTAGTTTTGGATCAAGAAAATCAAGAATTGGGATCCCGAATACAAGAAACTAGTTTTGGATCAAGAAAATCAAGAATTTGGTCGCGAATACAAAAATCTAGTTTTGGATCAAGAAAATCAAGAATTTGGTCGCAAACACAAAAATCTAGTTTTGGATCAAGAAAATCAAGAACTGCGTGGCGAATACAAAAATCTAGTTTTGGATCAAGAAAATGAAGAATTTGGTCGCGAATACAAAAATCTAGTTTGGATCTAGAAAATCAAGAATTGGGTCCTGAATACAAAAAACTAGTTTTGGATCAAGAAAATCAAGAATTTGGTCCCGAATACAAAAAACTAGTTTTGGATCAAGAAAATCAAGAATTTGGTCGCGCATACAAAAATATAGTTTTGGATCAAGAAAATCAAGAACTGCGTGGCGTATACAAAAATCTAGTTTTGGATCTAGAAAATAAGCATTTGGTCGCGAATACAAAAATCTAGTTTTGGATCAAGAAAATCAAGAATTTGGTCGCGAATACAAAAATCTAGTTTTGGATCAAGAAAAAATCAAGAATTGGGTCCCGAATACAAAAATCTAGTTTTGGATCAAGAAAATCAAGAATTGGGTCGCGAATACAAAAATCTAGTTTTGGATCAAGAAAATCAAGAAGTCGATCGCGAATAAAAAATCTAGTTTTGGATCAAGAAAATCAAGAATTTGGTCCCGAATACAAAAAACTAGTTTTGGATCAAGAAAATCAAGAATTTCGTCGCGAACACAAAAATCTAGTTTTGGATCAAGAAAATCAAGAACTGCGTGGCGTATACAAAAATCTAGTTTTGGATCAAGAAAATAAGCATTTGGTCGCGAATACAAAAATCTAGTTTTGGATCAAGAAAATGAAGAATTTGGTCGCGAATACAAAATACTAGTTTTGGATCAAGAAAATCAAGAATTGGGTCGCAAAAACAAAAAACTAGTTTTGGATCATGAAAATCAAGCATTTGGTCACGAATACAAAAATCTAGTTTTGGATCAAGAAAATCAAGAATTTGGTCGCGAACACAAAAATCTAGTTTTGGATCAAGAAAATCAAGAATTTTGTCGCGAACACAAAAATCTAGTTTTGGATCAAGAAAATCAAGAATTGGGTCGCGAAAACAAAATACTAGTTTTGGATCAAGAAAATCAAGAATTGGGTCGCAAAAACTAAAAACTAGTTTTGGATCATGAAAATCAAGAATTTGGTCGCGAATAGAAAAATCTAGTTTTGGATCAAGAAAATCAAGAATTGGGTCGCGAAAACAAAAAACTAATTTTGGATCAAGAAAATAAAGAATTTGGTCGCGAACACAAAAAACTAGTTTTGGATCAAGAAAATCAAGAATTTGGTCGCGAATACAAAAAACTAGTTTTGGATCAAGAAAATCAAGAATTTGGTCCCGAATACAAAAAACTAGTTTTGGATCAAGAAAATCAAGAATTGGGTTGAGAAGACAAAAATCTAGTTTTCGATAAAGAAAATAAAGAATTGGGTCGCGAAAACAAAAATATAGTTTTGGATCAAGAAAATAAAGAATTTGGTCGCGAACACAAAAAACTAGTTTTGGATCAAGAAAATCAAGAATTTTGGTCGCGAATACAAAAAACTAGTTTTGGATCAAGAAAATCAAGAATTTGGTCGCGAAAACAAAAAACTAGTTTTGGATCATGAAAATCAAGCATTTGGTCGCGAATATAGAAATCTAATTTTGGATAAAGAAAATCAAGAATTTGGTCGCGAACACAAAAAACTAGTTTTGGATCAAGAAAATCAAGAACTGCGTGGCGTTTATAAAAATCTAGTTTTGTATCAAAAAAATAAGCATTTGGTCGCGAATACAAAATTCTAGTTTTGGATCAAAACAATAAAGAATTTGGTCGCGAATACAAAAATCTAGTTTTGGATCAAAACAATAAAGAATTTGGTCGCGAATACAAAAATCTAGTTTTGGATCAAGAAAATCAAGAATTTGGTCGCGAACACAAAAATCTAGTTTTGGATCAAGAAAATCAAGAATTGGGTCCCGAATACAAAAAACTAGTTTTGGATCAAGAAAATCAAGAATTTGGTCGCGAAAACAAAAATCTAGTTTTGGATCAAGAAAATAAAGAATTTGGTCGCGAACACAAAAATCTAGTTTTGGATTAAGTAAAATCAAGAATTTGGTCGCGAACACAAAAATCTAGTTTTGGATCAAGAAAATCAAGAATTTGGTCGCGAACACAAAAATCTAGTTTTGGATCAAGAAAATCAAGAATTTGGTCGCGAACACAAAAAACTAGCTTTGGATCAATAAAATCAAGAATTTGGTCGCGAACACAAAACACTAGTTTTGGATCAAGAAAATCAAGAATTTGGTCGCGAACACAAAAAACTAGTTTTGGATCAAGAAAATCAAGAATTTGGTCGCGAACACAAAAATCTAGTTTTGGATCAAGAAAATCAAGAACTGCGTGGCGTTTATAAAAATCTAGTTTTGTATCAAAAAAATAAGCATTTGGTCGCGAGTACAAAATTCTAGTTTTGGATCAAAACAATAAAGAATTTGGTCGCGAATACAAAAATCTAGTTTTGGATCAAGAAAATCAAGAATTTGGTCGCGAACACAAAAATCTAGTTTTGGATCAAGAAAATCAAGAATTTGGTCGCGAACACAAAAATCTAGTTTTGGATCAAGAAAATCAAGAAGTTGGTCGCGAACACAAAAAACTAGTTTTGGATCAAGAAAATGAAGAACTGCGTGGCGTATACAAAAATCTAGTTTTGGATCAAGAAAATAAGCATTTGGTCGCGAATACAAAAATCTAGTATTGGATCAAGAAAATCAAGAATTTGGTCGCGAAAACAACAAACTAGTTTTGGATCAAGAAAATCAAGAATTTGGTCGCGAATACAAAAATCTAATTTTGGATCAAGAAAATGAAGAATTTGGTCGCGAATAGAAAAATCTAGTTTTGGATCAAGAAAATGAAGAATTGGGTCGCGAAAACAAAAAACTAGTTTTGGATCAAGAAAATCAAGAATTTGGTCGCGAGTACAAAAATCTAATTTTGGATCAAGAAAATCAAGAATTTGGTCGCGAATACAAAAATCTAGTTTTGGCTCAAGAAAATCAAGAATTTGGTCCCGAACACAAAAATCTAGTTTTGGATCAAGAAACTCAAGAATTTGGTCGCGAATACAAAAAACTAGTTTTGGATCACGAAAATCAAGAATTTGGTCCCGAATACAAAAAACTAGTTTTGGATCAAGAAAATCAAGAATTTGGTCGCGAATACAAAAATCTAGTTTTGGATTAAGAAAATCAAGAATTTGGTTCCGAGGACAAAAGTGTAGTTTTGGATCAAGAAAATCAAGAATTTGGTCGGGAAAACAAAAAACTAGTTTTGGATCAAGAAAATCAAGAATTTGGTCCCGAACACAAAACTCTAGTTTTGGATCAAGAAAATCAAGAATTTGGTCCTGAATACAAAAATGTAGTTTTGGATCAAGAAAATCAAGAATTTGGTCGCGAAAACAAAAAACTAGTTTTGGATCAAGAAAATTAAGAATTGGGTCGCGAATACAAAAATCTAGTTTTGGATCAAGAAAATCAAGAATTGGGTCGCGAAAACAAAAATCTAGTTTTGGATCAAGAAAATCAAGAATTGGGTCGCGAAAACAAAAATCTAGTTTTGGATCAAGAAAATCAAGAATTGGGTCGCAAAAACAAAAAACTAGTTTTGGATCATGAAAATCAAGCATTTGGTCACGAAGACAAAAATCTAGTTTTGGATCAAGAAAATCAAGAATTTGGTCGCGAACACAAAAATCTAGTTTTGGATCAAGAAAATCAAGAATTTGGTCGCGAACACAAAAATCTAGTTTTGGATCAAGAAAATCAAGAATTGGGTCGCGAAAACAAAATACTAGTTTTGGAACAAGAAAATCAAGAATTGGGTCGCAAAAACTAAAAACTAGTTTTGGATCATGAAAATCAAGAATTTGGTCGCGAATAGAAAAATCTAGTTTTGGATCAAGAAAATCAAGAATTGGGTCGCGAAAACAAAAAACTAATTTTGGATCAAGAAAATAAAGAATTTGGTCGCGAACACAAAAAACTAGTTTTGGATCAAGAAAATCAAGAATTTGGTCGCGAATACAAAAAACTAGTTTTGGATCAAGAAAATCAAGAATTTGGTCCCGAATACAAAAAACTAGTTTTGGATCAAGAAAATCAAGAATTGGGTTGAGAAGACAAAAATCTAGTTTTCGATAAAGAAAATCAAGAATTGGGTCGCGAAAACAAAAATATAGTTTTGGATCAAGAAAATAAAGAATTTGGTCGCGAACACAAAAAACTAGTTTTGGATCAAGAAAATCAAGAATTTTGGTCGCGAATACAAAAAACTAGTTTTGGATCAAGAAAATGAAGAATTTGGTCGCGAATACAAAAATCTAGTTTGGATCTAGAAAATCAAGAATTGGGTCCTGAATACAAAAAACTAGTTTTGGATCAAGAAAAACAAGAATTTGGTCCCGAATACAAAAAACTAGTTTTGGATCAAGAAAATCAAGAATTTGGTCGCGCACACAAAAATATAGTTTTGGATCAAGAAAATCAAGAACTGCGTGGCGTATACAAAAATCTAGTTTTGGATCTAGAAAATAAGCATTTGGTCGCGAATACAAAAATCTAGTTTTGGATCAAGAAAATCAAGAATTTGGTCGCGAATACAAAAATCTAGTTTTGGATCAAGAAAAAATCAAGAATTGGGTCCCGAATACAAAAATCTAGTTTTGGATCAAGAAAATCAAGAATTGGGTCGCGAATACAAAAATCTAGTTTTGGATCAAGAAAATCAAGAAGTCGATCGCGAATAAAAAATCTAGTTTTGGATCAAGAAAATCAAGAATTTGGTTCCGAATACAAAAAACTAGTTTTGGATCAAGAAAATCAAGAATTTCGTCGCGAACACAAAAATCTAGTTTTGGATCAAGAAAATCAAGAACTGCGTGGCGTATACAAAAATCTAGTTTTGGATCAAGAAAATTAGCATTTGGTCGCGAATACAAAAATCTAGTTTTGGATCAAGAAAATGAAGAATTTGGTCGCGAATACAAAATACTAGTTTTGGATCAAGAAAATCAAGAATTGGGTCGCAAAAACTAAAAACTAGTTTTGGATCATGAAAATCAAGAATTTGGTCGCGAATAGAAAAATCTAGTTTTGGATCAAGAAAATCAAGAATTGGGTCGCGAAAACAAAAAACTAATTTTGGATCAAGAAAATAAAGAATTTGGTCGCGAACACAAAAAACTAGTTTTGGATCAAGAAAATCAAGAATTTGGTCGCGAATACAAAAAACTAGTTTTGGATCAAGAAAATCAAGAATTTGGTCCCGAATACAAAAAACTAGTTTTGGATCAAGAAAATCAAGAATTGGGTTGAGAAGACAAAAATCTAGTTTTCGATAAAGAAAATAAAGAATTGGGTCGCGAAAACAAAAATATAGTTTTGGATCAAGAAAATAAAGAATTTGGTCGCGAACACAAAAAACTAGTTTTGGATCAAGAAAATCAAGAATTTTGGTCGCGAATACAAAAAACTAGTTTTGGATCAAGAAAATCAAGAATTTGGTCGCGAAAACAAAAAACTAGTTTTGGATCATGAAAATCAAGCATTTGGTCGCGAATATAGAAATCTAATTTTGGATAAAGAAAATCAAGAATTTGGTCGCGAACACAAAAAACTAGTTTTGGATCAAGAAAATCAAGAACTGCGTGGCGTTTATAAAAATCTAGTTTTGTATCAAAAAAATAAGCATTTGGTCGCGAATACAAAATTCTAGTTTTGGATCAAAACAATAAAGAATTTGGTCGCGAATACAAAAATCTAGTTTTGGATCAAGAAAATCAAGAATTTGGTCGCGAACACAAAAATCTAGGTTTGGATCAAGAAAATCAAGAATTTGGTCGCGAACACAAAAATCTAGTTTTGGATCAAGAAAATCAAGAATTTGGTCGCGAACACAAAAAACTAGCTTTGGATCAAGAAAATCAAGAATTTGGTCGCGAACACAAAACACTAGTTTTGGATCAAGAAAATCAAGAATTTGGTCGCGAACACAAAAAACTAGTTTTGGATCAAGAAAATCAAGAACTGCGTGGCGTTTATAAAAATCTAGTTTTGTATCAAAAAAATCAAGAACTGCGTGGCGTTTATAAAAATCTAGTTTTGTATCAAAAAAATAAGCATTTGGTCGCGAGTACAAAATTCTAGTTTTGGATCAAAACAATAAAGAATTTGGTCGCGAATACAAAAATCTAGTTTTGGATCAAGAAAATCAAGAATTTGGTCGCGAACACAAAAATCTAGTTTTGGATCAAGAAAATCAAGAATTTGGTCGCGAACACAAAAATCTAGTTTTGGATCAAGAAAATCAAGAAGTTGGTCGCGAACACAAAAAACTAGTTTTGGATCAAGAAAATGAAGAACTGCGTGGCGTATACAAAAATCTAGTTTTGGATCAAGAAAATAAGCATTTGGTCGCGAATACAAAAATCTAGTATTGGATCAAGAAAATCAAGAATTTGGTCGCGAAAACAACAAACTAGTTTTGGATCAAGAAAATCAAGAATTTGGTCGCGAATACAAAAATCTAATTTTGGATCAAGAAAATTAAGAATTTGGTCGCGAATAGAAAAATCTAGTTTTGGATCAAGAAAATGAAGAATTGGGTCGCGAAAACAAAAAACTAGTTTTGGATCAAGAAAATCAAGAATTTGGTCGCGAGTACAAAAATCTAATTTTGGATCAAGAAAATCAAGAATTTGGTCGCGAATACAAAAATCTAGTTTTGGCTCAAGAAAATCAAGAATTTGGTCCCGAACACAAAAATCTAGTTTTGGATCAAGAAACTCAAGAATTTGGTCGCGAATACAAAAAACTAGTTTTGGATCAAGAAAATCAAGAATTTGGTCCCGAATACAAAAAACTAGTTTTGGATCAAGAAAATCAAGAATTTGGTCGCGAATACAAAAATCTAGTTTTGGATTAAGAAAATCAAGAATTTGGTTCCGAGGACAAAAGTGTAGTTTTGGATCAAGAAAATCAAGAATTTGGTCGGGAAAACAAAAAACTAGTTTTGGATCAAGAAAATCAAGAATTTGGTCCCGAACACAAAACTCTAGTTTTGGATCAAGAAAATCAAGAATTTGGTCCTGAATACAAAAATGTAGTTTTGGATCAAGAAAATCAAGAATTTGGTCGCGAAAACAAAAAACTAGTTTTGGATCAAGAAAATCAAGAATTGGGTCGCGAATACAAAAATCTAGTTTTGGATCAAGAAAATCAAGAATTGGGTCGCGAAAACAAAAATCTAGTTTTGGATCAAGAAAATCAAGAATTGGGTCGCGAAAACAAAAATCTAGTTTTGGATCAAGAAAATCAAGAATTGGGTCGCAAAAACAAAAAACTAGTTTTGGATCATGAAAATCAAGCATTTGGTCACGAATACAAAAATCTAGTTTTGGATCAAGAAAATCAAGAATTTGGTCGCGAACACAAAAATCTAGTTTTGGATCAAGAAAATCAAGAATTTGGTCGCGAACACAAAAATCTAGTTTTGGATCAAGAAAATCAAGAATTGGGTCGCGAAAAACAAAATACTAGTTTTGGAACAAGAAAATCAAGAATTGGGTCGCAAAAACTAAAAACTAGTTTTGGATCATGAAAATCAAGAATTTGGTCGCGAATAGAAAAATCTAGTTTTGGATCAAGAAAATCAAGAATTGGGTCGCGAAAACAAAAAACTAATTTTGGATCAAGAAAATAAAGAATTTGGTCGCGAACACAAAAAACTAGTTTTGGATCAAGAAAATCAAGAATTTGGTCGCGAATACAAAAAACTAGTTTTGGATCAAGAAAATCAAGAATTTGGTCCCGAATACAAAAAACTAGTTTTGGATCAAGAAAATCAAGAATTGGGTTGAGAAGACAAAAATCTAGTTTTCGATAAAGAAAATCAAGAATTGGGTCGCGAAAACAAAAATATAGTTTTGGATCAAGAAAATAAAGAATTTGGTCGCGAACACAAAAAACTAGTTTTGGATCAAGAAAATCAAGAATTTTGGTCGCGAATACAAAAAACTAGTTTTGGATCAAGAAAATCAAGAATTGGGTCGCGAAAACAAAAAACTAGTTTTGGATCATGAAAATCAAGCATTTGGTCGCGAATATAGAAATCTAATTTTGGATCAAGAAAATCAAGAATTTGGTCGCGAACACAAAAAACTAGTTTTGGATCAAGAAAATCAAGAATTGGGTCCCGAACACAAAAAACTAGTGTTGCATCAAGAAAATAAAGAATTTGGTCCCGAATACAAAAATGTAGTTTTGGATCAAGAAAATCAAGAATTTGGTCGCGAAAACAAAAAACTAGTTTTGGATCAAGAAAATCAAGAATTTGGTCGCGAATACAAAAATCTAGTTTTGGCTCAAGAAAATCAAGAATTTGGTCCCGAACACAAAAATCTAGTTTTGGATCAAGAAACTCAAGAATTTGGTCGCGAATACAAAAAATCTAGTTTTGGATCAAGAAAATCAAGAATTTGGTCGGGATTACAAAAAACTAGTGTTGCATCAAGAAAATCAAGAATTGGGTCGCGAATTCAACAATCTAGTTTTGGATCAAGAAAATCAAGAATTTCGTCGCGAACACAAAAACTTAGTTTTCGATTAAGAAAATCAAGAATTGGGTCCCGAAAACAAAAATCTAGTCTTGGATCATGAAAATCAAGAATTTGGTCCCGAATACAAAAAACTAGTTTTGGATCAAGAAAATCAAGAATTGGGTTGAGAAGACAAAAATCTAGTTTTCGATAAAGAAAATCAAGAATTGGGTCGCGAAAACAAAAATATAGTTTTGGATCAAGAAAATAAAGAATTTGGTCGCGAACACAAAAAACTAGTTTTGGATCAAGAAAATCAAGAATTTTGGTCGCGAATACAAAAAACTAGTTTTGGATCAAGAAAATGAAGAATTTGGTCGCGAATACAAAAATCTAGTTTGGATCTAGAAAATCAAGAATTGGGTCCTGAATACAAAAAACTAGTTTTGGATCAAGAAAATCAAGAATTTGGTCCCGAATACAAAAAACTAGTTTTGGATCAAGAAAATCAAGAATTTGGTCGCGCACACAAAAATATAGTTTTGGATCAAGAAAATCAAGAACTGCGTGGCGTATACAAAAATCTAGTTTTGGATCTAGAAAATAAGCATTTGGTCGCGAATACAAAAATCTAGTTTTGGATCAAGAAAATCAAGAATTTGGTCGCGAATACAAAAATCTAGTTTTGGATCAAGAAAAAATCAAGAATTGGGTCCCGAATACAAAAATCTAGTTTTGGATCAAGAAAATCAAGAATTGGGTCGCGAATACAAAAATCTAGTTTTGGATCAAGAAAATCAAGAAGTCGATCGCGAATAAAAAATCTAGTTTTGGATCAAGAAAATCAAGAATTTGGTCCCGAATACAAAAAACTAGTTTTGGATCAAGAAAATCAAGAATTTCGTCGCGAACACAAAAATCTAGTTTTGGATCAAGAAAATCAAGAACTGCGTGGCGTATACAAAAATCTAGTTTTGGATCAAGAAAATAAGCATTTGGTCGCGAATACAAAAATCTAGTTTTGGATCAAGAAAATGAAGAATTTGGTCGCGAATACAAAATACTAGTTTTGGATCAAGAAAATCAAGAATTGGGTCGCAAAAACTAAAAACTAGTTTTGGATCATGAAAATCAAGAATTTGGTCGCGAATAGAAAAATCTAGTTTTGGATCAAGAAAATCAAGAATTGGGTCGCGAAAAAAAAAAACTAATTTTGGATCAAGAAAATAAAGAATTTGGTCGCGAACACAAAAAACTAGTTTTGGATCAAGAAAATCAAGAATTTGGTCGCGAATACAAAAAACTAGTTTTGGATCAAGAAAATCAAGAATTTGGTCCCGAATACAAAAAACTAATTTTGGATCAAGAAAATCAAGAATTGGGTTGAGAAGACAAAAATCTAGTTTTCGATAAAGAAAATAAAGAATTGGGTCGCGAAAACAAAAATATAGTTTTGGATCAAGAAAATAAAGAATTTGGTCGCGAACACAAAAAACTAGTTTTGGATCAAGAAAATCAAGAATTTTGGTCGCGAATACAAAAAACTAGTTTTGGATCAAGAAAATCAAGAATTTGGTCGCGAAAACAAAAAACTAGTTTTGGATCATGAAAATCAAGCATTTGGTCGCGAATATAGAAATCTAATTTTGGATAAAGAAAATCAAGAATTTGGTCGCGAACACAAAAAACTAGTTTTGGATCAAGAAAATCAAGAACTGCGTGGCGTTTATAAAAATCTAGTTTTGTATCAAAAAAATAAGCATTTGGTCGCGAATACAAAATTCTAGTTTTGGATCAAAACAATAAAGAATTTGGTCGCGAATACAAAAATCTAGTTTTGGATCAAGAAAATCAAGAATTTGGTCGCGAACACAAAAATCTAGTTTTGGATCAAGAAAATCAAGAATTTGGTCGCGAACACAAAAATCTAGTTTTGGATCAAGAAAATCAAGAATTTGGTCGCGAACACAAAAAACTAGCTTTGGATCAAGAAAATCAAGAATTTGGTCGCGAACACAAAACACTAGTTTTGGATCAAGAAAATCAAGAATTTGGTCGCGAACACAAAAAACTAGTTTTGGATCAAGAAAATCAAGAATTTGGTCGCGAACACAAAAATCTAGTTTTGGATCAAGAAAATCAAGAACTGCGTGGCGTTTATAAAAATCTAGTTTTGTATCAAAAAAATAAGCATTTGGTCGCGAGTACAAAATTCTAGTTTTGGATCAAAACAATAAAGAATTTGGTCGCGAATACAAAAATCTAGTTTTGGATCAAGAAAATCAAGAATTTGGTCGCGAACACAAAAATCTAGTTTTGGATCAAGAAAATCAAGAATTTGGTCGCGAACACAAAAATCTAGTTTTGGATCAAGAAAATCAAGAAGTTGGTCGCGAACACAAAAAACTAGTTTTGGATCAAGAAAATGAAGAACTGCGTGGCGTATACAAAAATCTAGTTTTGGATCAAGAAAATAAGCATTTGGTCGCGAATACAAAAATCTAGTATTGGATCAAGAAAATCAAGAATTTGGTCGCGAAAACAACAAACTAGTTTTGGATCAAGAAAATCAAGAATTTGGTCGCGAATACAAAAATCTAATTTTGGATCAAGAAAATTAAGAATTTGGTCGCGAATAGAAAAATCTAGTTTTGGATCAAGAAAATGAAGAATTGGGTCGCGAAAACAAAAAACTAGTTTTGGATCAAGAAAATCAAGAATTTGGTCGCGAGTACAAAAATCTAATTTTGGATCAAGAAAATCAAGAATTTGGTCGCGAATACAAAAATCTAGTTTTGGCTCAAGAAAATCAAGAATTTGGTCCCGAACACAAAAATCTAGTTTTGGATCAAGAAACTCAAGAATTTGGTCGCGAATACAAAAAACTAGTTTTGGATCAAGAAAATCAAGAATTTGGTCCCGAATACAAAAAACTAGTTTTGGATCAAGAAAATCAAGAATTTGGTCGCGAATACAAAAATCTAGTTTTGGATTAAGAAAATCAAGAATTTGGTTCCGAGGACAAAAGTGTAGTTTTGGATCAAGAAAATCAAGAATTTGGTCGGGAAAACAAAAAACTAGTTTTGGATCAAGAAAATCAAGAATTTGGTCCCGAACACAAAACTCTAGTTTTGGATCAAGAAAATCAAGAATTTGGTCCTGAATACAAAAATGTAGTTTTGGATCAAGAAAATCAAGAATTTGGTCGCGAAAACAAAAAACTAGTTTTGGATCAAGAAAATCAAGAATTGGGTCGCGAATACAAAAATCTAGTTTTGGATCAAGAAAATCAAGAATTGGGTCGCGAAAACAAAAATCTAGTTTTGGATCAAAAAAATCAAGAATTGGGTCGCGAAAACAAAAATCTAGTTTTGGATCAAGAAAATCAAGAATTGGGTCGCGAAAACAAAAATCTAGTTTTGGATCAAGAAAATCAAGAATTGGGTCGCAAAAACAAAAAACTAGTTTTGGATCATGAAAATCAAGCATTTGGTCACGAATACAAAAATCTAGTTTTGGATCAAGAAAATCAAGAATTTGGTCGCGAACACAAAAATCTAGTTTTGGATCAAGAAAATCAAGAATTTGGTCGCGAACACAAAAATCTAGTTTTGGATCAAGAAAATCAAGAATTGGGTCGCGAAAAACAAAATACTAGTTTTGGAACAAGAAAATCAAGAATTGGGTCGCAAAAACTAAAAACTAGTTTTGGATCATGAAAATCAAGAATTTGGTCGCGAATAGAAAAATCTAGTTTTGGATCAAGAAAATCAAGAATTGGGTCGCGAAAACAAAAAACTAATTTTGGATCAAGAAAATAAAGAATTTGGTCGCGAACACAAAAAACTAGTTTTGGATCAAGAAAATCAAGAATTTGGTCGCGAATACAAAAAACTAGTTTTGGATCAAGAAAATCAAGAATTTGGTCCCGAATACAAAAAACTAGTTTTGGATCAAGAAAATCAAGAATTGGGTTGAGAAGACAAAAATCTAGTTTTCGATAAAGAAAATCAAGAATTGGGTCGCGAAAACAAAAATATAGTTTTGGATCAAGAAAATAAAGAATTTGGTCGCGAACACAAAAAACTAGTTTTGGATCAAGAAAATCAAGAATTTTGGTCGCGAATACAAAAAACTAGTTTTGGATCAAGAAAATCAAGAATTGGGTCGCGAAAACAAAAAACTAGTTTTGGATCATGAAAATCAAGCATTTGGTCGCGAATACAAAAATCTAATTTTGGATCAAGAAAATGAAGAATTTGGTCGCGAATAGAAAAATCTAGTTTTGGATCAAGAAAATGAAGAATTGGGTCGCGAAAACAAAAAACTAGTTTTGGATCAAGAAAATCAAGAATTTGGTCGCGAGTACAAAAATCTAATTTTGGATCAAGAAAATCAAGAATTTGGTCGCGAATACAAAAATCTAGTTTTGGCTCAAGAAAATCAAGAATTTGGTCCCGAACACAAAAATCTAGTTTTGGATCAAGAAACTCAAGAATTTGGTCGCGAATACAAAAAACTAGTTTTGGATCAAGAAAATCAAGAATTTGGTCCCGAATACAAAAAACTAGTTTTGGATCAAGAAAATCAAGAATTGGGTTGAGAAGACAAAAATCTAGTTTTCGATAAAGAAAATCAAGAATTGGGTCGCGAAAACAAAAATATAGTTTTGGATCAAGAAAATAAAGAATTTGGTCGCGAACACAAAAAACTAGTTTTGGATCAAGAAAATCAAGAATTTTGGTCGCGAATACAAAAAACTAGTTTTGGATCAAGAAAATCAAGAATTGGGTCGCGAAAACAAAAAACTAGTTTTGGATCATGAAAATCAAGCATTTGGTCGCGAATATAGAAATCTAATTTTGGATCAAGAAAATCAAGAATTTGGTCGCGAACACAAAAAATTAGTTTTGGATCAAGAAAATCAAGAATTGGGTCCCGAACACAAAAAACTAGTGTTGCATCAAGAAAATAAAGAATTTGGTCCCGAATACAAAAATGTAGTTTTGGATCAAGAAAATCAAGAATTTGGTCGCGAAAACAAAAAACTAGTTTTGGATCAAGAAAATCAAGAATTTGGTCGCGAATACAAAAATCTAGTTTTGGCTCAAGAAAATCAAGAATTTGGTCCCGAACACAAAAATCTAGTTTTGGATCAAGAAACTCAAGAATTTGGTCGCGAATACAAAAAATCTAGTTTTGGATCAAGAAAATCAAGAATTTGGTCGGGATTACAAAAAACTAGTGTTGCATCAAGAAAATCAAGAATTGGGTCGCGAATTCAACAATCTAGTTTTGGATCAAGAAAATCAAGAATTTCGTCGCGAACACAAAAACTTAGTTTTCGATTAAGAAAATCAAGAATTGGGACCCGAAAACAAAAATCTAGTTTTGGATCATGAAAATCAAGAATTTGGTCGCGAGTAGAAAAATCAAGTTTTGGATCAAGAAAATCAAGAATTAGGTCGCGAAAACAAAATACTAGTTTTGGATCAAGAAAATCAAGAATTGGGTCGCGAAAACAAAAATCTAGTTTTGGATTAAGAAAAATCAAGAATTGGGTCGCGAAAACAAAAATATAGTTTTGGATCAAGAAAATAAAGAATTTGGTCGCGAACAAAAAAATCTAGTTTTGGATCAAGAAAATCAAGAATTTGGTCGCGAACACAAAAATCTAGTTTTCGATCAAGAAAATCAAGAATTTGGTCGCGAATAGAAAAATCTAGTTTTGGATCAAGAAAATCAAGAATTGGGTCGCGAAAACAAAATACTAGTTTTGGATTAAGAAAATCAAGAATTGGGTGGCGAAAACTAAAATATAGTTTGGATCAGGAAAATAAAGAATTTGGTCGCGAATAGAAAAATCAAGTTTTGGATCAGGAAAATAAAGAATTTGGTCGCGAACACAAAAATCTAGTTTTGGATCAAGAAAATCAAGAATTTGGTGGGGATTACAAAAAACTAGTGTTGCATCAAGAAAATCAAGAATTAGGTCGCGAATTCAACAATCTAGTTTGGGATCAAGAAAATCAAGAATTTGGTCGCGAACACAAAAATCTTGTTTTCGATCAAGAAAATCAAGAATTGGGTCGCGAAAACAAAATACTAGTTTTGGATCAAGAAAATCAAGAATTGGGTCGCGAAAACAAAAATATAGTTTTGGATCAAGAAAATAAAGAATTTGGTCGCGAACAAAAAAATCTAGTTTTGTATCAAGAAAATCAAGAATTTGGTCGCGAACACAAAAATCTAGTTTTCGATCAAGAAAATCAAGAATTGGGTTCCGAAAACAAAAATCTAGTTTTGGATCATTAAAATCAAGAATTGGGTCGCGAATTCAAAAATCTAGTTTTGGATTAAGAAAGTAAAGAATTTGGTCGCGAACACAAAAATCTAGTTTTGGATCAAGAAACTCAGGAATTTGGTCGCGAACACAAAAATCTAGTTTTGGATCAAGAAAATCAAGAATTTGGTCGGGATTACAAAAAACTAGTGTTGCATCAAGAAAATCAAGAATTGGGTGGCGAATTCAACAATCTAGTTTTGGATCAAGAAAATCAAGAATTTGGTCGCGAACACAAAAATCTAGTTTTCGATCAAGAAAATCAAGAATTGGGTCCCGAAAACAAAAATCTAGTTTTGGATCATGAAAATCAAGAATTTGGTCGCGAATAGAAAAATCAAGTTTTGGATCAAGAAAATCAAGAATTGGGTCGCGAAAACAAAATACTAGTTTTGGATCAAGAAAATCAAGAATTGGGTGGCGAAAACTTAAATATAGTTTGGATCAGGAAAATAAAGAATTTGGTCGCGAATAGAAAAATCAAGTTTTGGATCAGGAAAATAAAGAATTTGGTCGCGAACACAAAAATCTAGTTTTGGATCAAGAAAATCAAGAATTTGGTCGGGATTACAAAAAACTAGTGTTGCATCAAGAAAATCAAGAATTAGGTCGCGAATTCAACAATCTAGTTTTGGATCAAGAAAATCAAGAATTTGGTCGCGAACACAAAAATCTTGTTTTCGATCAAGAAAATCAAGAATTGGGTCGCGAAAACAAAATACTAGTTTTGGATCAAGAAAATCAAGAATTGGGTCGCGAAAACAAAAATATAGTTTTGGATCAAGAAAATAAAGAATTTGGTCGCGAACAAAAAAATCTAGTTTTGGATCAAGAAAATCAAGAATTTGGTCGCGAACACAAAAATCTAGTTTTCGATCAAGAAAATCAAGAATTGGGTTCCGAAAACAAAAATCTAGTTTTGGATCATTAAAATCAAGAATTGGGTCGCGAATTCAAAAATCTAGTTTTGGATGAAGAAAGTAAAGAATTTGGTCGCGAACACAAAAATCTAGTTTTGGATCAAGAAACTCAGGAATTTGGTCGCGAACACAAAAATCTAGTTTTGGATCAAGAAAATCAAGAATTTGGTGGGGATTACAAAAAACTAGTGTTGCATCAAGAAAATCAAGAATTAGGTCGCGAATTCAACAATCTAGTTTTGGATCAAGAAAATCAAGAATTTGGTCACGAACACAAAAATCTTGTTTTCGATCAAGAAAATCAAGAATTGGGTCGCGAAAACAAAATACTAGTTTTGGATCAAGAAAATCAAGAATTGGGTCGCGAAAACAAAAATATAGTTTTGGATCAAGAAAATAAAGAATTTGGTCGCGAACAAAAAAATCTAGTTTTGGATCAAGAAAATCAAGAATTTGGTCGCGAACACAAAAATCTAGTTTTCGATCAAGAAAATCAAGAATTGGGTTCCGAAAACAAAAATCTAGTTTTGGATCATTAAAATCAAGAATTGGGTCGCGAATTCAAAAATCTAGTTTTGGATTAAGAAAGTAAAGAATTTGGTCGCGAACACAAAAATCTAGTTTTGGATCAAGAAACTCAAGAATTTGGTCGCGAACACAAAAATCTAGTTTTGGATCAAGAAAATCAAGAATTTGGCCGGGATTACAAAAAACTAGTGTTGCATCAAGAAAATCAAGAATTGGGTCGCGAATTCAACAATCTAGTTTTGGATCAAGAAAATCAAGAATTTGGTCGCGAACACAAAAATCTAGTTTTCGATCAAGAAAATCAAGAATTGGGTCCCGAAAACAAAAATCTAGTTTTGGATCATGAAAATCAAGAATTTGGTCGCGAATAGAAAAATCAAGTTTTGGATCAAGAAAAAATCAAGAATTGGGTCGCGAAAACAAAATACTAGTTTTGGATCAAAAAAATCAAGAATTTGGTCGCGAACACAAAAGTGTAGTTTTGGATCAAGAAAATCAAGAATTTGGTCGCGAATAGAAAAATCTAGTTTTGGATCAAGAAAATCAAGAATTGGGTCGCGAAAACAAAATACTAGTTTTGGATCAAGAAAATCAAGAATTTGGTCGCGAACACAAAAATCTAGTTTTGGATCAAGAAAATCAAGAATTGGGTCGCGAATAGAAAAATCTAGTTTTGGATCAAGAAAATCAAGAATTAGGTCGCGAAAACAAAATACTAGTTTTGGATCAAGAAAATCAAGAATTGGGTCGCGAAAACAAAAATCTAGTTTTGGATCAAGAAAATCAAGAATTTGGTCGCGAAGACAAAAATCTAGTTTTACATCAAGAAAATAAAGAATTTGGTCGCGAATACAAAAATCTAGTTTTGGATCAAGAAAATCAAGAATTTGGTCCCGAACACAAAAATCTAGTTTTGGATCAAGAAACTCAAGAATTTGGTCGCGAACACAAAAATCTAGTTTTCGATCAAGAAAATCAAGAATTGGGTCCCGAAAACAAAAATCTAGTTTTGGATCATGAAAATCAAGAATTTGGTCGCGAATAGAAAAATCAAGTTTTGGATCAAGAAAATCAAGAATTGGGTCGCGAAAACAAAATACTAGTTTTGGATCAAGAAAATCAAGAATTTGGTCGCGAACACAAAAATCTAGTTTTGGATCAAGAAAATCAAGAATTGGGTCCCGAAAACAAAAATCTAGTTTTGGATCATGAAAATCAAGAATTTGGTCGCGAATACAAAAATCTAGTTTTGGATCAAGAAAATTAAGAATTGGGTCGCGAATTGAAAAATCTAGTTTTGGATGAAGAAAATCAAGAATTTGGTCCCGAACACAAAAAACTAGTGTTGCATCAAGAAAATCAAGAATTTGGTCCCGAATACAAAAATGTAGTTTTGGATCAAGAAAATCAAGAATTGGGTCGCGAAAACAAAAAACTAGTTTTGGATCAAGAAAATCAAGAATTTGGTCGGGATTACAAAAAACTAGTGTTGCATCAAGAAAATCAAGAATTGGGTCGCGAATTCAACAATGTAGTTTTGGATCAAGAAAATCAAGAATTTGGTCGCGAATACAAAAATCTAGTTTTGGATCAAGAAAATCAAGAATTTGGTCCCGAACACAAAAATCTAGTTTTCGATCAAGAAAATCTAGAATTGGGTCGCGAAAACAAAATACTAGTTTTGGATCAAGAAAATCAAGAATTGGGTCGCGAATTCAAAAATCTAGTTTTGGATTAAGAAAGTAAAGAATTTGGTCGCGAACACAAAAATCTAGTTTTGGATCAAGAAACTCAAGGATTTGGTCGCGAACACAAAAATCTAGTTTTGGATCAAGAAAATGAAGAATTTGGTCGCGAATACAAAAATCTAGTTTTGGATCTAGAAAATCAAGAATTAGGTCGCGAAGTCAAAAATCTAGTTTTGGATCAAGAAAATCAAGAATTTGGTCCCGAACACAAAAAACTAGTTTTGGATCAAGAAAAATCAAGAATTTGGTCGCGAAGACAAAAATCTAATTTTACATCAAGAAAATAAAGAATTTGGTCGCGAATACAAAAATCTAGTTTTGGATCAAGAAAATCAAGAATTTGGTCCCGAACACAAAAATCTAGTTTTGGATCAAGAAACTCAAGAATTTGGTCGCGAACACAAAAATCTAGTTTTGGATCAAGAAAATCAAGAATTTGGTCGCGAACACAAAATACTAGTTTTGGATCAAGAAAATCAAGAATTGGGTGGCGAAAACTAAAATATAGTTTTGGATCAAGAAAATAAAGAATTTGGTCGCGAATAGAAAAATCAAGTTTTGGATCAAGAAAATCAAGAATTTGGTCGCGAACACAAAAATCTAGTTTTGGATCAAGAAAATCAAGAATTTGGTCGGGATTACAAAAAACTAGTGTTGCATCAAGAAAATCAAGAATTAGGTCGCGAATTCAACAATCTAGTTTTGGATCAAGAAAATCAAGAATTTGGTCGCGAACACAAAAATCTAGTTTTCGATCAAGAAAATCAAGAATTGGGTCGCGAAAACAAAATACTAGTTTTGGATCTAGAAAATCAAGCATTTGGTCGCGAAGACAAAAATCTAGTTTTGCATCAAGAAAATCAAGAATTTGGTCGCGAACAAAAAAATCTAGTTTTGGATCAAGAAAATCAAGAATTTGGTCGCGAAAACAAAATACTAGTTTTGGATTAAGAAAATCAAGAATTGGGTGGCGAAAACTAAAATATAGTTTGGATCAGGAAAATAAAGAATTTGGTCGCGAATAGAAAAATCAAGTTTTGGATCAGGAAAATAAAGAATTTGGTCGCGAACACAAAAATCTAGTTTTGGATCAAGAAAATCAAGAATTTGGTGGGGATTACAAAAAACTAGTGTTGCATCAAGAAAATCAAGAATTAGGTCGCGAATTCAACAATCTAGTTTTGGATCAAGAAAATCAAGAATTTGGTCGCGAACACAAAAATCTTGTTTTCGATCAAGAAAATCAAGAATTGGGTCGCGAAAACAAAATACTAGTTTTGGATCAAGAAAATCAAGAATTGGGTCGCGAAAACAAAAATATAGTTTTGGATCAAGAAAATAAAGAATTTGGTCGCGAACAAAAAAATCTAGTTTTGGATCAAGAAAATCAAGAATTTGGTCGCGAACACAAAAATCTAGTTTTCGATCAAGAAAATCAAGAATTGGGTTCCGAAAACAAAAATCTAGTTTTGGATCATTAAAATCAAGAATTGGGTCGCGAATTCAAAAATCTAGTTTTGGATTAAGAAAGTAAAGAATTTGGTCGCGAACACAAAAATCTAGTTTTGGATCAAGAAACTCAAGAATTTGGTCGCGAACACAAAAATCTAGTTTTGGATCAAGAAAATCAAGAATTTGGTCGGGATTACAAAAAACTAGTGTTGCATCAAGAAAATCAAGAATTGGGTCGCGAATTCAACAATCTAGTTTTGGATCAAGAAAATCAAGAATTTGGTCGCGAACACAAAAATCTAGTTTTCGATCAAGAAAATCAAGAATTGGGTCCCGAAAACAAAAATCTAGTTTTGGATCATGAAAATCAAGAATTTGGTCGCGAATAGAAAAATCAAGTTTTGGATCAAGAAAAAATCAAGAATTGGGTCGCGAAAACAAAATACTAGTTTTGGATCAAGAAAATCAAGAATTTGGTCGCGAACACAAAAGTGTAGTTTTGGATCAAGAAAATCAAGAATTTGGTCGCGAATAGAAAAATCTAGTTTTGGATCAAGAAAATCAAGAATTGGGTCGCGAAAACAAAATACTAGTTTTGGATCAAGAAAATCAAGAATTTGGTCGCGAACACAAAAATCTAGTTTTGGATCAAGAAAATCAAGAATTGGGTCGCGAATAGAAAAATCTAGTTTTGGATCAAGAAAATCAAGAATTAGGTCGCGAAAACAAAATACTAGTTTTGGATCAAGAAAATCAAGAATTGGGTCGCGAAAACAAAAATCTAGTTTTGGATCAAGAAAATCAAGAATTTGGTCGCGAAGACAAAAATCTAGTTTTACATCAAGAAAATAAAGAATTTGGTCGCGAATACAAAAATCTAGTTTTGATCAAGAAAATCAAGAATTTGGTCCCGAACACAAAAATCTAGTTTTGGATCAAGAAACTCAAGAATTTGGTCGCGAACACAAAAATCTAGTTTTCGATCAAGAAAATCAAGAATTGGGTCCCGAAAACAAAAATCTAGTTTTGGATCATGAAAATCAAGAATTTGGTCGCGAATAGAAAAATCAAGTTTTGGATCAAGAAAATCAAGAATTGGGTCGCGAAAACAAAATACTAGTTTTGGATCAAGAAAATCAAGAATTTGGTCGCGAACACAAAAATCTAGTTTTGGATCAAGAAAATCAAGAATTGGGTCCCGAAAACAAAAATCTAGTTTTGGATCATGAAAATCAAGAATTTGGTCGCGAATACAAAAATCTAGTTTTGGATCAAGAAAATTAAGAATTGGGTCGCGAATTCAAAAATCTAGTTTTGGATCAAGAAAATCAAGAATTTGGTCCCGAACACAAAAAACTAGTGTTGCATCAAGAAAATCAAGAATTTGGTCCCGAATACAAAAATGTAGTTTTGGATCAAGAAAATCAAGAATTGGGTCGCGAAAACAAAAAACTAGTTTTGGATCAAGAAAATCAAGAATTTGGTCGGGATTACAAAAAACTAGTGTTGCATCAAGAAAATCAAGAATTGGGTCGCGAATTCAACAATCTAGTTTTGGATCAAGAAAATCAAGAATTTGGTCGCGAATACAAAAATCTAGTTTTGGATCAAGAAAATCAAGAATTTGGTCCCGAACACAAAAATCTAGTTTTCGATCAAGAAAATCTAGAATTGGGTCGCGAAAACAAAATACTAGTTTTGGATCAAGAAAATCAAGAATTGGGTCGCGAATTCAAAAATCTAGTTTTGGATTAAGAAAGTAAAGAATTTGGTCGCGAACACAAAAATCTAGTTTTGGATCAAGAAACTCAAGGATTTGGTCGCGAACACAAAAATCTAGTTTTGGATCAAGAAAATGAAGAATTTGGTCGCGAATACAAAAATCTAGTTTTGGATCAAGAAAATCAAGAATTAGGTCGCGAAGTCAAAAATCTAGTTTTGGATCAAGAAAATCAAGAATTTGGTCCCGAACACAAAAAACTAGTTTTGGATCAAGAAAAATCAAGAATTTGGTCGCGAAGACAAAAATCTAATTTTACATCAAGAAAATAAAGAATTTGGTCGCGAATACAAAAATCTAGTTTTGGATCAAGAAAATCAAGAATTTGGTCCCGAACACAAAAATCTAGTTTTGGATCAAGAAACTCAAGAATTTGGTCGCGAACACAAAAATCTAGTTTTGGATCAAGAAAATCAAGAATTTGGTCGCGAACACAAAATACTAGTTTTGGATCAAGAAAATCAAGAATTGGGTGGCGAAAACTAAAATATAGTTTTGGATCAAGAAAATAAAGAATTTGGTCGCGAATAGAAAAATCAAGTTTTGGATCAAGAAAATCAAGAATTTGGTCGCGAACACAAAAATCTAGTTTTGGATCAAGAAAATCAAGAATTTGGTCGGGATTACAAAAAACTAGTGTTGCATCAAGAAAATCAAGAATTAGGTCGCGAATTCAACAATCTAGTTTTGGATCAAGAAAATCAAGAATTTGGTCGCGAACACAAAAATCTAGTTTTCGATCAAGAAAATCAAGAATTGGGTCGCGAAAACAAAATACTAGTTTTGGATCTAGAAAATCAAGCATTTGGTCGCGAAGACAAAAATCTAGTTTTGCATCAAGAAAATCAAGAATTTGGTCGCGAACAAAAAAATCTAGTTTTGGATCAAGAAAATCAAGAATTTGGTCGCGAAAACAAAATACTAGTTTTGGATTAAGAAAATCAAGAATTGGGTGGCGAAAACTAAAATATAGTTTGGATCAGGAAAATAAAGAATTTGGTCGCGAATAGAAAAATCAAGTTTTGGATCAGGAAAATAAAGAATTTGGTCGCGAACACAAAAATCTAGTTTTGGATCAAGAAAATCAAGAATTTGGTGGGGATTACAAAAAACTAGTGTTGCATCAAGAAAATCAAGAATTAGGTCGCGAAGTCAACAATCTAGTTTTGGATCAAGAAAATCAAGAATTTGGTCGCGAACACAAAAATCTTGTTTTCGATCAAGAAAATCAAGAATTGGGTCGCGAAAACAAAATACTAGTTTTGGATCAAGAAAATCAAGAATTGGGTCGCGAAAACAAAAATATAGTTTTGGATCAAGAAAATAAAGAATTTGGTCGCGAACAAAAAAATCTAGTTTTGGATCAAGAAAATCAAGAATTTGGTCGCGAGCACAAAAATCTAGTTTTCGATCAAGAAAATCAAGAATTGGGTTCCGAAAACAAAAATCTAGTTTTGGATCATTAAAATCAAGAATTGGGTCGCGAATTCAAAAATCTAGTTTTGGATTAAGAAAGTAAAGAATTTGGTCGCGAACACAAAAATCTAGTTTTGGATCAAGAAACTCAGGAATTTGGTCGCGAACACAAAAATCTAGTTTTGGATCAAGAAAATCAAGAATTTGGTGGGGATTACAAAAAACTAGTGTTGCATCAAGAAAATCAAGAATTAGGTCGCGAATTCAACAATCTAGTTTTGGATCAAGAAAATCAAGAATTTGGTCGCGAACACAAAAATCTTGTTTTCGATCAAGAAAATCAAGAATTGGGTCGCGAAAACAAAATACTAGTTTTGGATCAAGAAAATCAAGAATTGGGTCGCGAAAACAAAAATATAGTTTTGGATCAAGAAAATAAAGAATTTGGTCGCGAACAAAAAAATCTAGTTTTGGATCAAGAAAATCAAGAATTTGGTCGCGAACACAAAAATCTAGTTTTCGATCAAGAAAATCAAGAATTGGGTTCCGAAAACAAAAATCTAGTTTTGGATCATTAAAATCAAGAATTGGGTCGCGAATTCAAAAATCTAGTTTTGGATTAAGAAAGTAAAGAATTTGGTCGCGAACACAAAAATCTAGTTTTGGATCAAGAAACTCAAGAATTTGGTCGCGAACACAAAAATCTAGTTTTGGATCAAGAAAATCAAGAATTTGGTCGGGATTACAAAAAACTAGTGTTGCATCAAGAAAATCAAGAATTGGGTCGCGAATTCAACAATCTAGTTTTGGATCAAGAAAATCAAGAATTTGGTCGCGAACACAAAAATCTAGTTTTGGATCAAGAAAATCAAGAATTGGGTCCCGAAAACAAAAATCTAGTTTTGGATCATGAAAATCAAGAATTTGGTCGCGAATAGAAAAATCAAGTTTTGGATCAAGAAAAAATCAAGAATTGGGTCGCGAAAACAAAATACTAGTTTTGGATCAAGAAAATCAAGAATTTGGTCGCGAACACAAAAGTGTAGTTTTGGATCAAGAAAATCAAGAATTTGGTCGCGAATAGAAAAATCTAGTTTTGGATCAAGAAAATCAAGAATTGGGTCGCGAAAACAAAATACTAGTTTTGGATCAAGAAAATCAAGAATTTGGTCGCGAACACAAAAATCTAGTTTTGGATCAAGAAAATCAAGAATTGGGTCGCGAATAGAAAAATCTAGTTTTGGATCAAGAAAATCAAGAATTAGGTCGCGAAAACAAAATACTAGTTTTGGATCAAGAAAATCAAGAATTGGGTCGCGAAAACAAAAATCTAGTTTTGGATCAAGAAAATCAAGAATTTGGTCGCGAAGACAAAAATCTAGTTTTACATCAAGAAAATAAAGAATTTGGTCGCGAATACAAAAATCTAGTTTTGGATCAAGAAAATCAAGAATTTGGTCCCGAACACAAAAATCTAGTTTTGGATCAAGAAACTCAAGAATTTGGTCGCGAACACAAAAATCTAGTTTTCGATCAAGAAAATCAAGAATTGGGTCCCGAAAACAAAAATCTAGTTTTGGATCATGAAAATCAAGAATTTGGTCGCGAATAGAAAAATCAAGTTTTGGATCAAGAAAATCAAGAATTGGGTCGCGAAAACAAAATACTAGTTTTGGATCAAGAAAATCAAGAATTTGGTCGCGAACACAAAAATACTAGTTTTGGATCAAGAAAATCAAGAATTGGGTCGCGAAAACAAAAATATAGTTTTGGATCAAGAAAATCAAGAATTTGGTCGCGAACAAAAAAATCTAGTTTTGGATCAAGAAAATCAAGAATTTGGTCGCGAACACAAAAATCTAGTTTTCGATCAAGAAAATCAAGAATTGGGTTCCGAAAACAAAAATCTAGTTTTGGATCATTAAAATCAAGAATTGGGTCGCGAATTCAAAAATCTAGTTTTGGATTAAGAAAGTAAAGAATTTGGTCGCGAACACAAAAATCTAGTTTTGGATCAAAAACTCAAGAATTTGGTCGGGAACACAAAAATCTAGTTTTGGATCAAGAAAATCAAGAATTTGGTCGGGATTACAAAAAACTAGTGTTGCATCAAGAAAATCAAGAATTGGGTCGCGAATTCAACAATCTAGTTTTGGATCAAGAAAATCAAGAATTTGGTCGCGAACACAAAAATCTAGTTTTCGATCAAGAAAATCAAGAATTGGGTCCCGAAAACAAAAATCTAGTTTTGGATCATGAAAATCAAGAATTTGGTCGCGAATAGAAAAATCAAGTTTTGGATCAAGAAAAAATCAAGAATTGGGTCGCGAAAACAAAATACTAGTTTTGGATCAAGAAAATCAAGAATTTGGTCGCGAACACAAAAGTGTAGTTTTGGATCAAGAAAATCAAGAATTTGGTCGCGAATAGAAAAATCTAGTTTTGGATCAAGAAAATCAAGAATTGGGTCGCGAAAACAAAATACTAGTTTTGGATCAAGAAAATCAAGAATTTGGTCGCGAACACAAAAATCTAGTTTTGGATCAAGAAAATCAAGAATTGGGTCGCGAATAGAAAAATCTAGTTTTGGATCAAGAAAATCAAGAATTAGGTCGCGAAAACAAAATACTAGTTTTGGATCAAGAAAATCAAGAATTGGGTCGCGAACACAAAAATCTAGTTTTGGATCAAGAAAATCAAGAATTTGGTCGCGAATAGAAAAATCTAGTTTTGGATCAAGAAAATCAAGAATTGGGTCGCGAAAACAAAATACTAGTTTTGGATCAAGAAAATCAAGAATTTGGTCGCGAACTCAAAAATCTAGTTTTGGATCAAGAAAATCAAGAATTGGGTCGCGAATAGAAAAATCTAGTTTTGGATCAAGAAAATCAAGAATTAGGTCGCGAAAACAAAATACTAGTTTTGGATCAAGAAAATCAAGAATTTGGTCGCGAATAGAAAAATCAAGTTTTGGATCAAGAAAATCAAGAATTGGGTCGCGAAAACAAAAATCTAGTTTTGGATCAAGAAAATCAAGAATTTGGTCGCGAAGACAAAAATCTAGTTTTACATCAAGAAAATAAAGAATTTGGTCGCGAATACAAAAATCTAGTTTTGGATCAAGAAAATCAAGAATTTGGTCCCGAACACAAAAATCTAGTTTTGGATCAAGAAACTCAAGAATTTGGTCGCGAACACAAAAATCTAGTTTTCGATCAAGAAAATCAAGAATTGGGTCCCGAAAACAAAAATCTAGTTTTGGATCATGAAAATCAAGAATTTGGTCGCGAATACAAAAATGTAGTTTTGGATCAAGAAAATCAAGAATTGGGTCGCGAAAACAAAATACTAGTTTTGGATCAAGAAAATCAAGAATTTGGTCGCGAACACAAAAATACTAGTTTTGGATCAAGAAAATCAAGAATTGGGTCGCGAAAACAAAAATATAGTTTTGGATCAAGAAAATAAAGAATTTGGTCGCGAACAAAAAAATCTAGTTTTGGATCAAGAAAATCAAGAATTTGGTCGCGAACACAAAAATCTAGTTTTCGATCAAGAAAATCAAGAATAGGCTTCCGAAAACAAAAATCTAGTTTTGGATCATTAAAATCAAGAATTGGGTCGCGAATTCAAAAATCTAGTTTTGGATTAAGAAAGTAAAGAATTTGGTCGCGAACACAAAAATCTAGTTTTGGATCAAGAAACTCAAGAATTTGGTCGCGAACACAAAAATCTAGTTTTGGATCAAGAAAATCAAGAATTTGGTCGCGAAAACAAAATACTAGTTTTGGATTAAGAAAATCAAGAATTGGGTGGCGAAAACTAAAATATAGTTTGGATCAGGAAAATAAAGAATTTGGTCGCGAATAGAAAAATCAAGTTTTGGATCAGGAAAATAAAGAATTTGGTCGCGAACACAAAAATCTAGTTTTGGATCAAGAAAATCAAGAATTTGGTGGGGATTACAAAAAACTAGTGTTGCATCAAGAAAATCAAGAATTAGGTCGCGAAGTCAACAATCTAGTTTTGGATCAAGAAAATCAAGAATTTGGTCGCGAACACAAAAATCTTGTTTTCGATCAAGAAAATCAAGAATTGGGTCGCGAAAACAAAATACTAGTTTTGGATCAAGAAAATCAAGAATTGGGTCGCGAAAACAAAAATATAGTTTTGGATCAAGAAAATAAAGAATTTGGTCGCGAACAAAAAAATCTAGTTTTGGATCAAGAAAATCAAGAATTTGGTCGCGAGCACAAAAATCTAGTTTTCGATCAAGAAAATCAAGAATTGGGTTCCGAAAACAAAAATCTAGTTTTGGATCATTAAAATCAAGAATTGGGTCGCGAATTCAAAAATCTAGTTTTGGATTAAGAAAGTAAAGAATTTGGTCGCGAACACAAAAATCTAGTTTTGGATCAAGAAACTCAGGAATTTGGTCGCGAACACAAAAATCTAGTTTTGGATCAAGAAAATCAAGAATTTGGTGGGGATTACAAAAAACTAGTGTTGCATCAAGAAAATCAAGAATTAGGTCGCGAATTCAACAATCTAGTTTTGGATCAAGAAAATCAAGAATTTGGTCGCGAACACAAAAATCTTGTTTTCGATCAAGAAAATCAAGAATTGGGTCGCGAAAACAAAATACTAGTTTTGGATCAAGAAAATCAAGAATTGGGTCGCGAAAACAAAAATATAGTTTTGGATCAAGAAAATAAAGAATTTGGTCGCGAACAAAAAAATCTAGTTTTGGATCAAGAAAATCAAGAATTTGGTCGCGAACACAAAAATCTAGTTTTCGATCAAGAAAATCAAGAATTGGGTTCCGAAAACAAAAATCTAGTTTTGGATCATTAAAATCAAGAATTGGGTCGCGAATTCAAAAATCTAGTTTTGGATTAAGAAAGTAAAGAATTTGGTCGCGAACACAAAAATCTAGTTTTGGATCAAGAAACTCAAGAATTTGGTCGCGAACACAAAAATCTAGTTTTGGATCAAGAAAATCAAGAATTTGGTCGGGATTACAAAAAACTAGTGTTGCATCAAGAAAATCAAGAATTGGGTCGCGAATTCAACAATCTAGTTTTGGATCAAGAAAATCAAGAATTTGGTCGCGAACACAAAAATCTAGTTTTGGATCAAGAAAATCAAGAATTGGGTCCCGAAAACAAAAATCTAGTTTTGGATCATGAAAATCAAGAATTTGGTCGCGAATAGAAAAATCAAGTTTTGGATCAAGAAAAAATCAAGAATTGGGTCGCGAAAACAAAATACTAGTTTTGGATCAAGAAAATCAAGAATTTGGTCGCGAACACAAAAGTGTAGTTTTGGATCAAGAAAATCAAGAATTTGGTCGCGAATAGAAAAATCTAGTTTTGGATCAAGAAAATCAAGAATTGGGTCGCGAAAACAAAATACTAGTTTTGGATCAAGAAAATCAAGAATTTGGTCGCGAACACAAAAATCTAGTTTTGGATCAAGAAAATCAAGAATTGGGTCGCGAATAGAAAAATCTAGTTTTGGATCAAGAAAATCAAGAATTAGGTCGCGAAAACAAAATACTAGTTTTGGATCAAGAAAATCAAGAATTGGGTCGCGAAAACAAAAATCTAGTTTTGGATCAAGAAAATCAAGAATTTGGTCGCGAAGACAAAAATCTAGTTTTACATCAAGAAAATAAAGAATTTGGTCGCGAATACAAAAATCTAGTTTTGGATCAAGAAAATCAAGAATTTGGTCCCGAACACAAAAATCTAGTTTTGGATCAAGAAACTCAAGAATTTGGTCGCGAACACAAAAATCTAGTTTTCGATCAAGAAAATCAAGAATTGGGTCCCGAAAACAAAAATCTAGTTTTGGATCATGAAAATCAAGAATTTGGTCGCGAATAGAAAAATCAAGTTTTGGATCAAGAAAATCAAGAATTGGGTCGCGAAAACAAAATACTAGTTTTGGATCAAGAAAATCAAGAATTTGGTCGCGAACACAAAAATACTAGTTTTGGATCAAGAAAATCAAGAATTGGGTCGCGAAAACAAAAATATAGTTTTGGATCAAGAAAATCAAGAATTTGGTCGCGAACAAAAAAATCTAGTTTTGGATCAAGAAAATCAAGAATTTGGTCGCGAACACAAAAATCTAGTTTTCGATCAAGAAAATCAAGAATTGGGTTCCGAAAACAAAAATCTAGTTTTGGATCATTAAAATCAAGAATTGGGTCGCGAATTCAAAAATCTAGTTTTGGATTAAGAAAGTAAAGAATTTGGTCGCGAACACAAAAATCTAGTTTTGGATCAAAAACTCAAGAATTTGGTCGGGAACACAAAAATCTAGTTTTGGATCAAGAAAATCAAGAATTTGGTCGGGATTACAAAAAACTAGTGTTGCATCAAGAAAATCAAGAATTGGGTCGCGAATTCAACAATCTAGTTTTGGATCAAGAAAATCAAGAATTTGGTCGCGAACACAAAAATCTAGTTTTCGATCAAGAAAATCAAGAATTGGGTCCCGAAAACAAAAATCTAGTTTTGGATCATGAAAATCAAGAATTTGGTCGCGAATAGAAAAATCAAGTTTTGGATCAAGAAAAAATCAAGAATTGGGTCGCGAAAACAAAATACTAGTTTTGGATCAAGAAAATCAAGAATTTGGTCGCGAACACAAAAGTGTAGTTTTGGATCAAGAAAATCAAGAATTTGGTCGCGAATAGAAAAATCTAGTTTTGGATCAAGAAAATCAAGAATTGGGTCGCGAAAACAAAATACTAGTTTTGGATCAAGAAAATCAAGAATTTGGTCGCGAACACAAAAATCTAGTTTTGGATCAAGAAAATCAAGAATTGGGTCGCGAATAGAAAAATCTAGTTTTGGATCAAGAAAATCAAGAATTAGGTCGCGAAAACAAAATACTAGTTTTGGATCAAGAAAATCAAGAATTGGGTCGCGAACACAAAAATCTAGTTTTGGATCAAGAAAATCAAGAATTTGGTCGCGAATAGAAAAATCTAGTTTTGGATCAAGAAAATCAAGAATTGGGTCGCGAAAACAAAATACTAGTTTTGGATCAAGAAAATCAAGAATTTGGTCGCGAACTCAAAAATCTAGTTTTGGATCAAGAAAATCAAGAATTGGGTCGCGAATAGAAAAATCTAGTTTTGGATCAAGAAAATCAAGAATTAGGTCGCGAAAACAAAATACTAGTTTTGGATCAAGAAAATCAAGAATTTGGTCGCGAATAGAAAAATCAAGTTTTGGATCAAGAAAATCAAGAATTGGGTCGCGAAAACAAAAATCTAGTTTTGGATCAAGAAAATCAAGAATTTGGTCGCGAAGACAAAAATCTAGTTTTACATCAAGAAAATAAAGAATTTGGTCGCGAATACAAAAATCTAGTTTTGGATCAAGAAAATCAAGAATTTGGTCCCGAACACAAAAATCTAGTTTTGGATCAAGAAACTCAAGAATTTGGTCGCGAACACAAAAATCTAGTTTTCGATCAAGAAAATCAAGAATTGGGTCCCGAAAACAAAAATCTAGTTTTGGATCATGAAAATCAAGAATTTGGTCGCGAATACAAAAATGTAGTTTTGGATCAAGAAAATCAAGAATTGGGTCGCGAAAACAAAATACTAGTTTTGGATCAAGAAAATCAAGAATTTGGTCGCGAACACAAAAATACTAGTTTTGGATCAAGAAAATCAAGAATTGGGTCGCGAAAACAAAAATATAGTTTTGGATCAAGAAAATAAAGAATTTGGTCGCGAACAAAAAAATCTAGTTTTGGATCAAGAAAATCAAGAATTTGGTCGCGAACACAAAAATCTAGTTTTCGATCAAGAAAATCAAGAATAGGCTTCCGAAAACAAAAATCTAGTTTTGGATCATTAAAATCAAGAATTGGGTCGCGAATTCAAAAATCTAGTTTTGGATTAAGAAAGTAAAGAATTTGGTCGCGAACACAAAAATCTAGTTTTGGATCAAGAAACTCAAGAATTTGGTCGCGAACACAAAAATCTAGTTTTGGATCAAGAAAATCAAGAATTTGGTCGGGATTACAAAAAACTAGTGTTGCATCAAGAAAATCAAGAATTGGGTCGCGAATTCAACAATCTAGTTTTGGATCAAGAAAATCAAGAATTTGGTCGCGAACACAAAAATCTAGTTTTCGATCAAGAAAATCAAGAATTGGGTCCCGAAAACAAAAATCTAGTTTTGGATCATGAAAATCAAGAATTTGGTCGCGAATAGAAAAATCAAGTTTTGGATCAAGAAAAAATCAAGAATTGGGTCGCGAAAACAAAATACTAGTTTTGGATCAAGAAAATCAAGAATTTGGTCGCGAACACAAAAGTGTAGTTTTGGATCAAGAAAATCAAGAATTTGGTCGCGAATAGAAAAATCTAGTTTTGGATCAAGAAAATCAAGAATTGGGTCGCGAAAACAAAATACTAGTTTTGGATCAAGAAAATCAAGAATTTGGTCGCGAACACAAAAATCTAGTTTTGGATCAAGAAAATCAAGAATTGGGTCGCGAATAGAAAAATCTAGTTTTGGATCAAGAAAATCAAGAATTGGGTCGCGAAAACAAAAATCTAGTTTTGGATCAAGAAAATCAAGAATTTGGTCGCGAAGACAAAAATCTAGTTTTACATCAAGAAAATAAAGAATTTGGTCGCGAATACAAAAATCTAGTTTTGGATCAAGAAAATCAAGAATTGGGTCGCGAACACAAAAATCTAGTTTTGGATCAAGAAAATCAAGAATTTGGTCGCGAATAGAAAAATCTAGTTTTGGATCAAGAAAATCAAGAATTGGGTCGCGAAAACAAAATACTAGTTTTGGATCAAGAAAATCAAGAATTTGGTCGCGAACTCAAAAATCTAGTTTTGGATCAAGAAAATCAAGAATTGGGTCGCGAATAGAAAAATCTAGTTTTGGATCAAGAAAATCAAGAATTAGGTCGCGAAAACAAAATACTAGTTTTGGATCAAGAAAATCAAGAATTTGGTCGCGAATAGAAAAATCAAGTTTTGGATCAAGAAAATCAAGAATTGGGTCGCGAAAACAAAAATCTAGTTTTGGATCAAGAAAATCAAGAATTTGGTCGCGAAGACAAAAATCTAGTTTTACATCAAGAAAATAAAGAATTTGGTCGCGAATACAAAAATCTAGTTTTGGATCAAGAAAATCAAGAATTTGGTCCCGAACACAAAAATCTAGTTTTGGATCAAGAAACTCAAGAATTTGGTCGCGAACACAAAAATCTAGTTTTCGATCAAGAAAATCAAGAATTGGGTCCCGAAAACAAAAATCTAGTTTTGGATCATGAAAATCAAGAATTTGGTCGCGAATACAAAAATGTAGTTTTGGATCAAGAAAATCAAGAATTGGGTCGCGAAAACAAAATACTAGTTTTGGATCAAGAAAATCAAGAATTTGGTCGCGAACACAAAAATACTAGTTTTGGATCAAGAAAATCAAGAATTGGGTCGCGAAAACAAAAATATAGTTTTGGATCAAGAAAATAAAGAATTTGGTCGCGAACAAAAAAATCTAGTTTTGGATCAAGAAAATCAAGAATTTGGTCGCGAACACAAAAATCTAGTTTTCGATCAAGAAAATCAAGAATAGGCTTCCGAAAACAAAAATCTAGTTTTGGATCATTAAAATCAAGAATTGGGTCGCGAATTCAAAAATCTAGTTTTGGATTAAGAAAGTAAAGAATTTGGTCGCGAACACAAAAATCTAGTTTTGGATCAAGAAACTCAAGAATTTGGTCGCGAACACAAAAATCTAGTTTTGGATCAAGAAAATCAAGAATTTGGTCGGGATTACAAAAAACTAGTGTTGCATCAAGAAAATCAAGAATTGGGTCGCGAATTCAACAATCTAGTTTTGGATCAAGAAAATCAAGAATTTGGTCGCGAACACAAAAATCTAGTTTTCGATCAAGAAAATCAAGAATTGGGTCCCGAAAACAAAAATCTAGTTTTGGATCATGAAAATCAAGAATTTGGTCGCGAATAGAAAAATCAAGTTTTGGATCAAGAAAAAATCAAGAATTGGGTCGCGAAAACAAAATACTAGTTTTGGATCAAGAAAATCAAGAATTTGGTCGCGAACACAAAAGTGTAGTTTTGGATCAAGAAAATCAAGAATTTGGTCGCGAATAGAAAAATCTAGTTTTGGATCAAGAAAATCAAGAATTGGGTCGCGAAAACAAAATACTAGTTTTGGATCAAGAAAATCAAGAATTTGGTCGCGAACACAAAAATCTAGTTTTGGATCAAGAAAATCAAGAATTAGGTCGCGAAAACAAAATACTAGTTTTGGATCAAGAAAATCAAGAATTGGGTCGCGAAAACAAAAATCTAGTTTTGGATCAAGAAAATCAAGAATTTGGTCGCGAAGACAAAAATCTAGTTTTACATCAAGAAAATAAAGAATTTGGTCGCGAATACAAAAATCTAGTTTTGGATCAAGAAAATCAAGAATTTGGTCCCGAACACAAAAATCTAGTTTTGGATCAAGAAACTCAAGAATTTGGTCGCGAACACAAAAATCTAGTTTTCGATCAAGAAAATCAAGAATTGGGTCCCGAAAACAAAAATCTAGTTTTGGATCATGAAAATCAAGAATTTGGTCGCGAATAGAAAAATCAAGTTTTGGATCAAGAAAATCAAGAATTGGGTCGCGAATTCAAAAATCTAGTTTTGGATTAAGAAAGTAAAGAATTTGGTCGCGAACACAAAAATCTAGTTTTGGATCAAGAAACTCAAGAATTTGGTCGCGAACACAAAAATCTAGTTTTGGATCAAGAAAATGAAGAATTTGGTCGCGAATACAAAAATCTAGTTTTGGATCAAGAAAATCAAGAATTAGGTCGCGAAGTCAAAAATCTAGTTTTGGATCAAGAAAATCAAGAATTTGGTCCCGAACACAAAAAACTAGTTTTGGATCAAGAAAAATCAAGAATTTGGTCGCGAAGACAAAAATCTAATTTTACATCAAGAAAATCAAGAATTTGGTCGCGAATACAAAAATCTAGTTTTGGATCAAGAAAATCAAGAATTTGGTCCCGAACACAAAAATCTAGTTTTGGATCAAGAAACTCAAGAATTTGGTCGCGAACACAAAAATCTAGTTTTGGATCAAGAAAATCAAGAATTTGGTCGCGAACACAAAATACTAGTTTTGGATCAAGAAAATCAAGAATTGGGTGGCGAAAACTAAAATATAGTTTTGGATCAAGAAAGTAAAGAATTTGGTCGCGAACACAAAAATCTAGTTTTGGATCAAGAAACTCAAGAATTTGGTCGCGAACACAAAAATCTAGTTTTGGATCAAGAAAATGAAGAATTTGGTCGCGAATACAAAAATCTAGTTTTGGATCAAGAAAATCAAGAATTTGGTCGCGAATACAAAAATCTAGTTTTGGATCAAGAAAATCAAGAATTTGGTCCCGAACACAAAAATCTAGTTTTGGATCAAGAAACTCAAGAATTTGGTCGCGAACACAAAAATCAGGTTTTGGATCAAGAAAATCAAGAATTTGGTCGCGAACACAAAATACTAGTTTTGGATCAAGAAAATCAAGAATTGGGTGGCGAAAAGTAAAATACAGTTTTGGATCAAGAAAATAAAGAATTTGGTCGCGAATAGAAAAATCAAGTTTTGGATCAAGAAAATCAAGAATTTGGTCGCGAATACAAAAATCTAGTTTTGGATCAAGAAAATCAAGAATTTGGTCGGGATTACAAAAAACTAGTGTTGCATCAAGAAAATCAAGAATTAGGTCGCGAATTCAACAATCTAGTTTTGGATCAAGAAAAAATCATGAATTTGGTCGCGAACACAAAAATCTAGTTTTCGATCAAGAAAATCAAGAATTGGGTCGCGAACAAAAAAATCTAGTTTTGGATCAAGAAAATCAAGAATTTGGTCGCGAACACAAAAATCTAGTTTTCGATCAAGAAAATCAAGAATTTGGTCGCGAATAGAAAAATCTAGTTTTTGATCAAGAAAATCAAGAATTGGGTCGCGAAAACAAAATACTAGTTTTGGATCAAGAAAATCAAGAATTGGGTCGCGAAAACAAAAATATAGTTTTGGATCAAGAAAATAAAGAATTTGGTCGCGAACACAAAAATCTAGTTTTCGATCAAGAAAATCAAGAATTGGGTCGCGAAAACAAAATACTAGTTTTGGATCAAGAAAATCAAGAATTGGGTCGCGAATTCAAAAATCTAGTTTTGGATGAAGAAAGTAAAGAATTTGGTCGCGAACACAAAAATCTAGTTTTGGATCAAGAAACTCAAGAATTTGGTCGCGAACACAAAAATCTAGTTTTGGATCAAGAAAATCAAGAATTTGGTCGGGATTACAAAAAACTAGTGTTGCATCAAGAAAATCAAGAATTGGGTCGCGAATTCAACAATCTAGTTTTGGATCAAGAAAATCAAGAATTTGGTCGCGGACACAAAAATCTAGTTTTCGATCACGAAAATCAAGAATTGGGTCCCGAAAACAAAAATCTAGTTTTGGATCATGAAAATCAAGAATTGGGTCCCGAAAACAAAAATCTAGTTTTGGATCATGAAAATCAAGAATTTGGTCGTGAACACAAAAATCTAGTTTTGGATTAAGAAAATCAAGAAGTTGGTCGCGAATACAAAAATCTAGTTTTGGATCAAGAAAATCAAGAATTGGGTCCCGAATACAAAAATGTAGTTTTGGATCAAGAAAATCAAGAATTTGGTCGCGAAAACAAAAAACTAGTTTTGGATCAAGAAAATCAAGAATTTGGTCGCGAATTCAACAATCTAGTTTTGGATCAAGAAAATCAAGAATTTGGTCGCGAATACAAAAATCTAGTTTTGGATCAAGAAAATCAAGAATTTGGTCCCGAACACAAAAATCTAGTTTTCGATCAAGAAAATCTAGAATTGGGTCGCGAAAACAAAATACTAGTTTTGGATCAAGAAAATCAAGAATTGGGTCGCGAATTCAAAAATCTAGTTTTGGATTAAGAAAGTAAAGAATTTGGTCGCGAACACAAAAATCTAGTTTTGGATCAAGAAACTCAAGAATTTGGTCGCGAACACAAAAATCTAGTTTTGGATCAAGAAAATGAAGAATTTGGTCGCGAATACAAAAATCTAGTTTTGGATCAAGAAAATCAAGAATTAGGTCGCGAAGTCAAAAATCTAGTTTTGGATCAAGAAAATCTAGAATTTGGTCCCGAACACAAAAAACTAGTTTTGGATCAAGAAAAATCAAGAATTTGGTCGCGAAGACAAAAATCTAATTTTACATCAAGAAAATCAAGAATTTGGTCGCGAATACCAAAATCTAGTTTTGGATCAAGAAAATCAAGAATTTGGTCCCGAACACAAAAATCTAGTTTTGGATCAAGAAACTCAAGAATTTGGTCGCGAACACAAAAATCTAGTTTTGGATCAAGAAAATCAAGAATTTGGTCGCGAACACAAAATACTAGTTTTGGATCAAGAAAATCAAGAATTGGGTGGCGAAAACTAAAATATAGTTTTGGATCAAGAAAATAAAGAATTTGGTCGCGAATAGAAAAATCATGTTTTGGATCAAGAAAATCAAGAATTTGGTCTCGAACACAAAAATCTAGTTTTGGATCAAGAAAATCAAGAATTTGGTCGGGATTACAAAAAACTAGTGTTGCATCAAGAAAATCAAGAATTAGGTCGCGAAAACAAAATACTAGTTTTGGATCTAGAAAATCAAGCATTTGGTCGCGAAGACAAAAATCTAGTTTTGCATCAAGAAAATCAAGAATTTGGTCGCGAACAAAAAAATCTAGTTTTGGATCAAGAAAATCAAAAATTTGGTCGCGAACACAAAAATCTAGTTTTCGATCAAGAAAATCAAGAATTTGGTCGCGAATAGAAAAATCTAGTTTTGGATCAAGAAAATCAAGAATTGGGTCGCGAAAACAAAATACTAGTTTTCGATCAAGAAAATCAAGAATTGGGTCGCGAAAACAAAAATATAGTTTTGGATCAAGAAAATAAAGAATTTGGTCGCGAACAGAAAAATCTAGTTTTCGATCAAGAAAATCAAGAATTGGGTCGCGAAAACAAAATACTAGTTTTGGATCAAGAAAATCAAGAATTGGGTCGCGAAATCAAAAATCTAGTTTTGGATTAAGAAAGTAAAGAATTTGGTCGCGAACACAAAAATCTAGTTTTGGATCAAGACACTCAAGAATTTGGTCGGGATTACAAAAAACTAGTGTTGCATCAAGAAAATCAAGAATTGGGTCACGAATTCAACAATCTAGTTTTGGATCAAGAAAATCAAGAATTTGGTCGCGAACACAAAAATCTAGTTTTCGATCAAGAAAATCAAGAATTGGTCCCGAAAACAAAAATCTAGTTTTGGATCATGAAAATCAAGAATTTGGTCGCGAAGACAAAAATCTAGTTTTACATCAAGAAAATCAAGAATTTGCTCGCGAAGACAAAAATCTAGTTTTGGATCAAGAAAATCAAGAATTTGGTCGCGAACACAAAAATCTAGTTTTGGATCAAGAAAATCAAGAATTTGGTCGCGAATAGAAAAATCTAGTTTTGGATCAAGAAAATCAAGAATTGGGTCGCGAAAACAAAATACTAGTTTTGGATCAAGAAAATCAAGAATTTGGTCGCGAACTCAAAAATCTAGTTTTGGATCAAGAAAATCAAGAATTGGGTCGCGAATAGAAAAATCTAGTTTTGGATCAAGAAAATCAAGAATTAGGTCGCGAAAACAAAATACTAGTTTTGGATCAAGAAAATCAAGAATTGGGTCGCGAAAACAAAAATCTAGTTTTGGATCAAGAAAATCAAGAATTTGGTTGCGAAGACAAAAATCTAGTTTTACATCAAGAAAATAAAGAATTTGGTCGCGAATACAAAAATGTAGTTTTGGATCAAGAAAATCAAGAATTTGGTCGCGAAAACAAAAAACTAGTTTTGGATCAAGAAAATCAAGAATTTGGTCGGGATTACAAAAAACTAGTGTTGCATCAAGAAAATCAAGAATTGGGTCGCGAATTCAACAATCTAGTTTTGGATCAAGAAAATCGAGAATTTGGTCGCGAATACAATAATCTAGTTTTGGATCAAGAAAATCAAGAATTTGGTCCCGAACACAAAAATCTAGTTTTCGATCAAGAAAATCTAGAATTGGGTCGCGAAAACAAAATACTAGTTTTGGATCAAGAAAATCAAGAATTGGGTCGCGAATTCAAAAATCTAGTTTTGGATTAAGAAAGTAAAGAATTTGGTCGCGAACACAAAAATCTAGTTTTGGATCAAGAAACTCAAGAATTTGGTCGCGAACACAAAAATCTAGTTTTGGATCAAGAAAATGAAGAATTTGGTCGCGAATACAAAAATCTAGTTTTGGATCAAGAAAATCAAGAATTGGGTCGCGAAGTCAAAAATCTAGTTTTGGATCAAGAAAATCAAGAATTTGGTCTCGAACACAAAAATCTAGTTTTGGATCAAGAAACTCAAGAATTTGGTCGCGAAAACAAAAATCTAGTTTTACATCAAGAAAATCAAGAATTTGGTCGCGAATACAAAAATCTAGTTTTGGATCAAGAAAATCAAGAATTTGGTCCCGAACACAAAAATCTAGTTTTGGATCAAGAAACTCAAGAATTTGGTCGCGAACACAAAAATCAGGTTTTGGATCAAGAAAATCAAGAATTTGGTCGCGAACACAAAATACTAGTTTTGGATCAAGAAAATCAAGAATTGGGTGGCGAAAACTAAAATACAGTTTTGGATCAAGAAAATAAAGAATTTGGTCGCGAATAGAAAAATCAAGTTTTGGATCAAGAAAATCAAGAATTTGGTCGCGAATACAAAAATCTAGTTTTGGATCAAGAAAATCAAGAATTTGGTCGGGATTACAAAAAACTAGTGTTGCATCAAGAAAATCAAGAATTAGGTCGCGAATTCAACAATCTAGTTTTGGATCAAGAAAAAATCATGAATTTGGTCGCGAACACAAAAATCTAGTTTTCGATCAAGAAAATCAAGAATTGGGTCGCGAACAAAAAAATCTAGTTTTGGATCAAGAAAATCAAGAATTTGGTCGCGAACACAAAAATCTAGTTTTCGATCAAGAAAATCAAGAATTTGGTCGCGAATAGAAAAATCTAGTTTTTGATCAAGAAAATCAAGAATTGGGTCGCGAAAACAAAATACTAGTTTTGGATCAAGAAAATCAAGAATTGGGTCGCGAAAACAAAAATATAGTTTTGGATCAAGAAAATAAAGAATTTGGTCGCGAACACAAAAATCTAGTTTTCGATCAAGAAAATCAAGAATTGGGTCGCGAAAACAAAATACTAGTTTTGGATCAAGAAAATCAAGAATTGGGTCGCGAATTCAAAAATCTAGTTTTGGATTAAGAAAGTAAAGAATTTGGTCGCGAACACAAAAATCTAGTTTTGGATCAAGAAACTCAAGAATTTGGTCGCGAACACAAAAATCTAGTTTTGGATCAAGAAAATCAAGAATTTGGTCGGGATTACAAAAAACTAGTGTTGCATCAAGAAAATCAAGAATTGGGTCGAGAATTCAACAATCTAGTTTTGGATCAAGAAAATCAAGAATTTGGTCGCGGACACAAAAATCTAGTTTTCGATCACGAAAATCAAGAATTGGGTCCCGAAAACAAAAATCTAGTTTTGGATCATGAAAATCAAGAATTGGGTCCCGAAAACAAAAATCTAGTTTTGGATCATGAAAATCAAGAATTTGGTCGTGAACACAAAAATCTAGTTTTGGATCAAGAAAATCAAGAAGTTGGTCGCGAATACAAAAATCTAGTTTTGGATCAAGAAAATCAAGAATTGGGTCCCGAATACAAAAATGTAGTTTTGGATCAAGAAAATCAAGAATTTGGTCGCGAAAACAAAAAACTAGTTTTGGATCAAGAAAATCAAGAATTTGGTCGCGAATTCAACAATCTAGTTTTGGATCAAGAAAATCAAGAATTTGGTCGCGAATAGAAAAATCAAGTTTTGGATCAAGAAAATCAAGAATTAGGTCGCGAAAACAAAATACTAGTTTTGGATCAAGAAAATCAAGAATTGGGTCGCGAATTCAACAATCTAGTTTTGGATCAAGAAAATCAAGAATTTGGTCGCGAATAGAAAAATAAAGTTTTGGACCAAGAAAATCAAGAATTAGGTCGCGAAAACAAAATACTAGTTTTGGATCAAAAAAATCAAGAATTTGGTCGCGAACACAAAAATATAGTTTTGGATCAAGAAAATCAAGAATTGGGTCGCGAATAGAAAAATCTAGTTTTGGATCAAGAAAATCAAGAATTAGGTCGCGAAAACAAAATACTAGTTTTGGATCAAGAAAATCAAGAATTGGGTCGCGAAAACAAAAATCTAGTTTTGGATCAAGAAAATCAAGAATTTGGTCGCGAAGACAAAATTCTAGTTTTACGTCAAGAAAATAAAGAATTTGGTCGCGAATACAAAAATCTAGTTTTGGATCAAGAAAATCAAGAATTTGGTCGCGAATTCAAAAATCTAGTTTTGGATCAAGAAAATCGAGAATTTGGTCCCGAACACAAAAAACTAGTGTTGCATCAAGAAAATCAAGAATTTGGTCCCGAATACAAAAATGTAGTTTTGGATCAAGAAAATCAAGAATTTGGTCGCGAAAACAAAAAACTAGTTTTGGATCAAGAAAATCAAGAATTTGGTCGGGATTACAAAAAACTAGTGTTGCATCAAGAAAATCAACAATTGGGTCGCGAATTCAACAATCTAGTTTTGGATCAAGAAAATCAAGAATTTGGTCGCGAATACAAAAATCTAGTTTTGGATCAAGAAAATCAAGAATTTGGTCCCGAACACAAAAATCTAGTTTTCGATCAAGAAAATCAAGAATTGGGTCGCGAAAACAAAATACTATTTTTGGATCAAGAAAATCAAGAATTGGGTCGCGAATTCAAAAATCTAGTTTTGGATTAAGAAAGTAAAGAATTTGGTGGCGAACACAAAAATCTAGTTTTGGATCAAGAAACTCAAGAATTTGGTCGCGAACACAAAAATCTAGTTTTGGATCAAGAAAATGAAGAATTTGGTCGCGAATACAAAAATCTAGTTTTGGATCAAGAAAATCAAGAATTGGGTCGCGAAGTCAAAAATGTAGTTTTGGATCAAGAAAATCAAGAATTTGGTCGCGAACACAAAAATCTAGTTTTGGATCAAGAAACTCAAGAATTTGGTCGCGAACACAAAAATCTAGTTTTGGATCAAGAAAATCAAGAATTTGGTCGCGAACACAAAATACTAGTTTTGGATCAAGAAAATCAAGAATTGGGTGGCGAAAACTAACATATAGTTTTGGATCAAGAAAATAAAGAATTTGGTCGCGAATAGAAAAATCAAGTTTTGGATCAAGAAAATCAAGAATTTGGTCGCGAACACAAAAATCTAGTTTTGGATCAAGAAAATCAAGAATTTGGTCGCGAACACAAAAATCTAGTTTTCGATCAAGAAAATCAAGAATTGGGTCGCGAAAACAAAATACTAGTTTTGGATCTAGAAAATCAAGCATTTGGTCGCGAAGACAAAAATCTAGTTTTGCATCAAGAAAATCAAGAATTTGGTCGCGAACAAAAAAATCTAGTTTTGGATCAAGAAAATCAAGAATTTGGTCGCGAACACAAAAATCTAGTTTTCGATCAAGAAAATCAAGAATTTGGTCGCGAATAGAAAAATCTAGTTTTTGATCAAGAAAATCAAGAATTGGGTCGCGAAAACAATAATATAGTTTTGGATCAAGAAAATAAAGAATTTGGTCGCGAACACAAAAATCTAGTTTTGGATCAAGAAAATCAAGAATTTGGTCGCGAAGACAAAATTCTAGTTTTACGTCAAGAAAATAAAGAATTTGGTCGCGAATACAAAAATCTAGTTTTGGATCAAGAAAAATCAAGAATTTGGTCGCGAATTCAAAAATCTAGTTTTGGATCAAGAAAATCGAGAATTTGGTCGCGAACACAAAAATCTAGTTTTGGATCAAGAAAATCAAGAATTTGGTCGGGATTACAAAAAACTAGTGTTGCATCAAGAAAATCAAGAATTAGGTCGCGAATTCAACAATCTAGTTTTGGATCAAGAAAATCAAGAATTTGGTCGCGAACACAAAAATCTAGTTTTCGATCAAGAAAATCAAGAATTGGGTCGCGAAAACAAAATACTAGTTTTGGATCTAGAAAATCAAGCATTTGGTCGCGAAGACAAAAATCTAGTTTTGCATCAAGAAAATCAAGAATTTGGTCGCGAACAAAAAAATCTAGTTTTGGATCAAGAAAATCAAGAATTTGGTCGCGAACACAAAAATCTAGTTTTCGATCAAGAAAATCAAGAATTTGGTCGCGAATAGAAAAATCTAGTTTTTGATCAAGAAAATCAAGAATTGGGTCGCGAAAACAATAATATAGTTTTGGATCAAGAAAATAAAGAATATGGTCGCGAACACAAAAATCTAGTTTTGGATCAAGAAAATCAAGAATTTGGTCGCGAAGACAAAATTCTAGTTTTACGTCAAGAAAATAAAGAATTTGGTCGCGAATACAAAAATCTAGTTTTGGATCAAGAAAATCAAGAATTTGGTCGCGAATTCAAAAATCTAGTTTTGGATCAAGAAAATCGAGAATTTGGTCCCGAACACAAAAAACTAGTGTTGCATCAAGAAAATCAAGAATTTGGTCCCGAATACAAAAATGTAGTTTTGGATCAAGAAAATCAAGAATTTGGTCGCGAATAGAAAAATCAAGTTTTGGATCAAGAAAATCAAGAATTTGGTCGGGATTACAAAAAACTAGTGTTGCATCAAGAAAATCAAGAATTGGGTCGCGGATTCAACAATCTAGTTTTGGATCAAGAAAATCAAGCATTTGGTCGCGAACACAAAATACTAGTTTTGGATCAAGAAAATCAAGAATTTGGTCGCGAAGACAAAAATCTAGTTTTACATCAAGAAAATCAAGAATTTGCTCGCGAAGACAAAAATCTAGTTTTGGATCAAGAAAATCAAGAATTTGGTCGCGAACACAAAAATCTAGTTTTGGATCAAGAAAATAAAGAATTTGGTCGCTAATAGAAAAATCTAGTTTTGGATCAAGAAAATCAAGAATTGGGTCGCGAAAACAAAATACTAGTTTTGGATCAAGAAAATCAAGAATTTGGTCGCGAACACAAAAATCTAGTTTTGGATCAAGAAAATCAAGAATTGGGTCGCGAACACAAAAATCTAGTTTTGGATCAAGAAAATCAAGAATTAGGTCGCGAAAACAAAAATCTAGTTTTGGATCAAGAAAATCAAGAATTGGGTCGCGAAAATAAAAATCTTGTTTTGGATCAAGAAAATCAAGAATTTGGTCGCGAAGATAAAAATCTAGTTTTGGATCAAGAAAATCAACAATTTGGTCGCGAATAGAAAAATCAAGTTTTGGATCAAGAAAATCAAGAATTAGGTCGCGAACACAAAAATCTAGTTTTCGATCAAGAAAATCAAGAATTGGGTTCCGAAAACAAAAATCTAGTTTTGGATCATTAAAATCAAGAATTGGGTCGCGAATTCAAAAATCTAGTTTTGGATTAAGAAAGTAAAGAATTTGGTCGCGAACACAAAAATCTAGTTTTGGATCAAGAAACTCAAGAATTTGGTCGCGAACACAAAAATCTAGTTTTGGATCAAGAAAATCAAGAATTTGGTCGGGATTACAAAAAACTAGTGTTGCATCAAGAAAATCAAGAATTGGGTCGCGAATTCAACAATCTAGTTTTGGATCAAGAAAATCAAGAATTTGGTCGCGAACACAAAAATCTAGTTTTGGATCAAGAAAATCAAGAATTGGGTCCCGAAAACAAAAATCTAGTTTTGGATCATGAAAATCAAGAATTTGGTCGCGAATAGAAAAATCAAGTTTTGGATCAAGAAAAAATCAAGAATTGGGTCGCGAAAACAAAATACTAGTTTTGGATCAAGAAAATCAAGAATTAGGTCGCGAAAACAAAATACTAGTTTTGGATCAAGAAAATCAAGAATTGGGGGTCGGGATTTCAAAAAACTAGTGTTGCATCAAGAAAATCAAGAATTGGGTCGCGAATTCAACAATCTAGTTTTGGATCAAGAAAATCATGAATTTGGTCGCGAATAGAAAAATCAAGTTTTGGATCAAGAAAATCAAGAATTAGGTCGCGAAAACAAAATACTAGTTTTGGATCAAGAAAATCAAGAATTGGGTCGCGAAAACAAAAATCTAGTTTTGGATCAAGAAAATCAAGAATTTGGTCGCGAACACAAAAATCTAGTTTTACATCAACAAAATCAAGAATTTGGTCGCGAAGACAAAAATCTAGTTTTGGATCAAGAAAATCAAGAATTTGGTCGCGAACACAAAAATGTAGTTTTGGATCAAGAAAATCAAGAATTGGGTCGCGAAAACAAAAATCTAGTTTTGGATCAAGAAAATCAAGCATTTGGTCGCGAACACAAAATACTAGTTTTGGATCAAGAAAATCAAGAATTTGGTCGCGAAGACAAAAATCTAGTTTTACATCAAGAAAATCAAGAATTTGCTCGCGAAGACAAAAATCTAGTTTTGGATCAAGAAAATCAAGAATTTGGTCGCGAACACAAAAATCTAGTTTTGGATCAAGAAAATAAAGAATTTGGTCGCGAATAGAAAAATCTAGTTTTGGATCAAGAAAATCAAGAATTGGGTCGCGAAAACAATAATATAGTTTTGGATCAAGAAAATCAAGAATTTGGTCGCGAACACAAAAATCTAGTTTTGGATCAAGAAAATCAAGAATTTGGTCGCGAAGACAAAATTCTAGTTTTACGTCAAGAAAATAAAGAATTTGGTCGCGAATACAAAAATCTAGTTGTGGATCAAGAAAATCAAGAATTTGGTCGCGAATTCAAAAATCTAGTTTTGGATCAAGAAAATCGAGAATTTGGTCCCGAACACAAAAAACTAGTGTTGCATCAAGAAAATCAAGAATTTGGTCCCGAATACAAAAATGTAGTTTTGGATCAAGAAAATCAAGAATTTGGTCGCGAATAGAAAAATCAAGTTTTGGATCAAGAAAATCAAGAATTTGGTCGGGATTACAAAAAACTAGTGTTGCATCAAGAAAATCAAGAATTGGGTCGCGGATTCAACAATCTAGTTTTGGATCAAGAAAATCAAGCATTTGGTCGCGAACACAAAATACTAGTTTTGGATCAAGAAAATCAAGAATTTGGTCGCGAAGACAAAAATCTAGTTTTACATCAAGAAAATCAAGAATTTGCTCGCGAAGACAAAAATCTAGTTTTGGATCAAGAAAATCAAGAATTTGGTCGCGAACACAAAAATCTAGTTTTGGATCAAGAAAATAAAGAATTTGGTCGCGAATAGAAAAATCTAGTTTTGGATCAAGAAAATCAAGAATTGGGTCGCGAAAACAAAATACTAGTTTTGGATCAAGAAAATCAAGAATTTGGTCGCGAACACAAAAATCTAGTTTTGGATCAAGAAAATCAAGAATTGGGTCGCGAACACAAAAATCTAGTTTTGGATCAAGAAAATCAAGAATTAGGTCGCGAAAACAAAAATCTAGTTTTGGATCAAGAAAATCAAGAATTGGGTCGCGAAAATAAAAATCTAGTTTTGGATCAAGAAAATCAAGAATTTGGTCGCGAAGATAAAAATCTAGTTTTGGATCAAGAAAATCAACAATTTGGTCGCGAATAGAAAAATCAAGTTTTGGATCAAGAAAATCAAGAATTAGGTCGCGAAAACAAAATACTAGTTTTGGATCAAGAAAATCAAGAATTGGGGGTCGGGATTTCAAAAAACTAGTGTTGCATCAAGAAAATCAAGAATTGGGTCGCGAATTCAACAATCTAGTTTTGGATCAAGAAAATCAAGAATTAGGTCGCGAAAACAAAATACTAGTTTTGGATCAAGAAAATCAAGAATTGGGTCGCGAAAACAAAAATCTAGTTTTGGATCAAGAAAATCAAGAATTTGGTCGCGAACACAAAAATCTAGTTTTACATCAACAAAATCAAGAATTTGGTCGCGAAGACAAAAATCTAGTTTTGGATCAAGAAAATCAAGAATTTGGTCGCGAACACAAAAATGTAGTTTTGGATCAAGAAAATCAAGAATTGGGTCGCGAAAACAAAAATCTAGTTTTGGATCAAGAAAATCAAGCATTTGGTCGCGAACACAAAATACTAGTTTTGGATCAAGAAAATCAAGAATTTGGTCGCGAAGACAAAAATCTAGTTTTACATCAAGAAAATCAAGAATTTGCTCGCGAAGACAAAAATCTAGTTTTGGATCAAGAAAATCAAGAATTTGGTCGCGAACACAAAAATCTAGTTTTGGATCAAGAAAATAAAGAATTTGGTCGCGAATAGAAAAATCTAGTTTTGGATCAAGAAAATCAAGAATTGGGTCGCGAAAACAAAATACTAGTTTTGGATCAAGAAAATCAAGAATTTGGTCGCGAACACAAAAATCTAGTTTTGGATCAAGAAAATCAAGAATTGGGTCGCGAACACAAAAATCTAGTTTTGGATCAAGAAAATCAAGAATTGGGTCGCGAAAACAAAAATCTAGTTTTGGATCAAGAAAATCAAGAATTGGGTCGCGAAAATAAAAATCTAGTTTTGGATCAAGAAAATCAAGAATTTGGTCGCGAACACAAAAATCTAGTTTTGGATCAAGAAACTCAAGAATTTGGTCGCGAACACCAAAATTTAGTTTTCGATCAAGAAACTCAAGAATTTGATCGCGAACACAAAAATCTAGTTTTGGATCAAGAAAATCAAGAATTTGGTCGGGATTACAAAATACTAGTTTTGGATCAAGAAAATCAAGCATTTGGTCGCGAAGACAAAAATCTAGTTTTGCATCAAGAAAATCAAGAATTTGGTCGCGAACAAAAAAATCTAGTTTTGGATCAAGAAAATCAAGAATTTGGTCGCGAACACAAAAATCTAGTTTTCGATCAAGAAAATCAAGAATTTGGTCGCGAATAGAAAAATCTAGTTTTTGATCAAGAAAATCAAGAATTTGGTCGCGAAAACAAAATACTAGTTTTGGATCAAGAAAATCAAGAATTGGGTCGCGAAAACAAAAATATAATTTTGGATCAAGAAAATAAAGAATTTGGTCGCGAACACAAAAATCTAGTTTTGGATCAAGAAAATCAAGAATTGGGTCGCGAAAACAAAATACTAGTTTTGGATCAAGAAAATCAAGAATTGGGTCGCGAATTCAAAAATCTAGTTTTGGATCAAGAAAATCAAGAATTTGGTCCCGAACACAAAAAACTAGTGTTGCATCAAGAAAATCAAGAATTTGGTCCCGAATACAAAAATGTAGTTTTGGATCAAGAAAATCAAGAATTTGGTCGCGAAAACAAAAAACTAGTTTTGGATCAAGAAAATCAAGAATTTGGTCGGGATTACAAAAAAGTAGTGTTGCATCAAGAAAATCAAGAATTGGGTCGCGAATTCAACAATCTAGTTTTGGATCAAGAAAATCAAGAATTTGGTCGCGAAGACAAAAATCTAGTTTTGGATCAAGAAAATCAAGAATTTGGTCCCGAACACAAAAATCTAGTTTTCGATCAAGAAAATCAAGAATTGGGTCGCGAAAACAAAATACTAGTTTTGGATCAAGAAAATCAAGAATTGGGTCGCGAATTCAAAAATCTAGTTTTGGATTAAGAAAGTAAAGAATTTGGTCGCGAACACAAAAATCTAGTTTTGGATCAAGAAACTCAAGAATTTGGTCGCGAACACAAAAATCTAGTTTTGGATCAAGAAAATGAAGAATTTGGTCGCGAATACAAAAATCTAGTTTTGGATCAAGAAAATCAAGAATTGGGTCGCGAAGTCAAAAATCTAGTTTTGGATCAAGAAAATCAAGAATTTGGTCCCGAACACAAAAATCTAGTTTTGGATCAAGAAAATCAAGAATTTGGTCGCGAAGACAAAAATCTAGTTTTACATCAAGAGAATCAAGAATTTGGTCGCGAATACAAAAATCTTGTTTTGGATCAAGAAAATCAAGAATTTGGTCCCGAACACAAAAATCTAGTTTTGGATCAAGAAACTCAAGAATTTGGTCGCGAACACAAAAATCTAGTTTTGGATCAAGAAAATCAAGAATTTGGTCGCGAACACAAAATACTAGTTTTGGATCAAGAATATCAAGAATTGGGTGGCGAAAACTAAAATATAGTTTTGGATCAAGAAAATAAAGAATTTTGGTCGCGAATAGAAAAATCAAGTTTTGGATCAAGAAAATCAAGAATTTGGTCGCGAACACAAAAATCTAGTTTTGGATCAAGAAAATCAAGAATTTGGTCGGGATTACAAAAAACTAGTGTTGCATCAAGAAAATCAAGAATTAGGTCGCGAATTCAACAATCTAGTTTTGGATCAAGAAAATCAAGAATTTGGTCGCGAACATAAAAATCTAGTTTTCGATTAAGAAAATCAAGAATTGGGTCGCGAAAACAAAATACTAGTTTTGGATCTAGAAAATCAAGCATTTGGTCGCGAAGACAAAAATCTAGTTTTGCATCAAGAAAATCAAGAATTTGGTCGCGAACAAAAAAATCTAGTTTTGCATCAAGAAAATCAAGAATTTGGTCGCGAACAAAAAAATCTAGTTTTGGATCAAGAAAATCAAGAATTTGGTCGCGAACACAAAAATCTAGTTTTCGATCAAGAAAATCAAGAATTTGGTCCCGAATAGAAAAATCTAGTTTTTGATCAAGAAAATCAAGAATTTGGTCGCGAAAACAAAATACTAGTTTTGGATCAAGAAAATCAAGAATTGGGTCGCGAAAACAAAAATATAGTTTTGGATCAAGAAAATAAAGAATTTGGTCGCGAACACAAAAATCTAGTTTTGGATCAAGAAAATCAAGAATTGGGTCGCGAAAACAAAATACTAGTTTAGGATCAAGAAAATTAAGAATTGGGTCGCGAATTCAAAAATCTAGTTTTGGATCAAGAAAATCAAGAATTTGGTCCCGAACACAAAAAACTAGTGTTGCATCAAGAAAATCAAGAATTTGGTCCCGAATACAAAAATGTAGTTTTGGATCAAGAAAATCAAGAATTTGGTCGCGAAAACAAAAAACTAGTTTTGGATCAAGAAAATCAAGAATTTGGTCGGGATTACAAAAAAGTAGTGTTGCATCAAGAAAATCAAGAATTGGGTCGCGAATTCAACAATCTAGTTTTGGATCAAGAAAATCAAGAATTTGGTCGCGAAGACAAAAATCTAGTTTTGGATCAAGAAAATCAAGAATTTGGTCCCGAACACAAAAATCTAGTTTTCGATCAAGAAAATCAAGAATTGGGTCGCGAAAACAAAATACTAGTTTTGGATCAAGAAAATCAAGAATTGGGTCGCGAATTCAAAAATCTAGTTTTGGATTAAGAAAGTAAAGAATTTGGTCGCGAACACAAAAATCTAGTTTTGGATCAAGAAACTCAAGAATTTGGTCGCGAACACAAAAATCTAGTTTTGGATCAAGAAAATCAAGAATTTGGTCGGGATTACAAAAAACTAGTGTTGCATCAAGAAAATCAAGAATTGGGTCGCGAATTCAACAATCTAGTTTTGGATCAAGAAAATCAAGAATTTGGTCGCGAACACAAAAATCTAGTTTTCGATCAAGAAAATCAAGAATTGGGTCCCGAAAACAAAAATCTAGTTTTGGATCATGAAAATCAAGAATTGGGTCCCGAAAACAAAAATCTAGTTTTGGATCATGAAAATCAAGAATTTGGTCGTGAACACAAAAATCTAGTTTGGATCAAGAAAATCAAGAAGTTGGTCGCGAATACAAAAATCTAGTTTTGGATCAAGAAAATCAAGAATTGGGTCCCGAATACAAAAATGTAGTTTTGGATCAAGAAAATCAAGAATTTGGTCGCGAAAACAAAAAACTAGTTTTGGATCAAGAAAATCAAGAATTTGGTCGCGAATTCAACAATCTAGTTTTGGATCAAGAAAATCAAGAATTTGGTCGCGAATAGAAAAATCAAGTTTTGGATCAAGAAAATCAAGAATTAGGTCGCGAAAACAAAATACTAGTTTTGGATCAAGAAAATCAAGAATTGGGTCGCGAAAACAAAAATATAGTTTTGGATCAAGAAAATAAAGAATTTGGTCGCGAAGACAAAAATCTAGTTTTGCATCAAGAAAATCAAGAATTTGGTCGCGAACAAAAAAATCTAGTTTTGGATCAAGAAAATCAAGAATTTGGTCGCGAACACAAAAATCTAGTTTTCGATCAAGAAAATCAAGAATTTGGTCGCGAATAGAAAAATCTAGTTTTTGATCAAGAAAATCAAGAATTTGGTCGCGAAAACAAAATACTAGTTTTGGATCAAGAAAATCAAGAATTGGGTCGCGAAAACAAAAATATAGTTTTGGATCAAGAAAATAAAGAATTTGGTCGCGAACACAAAAATCTAGTTTTGGATCAAGAAAATCAAGAATTGGGTCGCGAAAACAAAATACTAGTTTTGGATCAAGAAAATCAAGAATTGGGTCGCGAATTCAAAAATCTAGTTTTGGATCAAGAAAATCAAGAATTTGGTCCCGAACACAAAAAACTAGTGTTGCATCAAGAAAATCAAGAATTTGGTCCCGAATACAAAAATGTAGTTTTGGATCAAGAAAATCAAGAATTTGGTCGCGAAAACAAAAAACTAGTTTTGGATCAAGAAAATCAAGAATTTGGTCGGGATTACAAAAAAGTAGTGTTGCATCAAGAAAATCAAGAATTGGGTCGCGAATTCAACAATCTAGTTTTGGATCAAGAAAATCAAGAATTTGGTCGCGAAGACAAAAATCTAGTTTTGGATCAAGAAAATCAAGAATTTGGTCCCGAACACAAAAATCTAGTTTTCGATCAAGAAAATCAAGAATTGGGTCGCGAAAACAAAATACTAGTTTTGGATCAAGAAAATCAAGAATTGGGTCGCGAATTCAAAAATCTAATTTTGGATTAAGAAAGTAAAGAATTTGGTCGCGAACACAAAAATCTAGTTTTGGATCAAGAAACTCAAGAATTTGGTCGCGAACACAAAAATCTAGTTTTGGATCAAGAAAATGAAGAATTTGGTCGCGAATACAAAAATCTAGTTTTGGATCAAGAAAATCAAGAATTGGGTCGCGAAGTCAAAAATCTAGTTTTGGATCAAGAAAATCAAGAATTTGGTCCCGAACACAAAAATCTAGTTTTGGATCAAGAAAATCAAGAATTTGGTCGCGAAGACAAAAATCTAGTTTTACATCAAGAAAATCAAGAATTTGGTCGCGAACACAAAATACTAGTTTTGGATCAAGAAAATCAAGAATTGGGTGGCGAAAACTAAAATATAGTTTTGGATCAAGAAAATAAAGAATTTGGTCGCGAATAGAAAAATCAAGTTTTGGATCAAGAAAATCAAGAATTTGGTCGCGAACACAAAAATCTAGTTTTGGATCAAGAAAATCAAGAATTTGGTCGGGATTACAAAAAACTAGTGTTGCATCAAGAAAATCAAGAATTAGGTCGCGAATTCAACAATCTAGTTTTGGATCAAGAAAATCAAGAATTTGGTCGCGAACACAAAATACTAGTTTTGGATATAGAAAATCAAGCATTTGGTAGCGAAGACAAAAATCTAGTTTTGCATCAAGAAAATCAAGAATTTGGTCGCGAACAAAAAAATCTAGTTTTGGATCAAGAAAATCAAGAATTTGGTCGCGAACACAAAAATCTAGTTTTCGATCAAGAAAATCAAGAATTTGGTCGCGAATAGAAAAATCTAGTTTTTGATCAAGAAAATCAAGAATTGGGTCGCGAAAACAATAATATAGTTTTGGATCAAGAAAATAAAGAATTTGGTCGCGAACAGAAAAATCTAGTTTTGGATCAAGAAAATCAAGAATTTGGTCGCGAAGACAAAATTCTAGTTTTACGTCAAGAAAATAAAGAATTTGGTCGCGAATACAAAAATCTAGTTTTGGATCAAGAAAATCAAGAATTTGGTCGCGAATTCAAAAATCTAGTTTTGGATCAAGAAAATCGAGAATTTGGTCCCGAACACAAAAAACTAGTGTTGCATCAAGAAAATCAAGAATTTGGTCCCGAATACAAAAATGTAGTTTTGGATCAAGAAAATCAAGAATTTGGTCGCGAATAGAAAAATCAAGTTTTGGATCAAGAAAATCAAGAATTTGGTCGGGATTACAAAAAACTAGTGTTGCATCACGAAAATCAAGAATTGGGTCGCGGATTCAACAATCTAGTTTTGGATCAAGAAAATCAAGCATTTGGTCGCGAACACAAAATACTAGTTTTGGATCAAGAAAATCAAGAATTTGGTCGCGAAGACAAAAATCTAGTTTTACATCAAGAAAATCAAGAATTTGCTCGCGAAGACAAAAATCTAGTTTTGGATCAAGAAAATCAAGAATTTGGTCGCGAACACAAAAATCTAGTTTTGGATCAAGAAAATAAAGAATTTGGTCGCGAATAGAAAAATCTAGTTTTGGATCAAGAAAATCAAGAATTGGGTCGCGAAAACAAAATACTAGTTTTGGATCAAGAAAATCAAGAATTTGGTCGCGAACACAAAAATCTAGTTTTGGATCAAGAAAATCAAGAATTGGGTCGCGAACACAAAAATCTAGTTTTGGATCAAGAAAATCAAGAATTGGGTCGCGAAAACAAAAATCTAGTTTTGGATCAAGAAAATCAAGAATTGGGTCGCGAAGATAAAAATCTAGTTTTGGATCAAGAAAATCAAGTATTTGGTCGCGAATAGAAAAATCAAGTTTTGGATCAAGAAAATCAAGAATTAGGTCGCGAAAACAAAATACTAGTTTTGGATCAAGAAAATCAAGAATTGGGGGTCGGGATTTCAAAAAACTAGTGTTGCATCAAGAAAATTAAGAATTGGGTCGCGAATTCAACAATCCAGTTTTGGATCAAGAAAATCATGAATTTGGTCGCGAATAGAAAAATCAAGTTTTGGATCAAGAAAATCAAGAATTAGGTCGCGAAAACAAAATACTAGTTTTGGATCAAGAAAATCAAGAATTGGGTCGCGAAAACAAAAATCTAGTTTTGGATCAAGAAAATCAAGAATTTGGTCGCGAACACAAAAATCTAGTTTTACATCAACAAAATCAAGAATTTGGTCGCGAAGACAAAAATCTAGTTTTGGATCAAGAAAATCAAGAATTTGGTCGCGAACACAAAAATGTAGTTTTGGATCAAGAAAATCAAGAATTGGGTCGCGAAAACAAAAATCTAGTTTTGGATCAAGAAAATCAAGCATTTGGTCGCGAACACAAAATACTAGTTTTGGATCAAGAAAATCAAGAATTTGGTCGCGAAGACAAAAATCTAGTTTTACATCAAGAAAATCAAGAATTTGCTCGCGAAGACAAAAATCTAGTTTTGGATCAAGAAAATCAAGAATTTGGTCGCGAACACAAAAATCTAGTTTTGGATCAAGAAAATCAAGAATTGGGTCGCGAAAACAAAATACTAGTTTTGGATCAAGAAAATCAAGAATTGGGTCGCGAATTCAAAAATCTAGTTTTGGATCAAGAAAATCAAGAATTTGGTCCCGAACACAAAAAACTAGTGTTGCATCAAGAAAATCAAGAATTTGGTCCCGAATACAAAAATGTAGTTTTGGATCAAGAAAATCAAGAATTTGGTCGCGAAAACAAAAAACTAGTTTTGGATCAAGAAAATCAAGAATTTGGTCGGGATTACAAAAAAGTAGTGTTGCATCAAGAAAATCAAGAATTGGGTCGCGAATTCAACAATCTAGTTTTGGATCAAGAAAATCAAGAATTTGGTCGCGAAGACAAAAATCTAGTTTTGGATCAAGAAAATCAAGAATTTGGTCCCGAACACAAAAATCTAGTTTTCGATCAAGAAAATCAAGAATTGGGTCGCGAAAACAAAATACTAGTTTTGGATCAAGAAAATCAAGAATTGGGTCGCGAATTCAAAAATCTAGTTTTGGATTAAGAAAGTAAAGAATTTGGTCGCGAACACAAAAATCTAGTTTTGGATCAAGAAACTCAAGAATTTGGTCGCGAACACAAAAATCTAGTTTTGGATCAAGAAAATGAAGAATTTGGTCGCGAATACAAAAATCTAGTTTTGGATCAAGAAAATCAAGAATTGGGTCGCGAAGTCAAAAATCTAGTTTTGGATCAAGAAAATCAAGAATTTGGTCCCGAACACAAAAATCTAGTTTTGGATCAAGAAAATCAAGAATTTGGTCGCGAAGACAAAAATCTAGTTTTACATCAAGAAAATCAAGAATTTGGTCGCGAACACAAAATACTAGTTTTGGATCAAGAAAATCAAGAATTGGGTGGCGAAAACTAAAATATAGTTTTGGATCAAGAAACTCAAGAATTTGGTCGCGAACACAAAAATCTAGTTTTGGATCAAGAAAATCAAGAATTTGGTCGCGAACACAAAATACTAGTTTTGGATCAAGAATATCAAGAATTGGGTGGCGAAAACTAAAATATAGTTTTGGATCAAGAAAATAAAGAATTTTGGTCGCGAATAGAAAAATCAAGTTTTGGATCAAGAAAATCAAGAATTTGGTCGCGAACACAAAAATCTAGTTTTGGATCAAGAAAATCAAGAATTTGGTCGGGATTACAAAAAATTAGTGTTGCATCAAGAAAATCAAGAATTAGGTCGCGAATTCAACAATCTAGTTTTGGATCAAGAAAATCAAGAATTTGGTCGCGAACATAAAAATCTAGTTTTCGATTAAGAAAATCAAGAATTGGGTCGCGAAAACAAAATACTAGTTTTGGATCTAGAAAATCAAGCATTTGGTCGCGAAGACAAAAATCTAGTTTTGCATCAAGAAAATCAAGAATTTGGTCGCGAACAAAAAAATCTAGTTTTGCATCAAGAAAATCAAGAATTTGGTCGCGAACAAAAAAATCTAGTTTTGGATCAAGAAAATCAAGAATTTGGTCGCGAACACAAAAATCTAGTTTTCGATCAAGAAAATCAAGAATTTGGTCCCGAATAGAAAAATCTAGTTTTTGATCAAGAAAATCAAGAATTTGGTCGCGAAAACAAAATACTAGTTTTGGATCAAGAAAATCAAGAATTGGGTCGCGAAAACAAAAATATAGTTTTGGATCAAGAAAATAAAGAATTTGGTCGCGAACACAAAAATCTAGTTTTGGATCAAGAAAATCAAGAATTGGGTCGCGAAAACAAAATACTAGTTTAGGATCAAGAAAATTAAGAATTGGGTCGCGAATTCAAAAATCTAGTTTTGGATCAAGAAAATCAAGAATTTGGTCCCGAACACAAAAAACTAGTGTTGCATCAAGAAAATCAAGAATTTGGTCCCGAATACAAAAATGTAGTTTTGGATCAAGAAAATCAAGAATTTGGTCGCGAAAACAAAAAACTAGTTTTGGATCAAGAAAATCAAGAATTTGGTCGGGATTACAAAAAAGTAGTGTTGCATCAAGAAAATCAAGAATTGGGTCGCGAATTCAACAATCTAGTTTTGGATCAAGAAAATCAAGAATTTGGTCGCGAAGACAAAAATCTAGTTTTGGATCAAGAAAATCAAGAATTTGGTCCCGAACACAAAAATCTAGTTTTCGATCAAGAAAATCAAGAATTGGGTCGCGAAAACAAAATACTAGTTTTGGATCAAGAAAATCAAGAATTGGGTCGCGAATTCAAAAATCTAGTTTTGGATTAAGAAAGTAAAGAATTTGGTCGCGAACACAAAAATCTAGTTTTGGATCAAGAAACTCAAGAATTTGGTCGCGAACACAAAAATCTAGTTTTGGATCAAGAAAATCAAGAATTTGGTCGGGATTACAAAAAACTAGTGTTGCATCAAGAAAATCAAGAATTGGGTCGCGAATTCAACAATCTAGTTTTGGATCAAGAAAATCAAGAATTTGGTCGCGAACACAAAAATCTAGTTTTCGATCAAGAAAATCAAGAATTGGGTCCCGAAAACAAAAATCTAGTTTTGGATCATGAAAATCAAGAATTGGGTCCCGAAAACAAAAATCTAGTTTTGGATCATGAAAATCAAGAATTTGGTCGTGAACACAAAAATCTAGTTTTGGATCAAGAAAATCAAGAAGTTGGTCGCGAATACAAAAATCTAGTTTTGGATCAAGAAAATCAAGAATTGGGTCCCGAATACAAAAATGTAGTTTTGGATCAAGAAAATCAAGAATTTGGTCGCGAAAACAAAAAACTAGTTTTGGATCAAGAAAATCAAGAATTTGGTCGCGAATTCAACAATCTAGTTTTGGATCAAGAAAATCAAGAATTTGGTCGCGAATAGAAAAATCAAGTTTTGGATCAAGAAAATCAAGAATTAGGCCGCGAAAACAAAATACTAGTTTTGGATCAAGAAAATCAAGAATTGGGTCGCGAAAACAAAAATATAGTTTTGGATCAAGAAAATAAAGAATTTGGTCGCGAAGACAAAAATCTAGTTTTGCATCAAGAAAATCAAGAATTTGGTCGCGAACAAAAAAATCTAGTTTTGGATCAAGAAAATCAAGAATTTGGTCGCGAACACAAAAATCTAGTTTTCGATCAAGAAAATCAAGAATTTGGTCGCGAATAGAAAAATCTAGTTTTTGATCAAGAAAATCAAGAATTTGGTCGCGAAAACAAAATACTAGTTTTGGATCAAGAAAATCAAGAATTGGGTCGCGAAAACAAAAATATAGTTTTGGATCAAGAAAATAAAGAATTTGGTCGCGAACACAAAAATCTAGTTTTGGATCAAGAAAATCAAGAATTGGGTCGCGAAAACAAAATACTAGTTTTGGATCAAGAAAATCAAGAATTGGGTCGCGAATTCAAAAATCTAGTTTTGGATCAAGAAAATCAAGAATTTGGTCCCGAACACAAAAAACTAGTGTTGCATCAAGAAAATCAAGAATTTGGTCCCGAATACAAAAATGTAGTTTTGGATCAAGAAAATCAAGAATTTGGTCGCGAAAACAAAAAACTAGTTTTGGATCAAGAAAATCAAGAATTTGGTCGGGATTACAAAAAAGTAGTGTTGCATCAAGAAAATCAAGAATTGGGTCGCGAATTCAACAATCTAGTTTTGGATCAAGAAAATCAAGAATTTGGTCGCGAAGACAAAAATCTAGTTTTGGATCAAGAAAATCAAGAATTTGGTCCCGAACACAAAAATCTAGTTTTCGATCAAGAAAATCAAGAATTGGGTCGCGAAAACAAAATACTAGTTTTGGATCAAGAAAATCAAGAATTGGGTCGCGAATTCAAAAATCTAGTTTTGGATTAAGAAAGTAAAGAATTTGGTCGCGAACACAAAAATCTAGTTTTGGATCAAGAAACTCAAGAATTTGGTCGCGAACACAAAAATCTAGTTTTGGATCAAGAAAATGAAGAATTTGGTCGCGAATACAAAAATCTAGTTTTGGATCAAGAAAATCAAGAATTGGGTCGCGAAGTCAAAAATCTAGTTTTGGATCAAGAAAATCAAGAATTTGGTCCCGAACACAAAAATCTAGTTTTGGATCAAGAAAATCAAGAATTTGGTCGCGAAGACAAAAATCTAGTTTTACATCAAGAAAATCAAGAATTTGGTCGCGAACACAAAATACTAGTTTTGGATCAAGAAAATCAAGAATTGGGTGGCGAAAACTAAAATATAGTTTTGGATCAAGAAAATAAAGAATTTGGTCGCGAATAGAAAAATCAAGTTTTGGATCAAGAAAATCAAGAATTTGGTCGCGAACACAAAAATCTAGTTTTGGATCAAGAAAATCAAGAATTTGGTCGGGATTACAAAAAACTAGTGTTGCATCAAGAAAATCAAGAATTAGGTCGCGAATTCAACAATCTAGTTTTGGATCAAGAAAATCAAGAATTTGGTCGCGAACACAAAAATCTAGTTTTCGATCAAGAAAATCAAGAATTGGGTCGCGAAAACAAAATACTAGTTTTGGATATAGAAAATCAAGCATTTGGTCGCGAAGACAAAAATCTAGTTTTGCATCAAGAAAATCAAGAATTTGGTCGCGAACAAAAAAATCTAGTTTTGGATCAAGAAAATCAAGAATTTGGTGGCGAACACAAAAATCTAGTTTTCGATCAAGAAAATCAAGAATTTGGTCGCGAATAGAAAAATCTAGTTTTTGATCAAGAAAATCAAGAATTGGGTCGCGAAAACAATAATATAGTTTTGGATCAAGAAAATAAAGAATTTGGTCGCGAACAGAAAAATCTAGTTTTGGATCAAGAAAATCAAGAATTTGGTCGCGAAGACAAAATTCTAGTTTTACGTCAAGAAAATAAAGAATTTGGTCGCGAATACAAAAATCTAGTTTTGGATCAAGAAAATCAAGAATTTGGTCGCGAATTCAAAAATCTAGTTTTGGATCAAGAAAATCGAGAATTTGGTCCCGAACACAAAAAACTAGTGTTGCATCAAGAAAATCAAGAATTTGGTCCCGAATACAAAAATGTAGTTTTGGATCAAGAAAATCAAGAATTTGGTCGCGAATGGAAAAATCAAGTTTTGGATCAAGAAAATCAAGAATTTGGTCGGGATTACAAAAAACTAGTGTTGCATCACGAAAATCAAGAATTGGGTCGCGGATTCAACAATCTAGTTTTGGATCAAGAAAATCAAGCATTTGGTCGCGAACACAAAATACTAGTTTTGGATCAAGAAAATCAAGAATTTGGTCGCGAAGACAAAAATCTAGTTTTACATCAAGAAAATCAAGAATTTGCTCGCGAAGACAAAAATCTAGTTTTGGATCAAGAAAATCAAGAATTTGGTCGCGAACACAAAAATCTAGTTTTGGATCAAGAAAATAAAGAATTTGGTCGCGAATAGAAAAATCTAGTTTTGGATCAAGAAAATCAAGAATTGGGTCGCGAAAACAAAATACTAGTTTTGGATCAAGAAAATCAAGAATTTGGTCGCGAACACAAAAATCTAGTTTTGGATCAAGAAAATCAAGAATTGGGTCGCGAACACAAAAATCTAGTTTTGGATCAAGAAAATCAAGAATTGGGTCGCGAAAACAAAAATCTAGTTTTGGATCAAGAAAATCAAGAATTGGGTCGCGAAGATAAAAATCTAGTTTTGGATCAAGAAAATCAAGAATTTGGTCGCGAATAGAAAAATCAAGTTTTGGATCAAGAAAATCAAGAATTAGGTCGCGAAAACAAAATACTAGTTTTGGATCAAGAAAATCAAGAATTGGGGGTCGGGATTTCAAAAAACTAGTGTTGCATCAAGAAAATCAAGAATTGGGTCGCGAATTCAACAATCCAGTTTTGGATCAAGAAAATCATGAATTTGGTCGCGAATAGAAAAATCAAGTTTTGGATCAAGAAAATCAAGAATTAGGTCGCGAAAACAAAATACTAGTTTTGGATCAAGAAAATCAAGAATTGGGTCGCGAAAACAAAAATCTAGTGTTGGATCAAGAAAATCAAGAATTTGGTCGCGAACACAAAAATCTAGTTTTACATCAACAAAATCAAGAATTTGGTCGCGAAGACAAAAATCTAGTTTTGGATCAAGAAAATCAAGAATTTGGTCGCGAACACAAAAATGTAGTTTTGGATCAAGAAAATCAAGAATTGGGTCGCGAAAACAAAAATCTAGTTTTGGATCAAGAAAATCAAGCATTTGGTCGCGAACACAAAATACTAGTTTTGGATCAAGAAAATCAAGAATTTGGTCGCGAAGACAAAAATCTAGTTTTACATCAAGAAAATCAAGAATTTGCTCGCGAAGACAAAAATCTAGTTTTGGATCAAGAAAATCAAGAATTTGGTCGCGAATAGAAAAATCTAGTTTTGGATCAAGAAAATCAAGAATTGGGTCGCGAAAACAAAATACTAGTTTTGGATCAAGAAAATCAAGAATTTGGTCGCGAACACAAAAATCTAGTTTTGGATCAAGAAAATCAAGAATTGGGTCGCGAACACAAAAATCTAGTTTTGGATCAAGAAAATCAAGAATTGGGTCGCGAAAACAAAAATCTAGTTTTGGATCAAGAAAATCAAGAATTGGGTCGCGAAAATAAAAATCTAGTTTTGGATCAAGAAAATCAAGAATTTGGTCGCGAACACAAAAATCTAGTTTTGGATCAAGAAACTCAAGAATTTGGTCGCGAACACCAAAATTTAGTTTTCGATCAAGAAACTCAAGAATTTGATCGCGAACACAAAAATCTAGTTTTGGATCAAGAAAATCAAGAATTTGGTCGGGATTACAAAATACTAGTTTTGGATCAAGAAAATCAAGCATTTGGTCGCGAAGACAAAAATCTAGTTTTGCATCAAGAAAATCAAGAATTTGGTCGCGAACAAAAAAATCTAGTTTTGGATCAAGAAAATCAAGAATTTGGTCGCGAACACAAAAATCTAGTTTTCGATCAAGAAAATCAAGAATTTGGTCGCGAATAGAAAAATCTAGTTTTTGATCAAGAAAATCAAGAATTTGGTCGCGAAAACAAAATACTAGTTTTGGATCAAGAAAATCAAGAATTGGGTCGCGAAAACAAAAATATAGTTTTGGATCAAGAAAATAAAGAATTTGGTCGCGAACACAAAAATCTAGTTTTGGATCAAGAAAATCAAGAATTGGGTCGCGAAAACAAAATACTAGTTTTGGATCAAGAAAATCAAGAATTGGGTCGCGAATTCAAAAATCTAGTTTTGGATCAAGAAAATCAAGAATTTGGTCCCGAACACAAAAAACTAGTGTTGCATCAAGAAAATCAAGAATTTGGTCCCGAATACAAAAATGTAGTTTTGGATCAAGAAAATCAAGAATTTGGTCGCGAAAACAAAAAACTAGTTTTGGATCAAGAAAATCAAGAATTTGGTCGGGATTACAAAAAAGTAGTGTTGCATCAAGAAAATCAAGAATTGGGTCGCGAATTCAACAATCTAGTTTTGGATCAAGAAAATCAAGAATTTGGTCGCGAAGACAAAAATCTAGTTTTGGATCAAGAAAATCAAGAATTTGGTCCCGAACACAAAAATCTAGTTTTCGATCAAGAAAATCAAGAATTGGGTCGCGAAAACAAAATACTAGTTTTGGATCAAGAAAATCAAGAATTGGGTCGCGAATTCAAAAATCTAGTTTTGGATTAAGAAAGTAAAGAATTTGGTCGCGAACACAAAAATCTAGTTTTGGATCAAGAAACTCAAGAATTTGGTCGCGAACACAAAAATCTAGTTTTGGATCAAGAAAATGAAGAATTTGGTCGCGAATACAAAAATCTAGTTTTGGATCAAGAAAATCAAGAATTGGGTCGCGAAGTCAAAAATCTAGTTTTGGATCAAGAAAATCAAGAATTTGGTCCCGAACACAAAAATCTAGTTTTGGATCAAGAAAATCAAGAATTTGGTCGCGAAGACAAAAATCTAGTTTTACATCAAGAGAATCAAGAATTTGGTCGCGAATACAAAAATCTTGTTTTGGATCAAGAAAATCAAGAATTTGGTCCCGAACACAAAAATCTAGTTTTCGATCAAGAAAATCAAGAATTGGGTCGCGAAAACAAAATACTAGTTTTGGATCAAGAAAATCAAGAATTGGGTCGCGAATTCAAAAATCTAGTTTTGGATTAAGAAAGTAAAGAATTTGGTCGCGAACACAAAAATCTAGTTTTGGATCAAGAAACTCAAGAATTTGGTCGCGAATTCAACAATCTAGTTTTGGATCAAGAAAATCAAGAATTTGGTCGCGAACACAAAAATCTAGTTTTCGATCAAGAAAATCAAGAATTGGGTCGCGAAAACAAAATACTAGTTTTGGATATAGAAAATCAAGCATTTGGTCGCGAAGACAAAAATCTAGTTTTGCATCAAGAAAATCAAGAATTTGGTCGCGAACAAAAAAATCTAGTTTTGGATCAAGAAAATCAAGAATTTGGTGGCGAACACAAAAATCTAGTTTTCGATCAAGAAAATCAAGAATTTGGTCGCGAATAGAAAAATCTAGTTTTTGATCAAGAAAATCAAGAATTGGGTCGCGAAAACAATAATATAGTTTTGGATCAAGAAAATAAAGAATTTGGTCGCGAACAGAAAAATCTAGTTTTGGATCAAGAAAATCAAGAATTTGGTCGCGAAGACAAAATTCTAGTTTTACGTCAAGAAAATAAAGAATTTGGTCGCGAATACAAAAATCTAGTTTTGGATCAAGAAAATCAAGAATTTGGTCGCGAATTCAAAAATCTAGTTTTGGATCAAGAAAATCGAGAATTTGGTCCCGAACACAAAAAACTAGTGTTGCATCAAGAAAATCAAGAATTTGGTCCCGAATACAAAAATGTAGTTTTGGATCAAGAAAATCAAGAATTTGGTCGCGAATGGAAAAATCAAGTTTTGGATCAAGAAAATCAAGAATTTGGTCGGGATTACAAAAAACTAGTGTTGCATCACGAAAATCAAGAATTGGGTCGCGGATTCAACAATCTAGTTTTGGATCAAGAAAATCAAGCATTTGGTCGCGAACACAAAATACTAGTTTTGGATCAAGAAAATCAAGAATTTGGTCGCGAAGACAAAAATCTAGTTTTACATCAAGAAAATCAAGAATTTGCTCGCGAAGACAAAAATCTAGTTTTGGATCAAGAAAATCAAGAATTTGGTCGCGAACACAAAAATCTAGTTTTGGATCAAGAAAATAAAGAATTTGGTCGCGAATAGAAAAATCTAGTTTTGGATCAAGAAAATCAAGAATTGGGTCGCGAAAACAAAATACTAGTTTTGGATCAAGAAAATCAAGAATTTGGTCGCGAACACAAAAATCTAGTTTTGGATCAAGAAAATCAAGAATTGGGTCGCGAACACAAAAATCTAGTTTTGGATCAAGAAAATCAAGAATTGGGTCGCGAAAACAAAAATCTAGTTTTGGATCAAGAAAATCAAGAATTGGGTCGCGAAGATAAAAATCTAGTTTTGGATCAAGAAAATCAAGAATTTGGTCGCGAATAGAAAAATCAAGTTTTGGATCAAGAAAATCAAGAATTAGGTCGCGAAAACAAAATACTAGTTTTGGATCAAGAAAATCAAGAATTGGGGGTCGGGATTTCAAAAAACTAGTGTTGCATCAAGAAAATCAAGAATTGGGTCGCGAATTCAACAATCCAGTTTTGGATCAAGAAAATCATGAATTTGGTCGCGAATAGAAAAATCAAGTTTTGGATCAAGAAAATCAAGAATTAGGTCGCGAAAACAAAATACTAGTTTTGGATCAAGAAAATCAAGAATTGGGTCGCGAAAACAAAAATCTAGTGTTGGATCAAGAAAATCAAGAATTTGGTCGCGAACACAAAAATCTAGTTTTACATCAACAAAATCAAGAATTTGGTCGCGAAGACAAAAATCTAGTTTTGGATCAAGAAAATCAAGAATTTGGTCGCGAACACAAAAATGTAGTTTTGGATCAAGAAAATCAAGAATTGGGTCGCGAAAACAAAAATCTAGTTTTGGATCAAGAAAATCAAGCATTTGGTCGCGAACACAAAATACTAGTTTTGGATCAAGAAAATCAAGAATTTGGTCGCGAAGACAAAAATCTAGTTTTACATCAAGAAAATCAAGAATTTGCTCGCGAAGACAAAAATCTAGTTTTGGATCAAGAAAATCAAGAATTTGGTCGCGAATAGAAAAATCTAGTTTTGGATCAAGAAAATCAAGAATTGGGTCGCGAAAACAAAATACTAGTTTTGGATCAAGAAAATCAAGAATTTGGTCGCGAACACAAAAATCTAGTTTTGGATCAAGAAAATCAAGAATTGGGTCGCGAACACAAAAATCTAGTTTTGGATCAAGAAAATCAAGAATTGGGTCGCGAAAACAAAAATCTAGTTTTGGATCAAGAAAATCAAGAATTGGGTCGCGAAAATAAAAATCTAGTTTTGGATCAAGAAAATCAAGAATTTGGTCGCGAACACAAAAATCTAGTTTTGGATCAAGAAACTCAAGAATTTGGTCGCGAACACCAAAATTTAGTTTTCGATCAAGAAACTCAAGAATTTGATCGCGAACACAAAAATCTAGTTTTGGATCAAGAAAATCAAGAATTTGGTCGGGATTACAAAATACTAGTTTTGGATCAAGAAAATCAAGCATTTGGTCGCGAAGACAAAAATCTAGTTTTGCATCAAGAAAATCAAGAATTTGGTCGCGAACAAAAAAATCTAGTTTTGGATCAAGAAAATCAAGAATTTGGTCGCGAACACAAAAATCTAGTTTTCGATCAAGAAAATCAAGAATTTGGTCGCGAATAGAAAAATCTAGTTTTTGATCAAGAAAATCAAGAATTTGGTCGCGAAAACAAAATACTAGTTTTGGATCAAGAAAATCAAGAATTGGGTCGCGAAAACAAAAATATAGTTTTGGATCAAGAAAATAAAGAATTTGGTCGCGAACACAAAAATCTAGTTTTGGATCAAGAAAATCAAGAATTGGGTCGCGAAAACAAAATACTAGTTTTGGATCAAGAAAATCAAGAATTGGGTCGCGAATTCAAAAATCTAGTTTTGGATCAAGAAAATCAAGAATTTGGTCCCGAACACAAAAAACTAGTGTTGCATCAAGAAAATCAAGAATTTGGTCCCGAATACAAAAATGTAGTTTTGGATCAAGAAAATCAAGAATTTGGTCGCGAAAACAAAAAACTAGTTTTGGATCAAGAAAATCAAGAATTTGGTCGGGATTACAAAAAAGTAGTGTTGCATCAAGAAAATCAAGAATTGGGTCGCGAATTCAACAATCTAGTTTTGGATCAAGAAAATCAAGAATTTGGTCGCGAAGACAAAAATCTAGTTTTGGATCAAGAAAATCAAGAATTTGGTCCCGAACACAAAAATCTAGTTTTCGATCAAGAAAATCAAGAATTGGGTCGCGAAAACAAAATACTAGTTTTGGATCAAGAAAATCAAGAATTGGGTCGCGAATTCAAAAATCTAGTTTTGGATTAAGAAAGTAAAGAATTTGGTCGCGAACACAAAAATCTAGTTTTGGATCAAGAAACTCAAGAATTTGGTCGCGAACACAAAAATCTAGTTTTGGATCAAGAAAATGAAGAATTTGGTCGCGAATACAAAAATCTAGTTTTGGATCAAGAAAATCAAGAATTGGGTCGCGAAGTCAAAAATCTAGTTTTGGATCAAGAAAATCAAGAATTTGGTCCCGAACACAAAAATCTAGTTTTGGATCAAGAAAATCAAGAATTTGGTCGCGAAGACAAAAATCTAGTTTTACATCAAGAGAATCAAGAATTTGGTCGCGAATACAAAAATCTTGTTTTGGATCAAGAAAATCAAGAATTTGGTCCCGAACACAAAAATCTAGTTTTGGATCAAGAAACTCAAGAATTTGGTCGCGAACACAAAAATCTAGTTTTGGATCAAGAAAATCAAGAATTTGGTCGCGAACACAAAAATCTAGTTTTCGATCAAGAAAATCAAGAATTTGGTCGCGAATAGAAAAATCAAGTTTTGGATCAAGAAAATCAAGAATTAGGTCGCGAATTCAACAATCTAGTTTTGGATCAAGAACATCAAGAATTTGGTCGCGAACACAAAAATCTAGTTTTACATCAACAAAATCAAGAATTTGGTCGCGAAGACAAAAATCTAGTTTTGGATCAAGAAAATCAAGAATTTGGTCGCGAACACAAAAATGTAGTTTTGGATCAAGAAAATCAAGAATTGGGTCGCGAAAACAAAAATCTAGTTTTGGATCAAGAAAATCAAGCATTTGGTCGCGAACACAAAATACTAGTTTTGGATCAAGAAAATCAAGAATTTGGTCGCGAAGACAAAAATCTAGTTTTACATCAAGAAAATCAAGAATTTGCTCGCGAAGACAAAAATCTAGTTTTGGATCAAGAAAATCAAGAATTTGGTCGCGAACACAAAAATCTAGTTTTGGATCAAGAAAATAAAGAATTTGGTCGCGAATAGAAAAATCTAGTTTTGGATCAAGAAAATCAAGAATTGGGTCGCGAAAACAAAATACTAGTTTTGGATCAAGAAAATCAAGAATTTGGTCGCGAACACAAAAATCTAGTTTTGGATCAAGAAAATCAAGAATTGGGTCGCGAACACAAAAATCTAGTTTTGGATCAAGAAAATCAAGAATTGGGTCGCGAAAACAAAAATCTAGTTTTGGATCAAGAAAATCAAGAATTGGGTCGCGAAAATAAAAATCTAGTTTTGGATCAAGAAAATCAAGAATTTGGTCGCGAACACAAAAATCTAGTTTTGGATCAAGAAACTCAAGAATTTGGTCGCGAACACCAAAATTTAGTTTTCGATCAAGAAACTCAAGAATTTGATCGCGAACACAAAAATCTAGTTTTGGATCAAGAAAATCAAGAATTTGGTCGGGATTACAAAATACTAGTTTTGGATCAAGAAAATCAAGCATTTGGTCGCGAAGACAAAAATCTAGTTTTGCATCAAGAAAATCAAGAATTTGGTCGCGAACAAAAAAATCTAGTTTTGGATCAAGAAAATCAAGAATTTGGTCGCGAACACAAAAATCTAGTTTTCGATCAAGAAAATCAAGAATTTGGTCGCGAATAGAAAAATCTAGTTTTTGATCAAGAAAATCAAGAATTTGGTCGCGAAAACAAAATACTAGTTTTGGATCAAGAAAATCAAGAATTGGGTCGCGAAAACAAAAATATAGTTTTGGATCAAGAAAATAAAGAATTTGGTCGCGAACACAAAAATCTAGTTTTGGATCAAGAAAATCAAGAATTGGGTCGCGAAAACAAAATACTAGTTTTGGATCAAGAAAATCAAGAATTGGGTCGCGAATTCAAAAATCTAGTTTTGGATCAAGAAAATCAAGAATTTGGTCCCGAACACAAAAAACTAGTGTTGCATCAAGAAAATCAAGAATTTGGTCCCGAATACAAAAATGTAGTTTTGGATCAAGAAAATCAAGAATTTGGTCGCGAAAACAAAAAACTAGTTTTGGATCAAGAAAATCAAGAATTTGGTCGGGATTACAAAAAAGTAGTGTTGCATCAAGAAAATCAAGAATTGGGTCGCGAATTCAACAATCTAGTTTTGGATCAAGAAAATCAAGAATTTGGTCGCGAAGACAAAAATCTAGTTTTGGATCAAGAAAATCAAGAATTTGGTCCCGAACACAAAAATCTAGTTTTCGATCAAGAAAATCAAGAATTGGGTCGCGAAAACAAAATACTAGTTTTGGATCAAGAAAATCAAGAATTGGGTCGCGAATTCAAAAATCTAGTTTTGGATTAAGAAAGTAAAGAATTTGGTCGCGAACACAAAAATCTAGTTTTGGATCAAGAAACTCAAGAATTTGGTCGCGAACACAAAAATCTAGTTTTGGATCAAGAAAATGAAGAATTTGGTCGCGAATACAAAAATCTAGATTTGGATCAAGAAAATCAAGAATTGGGTCGCGAAGTCAAAAATCTAGTTTTGGATCAAGAAAATCAAGAATTTGGTCCCGAACACAAAAATCTAGTTTTGGATCAAGAAAATCAAGAATTTGGTCGCGAAGACAAAAATCTAGTTTTACATCAAGAGAATCAAGAATTTGGTCGCGAATACAAAAATCTTGTTTTGGATCAAGAAAATCAAGAATTTGGTCCCGAACACAAAAATCTAGTTTTGGATCAAGAAACTCAAGAATTTGGTCGCGAACACAAAAATCTAGTTTTGGATCAAGAAAATCAAGAATTTGGTCGCGAACACAAAAATCTAGTTTTCGATCAAGAAAATCAAGAATTTGGTCGCGAATAGAAAAATCAAGTTTTGGATCAAGAAAATCAAGAATTAGGTCGCGAATTCAACAATCTAGTTTTGGATCAAGAACATCAAGAATTTGGTCGCGAACACAAAAATCTAGTTTTACATCAACAAAATCAAGAATTTGGTCGCGAAGACAAAAATCTAGTTTTGGATCAAGAAAATCAAGAATTTGGTCGCGAACACAAAAATGTAGTTTTGGATCAAGAAAATCAAGAATTGGGTCGCGAAAACAAAAATCTAGTTTTGGATCAAGAAAATCAAGCATTTGGTCGCGAACACAAAATACTAGTTTTGGATCAAGAAAATCAAGAATTTGGTCGCGAAGACAAAAATCTAGTTTTACATCAAGAAAATCAAGAATTTGCTCGCGAAGACAAAAATCTAGTTTTGGATCAAGAAAATCAAGAATTTGGTCGCGAACACAAAAATCTAGTTTTGGATCAAGAAAATAAAGAATTTGGTCGCGAATAGAAAAATCTAGTTTTGGATCAAGAAAATCAAGAATTGGGTCGCGAAAACAAAATACTAGTTTTGGATCAAGAAAATCAAGAATTTGGTCGCGAACACAAAAATCTAGTTTTGGATCAAGAAAATCAAGAATTGGGTCGCGAACACAAAAATCTAGTTTTGGATCAAGAAAATCAAGAATTGGGTCGCGAAAACAAAAATCTAGTTTTGGATCAAGAAAATCAAGAATTGGGTCGCGAAAATAAAAATCTAGTTTTGGATCAAGAAAATCAAGAATTTGGTCGCGAACACAAAAATCTAGTTTTGGATCAAGAAACTCAAGAATTTGGTCGCGAACACCAAAATTTAGTTTTCGATCAAGAAACTCAAGAATTTGATCGCGAACACAAAAATCTAGTTTTGGATCAAGAAAATCAAGAATTTGGTCGGGATTACAAAATACTAGTTTTGGATCAAGAAAATCAAGCATTTGGTCGCGAAGACAAAAATCTAGTTTTGCATCAAGAAAATCAAGAATTTGGTCGCGAACAAAAAAATCTAGTTTTGGATCAAGAAAATCAAGAATTTGGTCGCGAACACAAAAATCTAGTTTTCGATCAAGAAAATCAAGAATTTGGTCGCGAATAGAAAAATCTAGTTTTTGATCAAGAAAATCAAGAATTTGGTCGCGAAAACAAAATACTAGTTTTGGATCAAGAAAATCAAGAATTGGGTCGCGAAAACAAAAATATAGTTTTGGATCAAGAAAATAAAGAATTTGGTCGCGAACACAAAAATCTAGTTTTGGATCAAGAAAATCAAGAATTGGGTCGCGAAAACAAAATACTAGTTTTGGATCAAGAAAATCAAGAATTGGGTCGCGAATTCAAAAATCTAGTTTTGGATCAAGAAAATCAAGAATTTGGTCCCGAACACAAAAAACTAGTGTTGCATCAAGAAAATCAAGAATTTGGTCCCGAATACAAAAATGTAGTTTTGGATCAAGAAAATCAAGAATTTGGTCGCGAAAACAAAAAACTAGTTTTGGATCAAGAAAATCAAGAATTTGGTCGGGATTACAAAAAAGTAGTGTTGCATCAAGAAAATCAAGAATTGGGTCGCGAATTCAACAATCTAGTTTTGGATCAAGAAAATCAAGAATTTGGTCGCGAAGACAAAAATCTAGTTTTGGATCAAGAAAATCAAGAATTTGGTCCCGAACACAAAAATCTAGTTTTCGATCAAGAAAATCAAGAATTGGGTCGCGAAAACAAAATACTAGTTTTGGATCAAGAAAATCAAGAATTGGGTCGCGAATTCAAAAATCTAGTTTTGGATTAAGAAAGTAAAGAATTTGGTCGCGAACACAAAAATCTAGTTTTGGATCAAGAAACTCAAGAATTTGGTCGCGAACACAAAAATCTAGTTTTGGATCAAGAAAATGAAGAATTTGGTCGCGAATACAAAAATCTAGTTTTGGATCAAGAAAATCAAGAATTGGGTCGCGAAGTCAAAAATCTAGTTTTGGATCAAGAAAATCAAGAATTTGGTCCCGAACACAAAAATCTAGTTTTGGATCAAGAAAATCAAGAATTTGGTCGCGAAGACAAAAATCTAGTTTTACATCAAGAAAATCAAGAATTTGCTCGCGAAGACAAAAATCTAGTTTTGGATCAAGAAAATCAAGAATTTGGTCGCGAACACAAAAATCTAGTTTTGGATCAAGAAAATAAAGAATTTGGTCGCGAATAGAAAAATCTAGTTTTGGATCAAGAAAATCAAGAATTGGGTCGCGAAAACAAAATACTAGTTTTGGATCAAGAAAATCAAGAATTTGGTCGCGAACACAAAAATCTAGTTTTGGATCAAGAAAATCAAGAATTGGGTCGCGAACACAAAAATCTAGTTTTGGATCAAGAAAATCAAGAATTGGGTCGCGAAAACAAAAATCTAGTTTTGGATCAAGAAAATCAAGAATTGGGTCGCGAAAATAAAAATCTAGTTTTGGATCAAGAAAATCAAGAATTTGGTCGCGAACACAAAAATCTAGTTTTGGATCAAGAAACTCAAGAATTTGGTCGCGAACACCAAAATTTAGTTTTCGATCAAGAAACTCAAGAATTTGATCGCGAACACAAAAATCTAGTTTTGGATCAAGAAAATCAAGAATTTGGTCGGGATTACAAAATACTAGTTTTGGATCAAGAAAATCAAGCATTTGGTCGCGAAGACAAAAATCTAGTTTTGCATCAAGAAAATCAAGAATTTGGTCGCGAACAAAAAAATCTAGTTTTGGATCAAGAAAATCAAGAATTTGGTCGCGAACACAAAAATCTAGTTTTCGATCAAGAAAATCAAGAATTTGGTCGCGAATAGAAAAATCTAGTTTTTGATCAAGAAAATCAAGAATTTGGTCGCGAAAACAAAATACTAGTTTTGGATCAAGAAAATCAAGAATTGGGTCGCGAAAACAAAAATATAGTTTTGGATCAAGAAAATAAAGAATTTGGTCGCGAACACAAAAATCTAGTTTTGGATCAAGAAAATCAAGAATTGGGTCGCGAAAACAAAATACTAGTTTTGGATCAAGAAAATCAAGAATTGGGTCGCGAATTCAAAAATCTAGTTTTGGATCAAGAAAATCAAGAATTTGGTCCCGAACACAAAAAACTAGTGTTGCATCAAGAAAATCAAGAATTTGGTCCCGAATACAAAAATGTAGTTTTGGATCAAGAAAATCAAGAATTTGGTCGCGAAAACAAAAAACTAGTTTTGGATCAAGAAAATCAAGAATTTGGTCGCGAACACAAAATACTAGTTTTGGATCAAGAATATCAAGAATTGGGTGGCGAAAACTAAAATATAGTTTTGGATCAAGAAAATAAAGAATTTGGTCGCGAATAGAAAAATCAAGTTTTGGATCAAGAAAATCAAGAATTTGGTCGCGAACACAAAAATCTAGTTTTGGATCAAGAAAATCAAGAATTTGGTCGGGATTACAAAAAACTAGTTTTGCATCAAGAAAATCAAGAATTAGGTCGCGAATTCAACAATCTAGTTTTGGATCAAGAAAACAAGAATTTGGTCGCTAACATAAAAATCTAGTTTTCGATTAAGAAAATCAAGAATTGGGTCGCGAAAACAAAATACTAGTTTTGGATCTAGAAAATCAAGCATTTGGTCGCGAAGACAAAAATCTAGTTTTGCATCAAGAAAATCAAGAATTTGGTCGCGAACAAAAAAATCTAGTTTTGGATCAAGAAAATAAAGAATTTGGTCGCGAACACAAAAATCTAGTTTTCGATCAAGAAAATCAAGAATTTGGTCGCGAATAGAAAAATCTTGTTTTTGATCAAGAAAATCAAGAATTGGGTCGCGAAAACAAAATACTAGTTTTGGATGAAGAAAATCAAGAATTGGGTCGCGAAAACAAAAATATAGTTTTGGATCAAGAAAATAAAGAATTTGGTCGCGAACACAAAAATCTAGTTTTCGATCAAGAAAATCAAGAATTGGGTCGCGAAAACAAAATACTAGTTTTGGATCAAGAAAATCAAGAATTGGGTCGCGAATTCAAAAATCTAGTTTTGGATTAAGAAAGTAAAGAATTTGGTCGCGAACACAAAAATCTAGTTTTGAATCAAGAAAATCAAGAATTTGGTCGGGATTACAAAAAACTAGTGTTGCATCAAGAAAATCAAGAATTGGGTCGCGAATTCAACAATCTAGTTTTGGATCAAAAAAATCAAGAATTTGGTCGCGAACACAAAAATCTAGTTTTCGATCAAGAAAATCAAGAATTGGGTCCCGAAAACAAAAATCTAGTTTTGGATCATGAAAATCAAGAATTTGGTCGCGAATAGAAAAATCAAGTTTTGGATCAAGAAAATCAAGAATTGGGTCGCGAAAACAAAATACTAGTTTTGGATCAAGACAATCAAGAATTTGGTCGCGAACACAAAAATCTAGTTTTGGATCAAGAAACTCAAGAATTTGGTCGCGAACACAAAAATCTAGTTTTGGATCAAGAAAATGAAGAATTTGGTCGCGAATACAAAAATCTAGTTTTGGATCAAGAAAATCAAGAATTGGGTCGCGAAGTCAAAAATCTAGTTTTGGATCAAGAAAATCAAGAATTTGGTCCCGAACACAAAAAACTAGTGTTGCATCAAGAAAATCAAGAATTTGGTCCCGAATACAAAAATGTAGTTTTGGATCAAGAAAATCAAGAATTTGGTCGCGAATACAAAAATCTAGTTTTGGATCAAGAAAATAAAGAATTTGGTCGCGAACACAAAAATCTAGTTTTGGATCAAGAAACTCAAGAATTTGGTCGCGAACACAAAAATCTAGTTTTCGATCAAGAAAATCAAGAATTTGGTCGCGAACACAAAAATCTAGTTTTCGATCAAGAAAATCAAGAATTGGGTCCCGAAAACAAAAATCTAGTTTTGGATCATGAAAATCAAGAATTTGGTCGCGAATAGAAAAATCAAATTTTGGATCAAGAAAATCAAGAATTGGGTCGCGAAAACAAAAATCTAGTTTTGGATCAAGAAAATCAAGAATTTGGTCGCGAACACAAAAATCTAGTTTTCGATCAAGAAAATCAAGAATTGGGTCGCGAAAACAAAATACTAGTTTTGGATCTAGAAAATCAAGAATTTGGTCGCGAAAACAAAAATCTAATTTTGGATCAAGAAAATCAAGAATTTGGTCGCGAACAAAACAATCTAGTTTTGGATCAAGAAAATCAAGAATTTGGTCGCGAACACAAAAATCTAGTTTTCGATCAAGAAAATCAAGAATTTGGTCGCGAATAGAAAAATCTAGTTTTTGATCAAGAAAAAATCAAGAATTGGGTCGCGAAAACAAAATACTAGTTTTGGATCAAGAAAATCAAGAATTTGGTCGCGAACACAAAAATCTAGTTTTGGATCAAGAAAATCAAGAATTGGGTTCCGAAAACAAAAATCTAGTTTTGGATCATGAAAATCAAGAATTTGGTCGCGAATTCAACAATCTAGTTTTGGATCAAGAAAATTAAGAATTGGGTCGCGAATTCAAAAATCTAGTTTTGGATCAAGAAAATCAAGAATTTGGTCCCGAACACAAAAAACTAGTGTTGCATCAAGAAAATCAAGAATTTGGTCCCGAATACAAAAATGTAGTTTTGGATCAAGAAAATCAAGAATTTGGTCGCGAGCACAAAAATCTAGTTTTGGATCAAGAAACTCAAGAATTTGGTCGCGAACACAAAAATCTAGTTTTGGATCAAGAAAATCAAGAATTTGGTCGGGACTACAAAAAACTAGTGTTGCATCAAGAAAATCAAGAATTGGGTCGCGAATTTCAACAATCTATTTTTGGATCAAGAAAATCAAGAATTTGGTCGCGAACACAAAAATCTAGTTTTCGACCAGGAAAATCAAGAATTAGGTCCCGAAAACAAAAATCTAGTTTTGGATCATGAAAAACAAGAATTTGGTCGCGAATAGAAAAATCAAGTTTTGGATCAAGAAAATCAAGAATTGGGTCGCGAAAACAAAATACTAGTTTTGGATCAAGAAAATCAAGAATTTGGTCGCGAACACAAAAATCTAGTATTGGATCAAGAAAATCAAGAATTGGGTCCCGAAAACAAAAATCTAGTTTTGGATCATGAAAATCAAGAATTTGGTCGCGAATACAAAAATCTAGTTTTGGATCAAGAAAATCAAGAATTGGGTCGCGAATTCAAAAATCTAGTTTTGGATCAAGAAAATCAAGAATTTGGTCCCGAACACAAAAAACTAGTGTTGCATCAAGAAAATCAAGAATTTGGTCCCGAATACAAAAATGTAGTTTTGGATCAAGAAAATCAAGAATTTGGTCGCGAATACAAAAATCTAGTTTTGGATCAAGAAAATAAAGAATTTGGTCGCGAACACAAAAATCTAGTTTTGGATCAAGAAACTCAAGAATTTGGTCGCGAACACAAAAATCTAGTTTTCGATCAAGAAAATCAAGAATTTGGTCGCGAACACAAAAATCTAGTTTTCGATCAAGAAAATCAAGAATTGGGTCCCGAAAACAAAAATCTAGTTTTGGATCATGAAAATCAAGAATTTGGTCGCGAATAGAAAAATCAAATTTTGGATCAAGAAAATCAAGAATTGGGTCGCGAAAACAAATATCTAGTTTTGGATCAAGAAAATCAAGAATTTGGTCGCGAACACAAAAATCTAGTTTTCGATCAAGAAAATCAAGAATTGGGTCGCGAAAACAAAATACTAGTTTTGGATCTAGAAAATCAAGAATTTGGTCGCGAAAACAAAAATCTAGTTTTGGATCAAGAAAATCAAGAATTTGGTCGCGAACAAAACAATCTAGTTTTGGATCAAGAAAATCAAGAATTTGGTCGCGAACACAAAAATCTAGTTTTCGATCAAGAAAATCAAGAATTTGGTCGCGAATAGAAAAATCTAGTTTTTGATCAAGAAAAAATCAAGAATTGGGTCGCGAAAACAAAATACTAGTTTTGGATCAAGAAAATCAAGAATTTGGTCGCGAACACAAAAATCTAGTTTTGGATCAAGAAAATCAAGAATTGGGTTCCGAAAACAAAAATCTAGTTTTGGATCATGAAAATCAAGAATTTGGTCGCGAATTCAACAATCTAGTTTTGGATCAAGAAAATTAAGAATTGGGTCGCGAATTCAAAAATCTAGTTTTGGATCAAGAAAATCAAGAATTTGGTCCCGAACACAAAAAACTAGTGTTGCATCAAGAAAATCAAGAATTTGGTCCCGAATACAAAAATGTAGTTTTGGATCAAGAAAATCAAGAATTTGGTCGCGAGCACAAAAATCTAGTTTTGGATCAAGAAACTCAAGAATTTGGTCGCGAACACAAAAATCTAGTTTTGGATCAAGAAAATCAAGAATTTGGTCGGAACTACAAAAAACTAGTGTTGCATCAAGAAAATCAAGAATTGGGTCGCGAATTTCAACAATCTAGTTTTGGATCAAGAAAATCAAGAATTTGGTCGCGAACACAAAAATCTAGTTTTCGACCAGGAAAATCAAGAATTAGGTCCCGAAAACAAAAATCTAGTTTTGGATCATGAAAAACAAGAATTTGGTCGCGAATAGAAAAATCAAGTTTTGGATCAAGAAAATCAAGAATTGGGTCGCGAAAACAAAATACTAGTTTTGGATCAAGAAAATCAAGAATTTGGTCGCGAACACAAAAATCTAGTATTGGATCAAGAAAATCAAGAATTGGGTCCCGAAAACAAAAATCTAGTTTTGGATCATGAAAATCAAGAATTTGGTCGCGAATACAAAAATCTAGTTTTGGATCAAGAAAATCAAGAATTGGGTCGCGAATTCAAAAATCTAGTTTTGGATCAAGAAAATCAAGAATTTGGTCCCGAACACAAAAAACTAGTGTTGCATCAAGAAAATCAAGAATTTGGTCCCGAATACAAAAATGTAGTTTTGGATCAAGAAAATCAAGAATTTGGTCGCGAATACAAAAATCTAGTTTTGGATCAAGAAAATAAAGAATTTGGTCGCGAACACAAAAATCTAGTTTTGGATCAAGAAACTCAAGAATTTGGTCGCGAACACAAAAATCTAGTTTTCGATCAAGAAAATCAAGAATTTGGTCGCGAACACAAAAATCTAGTTTTCGATCAAGAAAATCAAGAATTGGGTCCCGAAAACAAAAATCTAGTTTTGGATCATGAAAATCAAGAATTTGGTCGCGAATAGAAAAATCAAATTTTGGATCAAGAAAATCAAGAATTGGGTCGCGAAAACAAAAATCTAGTTTTGGATCAAGAAAATCAAGAATTTGGTCGCGAACACAAAAATCTAGTTTTCGATCAAGAAAATCAAGAATTGGGTCGCGAAAACAAAATACTAGTTTTGGATCTAGAAAATCAAGAATTTGGTCGCGAAAACAAAAATCTAGTTTTGGATCAAGAAAATCAAGAATTTGGTCGCGAACAAAACAATCTAGTTTTGGATCAAGAAAATCAAGAATTTGGTCGCGAACACAAAAATCTAGTTTTCGATCAAGAAAATCAAGAATTTGGTCGCGAATAGAAAAATCTAGTTTTTGATCAAGAAAAAATCAAGAATTGGGTCGCGAAAACAAAATACTAGTTTTGGATCAAGAAAATCAAGAATTTGGTCGCGAACACAAAAATCTAGTTTTGGATCAAGAAAATCAAGAATTGGGTTCCGAAAACAAAAATCTAGTTTTGGATCATGAAAATCAAGAATTTGGTCGCGAATTCAACAATCTAGTTTTGGATCAAGAAAATTAAGAATTGGGTCGCGAATTCAAAAATCTAGTTTTGGATCAAGAAAATCAAGAATTTGGTCCCGAACACAAAAAACTAGTGTTGCATCAAGAAAATCAAGAATTTGGTCCCGAATACAAAAATGTAGTTTTGGATCAAGAAAATCAAGAATTTGGTCGCGAGCACAAAAATCTAGTTTTGGATCAAGAAACTCAAGAATTTGGTCGCGAACACAAAAATCTAGTTTTGGATCAAGAAAATCAAGAATTTGGTCGGGACTACAAAAAACTAGTGTTGCATCAAGAAAATCAAGAATTGGGTCGCGAATTTCAACAATCTAGTTTTGGATCAAGAAAATCAAGAATTTGGTCGCGAACACAAAAATCTAGTTTTCGACCAGGAAAATCAAGAATTAGGTCCCGAAAACAAAAATCTAGTTTTGGATCATGAAAAACAAGAATTTGGTCGCGAATAGAAAAATCAAGTTTTGGATCAAGAAAATCAAGAATTGGGTCGCGAAAACAAAATACTAGTTTTGGATCAAGAAAATCAAGAATTTGGTCGCGAACACAAAAATCTAGTATTGGATCAAGAAAATCAAGAATTGGGTCCCGAAAACAAAAATCTAGTTTTGGATCATGAAAATCAAGAATTTGGTCGCGAATACAAAAATCTAGTTTTGGATCAAGAAAATCAAGAATTGGGTCGCGAATTCAAAAATCTAGTTTTGGATTAAGAAAGTAAAGAATTTGGTCGCGAACACAAAAATCTAGTTTTGGATCAAGAAACTCAAGAATTTGGTCGCGAACACAAAAATCTAGTTTTGGATCAAGAAAATGAAGAATTTGGTCGCGAATACAAAAATCTAGTTTTGGATCAAGAAAATTAAGAATTGGGTCGCGAAGTCAAAAATCTAGTTTTGGATCAAGAAAATCAAGAATTTGGTCCCGAACACAAAAAACTAGTGTTGCATCAAGAAAATCAAGAATTTGGTCCCGAATACAAAAATCTAGTTTTGGATCAAGAAAATAAAGAATTTGGTCGCGAACACAAAAATCTAGTTTTGGATCAAGAAACTCAAGAATTTGGTCGCGAACACAAAAATCTAGTTTTGGATCATGAAAATCAAGAATTTGGTCGCGAATACAAAAATCTAGTTTTGGATCAAGAAAATCAAGAATTGGGTCCCGAAAACAAAAATCTAGTTTTCGATCAAGAAACTCAAGAATTTGGTCGCGAATAGAAAAATCTAGTTTTTGATCAAGAAAATCAAGAATTGGGTCGCGAAAACAAAATACTAGTTTTGGATCAAGAAAAATCAAGAATTGGGTCGCGAAAACAAAAATATAGTTTTGGATCAAGAAAATAAAGAATTAGGTCGCGAGCACAAAAATCTAGTTTTGGATCAAGAAACTCAAGAATTTGGTCGCGAGAACAAAAATCTAGTTTTGGATCAAGAAAATCAAGAATTTGGTCGGGATTACAAAAAACTAGTGTTGCATCAAGAAAATCAAGAATTGGGTCGCGAATTCAACAATCTAGTTTTGGATCAAGAAAATCAAGAATTTGGTCGCGAACACAAAAATCTAGTTTTCGATCAGGAAAATCAAGAATTAGGTCCCGAAAACAAAAATCTATTTTTGGATCATGAAAATCAAGAATTTGGTCGCGAATAGAAAAATCAAGTTTTGGATCAAGAAAATCAAGAATTGGGTCGCGAAAACAAAATACTAGTTTTGGATCAAGAAAATCAAGAATTTGGTCGCGAACACAAAAATCTAGTTTAGGATCAAGAAAATCAAGAATTGGGTCCCGAAAACAAAAATCTAGTTTTGGATCATGAAAATCAAGAATTTGGTCGCGAATACAAAAATCTAGTTTTGGATCAAGAAAATCAAGAATTGGGTCGCGAATTCAAAAATCTAGTTTTGGATCAAGAAAATCAAGAATTTGGTCCCGAACACAAAAAACTAGTGTTGCATCAAGAAAATCAAGAATTTGGTCCCGAATACAAAAATGTAGTTTTGGATCAAGAAAATCAAGAATTTGGTCGCGAGCACAAAAATCTAGTTTTGGATCAAGAAACTCAAGAATTTGGTCGCGAACACAAAAATCTAGTTTTGGATCAAGAAAATCAAGAATTTGGTCGGGACTACAAAAAACTAGTGTTGCATCAAGAAAATCAAGAATTGGGTCGCGAATTTCAACAATCTAGTTTTGGATCAAGAAAATCAAGAATTTGGTCGCGAACACAAAAATCTAGTTTTCGACCAGGAAAATCAAGAATTAGGTCCCGAAAACAAAAATCTAGTTTTGGATCATGAAAATCAAGAATTTGGTCGCGAATAGAAAAATCAAGTTTTGGATCAAGAAAATCAAGAATTGGGTCGCGAAAACAAAATACTAGTTTTGGATCAAGAAAATCAAGAATTTGGTCGCGAACACAAAAATCTAGTTTTGGATCAAGAAAATCAAGAATTGGGTCCCGAAAACAAAAATCTAGTTTTGGATCATGAAAATCAAGAATTTGGTCGCGAATACAAAAATCTAGTTTTGGATCAAGAAAATCAAGAATTGGGTCGCGAATTCAAAAATCTAGTTTTGGATTAAGAAAGTAAAGAATTTGGTCGCGAACACAAAAATCTAGTTTTGGATCAAGAAACTCAAGAATTTGGTCGCGAACACAAAAATCTAGTTTTGGATCAAGAAAATGAAGAATTTGGTCGCGAATACAAAAATCTAGTTTTGGATCAAGAAAATTAAGAATTGGGTCGCGAAGTCAAAAATCTAGTTTTGGATCAAGAAAATCAAGAATTTGGTCCCGAACACAAAAAACTAGTGTTGCATCAAGAAAATCAAGAATTTGGTCCCGAATACAAAAATGTAGTTTTGGATCAAGAAAATCAAGAATTTAGTCGCGAATACAAAAATCTAGTTTTGGATCAAGAAAATAAAGAATTTGGTCGCGAACACAAAAATCTAGTTTTGGATCAAGAAACTCAAGAATTTGGTCGCGAACACAAAAATCTAGTTTTCGATCAAGAAAATCAAGAATTTGGTCGCGAACACAAAAATCTAGTTTTCGATCAAGAAAATCAAGAATTGGGTCCCGAAAACAAAAATCTAGTTTTGGATCATGAAAATCAAGAATTTGGTCGCGAATAGAAAAATCAAATTTTGGATCAAGAAAATCAAGAATTGGGTCGCGAATTCAACAATCTAGTTTTGGATGAAGAAAATCAAGAATTTGGTCGCGAACACAAAAATCTAGTTTTCGATCAAGAAAATCAAGAATTGGGTTCCGAAAACAAAAATCTAGTTTTGGATCATGAAAATCAACAATTTGGTCGCGAATACAAAAATCTAGTTTTGGATCAAGAAAATTAAGAATTGGGTCGCGAATTCAAAAATCTAGTTTTGGATCAAGAAAATCAACAATTTGGTCCCGAACACAAAAAACTAGTGTTGCATCAAGAAAATCAAGAATTTGGTCCCGAATACAAAAATGTAGTTTTGGATCAAGAAAATCAAGAATTTGGTCGCGAAAACAAAAATCTAGTTTTGGATCAAGAAACTCAAGAATTTGGTCGCGAATAGAAAAATCTAGTTTTTGATCAAGAAAATCAAGAATTGGGTCGCGAAAACAAAATACTAGTTTTGGATCAAGAAAAATCAAGAATTGGGTCGCGAAAACAAAAATATAGTTTTGGATCAAGAAAATAAAGAATTAGGTCGCGAGCACAAAAATCTAGTTTTGGATCAAGAAACTCAAGAATTTGGTCGCGAACACAAAAATCTAGTTTTGGATCAAGAAAATCAAGAATTTGGTCGGGATTACAAAAAACTAGTGTTGCATCAAGAAAATCAAGAATTGGGTCGCGAATTCAACAATCTAGTTTGTGATCAAGAAAATCAAGAATTTGGTCGCGAACACAAAAATCTAGTTTTCGATCAGGAAAATCAAGAATTAGGTCCCGAAAACAAAAATCTAGTTTTGGATCATGAAAATCAAGAATTTGGTCGCGAATAGAAAAATCAAGTTTTGGATCAAGAAAATCAAGAATTGGGTCGCGAAAACAAAATACTAGTTTTGGATCAAGAAAATCAAGAATTTGGTCGCGAACACAAAAATCTAGTTTAGGATCAAGAAAATCAAGAATTGGGTCCCGAAAACAAAAATCTAGTTTTGGATCATGAAAATCAAGAATTTGGTCGCGAATACAAAAATCTAGTTTTGGATCAAGAAAATCAAGAATTGGGTCGCGAATTCAAAAATCTAGTTTTGGATCAAGAAAATCAAGAATTTGGTCCCGAACACAAAAAACTAGTGTTGCATCAAGAAAATCAAGAATTTGGTCCCTAATACAAAAATGTAGTTTTGGATCAAGAAAATCAAGAATTTGGTCGCGAATACAAAAATCTAGTTTTGCATCAAGAAAATCAAGAACTGCGTGGCGAATACAAAAATCTAGTATTGGATCCAGAAAATCAAGAATTGGGTCGCGAATTCAAAAATCTAGTTTTGGATCAAGAAAATCAAGAATTTGGTCCCGAACACAAAAAACTAGTGTTGCATCAAGAAAATCAAGAATTTGGTCCCTAATACAAAAATCTAGTTTTGGATCAAGAAACTCAAGAATTTGGTCGCGAGAACAAAAATCTAGTTTTGGATCAAGAAAATCAAGAATTTGGTCGGGATTACAAAAAACTAGTGTTGCATCAAGAAAATCAAGAATTGGGTCGCGAATTCAACAATCTAGTTTTGGATCAAGAAAATCAAGAATTTGGTCGCGAACACAAAAATCTAGTTTTCGATCAGGAAAATCAAGAATTAGGTCCCGAAAACAAAAATCTATTTTTGGATCATGAAAATCAAGAATTTGGTCGCGAATAGAAAAATCAAGTTTTGGATCAAGAAAATCAAGAATTGGGTCGCGAAAACAAAATACTAGTTTTGGATCAAGAAAATCAAGAATTTGGTCGCGAACACAAAAATCTAGTTTAGGATCAAGAAAATCAAGAATTGGGTCCCGAAAACAAAAATCTAGTTTTGGATCATGAAAATCAAGAATTTGGTCGCGAATACAAAAATCTAGTTTTGGATCAAGAAAATCAAGAATTGGGTCGCGAATTCAAAAATCTAGTTTTGGATCAAGAAAATCAAGAATTTGGTCCCGAACACAAAAAACTAGTGTTGCATCAAGAAAATCAAGAATTTGGTCCCGAATACAAAAATGTAGTTTTGGATCAAGAAAATCAAGAATTTGGTCGCGAGCACAAAAATCTAGTTTTGGATCAAGAAACTCAAGAATTTGGTCGCGAACACAAAAATCTAGTTTTGGATCAAGAAAATCAAGAATTTGGTCGGGACTACAAAAAACTAGTGTTGCATCAAGAAAATCAAGAATTGGGTCGCGAATTTCAACAATCTAGTTTTGGATCAAGAAAATCAAGAATTTGGTCGCGAACACAAAAATCTAGTTTTCGACCAGGAAAATCAAGAATTAGGTCCCGAAAACAAAAATCTAGTTTTGGATCATGAAAATCAAGAATTTGGTCGCGAATAGAAAAATCAAGTTTTGGATCAAGAAAATCAAGAATTGGGTCGCGAAAACAAAATACTAGTTTTGGATCAAGAAAATCAAGAATTTGGTCGCGAACACAAAAATCTAGTTTTGGATCAAGAAAATCAAGAATTGGGTCCCGAAAACAAAAATCTAGTTTTGGATCATGAAAATCAAGAATTTGGTCGCGAATACAAAAATCTAGTTTTGGATCAAGAAAATCAAGAATTGGGTCGCGAATTCAAAAATCTAGTTTTGGATTAAGAAAGTAAAGAATTTGGTCGCGAACACAAAAATCTAGTTTTGGATCAAGAAACTCAAGAATTTGGTCGCGAACACAAAAATCTAGTTTTGGATCAAGAAAATGAAGAATTTGGTCGCGAATACAAAAATCTAGTTTTGGATCAAGAAAATTAAGAATTGGGTCGCGAAGTCAAAAATCTAGTTTTGGATCAAGAAAATCAAGAATTTGGTCCCGAACACAAAAAACTAGTGTTGCATCAAGAAAATCAAGAATTTGGTCCCGAATACAAAAATGTAGTTTTGGATCAAGAAAATCAAGAATTTAGTCGCGAATACAAAAATCTAGTTTTGGATCAAGAAAATAAAGAATTTGGTCGCGAACACAAAAATCTAGTTTTGGATCAAGAAACTCAAGAATTTGGTCGCGAACACAAAAATCTAGTTTTCGATCAAGAAAATCAAGAATTTGGTCGCGAACACAAAAATCTAGTTTTCGATCAAGAAAATCAAGAATTGGGTCCCGAAAACAAAAATCTAGTTTTGGATCATGAAAATCAAGAATTTGGTCGCGAATAGAAAAATCAAATTTTGGATCAAGAAAATCAAGAATTGGGTCGCGAATTCAACAATCTAGTTTTGGATCAAGAAAATCAAGAATTTGGTCGCGAACACAAAAATCTAGTTTTCGATCAAGAAAATCAAGAATTGGGTTCCGAAAACAAAAATCTAGTTTTGGATCATGAAAATCAACAATTTGGTCGCGAATACAAAAATCTAGTTTTGGATCAAGAAAATTAAGAATTGGGTCGCGAATTCAAAAATCTAGTTTTGGATCAAGAAAATCAAGAATTTGGTCCCGAACACAAAAAACTAGTGTTGCATCAAGAAAATCAAGAATTTGGTCCCGAATACAAAAATGTAGTTTTGGATCAAGAAAATCAAGAATTTGGTCGCGAAAACAAAAATCTAGTTTTGGATCAAGAAACTCAAGAATTTGGTCGCGAATAGAAAAATCTAGTTTTTGATCAAGAAAATCAAGAATTGGGTCGCGAAAACAAAATACTAGTTTTGGATCAAGAAAAATCAAGAATTGGGTCGCGAAAACAAAAATATAGTTTTGGATCAAGAAAATAAAGAATTAGGTCGCGAGCACAAAAATCTAGTTTTGGATCAAGAAAATAAAGAATTTGGTCGCGAACACAAAAATCTAGTTTTGGATCAAGAAACTCAAGAATTTGGTCGCGAACACAAAAATCTAGTTTTGGATCAAGAAAATCAAGAATTTGGTCGCGAACACAAAAATCTAGTTTTCGATCAAGAAAATCAAGAATTGGGTCGCGAATTCAAAAATCTAGTTTTGGATCATGAAAATCAAGAATTTGGTCGCGAATAGAAAAATCAAATTTTGGACCAAGAAAATCAAGAATTGGGTCGCGAAAACAAAATACTAGTTTTGGATCAAGAAAATCAAGAATTTGGTCGCGAACACAAAAATCTAGTTTTCGATCAAGAAAATCAAGAATTTGGTCGGGATTACAAAAAACTAGTGTTGCATCAAGAAAATCAAGAATTAGGTCGCGAATTCAACAATCTAGTTTTGGATCAAGAAAATCAAGAATTTGGTCCCAAACACAAAAATCTAGTTTTCGATCAAGAAAATCAAGAATTGGGTCGCGAATAGAAAAATCAAGTTTTGGATCAAGAAAATCAAGAATTAGGTCGCGAAAACAAAATACTAGTTTTGGATCAAGAAAATCAAGAATTGGGTCGCGAAAACAAAAATCTAGTTTTCGATCAAGAAAATCAAGAATTTGGTCGCGAATAGAAAAATCTAGTTTTTGATCAAGAAAAAATCAAGAATTGGGTCGCGAAAACAAAATACTAGTTTTGGATCAAGAAAATCAAGAATTGGGTCGCGAAAACAAAAATATAGTTTTGGATCAAGAAAATAAAAAATTTGGTCGCGAACAAAAAAATCTAGTTTTGGATCTAGAAAATCAAGAATTTGGTCGCGAATAGAAAAATCTAGTTTTTGATCAAGAAAATCAAGAATTGGGTCGCGAAAACAAAATATTAGTTTTGGATCAAGAAAAATCAAGAATTGGGTCGCGAAAACAAAAATATAGTTTTGGATCAAGAAAATAAAGAATTTGGTCGCGAGCACAAAAATCTAGTTTTGGATCAAGAAAATCAAGAATTTGGTCGGGATTACAAAAAACTAGTGTTGCATCAAGAAAATCAAGAATTGGGTCGCGAATTCAACAATCTAGTTTTGGATCAAGAAAATCAAGAATTTGGTCGCGAACACAAAAATCTAGTTTTCGATCAGGAAAATCAAGAATTGGGTCCCGAAAACAAAAATCTAGTTTTGGATCAAGACAATCAAGAATTTGGTCCCGAATACAAAAATGTAGTTTTGGATCAAGAAAATCAAGAATTTGGTCGCGAATACAAAAATCTAGTTTTGGATCAAGAAAATAAAGAATTTGGTCGCGAACACAAAAATCTAGTTTTGGATCAAGAAACTCAAGAATTTGGTCGCGAACACAAAAATCTAGTTTTGGATCAAGAAAATCAAGAATTTGGTCGGGATTACAAAAAACTAGTGTTGCATCAAGAAAATCAAGAATTAGGTCGCGAATTCAACAATCTAGTTTTGGATCAAGAAAATCAAGAATTTGGTCCCGAACACAAAAATCTAGTTTTCGATCAAGAAAATCAAGAATTGGGTCGCGAATAGAAAAATCAAGTTTTGGATCAAGAAAATCAAGAATTAGGTCGCGAAAACAAAATACTAGTTTTGGATCAAGAAAATCAAGAATTGGGTCGCGAAAACAAAAATCTAGTTTTCGATCAAGAAAATCAAGAATTTGGTCGCGAATAGAAAAATCTAGTTTTTGATCAATAAAAAATCAAGAATTGGGTCGCGAAAACAAAAATATAGTTTTGGATCAAGAAAATAAAAAATTTGGTCGCGAACAAAAAAATCTAGTTTTGGATCAAGAAAATCAAGAATTTGGTCGCGAATAGAAAATTCTAGTTTTTGATCAAGAAAATCAAGAATTTGATCGCGAAAACAAAATACTAGTTTTGGATCAAGAAAATCAAGAATTTGGTCGGGATTACAAAAAACTAGTGTTACATCAAGAAAATCAAGAATTGGGTCGCGAATTCAACAATCTAGTTTTGGATCAAGAAAATCAAGAATTTGGTCGCGAACACAAAAATCTAGTTTTCGATCAGGAAAATCAAGAATTGGGTCCCGAAAACAAAAATCTAGTTTTGGATCATGAAAATCAAGAATTTGGTCGCGAATAGAAAAATCAAGTTTTGGATCAAGAAAATCAAGAATTGGGTCGCGAAAACAAAATACTAGTTTTGGATCAAGAAAATCAAGAATTTGGTCGCGAACACAAAAATCTAGTTTTGGATCAAGAAAATCAAGAATTGGGTCCCGAAAACAAAAATCTAGTTTTGGATCATGAAAATCAAGAATTTGGTCGCGAATACAAAAATCTAGTTTTGGATCAAGAAAATCAAGAATTTGGTCCCGAACAATAAAAAACTAGTGTTGCATCAAGAAAATCAAGAATTTGGTCCCGAATACAAAAATGTAGTTTTGGATCAAGAAACTCAAGAATTTGGTCGCGAAAACAAAATACTAGTTTTGGATCAAGAAAATCAAGAATTGGGGGTCGGGATTACAAAAAACGAGTGTTGCATCAAGAAAATCAAGAATTGGGTCGCGAATTCAACAATCTAGTTTTGGATAAAGAAAATCAAGAATTTGGTCGCGAACACAAAAATCTAGTATTCGATTAAGAAAATCAAGAATTGGGTCCCGAAAACAAAAATCTAGTTTTGGATCATGAAAATCAAGAATTTGGTCGCGAATAGAAAAATCAAATTTTGGATCAAGAAAATCAAGAATTGGGTCGCGAAAACAAAATACTAGTTTTGGATCAAGAAAATAAAGAATTTGGTCGCGAACACAAAAATCTAGTTTTCGATCAAGAAAATCAAGAATTGGGTCGCGAAAACAAAATACTAGTTTTGGATCTAGAAAATCAAGCATTTGGTCGCGAAGACAAAAATCTAGTTTTGCATCAAGAAAATCAAGAATTTGGTCGCGAAAACAAAAATCTAGTTTTGGATCAAGAAAATCAAGAATTTGGTCGCGAACAAAACAATCTAGTTTTGGATCAAGAAAATCAAGAATTTGGTCGCGAATACAAAAATCTAGTTTTCGATCAAGAAAATCAAGAATTTGGTCGCGAATAGAAAAATCTAGTTTTTGATCAAGAAAAAATCAAGAATTGGGTCGCGAAAACAAAATACTAGTTTTGGATCAAGAAAATCAAGAATTGGGTCGCGAAAACAAAAATATAGTTTTGGATCAAGAAAATAAAAAATTTGGTCGCGAACAAAAAAATCTAGTTTTGGATCAAGAAAATCAAGAATTTGGTCGCGAACACAAAAATCTAGTTTTGGATCAAGAAAATCAAGAATTTGGTCGCGAATAGAAAAATCTAGTTTTTTATCAAGAAAATCAAGAATTGGGTCGCGAAAACAAAATACTAGTTTTGAATCAAGAAAAATCAAGAATTGGGTCGCGAAAACAAAAATATAGTTTTGGATCAAGAAAATAAAGAATTTGGTCGCGAACACAAAAATCTAGTTTTCGATCAAGAAAATCAAGAATTGGGTCGCGAAAACAAAATACTAGTTTTGGATCTAGAAAATCATGAATTGGGTCGCGAATTCAAAAATATAGTTTTGGATTAAGAAAGTAAAGAATTTGGTCGCGAACACAAAAATCTAGTTTTGGATCAAAAAACTCAAGAATTTGGTCGCGAACACAAAAATCTAGTTTTGGATCAAGAAAATCAAGAATTTGGTCGGGATTACAAAAAACTAGTGTTGCATCAAGAAAATCAAGAATTGGGTCGCGAAAACAAAATACTAGTTTTGGATCAAGAAAATCAAGAATTTGGTCGCGAACACAAAAATCTAGTTTTGGATCAAGAAACTCAAGAATTTGGTCGCGAACACAAAAATCTAGTTTTGGATCAAGAAAATCAAGAATTTGGTCGGGATTACAAAAAACTAGTGTTGCATCAAGAAAATCAAGAATTGGGTCGCGAATTCAACAATCTAGTTTTGGATCAAGAAAATCAAGAATTTGGTCGCGAATACAAAATTCTAGTTTTCGATCAAGAAAATCAAGAATTGGGTCGCGAAAACAAAATACTAGTTTTGGATCTAGAAAATCAAGCATTTGGTCGCGAAGACAAAAATCTAGTTTTGCATCAAGAAAATCAAGAATTTGGTCGCGAAAACAAAAATCTAGTTTTGGATCAAGTAAATCAAGAATTTGGTCGCGAACAAAACAATCTAGTTTTGGATCAAGAAAATCAAGAATTTGGTCGCGAATAGAAAAATCTAGTTTTTGATTAAGAAAAAATCAAGAATTGGGTCGCGAAAACAAAATACTAGTTTTGGATCAAGAAAATCAAGAATTTGGTCGCGAACACAAAAATCTAGTTTTGGATCAAGAAAATCAAGAATTGGGTTCCGAAAACAAAAATCTAGTTTTGGATCATGAAAATCAAGAATTTGGTCGCGAATACAAAAATCTAGTTTTGGATCAAGAAAATTAAGAATTGGGTCGCGAATTCAAAAATCTAGTTTTGGATCAAGAAAATCAAGAATTTGGTCCCGAACACAAAAAACTAGTGTTGCATCAAGAAAATCAAGAATTTGGTCCCGAATACAAAAATGTAGTTTTGGATCAAGAAAATCAAGAATTTGGTCGCGAAAACAAAAATCTAGTTTTGGATCAAGAAAATCAAGAATTTGGTCGCGAATAGAAAAATCTTGTTTTTGATCAAGAAAATCAAGAATTGGGTCGCGAAAACAAAATACTAGTTTTGGATCAAGAAAAATCAAGAATTGGGTCGCTAAAACAAAAATATAGTTTTGAATCAAGAAAATAAAGAATTTGGTCGCGAACACAAAAATCTAGTTTTCGATCAAGTAAATCAAGAATTGGGTCGCGAAAACAAAATACTAGTTTTGGATCAAGAAAATCATGAATCGGGTCGCGAATTCAAAAATCTAGTTTTGGATTAAGAAAGTAAAGAATTTGGTCGCGAACACAAAAATTTAGTTTTGGATCAAGAAACTCAAGAATTTGGTCGCGAACACAAAAATCTAGTTTTGGATCAAGAAAATCAAGAATTTGGTCGGGATTACAAAAAACTAGTGTTGCATCAAGAAAATCAAGAATTTGGTCGCGAATACAAAAATCTAGTTTTGGATCAAGAAAATCAAGAATTTGGTCGCGAACACAAAAATCTAGTTTTGGATCAAGAAACTCAAGAATTTGGTCGCGAACACAAAAATCTAGTTTTGGATCAAGAAAATCAAGAATTTGGTCGGGATTACAAAAAACTAGTGTTGCATCAAGAAAATCAAGAATTGGGTCGCGAATTCAACAATCTAGTTTTGGATCAAGAAAATCAAGAATTTGGTCGCGAATACAAAATTCTAGTTTTCGATCAAGAAAATCAAGAATTGGGTCGCGAAAACAAAATACTAGTTTTGGATCTAGAAAATCAAGCATTTGGTCGCGAAGACAAAAATCTAGTTTTGCATCAAGAAAATCAAGAATTTGGTCGCGAAAACAAAAATCTAGTTTTGGATCAAGAAAATCAAGAATTTGGTCGCGAACAAAACAATCTAGTTTTGGATCAAGAAAATCAAGAATTTGGTCGCGAATAGAAAAATCTAGTTTTTGATCAAGAAAAAATCAAGAATTGGGTCGCGAAAACAAAATACTAGTTTTGGATCAAGAAAATAAAGAATTTGGTCGCGAACACAAAAATCTAGTTTTGGATCAAGAAAATCAAGAATTGGGTTCCGAAAACAAAAATCTAGTTTTGGATCATGAAAATCAAGAATTTGGTCGCGAATACAAAAATCTAGTTTTGGACCAAGAAAATTAAGAATTGGGTCGCGAATTCAAAAATCTAGTTTTGGATCAAGAAAATCAAGAATTTGGTCCCGAACACAAAAAACTAGTGTTGCATCAAGAAAATCAAGAATTTGGTCCCGAATACAAAAATGTAGTTTTGGATCAAGAAAATCAAGAATTTGGTCGCGAAAACAAAAATCTAGTTTTGGATCAAGAAAATCAAGAATTTGGTCGCGAATAGAAAAATCTAGTTTTTGATTAAGAAAATCAAGAATTGGGTCGCGAAAACAAAATACTAGTTTTGGATCAAGAAAAATCAAGAATTGGGTCGCGAAAACAAAAATATAGTTTTGGATCAAGAAAATAAAGAATTTGGTCGCGAGCACAAAAATCTAGTTTTGGATCAAGAAACTCAAGAATTTGGTCGCGAACACAACAATCTAGTTTTGGATCAAGAAAATCAAGAATTTGGTCGGGATTACAAAAAACTAGTGTTGCATCAAGAAAATCAAGAATTTGGTCGCGAATTCAACGATCTAGTTTTGGATCAGGAAAATCAAGAATTTGGTCGCGAACACAAAAATCTAGTTTTCGATCAGGAAAATCAAGAATTTGGTCCGAACACAAAAATCTAGTTTTCGATCAGGAAAATCAAGAATTTGGTCCGAACACAAAAATCTAGTTTTCGATCAAGAAAATCAAGAATTTGGTCGCGAACAGAAAAAACTAGTTTTTGATCAAGAAAAAATCAAGAATTGGGTCGCGAAAACAAAATACTAGTTTTGGATCAAGAAAATCAAGAATTTGGTCGCGAACACAAAAATCTAGTTTTGGATCAAGAAAATCAAGAATTGGGTTCCGAAAACAAAAATCTAGTTTTGGATCATGAAAATCAAGAATTTGGTCGCGAATACAAAAAACTAGTTTTGGATCAAGAAAATTAAGAATTGGGTCGCGAATTCAAAAATCTAGTTTTAGATCAAGAAAATCAAGAATTTGGTCCCGAACACAAAAAACTAGTGTTGCATCAAGAAAATCAAGAATTTGGTCCCGAATACAAAAATGTAGTTTTGGATCAAGAAAATCAAGAATTTGGTCGCGAAAACAAAAATCTAGTTTTGGATCAAGAAAATCAAGAATTGGGTCCCGAAAACAAAAATCTAGTTTTGGATCATGAAAATCAAGAATTTGGTCGCGAATACAAAAATCTAGTTTTGGATCAAGAAAATTAAGAATTGGGTCGCGAATTCAAAAATCTAGTTTTGGATCAAGAAAATCAAGAATTTGGTCCCGAAGACAAAAAACTAGTGTTGCATCAAGAAAATCAAGAATTTGGTCTCGAATACAAAAATGTAGTTTTGGATCAAGAAAATCAAGAATTTGGTCGCGAATACAAAAATCTAGTTTTGGATCAAGAAAATAAAGAATTTGGTCGCGAACACAAAAATCTAGTTTTGGATCAAGAAACTCAAGAATTTGGTCGCGAACACAAAAATCTAGTTTTGGATCAAGAAAATCAAGAATTTGGTCGCGAACACAAAAATCTAGTTTTCGATCAAGAAAATCAAGAATTGGGTCCCGAAAACAAAAATCTAGTTTTGGATGATGAAAATCAAGAATTTGGTCGCGAATAGAAAAATCAAATTTTGGATCAAGAAAATCAAGAATTAGGTCGCGAAAACAAAATACTAGTTTTGGATCAAGAAAATCAAGAATTTGGTCGCGAACACAAAAATCTAGTTTTGGATCAAGAAACTCAAGAATTTGGTCGCGAACACAAAAATCTAGTTTTGGATCAAGAAAATCAAGAATTTGGTCGGGATTACAAAAAACTAGTGTTGCATCAAGAAAATCAAGAATTGGGTCGCGAATTCAACAATCTAGTTTTGGATCAAGAAAATCAAGAATTTGGTCGCGAATACAAAATTCTAGTTTTCGATCAAGAAAATCAAGAATTGGGTCGCGAAAACAAAATACTAGTTTTGGATCTAGAAAATCAAGCATTTGGTCGCGAAGACAAAAATCTAGTTTTGCATCAAGAAAATCAAGAATTTGGTCGCGAAAACAAAAATCTAGTTTTGGATCAAGAAAATCAAGAATTTGGTCGCGAACAAAACAATCTAGTTTTGGATCAAGAAAATCAAGAATTTGGTCGCGAATAGAAAAATCTAGTTTTTGATCAAGAAAAAATCAAGAATTGGGTCGCGAAAACAAAATACTAGTTTTGGATCAAGAAAATAAAGAATTTGGTCGCGAACACAAAAATCTAGTTTTGGATCAAGAAAATCAAGAATTGGGTTCCGAAAACAAAAATCTAGTTTTGGATCATGAAAATCAAGAATTTGGTCGCGAATACAAAAATCTAGTTTTGGACCAAGAAAATTAAGAATTGGGTCGCGAATTCAAAAATCTAGTTTTGGATCAAGAAAATCAAGAATTTGGTCCCGAACACAAAAAACTAGTGTTGCATCAAGAAAATCAAGAATTTGGTCCCGAATACAAAAATGTAGTTTTGGATCAAGAAAATCAAGAATTTGGTCGCGAAAACAAAAATCTAGTTTTGGATCAAGAAAATCAAGAATTTGGTCGCGAATAGAAAAATCTAGTTTTTGATTAAGAAAATCAAGAATTGGGTCGCGAAAACAAAATACTAGTTTTGGATCAAGAAAAATCAAGAATTGGGTCGCGAAAACAAAAATATAGTTTTGGATCAAGAAAATAAAGAATTTGGTCGCGAGCACAAAAATCTAGTTTTGGATCAAGAAACTCAAGAATTTGGTCGCGAACACAAAAATCTAGTTTTCGATCAAGAAAATCAAGAATTTGGTCGGGATTACAAAAAACTAGTGTTGCATCAAGAAAATCAAGAATTGGGTCGCGAATTCAACGATCTAGTTTTGGATCAGGAAAATCAAGAATTTGGTCGCGAACACAAAAATATAGTTTTCGATCAGGAAAATCAAGAATTGGGTCCCGAAAACAAAAATCTAGTTTTGGATCATGAAAATCAACAATTTGGTCGCGAATAGAAAAATCTAGTTTTTGATCAAGAAAAAATCAAGAATTGGGTCGCGAAAACAAAAATCTAGTTTTGGATCAAGAAAATCAAGAATTTGGTCGCGAACAAAACAATCTAGTTTTGGATCAAGAAAATCAAGAATTTGGTCGCGAACACAAAAATCTAGTTTTTGATCAAGAAAATCAACAATTTGGTCGCGAATAGAAAAATCTAGTTTTTGATCAAGAAAAAATCAAGAATTGGGTCGCGAAAACAAAATACTAGTTTTGGATCAAGAAAATCAAGAATTGGGTCGCGAAAACAAAATACTAGTTTTGGATCAAGAAAATCAAGAATTTGGTCGCGAACACAAAAATCTAGTTTTGGATCAAGAAACTCAAGAATTTGGTCGCGAACACAAAAATCTAGTTTTGGATCAAGAAAATCAAGAATTTGGTCGGGATTACAAAAAACTAGTGTTGCATCAAGAAAATCAAGAATTGGGTCGCGAATTCAACAATCTAGTTTTGGATCAAGAAAATCAAGAATTTGGTCGCGAATACAAAATTCTAGTTTTCGATCAAGAAAATCAAGAATTGGGTCGCGAAAACAAAATACTAGTTTTGGATCTAGAAAATCAAGCATTTGGTCGCGAAGACAAAAATCTAGTTTTGCATCAAGAAAATCAAGAATTTGGTCGCGAAAACAAAAATCTAGTTTTGGATCAAGAAAATCAAGAATTTGGTCGCGAACAAAACAATCTAGTTTTGGATCAAGAAAATCAAGAATTTGGTCGCGAATAGAAAAATCTAGTTTTTGATCAAGAAAAAATCAAGAATTGGGTCGCGAAAACAAAATACTAGTTTTGGATCAAGAAAATAAAGAATTTGGTCGCGAACACAAAAATCTAGTTTTGGATCAAGAAAATCAAGAATTGGGTTCCGAAAACAAAAATCTAGTTTTGGATCATGAAAATCAAGAATTTGGTCGCGAATACAAAAATCTAGTTTTGGACCAAGAAAATTAAGAATTGGGTCGCGAATTCAAAAATCTAGTTTTGGATCAAGAAAATCAAGAATTTGGTCCCGAACACAAAAAACTAGTGTTGCATCAAGAAAATCAAGAATTTGGTCCCGAATACAAAAATGTAGTTTTGGATCAAGAAAATCAAGAATTTGGTCGCGAAAACAAAAATCTAGTTTTGGATCAAGAAAATCAAGAATTTGGTCGCGAATAGAAATATCTAGTTTTTGATTAAGAAAATCAAGAATTGGGTCGCGAAAACAAAATACTAGTTTTGGATCAAGAAAAATCAAGAATTGGGTCGCGAAAACAAAAATATAGTTTTGGATCAAGAAAATAAAGAATTTGGTCGCGAGCACAAAAATCTAGTTTTGGATCAAGAAACTCAAGAATTTGGTCGCGAACACAAAAATCTAGTTTTGGATCAAGAAAATCAAGAATTTGGTCGGGATTACAAAAAACTAGTGTTGCATCAAGAAAATCAAGAATTTGGTCGCGAAAATAAAAATCTAGTTTTGGATCAAGAAAATCAAGAATTTGGTCGCGAACAAAACAATCTAGTTTTGGATCAAGAAAATCAAGAATTTGGTCCGAACACAAAAATCTAGTTTTCGATCAAGAAAATCAAGAATTTGGTCGCGAATAGAAAAATCTAGTTTTTGATCAAGAAAAAATCAAGAATTGGGTCGCGAAAACAAAATACTAGTTTTGGATCAAGAAAATCAAGAATTTGGTCGCGAACACAAAAATCTAGTTTTGGATCAAGAAAATCAAGAATTGGGTTCCGAAAACAAAAATCTAGTTTTGGATCATGAAAATCAAGAATTTGGTCGCGAATACAAAAAACTAGTTTTGGATCAAGAAAATTAAGAATTGGGTCGCGAATTCAAAAATCTAGTTTTAGATCAAGAAAATCAAGAATTTGGTCCCGAACACAAAAAACTAGTGTTGCATCAAGAAAATCAAGAATTTGGTCCCGAATACAAAAATGTAGTTTTGGATCAAGAAAATCAAGAATTTGGTCGCGAAAACAAAAATCTAGTTTTGGATCAAGAAAATCAAGAATTGGGTCCCGAAAACAAAAATCTAGTTTTGGATCATGAAAATCAAGAATTTGGTCGCGAATACAAAAATCTAGTTTTGGATCAAGAAAATTAAGAATTGGGTCGCGAATTCAAAAATCTAGTTTTGGATCAAGAAAATCAAGAATTTGGTCCCGAAGACAAAAAACTAGTGTTGCATCAAGAAAATCAAGAATTTGGTCTCGAATACAAAAATGTAGTTTTGGATCAAGAAAATCAAGAATTTGGTCGCGAATACAAAAATCTAGTTTTGGATCAAGAAAATAAAGAATTTGGTCGCGAACACAAAAATCTAGTTTTGGATCAAGAAACTCAAGAATTTGGTCGCGAACACAAAAATCTAGTTTTGGATCAAGAAAATCAAGAATTTGGTCGCGAACACAAAAATCTAGTTTTCGATCAAGAAAATCAAGAATTGGGTCCCGAAAACAAAAATCTAGTTTTGGATGATGAAAATCAAGAATTTGGTCGCGAATAGAAAAATCAAATTTTGGATCAAGAAAATCAAGAATTGGGTCGCGAAAACAAAATACTAGTTTTGGATCAAGAAAATCAAGAATTTGGTCGCGAACACAAAAATCTAGTTTTGGATCAAGAAACTCAAGAATTTGGTCGCGAACACAAAAATCTAGTTTTGGATCAAGAAAATCAAGAATTTGGTCGGGATTACAAAAAACTAGTGTTGCATCAAGAAAATCAAGAATTGGGTCGCGAATTCAACAATCTAGTTTTGGATCAAGAAAATCAAGAATTTGGTCGCGAACAAAACAATCTAGTTTTGGATCAAGAAAATCAAGAATTTGGTCGCGAATAGAAAAATCTAGTTTTTGATCAAGAAAAAATCAAGAATTGGGTCGCGAAAACAAAATACTAGTTTTGGATCAAGAAAATAAAGAATTTGGTCGCGAACACAAAAATCTAGTTTTGGATCAAGAAAATCAAGAATTGGGTTCCGAAAACAAAAATCTAGTTTTGGATCATGAAAATCAAGAATTTGGTCGCGAATACAAAAATCTAGTTTTGGACCAAGAAAATTAAGAATTGGGTCGCGAATTCAAAAATCTAGTTTTGGATCAAGAAAATCAAGAATTTGGTCCCGAACACAAAAAACTAGTGTTGCATCAAGAAAATCAAGAATTTGGTCCCGAATACAAAAATGTAGTTTTGGATCAAGAAAATCAAGAATTTGGTCGCGAAAACAAAAATCTAGTTTTGGATCAAGAAAATCAAGAATTTGGTCGCGAATAGAAAAATCTAGTTTTTGATTAAGAAAATCAAGAATTGGGTCGCGAAAACAAAATACTAGTTTTGGATCAAGAAAAATCAAGAATTGGGTCGCGAAAACAAAAATATAGTTTTGGATCAAGAAAATAAAGAATTTGGTCGCGAGCACAAAAATCTAGTTTTGGATCAAGAAACTCAAGAATTTGGTCGCGAACACAAAAATCTAGTTTTCGATCAAGAAAATCAAGAATTTGGTCGGGATTACAAAAAACTAGTGTTGCATCAAGAAAATCAAGAATTGGGTCGCGAATTCAACGATCTAGTTTTGGATCAAGAAAATCAAGAATTTGGTCGCGAACACAAAAATCTAGTTTTCGATCAGGAAAATCAAGAATTGGGTCCCGAAAACAAAAATCTAGTTTTGGATCATGAAAATCAACAATTTGGTCGCGAATAGAAAAATCTAGTTTTTGATCAAGAAAAAATCAAGAATTGGGTCGCGAAAACAAAAATCTAGTTTTGGATCAAGAAAATCAAGAATTTGGTCGCGAACAAAACAATCTAGTTTTGGATCAAGAAAATCAAGAATTTGGTCGCGAACACAAAAATCTAGTTTTTGATCAAGAAAATCAACAATTTGGTCGCGAATAGAAAAATCTAGTTTTTGATCAAGAAAAAATCAAGAATTGGGTCGCGAAAACAAAATACTAGTTTTGGATCAAGAAAAATCAAGAATTGGGTCGCGAAAACAAAAATATAGTTTTGGATCAAGAAAATCAAGAATTTGGTCGCGAGCACAAAAATCTAGTTTTGGATCAAGAAACTCAAGAATTTGGTCGCGAACACAAAAATCTAGTTTTCGATCAAGAAAATCAAGAATTTGGTCGGGATTACAAAAAACTAGTGTTGCATCAAGAAAATCAAGAATTTGGTCGCGAAAATAAAAATCTAGTTTTGGATCAAGAAAATCAAGAATTTGGTCGCGAACAAAACAATCTAGTTTTGGATCAAGAAAATCAAGAATTTGGTCCGAACACAAAAATCTAGTTTTCGATCAAGAAAATCAAGAATTTGGTCGCGAATAGAAAAATCTAGTTTTTGATCAAGAAAAATCAAGAATTGGGTCGCGAAAATAAAATACTAGTTTTGGATCAAGAAAATCAAGAATTTGGTCGCGAACACAAAAATCTAGTTTTGGATCAAGAAAATCAAGAATTGGGTTCCGAAAACAAAAATCTAGTTTTGGATCATGAAAATCAAGAATTTGGTCGCGAATACAAAAAACTAGTTTTGGATCAAGAAAATTAAGAATTGGGTCGCGAATTCAAAAATCTAGTTTTGGATCAAGAAAATCAAGAATTTGGTCCCGAACACAAAAAACTAGTGTTGCATCAAGAAAATCAAGAATTTGGTCCCGAATACAAAAATGTAGTTTTGGATAAAGAAAATCAAGAATTTGGTCGCGAAAACAAAAATCTAGTTTTGGATCAAGAAAATCAAGAATTTGGTCGCGAATAGAAAAATCTTGTTTTTGATCAAGAAAATCAAGAATTGGGTCGCGAAAACAAAATACTAGTTTTGGATCAAGAAAAATCAAGAATTGGGTCGCGAAAACAAAAATATAGTTTTGGATCAAGAAAATAAAGAATTTGGTCGCGAGCACAAAAATCTAGTTTTGGATCAAGAAACTCAAGAATTTGGTCGCGAACACAAAAATCTAGTTTTGGATCAAGAAAATCAAGAATTTGGTCGGGATTACAAAAAACTAGTGTTGCATCAAGAAAATCAAGAATTTGGTCGCGAATTCAACAATCTAGTTTTGGATCAAGAAAATCAAGAATTTGGTCGCGAACACAAAAATCTAGTTTTCGATCAGGAAAATCAAGAATTAGGTCCCGAAAACAAAAATCTAGTTTTGGATCATGAAAATCAAGAATTTGGTCGCGAATAGAAAAATCAAGTTTTGGATCAAGAAAATCAAGAATTGGGTCGCGAAAACAAAATACTAGTTTTGGATCAAGAAAATCAAGAATTTGGTCGCGAACACAAAAATCTAGTTTAGGATCAAGAAAATCAAGAATTGGGTCCCGAAAACAAAAATCTAGTTTTGGATCATGAAAATCAAGAATTTGGTCGCGAATACAAAAATCTAGTTTTGGATCAAGAAAATAAAGAATTTGGTCGCGAGCACAAAAATCTAGTTTTGGATCAAGAAACTCAAGAATTTGGTCGCGAACACAAAAATCTAGTTTTGGATCAAGAAAATCAAGAATTTGGTCGGGATTACAAAAAACTAGTGTTGCATCAAGAAAATCAAGAATTTGGTCGCGAAAATAAAAATCTAGTTTTGGATCAAGAAAATCAAGAATTTGGTCGCGAACAAAACAATCTAGTTTTGGATCAAGAAAATCAAGAATTTGGTCCGAACACAAAAATCTAGTTTTCGATCAAGAAAATCAAGAATTTGGTCGTGAATAGAAAAATCTAGTTTTTGATCAAGAAAAAATCAAGAATTGGGTCGCGAAAACAAAATACTAGTTTTGGATCAAGAAAATCAAGAATTTGGTCGCGAACACAAAAATCTAGTTTTGGATCAAGAAAATCAAGAATTGGGTTCCGAAAACAAAAATCTAGTTTTGGATCATGAAAATCAAGAATTTGGTCGCGAATACAAAAAACTAGTTTTGGATCAAGAAAATTAAGAATTGGGTCGCGAATTCAAAAATCTAGTTTTGGATCAAGAAAATCAAGAATTTGATCCCGAACACAAAAAACTAGTGTTGCATCAAGAAACTCAAGAATTTGGTCGCGAACACAAAAATGTAGTTTTGGATCAAGAAAATCAAGAATTTGGTCGGGATTACAAAAAACTAGTGTTGCATCAAGAAAATCAAGAATTTGGTCGCGAATTCAACAATCTAGTTTTGGATCAAGAAAATCAAGAATTTGGTCGCGAACACAAAAATCTAGTTTTCGATCAGGAAAATCAAGAATTAGGTCCCGAAAACAAAAATCTAGTTTTGGATCATGAAAATCAAGAATTGGGTCGCGAAAACAAAATACTAGTTTTGGATCAAGAAAATCAAGAATTTGGTCGCGAACACAAAAATCTAGTTTTGGATCAAGAAAATCAAGAATTTGGTCGGGATTACAAAAAACTAGTGTTGCATCAAGAAAATCAAGAATTTGGTCGCGAAATCAACAATCTAGTTTTGGATCAAGAAAATCAAGAATTTGGTCGCGAACACAAAAATCTAGTTTTTGATCAGGAAAATCAAGAATTAGGTCCCGAAAACAAAAATCTAGTTTTGGATCATGAAAATCAAGAATTTGGTCGCGAATAGAAAAATCAAGTTTTGGATCAAGAAAATCAAGAATTGGGTCGCGAAAACAAAATACTAGTTTTGGATCAAGAAAATCAAGAATTTGGTCGCGAACACAAAAATCTAGTTTAGGATCAAGAAAATCAAGAATTGGGTCCCGAAAACAAAAATCTAGTTTTGGATCATGAAAATCAAGAATTTGGTCGCGAATACAAAAATCTAGTTTTGGATCAAGAAAATCAAGAATTGGGTCGCGAATTCAAAAATCTAGTTTTGGATCAAGAAAATCAAGAATTTGGTCCCGAAGACAAAAAACTAGTGTTGCATCAAGAAAATCAAGAATTTGGTCTCGAATACAAAAATGTAGTTTTGGATCAAGAAAATCAAGAATTTGGTCGCGAATACAAAAATCTAGTTTTGGATCAAGAAAATAAAGAATTTGGTCGCGAACACAAAAATCTAGTTTTGGATCAAGAAACTCAAGAATTTGGTCGCGAACACAAAAATCTAGTTTTGGATCAAGAAAATCAAGAATTTGGTCGCGAACACAAAAATCTAGTTTTCGATCAAGAAAATCAAGAATTTGGTCGCGAACACAAAAATCTAGTTTTCGATCAAGAAAATCAAGAATTGGGTCCCGAAAACAAAAATCTAGTTTTGGATCATGAAAATCAAGAATTTGGTCGCGAATAGAAAAATCAAATTTTGGATCAAGAAAATCAAGAATTGGGTCGCGAAAACAAAATACTAGTTTTGGATCAAGAAAATCAAGAATTTGGTCGCGAACACTAAAATCTAGTTTTGGATCAAGAAAATCAAGAATTGGGTTCCGAAAACAAAAATCTAGTTTTGGATCACGAAAATCAAGAATTTGGTCGCGAATACAAAAAACTAGTTTTGGATCAAGAAAATTAAGAATTGGGTCGCGAATTCAAAAATCTAGTTTTGGATCAAGAAAATCAAGAATTTGGTCCCGAACACAAAAAACTAGTGTTGCATCAAGAAAATCAAGAATTTGGTCCCGAATACAAAAATGTAGTTTTGGATCAAGAAAATCAAGAATTTGGTCGCGAAAACAAAAATCTAGTTTTGGATCAAGAAAATCAAGAATTTGGTCGCGAATAGAAAAATCTTGTTTTTGATCAAGAAAATCAAGAATTGGGTCGCGAAAACAAAATACTAGTTTTGGATCAAGAAAAATCAAGAATTGGGTCGCGAAAACAAAAATATAGTTTTTGGATCAAGAAAATAAAGAATTTGGTCGCGAGCACAAAAATCTAGTTTTGGATCAAGAAACTCAAGAATTTGGTCGCGAACACAAAAATCTAGTTTTGGATCAAGAAAATCAAGAATTTGGTCGGGATTACAAAAAACTAGTGTTGCATCAAGAAAATCAAGAATTCGGTCGCGAATTCAACAATCTAGTTTTGGATCAAGAAAATCAAGAATTTGGTCGCGAACACAAAAATCTAGTTTTCGATCAGGAAAATCAAGAATTAGGTCCCGAAAACAAAAATCTAGTTTTGGATCATGAAAATCAAGAATTGGGTCGCGAAAACAAAATACTAGTTTTGGATCAAGAAAATCAAGAATTTGGTCGCGAACACAAAAATCTAGTTTTGGATCAAGAAAATCAAGAATTTGGTCGGGATTACAAAAAACTAGTGTTGCATCAAGAAAATCAAGAATTTGGTCGCGAATTCAACAATCTAGTTTTGGATCAAGAAAATCAAGAATTTGGTCGCGAACACAAAAATCTAGTTTTCGATCAGGAAAATCAAGAATTAGGTCCCGAAAACAAAAATCTAGTTTTGGATCATGAAAATCAAGAATTTGGTCGCGAATAGAAAAATCAAGTTTTGGATCAAGAAAATCAAGAATTTGGTCGCGAAAACAAAAATCTAGTTTAGGATCAAGAAAATCAAGAATTGGGTCCCGAAAACAAAAATCTAGTTTTGGATCATGAAAATCAAGAATTTGGTCGCGAACACAAAAATCTAGTTTTCGATCAAGAAAATCAAGAATTTGGTCGCGAACACAAAAATCTAGTTTTCGATCAAGAAAATCAAGAATTGGGTCCCGAAAACAAAAATCTAGTTTTGGATCATGAAAATCAAGAATTTGGTCGCGAATAGAAAAATCAAATTTTGGATCAAGAAAATCAAGAATTGGGTCGCGAAAACAAAATACTAGTTTTGGATCAAGAAAATCAAGAATTTGGTCGCGAACACTAAAATCTAGTTTTGGATCAAGAAAATCAAGAATTGGGTTCCGAAAACAAAAATCTAGTTTTGGATCATGAAAATCAAGAATTTGGTCGCGAATACAAAAAACTAGTTTTGGATCAAGAAAATTAAGAATTGGGTCGCGAATTCAAAAATCTAGTTTTGGATCAAGAAAATCAAGAATTTGGTCCCGAACACAAAAAACTAGTGTTGCATCAAGAAAATCAAGAATTTGGTCCCGAATACAAAAATGTAGTTTTGGATCAAGAAAATCAAGAATTTGGTCGCGAAAACAAAAATCTAGTTTTGGATCAAGAAAATCAAGAATTTGGTCGCGAATAGAAAAATCTTGTTTTTGATCAAGAAAATCAAGAATTGGGTCGCGAAAACAAAATACTAGTTTTGGATCAAGAAAAATCAAGAATTGGGTCGCGAAAACAAAAATATAGTTTTGGGATCAAGAAAATAAAGAATTTGGTCGCGAGCACAAAAATCTAGTTTTGGATCAAGAAACTCAAGAATTTGGTCGCGAACACAAAAATCTAGTTTTGGATCAAGAAAATCAAGAATTTGGTCGGGATTACAAAAAACTAGTGTTGCATCAAGAAAATCAAGAATTGGGTCGCGAATTCAACAATCTAGTTTTGGATCAAGAAAATCAAGAATTTGGTCGCGAACACAAAAATCTAGTTTTCGATCAGGAAAATCAAGAATTAGGTCCCGAAAACAAAAATCTAGTTTTGGATCATGAAAATCAAGAATTGGGTCGCGAAAACAAAATACTAGTTTTGGATCAAGAAAATCAAGAATTTGGTCGCGAACACAAAAATCTAGTTTTGGATCAAGAAAATCAAGAATTTGGTCGGGATTACAAAAAACTAGTGTTGCATCAAGAAAATCAAGAATTTGGTCGCGAATTCAACAATCTAGTTTTGGATCAAGAAAATCAAGAATTTGGTCGCGAACACAAAAATCTAGTTTTCGATCAGGAAAATCAAGAATTAGATCCCGAAAACAAAAATCTAGTTTTGGATCATGAAAATCAAGAATTTGGTCGCGAATAGAAAAATCAAGTTTTGGATCAAGAAAATCAAGAATTGGGTCGCGAAAACAAAATACTAGTTTTGGATCAAGAAAATCAAGAATTTGGTCGCGAACACAAAAATCTAGTTTAGGATCAAGAAAATCAAGAATTGGGTCCCGAAAACAAAAATCTAGTTTTGGATCATGAAAATCAAGAATTTGGTCGCGAATACAAAAATCTAGTTTTGGATCAAGAAAATCAAGAATTGGGTCGCGAATTCAAAAATCTAGTTTTGGATCAAGAAAATCCAAAATTGGGTCCGAAGACAAAAAACTAGTGTTGCATCAAGAAAATCAAGAATTTGGTCTCGAATACAAAAATGTAGTTTTGGATCAAGAAAATCAAGAATTTGGTCGCGAATACAAAAATCTAGTTTTGGATCAAGAAAATAAAGAATTTGGTCGCGAACACAAAAATCTAGTTTTGGATCAAGAAACTCAAGAATTTGGTCGCGAACACAAAAATCTAGTTTTGGATCAAGAAAATCAAGAATTTGGTCGCGAACACAAAAATCTAGTTTTCGATCAAGAAAATCAAGAATTTGGTCGCGAACACAAAAATCTAGTTTTCGATCAAGAAAATCAAGAATTGGGTCCCGAAAACAAAAATCTAGTTTTGGATCATGAAAATCAAGAATTTGGTCGCGAATAGAAAAATCAAATTTTGGATCAAGAAAATCAAGAATTGGGTCGCGAAAACAAAATACTAGTTTTGGATCAAGAAAATCAAGAATTTGGTCGCGAACACTAAAATCTAGTTTTGGATCAAGAAAATCAAGAATTGGGTTCCGAAAACAAAAATCTAGTTTTGGATCATGAAAATCAAGAATTTGGTCGCGAATACAAAAAACTAGTTTTGGATCAAGAAAATTAAGAATTGGGTCGCGAATTCAAAAATCTAGTTTTGGATCAAGAAAATCAAGAATTTGGTCCCGAACACAAAAAACTAGTGTTGCATCAAGAAAATCAAGAATTTGGTCCCGAATACAAAAATGTAGTTTTGGATCAAGAAAATCAAGAATTTGGTCGCGAAAACAAAAATCTAGTTTTGGATCAAGAAAATCAAGAATTTGGTCGCGAATAGAAAAATCTTGTTTTTGATCAAGAAAATCAAGAATTGGGTCGCGAAAACAAAATACTAGTTTTGGATCAAGAAAAATCAAGAATTGGGTCGCGAAAACAAAAATATAGTTTTGGGATCAAGAAAATAAAGAATTTGGTCGCGAGCACAAAAATCTAGTTTTGGATCAAGAAACTCAAGAATTTGGTCGCGAACACAAAAATCTAGTTTTGGATCAAGAAAATCAAGAATTTGGTCGGGATTACAAAAAACTAGTGTTGCATCAAGAAAATCAAGAATTGGGTCGCGAATTCAACAATCTAGTTTTGGATCAAGAAAATCAAGAATTTGGTCGCGAACACAAAAATCTAGTTTTCGATCAGGAAAATCAAGAATTAGGTCCCGAAAACAAAAATCTAGTTTTGGATCATGAAAATCAAGAATTGGGTCGCGAAAACAAAATACTAGTTTTGGATCAAGAAAATCAAGAATTTGGTCGCGAACACAAAAATCTAGTTTTCGATCAAGAAAATCAAGAATTTGGTCCCGAAAACAAAAATCTAGTTTTGGATCATGAAAATCAAGAATTTGGTCGCGAATACAAAAATCTAGTTTTGGATCAAGAAAATCAAGAATTGGGTCGCGAATTCAAAAATCTAGTTTTGGATCAAGAAAATCAAGAATTTGGTCCCGAAGACAAAAAACTAGTGTTGCATCAAGAAAATCAAGAATTTGGTCTCGAATACAAAAATGTAGTTTTGGATCAAGAAAATCAAGAATTTGGTCGCGAATACAAAAATCTAGTTTTGGATCAAGAAAATAAAGAATTTGGTCGCGAACACAAAAATCTAGTTTTGGATCAAGAAACTCAAGAATTTGGTCGCGAACACAAAAATCTAGTTTTGGATCAAGAAAATAAAGAATTTGGTCGCGAGCACAAAAATCTAGTTTTGGATCAAGAAAATCAAGAATTTGGTCGGGATTACAAAAAACTAGTGTTGCATCAAGAAAATCAAGAATTGGGTCGCGAATTCAACAATCTAGTTTTGGATCAAGAAAATCAAAAATTTGGTCGCGAACACAAAAATCTAGTTTTCGATTAGGAAAATCAAGAATTGGGTCCCGAAAACAAAAATCTAGTTTTGGATCATGAAAATCAAGAATTTGGTCGCGAATAGAAAAATCAAGTTTTGGATCAAGAAAATCAAGAATTGGGTCGCGAAAACAAAATACTAGTTTTGGATCAAGAAAATCAAGAATTTGGTCGCGAACACAAAAATCTAGTTTTGGATCAAGAAAATCAAGAATTGGGTCCCGAAAACAAAAATCTAGTTTTGGATCATGAAAATCAAGAATTTGGTCGCGAATACAAAAATCTAGTTTTGGATCAAGAAAATCAAGAATTGGGTCGCGAATTCAAAAATCTAGTTTTGGATCAAGAAAATCAAGAATTTGGTCCCGAACACAAAAAACTAGTGTTGCATCAAGAAAATCAAGAATTTGGTCCCGAATACAAAAATGTAGTTTTGGATCAAGAAAATCAAGAATTTGGTCGCGAATACAAAAATCTAGTTTTGGATCAAGAAAATAAAGAATTTGGTCGCGAACATAAAAATCTAGTTTTGGATCAAGAAACTCAAGAATTTGGTCGCGAACACAAAAATCTAGTTTTGGATCAAGAAAATCAAGAATTTGGTCGGGATTACAAAAAACTAGTGTTGCATCAAGAAAATCAAGAATTAGGTCGCGAATTCAACAATCTAGTTTTGGATCAAGAAAATCAAGAATTTGGTCCCGAACACAAAAATCTAGTTTTCGATCTAGAAAATCAAGAATTGGGTCGCGAATAGAAAAATCAAGTTTTGGATCAAGAAAATCAAGAATTAGGTCGCGAAAACAAAATACTAGTTTTGGATCAAGAAAATCAAGAATTGGGTCGCGAAAACAAAAATCTAGTTTTCGATCAAGAAAATCAAGAATTTGGTCGCGAATAGAAAAATCTAGTTTTTGATCAATAAAAAATCAAGAATTGGGTCGCGAAAACAAAAATATAGTTTTGGATCAAGAAAATAAAAAATTTGGTCGCGAACAAAAAAATCTAGTTTTGGATCAAGAAAATCAAGAATTTGGTCGCGAATAGAAAAATCTAGTTTTTGATCAAGAAAATCAAGAATTTGGTCGCGAAAACAAAATACTAGTTTTGGATCAAGAAAATCAAGAATTTGGTCGGGATTACAAAAAACTAGTGTTGCATCAAGAAAATCAAGAATTGGGTCGCGAATTCAACAATCTAGTTTTGGATCAAGAAAATCAAGAATTTGGTCGCGAACACAAAAATCTAGTTTTCGATCAGGAAAATCAAGAATTGGGTCCCGAAAACAAAAATCTAGTTTTGGATCATGAAAATCAAGAATTTGGTCGCGAATAGAAAAATCAAGTTTTGGATCAAGAAAATCAAGAATTGGGTCGCGAAAACAAAATACTAGTTTTGGATCCAGAAAATCAAGAATTGGGTCGCGAACACAAAAATCTAGTTTTGGATCAAGAAAATCAAGAATTGGGTCCCGAAAACAAAAATCTAGTTTTGGATCATGAAAATCAAGAATTTGGTCGCGAATACAAAAATCTAGTTTTGGATCAAGAAAATCAAGAATTGGGTCGCGAATTCAAAAATCTAGTTTTGGATCAAGAAAATCAAGAATTTGGTCCCGAACACAAAAAACTAGTGTTGCATCAAGAAAATCAAGAATTTGGTCCCGAATACAAAAATGTAGTTTTGGATCAAGAAAATCAAGAATTTGGTCGCGAATACAAAAATCTAGTTTTGGATCAAGAAAATAAAGAATTTGGTCGCGAACACAAAAATTTAGTTTTGGATCAAGAAACTCAAGAATTTGGTCGCGAACACAAAAATCTAGTTTTGGATCAAGAAAATCAAGAATTTGGTCGGGATTACAAAAAACGAGTGTTGCATCAAGAAAATCAAGAATTGGGTCGCGAATTCAACAATCTAGTTTTGGATCAAGAAAATCAAGAATTTGGTCGCGAACACAAAAATCTAGTTTTCGATCAAGAAAATCAAGAATTGGGTCCCGAAAACAAAAATCTAGTTTTGGATCATGAAAATCAAGAATTTGGTCGCGAATAGAAAAATCAAATTTTGGATCAAGAAAATCAAGAATTGGGTCGCGAAAACAAAATTCTAGTTTTGGATCAAGAAAATAAAGAATTTGGTCGCGAACACAAAAATCTAGTTTTCGATCAAGAAAATCAAGAATTGGGTCGCGAAAACAAAATACTAGTTTTGGATCTAGAAAATCAAGCATTTGGTCGCGAAGACAAAAATCTAGTTTTGCATCAAGAAAATCAAGAATTTGGTCGCGAAAACAAAAATCTAGTTTTGGATCAAGAAAATCAAGAATTTGGTCGCGAACAAAACAATCTAGTTTTGGATCAAGAAAATCAAGAATTTGGTCGCGAACACAAAAATCTAGTTTTCGATCAAGAAAATCAAGAATTTGGTCGCGAATAGAAAAATCTAGTTTTTGATCAAGAAAAAATCAAGAATTGGGTCGCGAAAACAAAATACTAGTTTTGGATCAAGAAAATCAAGAATTGGGTCGCGAAAACAAAAATATAGTTTTGGATCAAGAAAATAAAAAATTTGGTCGCGAACAAAAAAATCTAGTTTTGGATCAAGAAAATCAAGAATTTGGTCGCGAACACAAAAATCTAGTTTTCGATCAAGAAAATCAAGAATTTGGTCGCGAATAGAAAAATCTAGTTTTTTATCAAGAAAATCAAGAATTGGGTCGCGAAAACAAAATACTAGTTTTGGATCAAGAAAATCAAGAATTGGGTCGCGAATTCAAAAATCTAGTTTTGGATTAAGAAAGTAAAGAATTTGGTCGCGAACACAAAAATTTAGTTTTGGATCAAGAAACTCAAGAATTTGGTCGCGAACACAAAAATCTAGTTTTGGATCAAGAAAATCAAGAATTTGGTCGGGATTACAAAAAACTAGTGTTGCATCAAGAAAATCAAGAATTGGGTCGCGAATACAAAAATCTAGTTTTGGATCAAGAAAATCAAGAATTTGGTCGCGAACACAAAAATCTAGTTTTGGATCAAGAAACTCAAGAATTTGGTCGCGAACACAAAAATCTAGTTTTGGATCAAGAAAATCAAGAATTTGGTCGGGATTACAAAAAACTAGTGTTGCATCAAGAAAATCAAGAATTGGGTCCCGAATTCAACAATCTAGTTTTGGATCAAGAAAATCAAGAATTGGGTCGCGAATTCAACAATCTAGTTTTGGATCAAGAAAATCAAGAATTTGGTCGCGAACACAAAAATCTAGTTTTGGATCTAGAAAATCAAGCATTTGGTCGCGAAGACAAAAAATCTAGTTTTGCATCAAGAAAATCAAGAATTTGGTCGCGAAAACAAAAATCTAGTTTTGGATCAAGAAAATCAAGAATTTGGTCGCGAACTAAACAATCTAGTTTTGGATCAAGAAAATCAAGAATTTGGTCGCGAACACAAAAATCTAGTTTTCGATCAAGAAAATCAAGAATTTGGTCGCGAATAGAAAAATCTAGTTTTTGATCAAGAAAAAATCAAGAATTGGGTCGCGAAAACAAAATACTAGTTTAGGATCAAGAAAATCAAGAATTTGGTCGAGAACACAAAAATCTAGTTTTGGATCAAGAAAATCAAGAATTGGGTTCCGAAAACAAAAATCTAGTTTTGGATCATGAAAATCAAGAATTGGGTCGCGAATTCAAAAATCTAATTTTGGATCAAGAAAATCAAGAATTTGGTCCCGAACACAAAAAACTAGTGTTGCATCAAGAAAATCAAGAATTTGGTCCTGAATACGAAAATGTAGTTTTGGATCAAGAAAATCAGGAATTTGGTCGCGAAAACAAAAATCTAGTTTTGGATCAAGAAAATCAAGAATTTGGTCGCGAATAGAAAAATCTAGTTTTTGATTAAGAAAATCAAGAATTGGGTCGCGAAAACAAAATACTAGTTTTGGATCAAGAAAAATCAAGAATTGGGTCGCGAAAACAAAAATATAGTTTTGGATCAAGAAAATAAAGAATTTGGTCGCGACCATAAAAATCTAGTTTTGGATCAAGAAACTCAAGAATTTGGTCGCGAACACAAAAATCTAGTTTTGGATCAAGAAAATCAAGAATTTTGTCGGGATTACAAAAAACTAGTGTTGCATCAAGTAAATCAAGAATTTGGTCGCGAAAACAAAAATCTAGTTTTGGATCAAGAAAATCAAGAATTTGGTCGCGAACAAAACAATCTTGTTTGGGATCAAGAAAATCAAGAATTTGGTCGCGAACACAAAAATCTAGTTTTCGATCAAGAAAATCAAGAATTTGGTCGCGAATAGAAAAATCTAGTTTTTGATCAAGAAAAAAATCAAGAATTGGGTCGCGAAAACAAAATACTAGTTTTGGATCAAGAAAATAAAGAATTTGGTCGCGAGCACAAAAATCTAGTTTTGGATCAAGAAACTCAAGAATTTGGTCGCGAACACAAAAATCTAGTTTTGGATCAAGAAAATCAAGAATTTGGTCGGGATTACAAAAAACTAGTGTTGCATCAAGAAAATCAAGAATTGGGTCGCGAATTCAACAATCTAGTTTTGGATCAAGAAAATCCAGAATTTGGTCGCGAACACAAAAATCTAGTTTTCGATCAGGAAAATCAAGAATTAGGTCCCGAAAACAAAAATCTAGTTTTGGATCATGAAAATCAAGAATTTGGTCGCGAATAGAAAAATCAAGTTTTGGATCAAGAAAATCAAGAATTGGGTCGCGAAAACAAAATACTAGTTTTGGATCAAGAAAATCAAGAATTTGGTCGCGAACACAAAAATCTAGTTTAGGATCAAGAAAATCAAGAATTGGGTCCCGAAAACAAAAATCTAGTTTTGGATCATGAAAATCAAGAATTTGGTCGCGAATACAAAAATCTAGTTTTGGATCAAGAAAATCAAGAACTGGGTCGCGAATTCAAAAATCTAGTTTTGGATCAAGAAAATCAAGAATTTGGTGCCGAACACAAAAAACTAGTGTTGCATCAAGAAAATCAAGAATTTGGTCCCGAATACAAAAATGTAGTTTTGGATCAAGAAAATCAAGAATTTGGTCGCGAATACAAAAATCTAGTTTTGGATCAAGAAAATAAAGAATTTGGTCGCGAACACAAAAATCTAGTTTTGGATCAAGAAACTCAAGAATTTGGTCGCGAACACAAAAATCTAGTTTTGGATCAAGAAAATCAAGAATTTGGTCGCGAACACAAAAATCTAGTTTTCGATCAAGAAAATCAAGAATTGGGTCCCGAAAACAAAAATCTAGTTTTGGATGATGAAAATCAAGAATTTGGTCGCGAATAGAAAAATCAAATTTTGGATCAAGAAAATCAAGAATTGGGTCGCGAAAACAAAATACTAGTTTTGGATCAAGAAAATCAAGAATTGGGTCGCGAAAACAAAATACTAGTTTTGGATCAAGAAAATCAAGAATTTGGTCGCGAATACAAAATTCTAGTTTTCGATCAAGAAAATCAAGAATTGGGTCGCGAAGACAAAAATCTAGTTTTGGATCAAGAAAATCAAGAATTTGGTCGCGAAAACAAAAATCTAGTTTTGGATCATGAAAATCAAGAATTTGGTCGCGAATAGAAAAATCATGTTTTGGATCAAGAAAATCAAGAATTTGGTCGCGGACACAAAAATCTAGTTTTGGATCAAGAAAATCAAGAATTGGGTTCCGAAAACAAAAATCTAGTTTTGGATCATGAAAATCAAGAATTTGGTCGCGAATACAAAAATCTAGTTTTGGATAAAGAAAATTAAGAATTGGGTCGCGAATTCAAAAATCTAGTTTTGGATCAAGAAAATCAAGAATTTGGTTCCGAACACAAAAAACTAATGTTGCATCAAGAAAATCAAAAATTTGGTCCCGAATACAAAAATGTAGTTTTGGATCAAGAAAAAATCAAGAATTTGGTCGCGAAAACAAAAAACTAGTTTTGGATCAAGAAAATCAAGAATTTGGTCGCGAATACAAAAATCTAGTTTTGGCTCAAGAAAATCAAGAATTTGGTCCCGAACACAAAAATCTAGTTTTGGATCAAGAAACTCAAGAATTTGGTCGCGAACACAAAAATCTAATTTTGGATCAAGAAAATCAAGAATTTGGTCGGGATTACAAAAAACTAGTGTTGCATCAAGAAAATCAAGAATTGGGTCGCGAATTCAACAATCTAGTTTTGGATCAAGAAAATCAAGAATTTGGTCCCGAACACAAAAATCTAGTTTTCGATCAAGAAAATCAAGAATTGGGTCGCGAATAGAAAAATCAAGTTTTGGATCAAGAAAATCAAGAATTAGGTCGCGAAAACAAAATACTAGTTTTCGATCAAGAAAATCAAGAATTGGGTCGCGAAAACAAAAATCTAGTTTTCGATCAAGAAAATCAAGAATTTGGTCGCGAATAGAAAAATCTAGTTTTTCATCAAGAAAAAATCAAGAATTGGGTCGCGAAAACAAAATACTAGTTTTGGATCAAGAAAATCAAGAATTGGGTCGCGAAAACAAAAATAAAGTTTTGGATCAAGAAAATAAAAAATTTGGTCGCGAACAAAAAAATCTAGTTTTGGATCAAGAAAATCAAGAATTTGGTCGCGAATAGAAAAATCTAGTTTTTGATCAAGAAAATCAAGAATTGGGTCGCGAAAACAAAATACTAGTTTTGGATTAAGAAAAATCAAGAATTGGGTCGCGAAAACAAAAATATAGTTTTGGATCAAGAAAGTAAAGAATTTGGTCGCGAACACAAAAATCTAGTTTTGGATCAAGAAACTCAAGAATTTGGTCGCGAACACAAAAATCTAGTTTTGGATCAAGAAAATCAAGAATTTGGTCGGGATTACAAAAAACTAGTGTTGCATCAAGAAAATCAAGAATTGGGTCGCGAATACAAAAATCTAGTTTTGGATCAAGAAAATCAAGAATTTGGTCGCGAACACAAAAATCTAGTTTTGGATCAAGAAACTCAAGAATTTGGTCGCGAACACAAAAATCTAGTTTTGGATCAAGAAAATCAAGAATTTGGTCGGGATTACAAAAAACTAGTGTTGCATCAAGAAAATCAAGAATTGGGTCGCGAATTCAACAATCTAGTTTTGGATCAAGAAAATCAAGAATTTGGCCGCGAATACAAAATTCTAGTTTTCGATCAAGAAAATCAAGAATTGGGTCGCGAAAACAAAATACTAGTTTTGGATCTAGAAAATCAAGCATTTGGTCGCGAAGACAAAAATCTAGTTTTGCATCAAGAAAATCAAGAATTTGGTCGCGAAAACAAAAATCTAGTTTTGGATCAAGAAAATCAAGAATTTGGTCGCGAACAAAACAATCTAGTTTTGGATCAAGAAAATCAAGAATTTGGTCGCGAACACAAAAATCTAGTTTTCGATCAAGAAAATCAAGAATTTGGTCGCGAATAGAAAAATCTAGTTTTTGATCAAGAAAAAATCAAGAATTGGGTCGCGAAAACAAAATACTAGTTTAGGATCAAGAAAATCAAGAATTTGGTCGCGAACACAAAAATCTAGTTTTGGATCAAGAAAATCAAGAATTGGGTTCCGAAAACAAAAATCTAGTTTTGGATCATGAAAATCAAGAATTTGGTCGCGAATACAAAAATCTAGTTTTGGATCAAGAAAATTAAGAATTGGGTCGCGAATTCAAAAATCTAATTTTGGATCAAGAAAATCAAGAATTTGGTCCCGAACACAAAAAACTAGTGTTGCATCAAGAAAATCAAGAATTTGGTCCTGAATACAAAAATGTAGTTTTGGATCAAGAAAATCAAGAATTTGGTCGCGAAAACAAAAATCTAGTTTTGGATCAAGAAAATCAAGAATTTGGTCGCGAATAGAAAAATCTAGTTTTTGATTAAGAAAATCAAGAATTGGGTCGCGAAAACAAAATACTAGTTTTGGATCAAGAAAAATCAAGAATTGGGTCGCGAAAACAAAAATATAGTTTTGGATCAAGAAAATAAAGAATTTGGTCGCGACCATAAAAATCTAGTTTTGGATCAAGAAACTCAAGAATTTGGTCGCGAACAAAACAATCTTGTTTTGGATCAAGAAAATCAAGAATTTGGTCGCGAACACAAAAATCTAGTTTTCGATCAAGAAAATCAAGAATTTGGTCGCGAATAGAAAAATCTAGTTTTTGATCAAGAAAAAATCAAGAATTGGGTCGCGAAAACAAAATACTAGTTTTGGATCAAGAAAATAAAGAATTTGGTCGCGAGCACAAAAATCTAGTTTTGGATCAAGAAACTCAAGAATTTGGTCGCGAACACAAAAATCTAGTTTTGGATCAAGAAAATCAAGAATTTGGTCAGGATTACAAAAAACTAGTGTTGCATCAAGAAAATCAAGAATTGGGTCGCGAATTCAACAATCTAGTTTTGGATCAAGAAAATCAAGAATTTGGTCGCGAACACAAAAATCTAGTTTTCGATCAGGAAAATCAAGAATTAGGTCCCGAAAACAAAAATCTAGTTTTGGATCATGAAAATCAAGAATTTGGTCGCGAATAGAAAAATCAAGTTTTGGATCAAGAAAATCAAGAATTGGGTCGCGAAAACAAAATACTAGTTTTGGATCAAGAAAATCAAGAATTTGGTCGCGAACACAAAAATCTAGTTTAGGATCAAGAAAATCAAGAATTGGGTCCCGAAAACAAAAATCTAGTTTTGGATCATGAAAATCAAGAATTTGGTCGCGAATACAAAAATCTAGTTTTGGATCAAGAAAATCAAGAATTGGTTCGCGAATTCAAAAATCTAGTTTTGGATCAAGAAAATCAAGAATTTGGTCCCGAACACAAAAAACTAGTGTTGCATCAAGAAAATCAAGAATTTGGTCCCGAATACAAAAATGTAGTTTTGGATCTAGAAAATCAAGAATTTGGTCGCGAATACAAAAATCTAGTTTTGGATCAAGAAAATAAAGAATTTGGTCGCGAACACAAAAATCTAGTTTTGGATCAAGAAACTCAAGAATTTGGTCGCGAACACAAAAATCTAGTTTTGGATCAAGAAAATCAAGAATTTGGTCGCAAACACAAAAATCTAGTTTTCGATCAAGAAAATCAAGAATTGGGTCCCGAAAACAAAAATCTAGTTTTGGATGATGAAAATCAAGAATTTGGTCGCGAAAACAAAAATCTAGTTTTCGATCAAGAAAATCAAGAATTTGGTCGCGAATAGAAAAATCTAGTTTTTGATCAAGAAAAAATCAAGAATTGGGTCGCGAAAATAAAATACTAGTTTTGGATTAAGAAAAATCAAGAATTGGGTCGCGAAAACAAAAATATAGTTTTGGATCAAGAAAATAAAGAGTTTGGTCGCGAGCACAAAAATCTAGTTTTGGATCAAGAAACTCAAGAATTTGGTCGCGAACACAAAAATCTAGTTTTGGATCAAGAAAATCAAGAATTTGGTCGGGATTACAAAAAACTAGTGTTGCATCAAGAAAATCAAGAATTGGGTCGCGAATTCAACAATCTAGTTTTGGATCAAGAAAATCAAGAATTTGGTCGCGAACACAAAAATCTAGTTTTCGATCAGGAAAATCAAGAATTGGGTCCCGAAAACAAAAATCTAGTTTTGGATCATGAAAATCAAGAATTTGGTCGCGAATAGAAAAATCAAGTTTTGGATCAAGAAAATCAAGAATTGGGTCGCGAAAACAAAATACTAGTTTTGGATCAAGAAAATCAAGAATTTGGTCGCGAACACAAAAATCTAGTTTTGGATCAAGAAAATCAAGAATTGGGTCCCGAAAACAAAAATCTAGTTTTGGATCATGAAAATCAAGAATTTGGTCGCGAATACAAAAATCTAGTTTTGGATCAAGAAAATCAAGAATTGGGTCGCGAATTCAAAAATCTAGTTTTGGATCAAGAAAATCAAGAATTTTGTCCCGAACACAAAAAACTAGTGTTGCATCAAGAAAATCAAGAATTTGGTCCCGAATACAAAAATGTAGTTTTGGATCAAGAAAATCAGGAATTTGGTCACGAATAGAAAAATCTAGTTTTTGATCAATAAAAAATCAAGAATTGGGTCGCGAAAACAAAAATATAGTTTTCGATCAAGAAAATAAAAAATTTGGTCGCGAACAAAAAAATCTAGTTTTGGATCAAGAAAATCAAGAATTTGGTCGCGAATAGAAAAATCTAGTTTTTGATCAAGAAAATCAAGAATTGGGTCGCGAAAACAAAATACTAGTTTTGGATCAAGAAAATCAAGAATTGGGTCGCGAAAACAAAAATATAGTTTTGGATCAAGAAAATAAAGAATTTGGTCGCGAGCACAAAAATCTAGTTTTCGATCAAGAAAATCAAGAATTGGGTCGCGAAAACAAAATACCAGTTTTGGATCAAGAAAATCAAGAATTGGGTCGCGAATTCAAAAATCTAGTTTTGGATTAAGAAAGTAAATAATTTGGTCGCGAACACAAAAATCTAGTTTTGGATCAAGAAACTCAAGAATTTGGTCGCGAACACAAAAATCTAGTTTTGGATCAAGAAAATCAAGAATTTGGTCGGGATTACAAAAAACTAGTGTTGCATCAAGAAAATCAAGAATTGGGTCGCGAATTCAACAATCTAGTTTTGGATCAAGAAAATCAAGAATTTGGTCGCGAACACAAAAATCTAGTTTTCGATCAGGAAAATCAAGAAATTGGGTCCCGAAAACAAAAATCTAGTTTTGGATCATGAAAATCAAGAATTTGGTCGCGAATAGAAAAATCGAGTTTTGGATCAAGAAAATCAAGAATTGGGTCGCGAAAACAAAATACTAGTTTTGGATCAAGAAAATCAAGAATTTGGTCGCGAACACAAAAATCTAGTTTTGGATCAAGAAAATCAAGAATTGGGTCCCGAAAACAAAAATCTAGTTTTGGATCATGAAAATCAAGAATTTGGTCGCGAATACAAAAATCTAGTTTTGGATCAAGAAAATCAAGAATTGGGTCGCGAAATCAAAAATCTAGTTTTGGATCAAGAAAATCAAGAATTTGGTCCCGAACACAAAAAACTAGTATTGCATCAAGAAAATCAAGAGTTTGGTCCCGAATACAAAAATGTAGTTTTGGATCAAGAAAATCAAGAATTTGGTCGCGAATACAAAAATCTAGTTTTGGATCAAGAAAATAAAGAATTTGGTCGCGAACACAAAAATCTAGTTTTGGATCAAGAAACTCAAGAATTTGGTCGCGAACACAAAAATCTAGTTTTGGATCAAGAAAATCAAGAATTTGGTCGGGATTACAAAAAACGAGTGTTGCATCAAGAAAATCAAGAATTGGGTCGCGAATTCAACAATCTAGTTTTGGATCAAGAAAATCAAGAATTTGGTCGCGAACACAAAAATCTAGTTTTGGATCAAGAAACTCAAGAATTTGGTCGCGAACACAAAAATCTAGTTTTGGATCAAGAAAATCAAGAATTTGGTCGGGATTACAAAAAACTAGTGTTGCATCAAGAAAATCAAGAATTGGGTCGCGAATTCAACAATCTAGTTTTGGATCAAGAAAATCAAGAATTTGGTCGCGAATACAAAATTCTAGTTTTCGATCAAGAAAATCAAGAATTGGGTCGCGAAAACAAAATACTAGTTTTGGATCTAGAAAATCAAGCATTTGGTCGCGAAGACAAAAATCTAGTTTTGCATCAAGAAAATCAAGAATTTGGTCGCGAAAACAAAAATCTAGTTTTGGATCAAGAAAATCAAGAATTTGGTCGCGAACAAAACAATCTAGTTTTGGATCAAGAAAATCAAGAATTTGGTCGCGAACACAAAAATCTAGTTTTCGATCAAGAAAATCAAGAATTGGGTCCCGAAAACAAAAATCTAGTTTTGGATCATGAAAATCAAGAATTTGGTCGCGAATAGAAAAATCAAATTTTGGATCAAGAAAATCAAGAATTGGGTCGCGAAAACAAAATACTAGTTTTGGATCAAGAAAATAAAGAATTTGGTCGCGAACACAAAAATCTAGTTTTCGATCAAGAAAATCAAGAATTGGGTCGCGAAAACAAAATACTAGTTTTAGATCATGAAAATCGAGCATTTGGTCGCGAAGACAAAAATCTAGTTTTGCATCAAGAAAATCAAGAATTTGGTCGCGAAAACAAAAATCTAGTTTTGGATCAAGAAAATCAAGAATTTGGTCGCGAACAAAACAATCTAGTTTTGGATCAAGAAAATCAAGAATTTGGTCGCGAACACAAAAATCTAGTTTTCGATCAAGAAAATCAAGAATTTGGTCGCGAATAGAAAAATCTAGTTTTTGATCAAGAAAAAATCAAGAATTGGGTCGCGAAAACAAAATACTAGTTTTGGATCAAGAAAATCAAGAATTGGGTCGCGAAAACAAAAATATAGTTTTGGATCAAGAAAATAAAAAATTTGGTCGCGAACAAAAAAATCTAGTTTTGGATCAAGAAAATCAAGAATTTGGTCGCGAACACAAAAATTTAGTTTTCGATCAAGAAAATCAAGAATTTGGTCGCGAATAGAAAAATCTAGTTTTTTATCAAGAAAATCAAGAATTGGGTCGCGAAAACAAAATACTAGTTTTGGATAAAGAAAAATCAAGAATTGGGTCGCGAAAACAAAAATATAGTTTTGGATCAAGAAAATAAAGAATTTGGTCGCGAACACAAAAATCTAGTTTTCGATCAAGAAAATCAAGAATTGGGTCGCGAAAACAAAATACCAGTTTTGGATCAAGAAAATCAAGAATTGGGTCGCGAATTCAAAAATCTAGTTTTGGATTAAGAAAGTAAATAATTTGGTCGCGAACACAAAAATCTAGTTTTGGATCAAGAAACTCAAGAATTTGGTCGCGAACACAAAAATCTAGTTTTGGATCAAGAAAATCAAGAATTTGGTCGGGATTACAAAAAACTAGTGTTGCATCAAGAAAATCAAGAATTGGGTCGCGAATACAAAAATCTAGTTTTGGATCAAGAAAATCAAGAATTTGGTCGCGAACACAAAAATATAGTTTTGGATCAAGAAAATCAAGAATTTGGTTCCGAACACAAAAATCTAGTTTTGGATCAAGAAAATCAAGAATTTGGTCGGGATTACAAAATTCTAGTTTTCGATCAAGAAAATCAAGAATTGGGTCGCGAATTCAACAATCTAGTTTTGGATCAAGAAAATCAAGAATTTGGTCGCGAATACAAAATTCTAGTTTTCGATCAAGAAAATCAAGAATTGGGTCGCGAAGACAAAAATCTAGTTTTGGATCAAGAAAATCAAGAATTTGGTCGCGAAAACAAAAATCTAGTTTTGGATCATGAAAATCAAGAATTTGGTCGCGAATAGAAAAATCATGTTTTGGATCAAGAAAATCAAGAATTTGGTCGCGGACACAAAAATCTAGTTTTGGATCAAGAAAATCAAGAATTGGGTTCCGAAAACAAAAATCTAGTTTTGGATCATGAAAATCAAGAATTTGGTAGCGAATACAAAAATCTAGTTTTGGATAAAGAAAATTAAGAATTGGGTCGCGAATTCAAAAATCTAGTTTTGGATCAAGAAAATCAAGAATTTGGTTCCGAACACAAAAAACTAATGTTGCATCAAGAAAATCAAAAATTTGGTCCCGAATACAAAAATGTAGTTTTGGATCAAGAAAAAATCAAGAATTTGGTCGCGAAAACAAAAAACTAGTTTTGGATCAAGAAAATCAAGAATTTGGTCGCGAATACAAAAATCTAGTTTTGGCTCAAGAAAATCAAGAATTTGGTCCCGAACACAAAAATCTAGTTTTGGATCAAGAAACTCAAGAATTTGGTCGCGAACACAAAAATCTAATTTTGGATCAAGAAAATCAAGAATTTGGTCGGGATTACAAAAAACTAGTGTTGCATCAAGAAAATCAAGAATTGGGTCGCGAATTCAACAATCTAGTTTTGGATCAAGAAAATCAAGAATTTGGTCGCGAACACAAAAATCTACTTTTCGATCATGAAAATCAAGAATTGGGTCCCGAAAACAAAAATCTAGTTTTGGATCATGAAAATCAAGAATTTGGTCGCGAATAGAAAAATCAAGTTTTGGATCAAGAAAATCAAGAATTAGGTCGCGAAAACAAAATACTAATTTTGGATCAAGAAAATCAAGAATTGGGTCGCGAAAACAAAAATCTAGTTTTGGATCAAGAAAATCAAGAATTTGGTCGCGAAAACAGAAATCTAGTTTTACATCAAGAAAATCACGAATTTGGTCGCGAAGACAAAAATCTAGTTTTGGATCAAGAAAATCAACAATTTGGTCGCGAACACAAAAATCTAGTTTTGGATCAAGAAAATCAAGAATTTGGTCGCGAATAGAAAAATCTAGTTTTGGATCAAGAAAATCAAGAATTGGGTCGCGAAAACAAAATACTAGTTTTGGATCAAGAAAATCAAGAATTGGGTCGCGAAAACAAAAATCTAGTTTTCGATCAAGAAAAATCAACAATTTGGTCGCGAATAGAAAAATCAAGTTTTTGATCAAGAAAAAATCAAGAATTGGGTCGCGAAAACAAAATACTAGTTTTGGATCAAGAAAATCAAGAATTGGGTCGCGAAAACAAAAATATAGTTTTGGATCAAGAAAATAAAAAATTTGGTCGCGAACAAAAAAATCTAGTTTTGGATCAAGAAAATCAAGAATTCGGTCGCGAACACAAAAATCTAGTTTTCGATCAAGAAAATCAAGAATTTGGTCGCGAAAAGAAAAATCTAGTTTTTGATCAAGAAAATCAAGAATTCGGTAGCGAAAACAAAATACTAGTTTTGGATCAAGAAAAATCAAGAATTGGGTCGCGAAAACAAAAATATAGTTTTGGATCAAGAAAATAAAGAATTTGGTCGCGAGCACAAAAATCTAGTTTTGGATCAAGAAACTCAAGAATTTGGTCGCGAACACAAAAATCTAGTTTTGAATCAAGAAAATCAAGAATTTGGTCGGGATTACAAAAAACTAGTGTTGCATCAAGAAAATCAAGAATTGGGTCGCGTATTCAACGATCTAGTTTTGGATCAAGAAAATCAAGAATTTGGTCGCGAACACAAAAATCTAGTTTTCGATCAGGAAAATCAAGAATTGGGTCCCGAAAACAAAAATCTAGTTTTGGATCATGAAAATCAAGAATTTGGTCGTGAATAGAAAAATCAAGTTTTGGATCAAGAAAATCAAGAATTGGGTCGCGAAAACAAAAATATAGTTTTGGATCAAGAAAATAAAGAATTTGGTCGCGAGCACAAAAATCTAGTTTTGGATCAAGAAACTCAAGAATTTGGTCGCGAACACAAAAATCTAGTTTTGGATCAAGAAAATCAAGAATTCGGTCGGGATTACAAAAAACTAGTGTTGCATCAAGAAAATCAAGAATTGGGTCGCGAATTCAACGATCTAGTTTTGGATCAAGAAAATCAAGAATTTGGTCGCGAACACAAAAATCTAGTTTTCGATCAGGAAAATCAAGAATTGGGTCCCGAAAACAAAAATCTAGTTTTGGATCATGAAAATCAAGAATTTGGTCGCGAATAGAAAAATCAAGTTTTGGATCAAGAAAATCAAGAATTGGGTCGCGAAAACAAAAATATAGTTTTGGATCAAGAAAATAAAGAATTTGGTCGCGAGCACAAAAATCTAGTTTTCGATCAGGAAAATCAAGAATTGGGACCCGAAAACAAAAATCTAGTTTTGGATCATGAAAATCAAGAATTTGGTCGCGAATAGAAAAATCAAGTTTTGGATCAAGAAAATCAAGAATTGTGTCGCGAAAGCACAAATATAATTTTGGATCAAGAAAATAAAGAATTTGGTCGCGAACACAAAAATCTAGTTTTGGATCAAGAAAATCAAGAATTTGGTCGGGATTACAAAAAACTAGTGTTGCATCAAGAAAATCAAGAATTGGGTCGCGAATTCAACGATCTAGTTTTGGATCAAGAAAATCAAGAATTTGGTCGCGAACACAAACATCTAGTTTTCGATCAAGAAAATCAAGAATTTGGTCGGGATTACAAAAAACTAGTGTTGCATCAAGAAAATCAAGAATTGGGTCGCGAATTCAACGATCTAGTTTTGGATCAAGAAAATCAAGAATTTGGTCGCGAACACAAACATCTAGTTTTCGATCAGGAAAATCAAGAATTGGGTCCCGAAAACAAAAATCTAGTTTTGGATCATGAAAATCAAGAATTTGGTCGCGAATAGAAAAATCAAGTTTTGGATCAAGAAAATCAAGAATTGGGTCGCGAAAACAAAATACTAGTTTTGGATCAAGAAAATCAAGAATTTGGTCGCGAACACAAAAATCTAGTTTTGGATCAAGAAAATCAAGAATTGGGTCCCGAAAACAAAAATCTAGTTTTGGATCATGAAAATCAAGAATTTGGTCGCGAATACAAAAATCTAGTTTTGGATCAAGAAAATAAAGAATTGGGTCGCGAATTCAAAAATCTAGTTTTGGATCAAGAAAATCAAGAATTTGGTCCCGAACACAAAAAACTGGTGTTGCATCAAGAAAATCAAGAATTTGGTCCCGAATACAAAAATGTAGTTTTGGATCAAGAAAATCAAGAATTTGGTCGCGAATACAAAAATCTAGTATTGGATCAAGAAAATAAAGAATTTGGTCGCGAACACAAAAATCTAGTTTTGGATCAAGAAAATCAAGAATTTGGTCGGGATTACAAAAAACTAGTGTTGCATCAAGAAAATCAAGAATTGGGTCGCGAATTCAACGATCTAGTTTTGGATCAAGAAAATCAAGAATTTGGTCGCGAACACAAACATCTAGTTTTCGATCAGGAAAATCAAGAATTGGGTCCCGAAAACAAAAATCTAGTTTTGGATCATGAAAATCAAGAATTTGGTCGCGAATAGAAAAATCAAGTTTTGGATCAAGAAAATCAAGAATTGGGTCGCGAAAACAAAATACTAGTTTTGGATCAAGAAAATCAAGAATTTGGTCGCGAACACAAAAATCTAGTTTTGGATCAAGAAAATCAAGAATTGGGTCCCGAAAACAAAAATCTAGTTTTGGATCATGAAAATCAAGAATTTGGTCGCGAATACAAAAATCTAGTTTTGGATCAAGAAAATCAAGAATTGGGTCGCGAATTCAAAAATCTAGTTTTGGATCAAGAAAATCAAGAATTTGGTCCCGAACACAAAAAACTAGTGTTGCATCAAGAAAATCAAGAATTTGGTCCCGAATACAAAAATGTAGTTTTGGATCAAGAAAATCAAGAATTTGGTCGCGAATACAAAAATCTAGTTTTGGATCAAGAAAATAAAGAATTTGGTCGCGAACACAAAAATCTAGTTTTGGATCAAGAAACTCAAGAATTTGGTCGCGAACACAAAAATCTAGTTTTGGATCAAGAAAATCAAGAATTTGGTCGGGATTACAAAAAACTAGTGTTGCATCAAGAAAATCAAGAATTGGGTCGCGAATTCAGCAATCTAGTTTTGGATCAAGAAAATCAAGAATTTGGTCGCGAACACAGAAATCTAGTTTTCGATCAAGAAAATCAAGAATTGGGTCCCGAAAACAAAAATCTAGTTTTGGATCATGAAAATCAAGAATTTGGTCGCGAATAGAAAAATCAAATTTTGGATCAAGAAAATCGAGAATTGGGTCGCGAAAACAAAATACTAGTTTTGGATCAAGAAAATAAAGAATTTGGTCGCAAACACAAAAATCTAGTTTTCGATCAAGAAAATCCAGAATTGGGTCGCGAAAACCAAATACTAGTTTTGGATCTAGAAAATCAAGCATTTGGTCGCGAAGACAAAAATCTAGTTTTGCATCAAGAAAATCAAGAATTTGGTCGCGAAAACAAAAATCTAGTTTTGGATCAAGAAAATCAAGAATTTGGTCGCGAACAAAACAATCTAGTTTTGGATCAAGAAAATCAAGAATTTGGTCGCGAACACAAAAATCTAGTTTTCGATCAAGAAAATCAACAATTTGGTCGCGAATAGAAAAATCTAGTTTTTGATCAAGAAAAAATCAAGAATTGGGTCGCGAAAACAAAATACTAGTTTTGGATCAAGAAAATCAAGAATTGGGTCGCGAAAACAAAAATATAGTTTTGGATCAAGAAAATAAAAAATTTGGTCGCGAACAAAAAAATCTAGTTTTGGATCAAGAAAATCAAGAATTTGGTCGCGAACACAAAAATCTAGTTTTCGATCAAGAAAATCAAGAATTTGGTCGCGAATAGAAAAATCTAGTTTTTGATTAAGAAAATCAAGAATTGGGTCGCGAAAACAAAATACTAGTTTTGGATCAAGAAAAATCAAGAATTGGGTCGCGAAAACAAAAATATAGTTTTGGATCAAGAAAATAAAGAATTTGGTCGCGAGCACAAAAATCTAGTTTTGGATCAAGAAACTCAAGAATTTGGTCGCGAACACAAAAATCTAGTTTTGGATCAAGAAAATCAAGAATTTGGTCGGGATTACAAAAAACTAGTGTTGCATCAAGAAAATCAAGAATTGGGTCGCGAATTCAACGATCTAGTTTTGGATCAAGAAAATCAAGAATTTGGTCGCGAACACAAAAATCTAGTTTTCGATCAGGAAAATCAAGAATTGGGTCCCGAAAACAAATATCTAGTTTTGGATCATGAAAATCAAGAATTTGGTCGCAAATAGAAAAATCAAGTTTTGGATCAAGAAAATCAAGAATTGGGTCGCGAAAACAAAATACTAGTTTTGGATCAAGAAAATCAAGAATTTGGTCGCGAACACAAAAATCTAGTTTTGGATCAAGAAAATCAAGAATTGGGTCCCGAAAACAAAAATCTAGTTTTGGATCATGAAAATCAAGAATTTGGTCGCGAATACAAAAATCTAGTTTTGGATCAAGAAAATCAAGAATTTGGTCGCGAACACAAAAATCTAGTTTTCGATCAGGAAAATCAAGAATTGGGTACCGAAAACAAAAATCTAGTTTTGGATCATGAAAATCAAGAATTTGGTCGCGAATAGAAAAATCAAGTTTTGGATCAAGAAAATCAAGAATTGGGTCGCGAAAACAAAATACTAGTTTTGGATCAAGAAAATCAAGAATTTGGTCGCGAACACAAAAATTTAGTTTTGGATCAAGAAAATCAAGAATTGGGTCCCGAAAACAAAAATCTACTTTTGGATCATGAAAATCAAGAATTTGGTCGCGAATACAAAAATCTAGTTTTGGATCAAGAAAATCAAGAATTGGGTCGCGAATTCAAAAATCTAGTTTTGGATCAAGAAAATCAAGAATTTGGTCCCGAACACAAAAAACTTGTGTTGCATCAAGAAAATCAAGAATTTGGTCCCGAATACAAAAATGTAGTTTTGGATCAAGAAAATCAAGAATTTGGTCGCGAACACAAAAATCTAGTTTTCGATCAAGAAAATCAAGAATTGGGTCGCAAATAGAAAAATCAAGTTTTGGATCAAGAAAAACAAGAATTAGGTCGCGAAAACAAAATACTAGTTTTGGATCAAGAAAAACAAGAATTGGGTCGCGAAAACAAAAATCTAGTTTTCGATCAAGAAAAATCAAGAATTTGGTCGCGAATAGAAAAATCTAGTTTTTGATCAAGAAAAAATCAAGAATTAGGTCGCGAAAACAAAATACTAGTTTTGGATCAAGAAAAACAAGAATTGGGTCGCGAAAACAAAAATATAGTTTTGGATCAAGAAAATAAAAAATTTGGTCGCGAACAAAAAAATCTAGTTTTGGATCAAGAAAATCAAGAATTTGGTCGCGAACACAAAAATCTAGTTTTCGATCAAGAAAAACAAGAATTTGGTCGCGAAAAGAAAAATCTAGTTTTTGATCAAGAAAATCAAGAATTGGGTCGCGAAAAAAAAATACTAGTTTTGGATCAAGAAAAATCAAGAATTGGGTCGCGAAAACAAAAATATAGTTTTGGATCAAGAAAATAAAGAATTTGGTCGCGAGCATAAAAATCTAGTTTTGGATCAAGAAACTCAAGAATTTGGTCGCGAACACAAAAATCTAGTTTTGGATCAAGAAAATCAAGAATTTGGTCGGGATTACAAAAAACTAGTGTTGCATAAAGAAAATCAAGAATTGGGTCGCGAATTCAACGATCTAGTTTTGGATCAAGAAAATCAAGAATTTGGTCGCGAACACAAAAATCTAGTTTTCGATCAGGAAAATCAAGAATTGGGTCCCGAAAACAAAAATCTAGTTTTGGATCATGAAAATCAAGAATTTGGTCGCGAATAGAAAAATCAAGTTTTGGATCAAGAAAATCAAGAATTGGGTCGCGAAAACAAAATACTAGTTTTGGATCAAGAAAATCAAGAATTTGGTCGCGAACACAAAAATCTAGTTTTGGATCAAGAAAATCAAGAATTGGGTCCCGAAAACAAAAATCTAGTTTTGAATCATGAAAATCAAGAATTTGGTCGCGAATACAAAAATCTAATTTTGGATCAAGAAAATCAAGAATTGGGTCGCGAATTCAAAAATCTAGTTTTGGATCAAGAAAATCAAGAATTTGGTCCCGAACACAAAAAACTAGTGTTGCATCAAGAAAATCAAGAATTTGGTCGCGAATACAAAAATCTAGTTTTGGATCAAGAAAATCAAGAATTGGGTCGCGAATTCAAAAATCTAGTTTTGGATCAAGAAAATCAAGAATTTGGTCCCGAACACAAAAAACTAGTGTTGCATCAAGAAAATCAAGAATTTGGTCCCGAATACAAAAATGTAGTTTTGGATCAACAAAATCAAGAATTTGGTCGCGAAAACAAAAAACTAGTTTTGGATCAAGAAAATTTAGAATTGGGTCGCGAATTCAACAATCTAGTTTTGGATCAAGAAAATAAAGAATTTGGTCGCGAACACAAAAATCTAGTTTTCGATCAAGAAAATCAAGAATTGGGTCGCGAAAACAAAATACTAGTATTGGATTTAGAAAATCAAGCATTTGGTCGCGAAGACAAAAATCTAGTTTTGCATCAAGAAAATCAAGAATTTGGTCGCGAACAAAACAATCTAGTTTTGGATCAAGAAAATCAACAATTTGGTCGCGAATAGAAAAATCTAGTTTTTGATCAAGAAAATCAAGAATTGGGTCGCGAAAACAAAATACTAGTTTTGGATCAAGAAAAATCAAGAATTGGGTCGCGAAAACAAAAATATAGTCTTGGATCAAGAAAATAAAGAATTTGGTCGCGAAAACAAAATACTAGTTTTGGATCAAGAAAAATCAAGAATTGGGTCGCGAAAACAAAAATATAGTCTTGGATCAAGAAAATAAAGAATTTGGTCGCGAGCACAAAAATCTAGTTTTGGATCAAGAAACTCAAGAATTTGGTCGCGAACACAAAAATCTAGTTTTGGATCAAGAAAATCAAGAATTTGGTCGGGATTACAAAAAACTAGTGTTGCATCAAGAAAATCAAGAATTGGGTCGCGAATTCAATGATCTACTTTTGGATCAAGAAAATCAAGAATTTGGTCGCGAACACAAAAATCTAGTTTTCGATCAGGAAAATCAAGAATTGGGTCCCGAAAACAAAAATCTAGTTTTGGATCATGAAAATCAAGAATTTGGTCGCGAGCACAAAAATCTAGTTTTGGATCAAGAAACTCAAGAATTTGGTCGCGAACACAAAAATCTAGTTTTGGATCAAGAAAATCAAGAATTTGGTCGGGATTACAAAAAACTAGTGTTGCATCAAGAAAATCAAGAATTGGGTCGCGAATTCAACAATCTAGTTTTGGATCAAGAAAATCAAGAATTTGGTCGCGAACACAAAAATCTAGTTTTGGATCAAGAAAATCAAGAATTTGGTCGGGATTACAAAAAACTAGTGTTGCATCAAGAAAATCAAGAATTGGGTCGCGAATTCAACAATCTAGTTTTGGATCAGGAAAATCAAGAATTGGGTCCCGAAAACAAAAATCTAGTTTTGGATCATGAAAATCAAGAATTTGGTCGCGAATAGAAAAATCAAGTTTTGGATCAAGAAAATCAAGAATTGGGTCGCGAAAACAAAATACTAGTTTTGGATCAAGAAAATCAAGAATTTGGTCGCGAACACAAAAATCTAGTTTTGGATCAAGAAAATCAAGAATTGGGTCCCGGAAACAAAAATCTAGTTTTGGATCATGAAAATCAAGAATTTGGTCGCGAATACAAAAATCTAGTTTTGGATCAAGAAAATCAAGAATTGGGTCGCGAATTCAAAAATCTAGTTTTGGATCAAGAAAATCAAGAATTTGGTCCCGAACACAAAAAACTAGTGTTGCATCAAGAAAATCAAGAATTTGGTCCCGAATACAAAAATGTAGTTTTGGATCAAGAAAATCAAGAATTTGGTCGCGAATACAAAAATCTAGTTTTGGATCAAGAAAATAAAGAATTTGGTCGCGAACACAAAAATCTAGTTTTGGATCAAGAAACTCAAGAATTTGGTCGCGAACACAAAAATCTAGTTTTGGATCAAGAAAATCAAGAATTTGGTCGGGATTACAAAAAACTAGTGTTGCATCAAGAAAATCAAGAATTGGGTCGCGAATTCAACAATCTAGTTTTGGATCAAGAAAATCAAGAATTTGGTCGCGAACACAAAAATCTAGTTTTCGATCAAGAAAATCAAGAATTTGGTCCAGAACACAAAAAACTAGTGTTGCATCAAGAAAATCAAGAATTTGGTCCCGAATACAAAAATGTAGTTTTGGATCAAGAAAATCAATAATTGGGTCGCGAATACAAAAATCTAGTTTTCGATCAAGAAAATTAAGAATTTGGTCGCGAAAACAAAAATCTAGTTTTGGATCAAGAAAATCAAGAATTGGGTCGCGAAAACAAAATACTAGTTTTGGATCTAGAAAATCAAGCATTTGGTCGCGAAGACAAAAATCTAGTTTTGCATCAAGAAAATCAAGAATTTGGTCGCGAAAATAAAAATCTAGTTTTGGATCAAGAAAATCAAGAATTTGGTCGCGAACAAAACAATCTAGTTTTGGATCAAGAAAATCAAGAATTTGGTCGCGAACACAAAAATCTAGTTTTTGATCAAGAAAATCAACAATTTGGTCGCGAATAGAAAAATCTAGTTTTTGATCAAGAAAAAATCAAGAATTGGGTCGCGAAAACAAAAATCTAGTTTTGGATCAAGAAAATCAAGAATTTGGTCGCGAACAAAACAATCTAGTTTTGGATCAAGAAAATCAAGAATTTGGTCGCGAACACAAAAATCTAGTTTTTGATCAAGAAAATCAACAATTTGGTCGCGAATAGAAAAATCTAGTTTTTGATCAAGAAAAAATCAAGAATTGGGTCGCGAAAACAAAATACTAGTTTTGGATCAAGAAAATCAAGAATTGGGTCGCGAAAACAAAAATATAGTTTTGGATCAAGAAAATAAAAAATTTGGTCGCGAACAAAAAAATCTAGTTTTGGATCAAGAAAATCAAGAATTTGGTCGCGAACACAAAAATCTAGTTCTCGATCAAGAAAATCAAGAATTTGGTCGCGAACAAAACAATCTAGTTTTTGATCAAGAAAATCAAGAATTGGGTCGCGAAAACAAAATACTAGTTTTGGATCAAGAAAAATCAAGAATTGGGTCGCGAAAACAAAAATATAGTCTTGGATCAAGAAAATAAAGAATTTGGTCGCGAGCAGAAAAATCTAGTTTTGGATCAAGAAACTCAAGAATTTGGTCGCGAACACAAAAATCTAGTTTTGGATCAAGAAAATCAAGAATTTGGTCGGGATTACAAAAAACTAGTGTTGCATCAAAAAAATCAAGAATTGGGTCGCGAATTCAACGATCTAGTTTTGGATCAAGAAAATCAAGAATTTGATCGCGAACACAAAAATCTAGTTTTCGATCAGGAAAATCAAGAATTGGGTCCCGAAAACAAAAATCTAGTTTTGGATCATGAAAATCAAGAATTTGGTCGCGAATAGAAAAATCAAGTTTTGGATCAAGAAAATCAAGAATTGGGTCGCGAAAACAAAATACTAGTTTTGGATCAAGAAAATAAAGAATTTGGTCGCGAACACAAAAATCTAGTTTTGGATCAAGAAAATCGAGAATTGGGTCGCGAAAACAAAATACTAGTTTTGGATCAAGAAAATAAAGAAATTGGTCGCGAACACAAAAATCTAGTTTTCGATCAAGAAAATCAAGAATTGGGTCGCGAAAACAAAATACTAGTTTTGGATCAAGAAAATCAAGAATTTGGTCGCGAACAAAACAATCTAGTTTTGGATCAAGAAAATCAAGAATTTGGTCGCGAACACAAAAATCTAGTTTTCGATCAAGAAAATCAACAATTTGGTCGCGAATAGAAAAATCAAGTTTTTGATCCAAAAAAAATCAAGAATTGGGTCGCGAAAACAAAATACTAGTTTTGGATCAAGAAAATCAAGAATTGGGTCGCGAAAACAAAAATATAGTTTTGGATCAAGAAAATAAAAAATTTGGTCGCGAACAAAAAAATCTAGTTTTGGATCAAGAAAATCAAGAATTTGGTCGCGAACACAAAAATCTAGTTTTCGATCAAGAAAATCAAGAATTTGGTCGCGAATAGAAAAATCTAGTGTTTGATCAAGAAAATCAAGAATTGGGTCGCGAAAACAAAATACTAGTTTTGGATCAAGAAAAATCAAGAATTGGGTCGCGAAAACAAAAATATAGTCTTGGATCAAGAAAATAAAGAATTTGGTCGCGAGCACAAAAATCTAGTTTTGGATCAAGAAACTCAAGAATTTGGTCGCGAACACAAAAATCTAGTTTTGGATCAAGAAAATCAAGAATTTGGTCGGGATTACAAAAAACTAGTGTTGCATCAAGAAAATCAAGAATTGGGTCGCGAATTCAACAATCTAGTTTTGGATCAAGAAAATCAAGAATTTGGTCGCGAACACAAAAATCTAGTTTTGGATAAAGAAAATAAAGAATTTGGTAGCGAACACAAAAATCTAGTTTTGGATCAAGAAAATCAAGAATTTGGTCGCGAAAACAAAATACAAGTTTTGGATCAAGAAAATCAAGAATTTGGTCGCGAACACAAAAATCTAGTTTTGGATCAAGAAAATCAAGAATTGGGTCCCGAAAACAAAAATCTAGTTTTGGATCATGAAAATCAAGAATTTGGTCGCGAATACAAAAATCTAGTTTTGGATCAAGAAACTCAAGAATTTGGTCGCGAAAACAAAATACTAGTTTTGGATCAAGAAAATCAAGAATTTGGTCGCGAACACAAAAATCAAGTTTTGGATCAAGAAAATCAAGAATTGGGTCGCGAATTCAACAATCTAGTTTTGGATCAAGAAAATCAAGAATTTGGTCGCGAACACAAAAATCTAGTTTTGGATCAAGAAAATCAAGAATTTGGTCGGGATTACAAAAAACTAGTGTTGCATCAAGAAAATCAAGAATTGGGTCGCGAATTCAACAATCTAGTTTTGGATCAGGAAAATCAAGAATTGGTCCCGAAAACAAAAATCTAGTTTTGGATCATGAAAATCAAGAATTTGGTCGCGAATAGAAAAATCAAGTTTTGGATCAAGAAAATCAAGAATTGGGTCGCGAAAACAAAATACTAGTTTTGGATCAAGAAAATCAAGAATTTGGTCGCGAACACAAAAATCTAGTTTTGGATCAAGAAAATCAAGAATTGGGTCCCGAAAACAAAAATCTAGTTTTGGATCATGAAAATCAAGAATTTGGTCGCGAATACAAAAATCTAGTTTTGGATCAAGAAAATCAAGAATTGGGTCGCGAATTCAAAAATCTAGTTTTGGATCAAGAAAATCAAGAATTTGGTCCCGAACACAAAAAACTAGTGTTGCATCAAGAAAATCAAGAATTTGGTCCCGAATACAAAAATGTAGTTTTGGATCAAGAAAATCAAGAATTTGGTCGCGAATACAAAAATCTAGTTTTGGATCAAGAAAATAAAGAATTTGGTCGCGAACACAAAAATCTAGTTTTGGATCAAGAAACTCAAGAATTTGGTCACGAACACAAAAATCTAGTTTTGGATCAAGAAAATCAAGAATTTGGTCGGGATTACAAAAAAGTAGTGTTGCATCAAGAAAATCAAGAATTGGGTCGCGAATTCAACAATCTAGTTTTGGATCAAGAAAATCAAGAATTTGGTCGCGAACACAAAAATCTAGTTTTCGATCAAGAAAATCAAGAATTTGGTCCCGAACACAAAAAACATGTGTTGCATCAAGAAAATCAAGAATTTGGTCCCGAATACAAAAATCTAGTTTTCGATCAAGAAAATCAAGAATTGGGTCCCGAAAACAAAAATCTAGTTTTGGATCATGAAAATCAAGAATTTGGTCGCGAATACAAAAATCTAGTTTTGGATCAAGAAAATCAAGAATTGGGTCGCGAAAACAAAATACTAGTTTTGGATCTAGAAAATCAAGCATTTGGTCGCGAAGACAAAAATCTAGTTTTGCATCAAGAAAATCAAGAATTTGGTCGCGAAAATAAAAATCTAGTTTTGGATCAAGAAAATCAAGAATTTGGTCGCGAACAAAACAATCTAGTTTTGGATCAAGAAAATCAAGAATTTGGTCGCGAACACAAAAATCTAGTTTTTGATCAAGAAAATCAACAATTTGGTCGCGAATAGAAAAATCTAGTTTTTGATCAAGAAAAAATCAAGAATTGGGTCGCGAAAACAAAAATCTAGTTTTGGATCAAGAAAATCAAGAATTTGGTCGCGAAAACAAAAATCTAGTTTTGGATCAAGAAAATCAAGAATTTGGTCGCGAACACAAAAATCTAGTTTTCGATCAAGAAAATCAACAATTTGGTCGCGAATAGAAAAATCAAGTTTTTGATCAAGAAAAAATCAAGAATTGGGTCGCGAAAACAAAATACTAGTTTTGGATCAAGAAAATCAAGAATTGGGTCGCGAAAACAAAAATATAGTTTTGGATCAAGAAAATAAAAAATTTGGTCGCGAACAAAAAAATCTAGTTTTGGATCAAGAAAATCAAGAATTTGGTCGCGAACACAAAAATCTAGTTCTCGATCAAGAAAATCAAGAATTTGGTCGCGAATAGAAAAATCTAGTTTTTGATCAAGAAAATCAAGAATTGGGTCGCGAAAACAAAATACTAGTTTTGGATCAAGAAAAATCAAGAATTGGGTCGCGAAAACAAAAATATAGTTTTGGATCAAGAAAATAAAGAATTTGGTCGCGAGCACAAAAATCTAGTTTTGGATCAAGAAACTCAAGAATTTGGTCGCGAACACAAAAATCTAGTTTTGGATCAAGAAAATCAAGAATTTGGTCGCGAACAAAACAATCTAGTTTTGGATCAAGAAAATCAAGAATTGGGTCGCGAATTCAACGATCTAGTTTTGGATCAAGAAAATCAAGAATTTGGTCGCGAACACAAACATCTAGTTTTCGATCAAGAAAATCAAGAATTGGGTCGCGAAAACAAAAATATAGTTTTGGATCAAGAAAATAAAAAATTTGGTCGCGAACAAAAAAATCTAGTTTTGGATCAAGAAAATCAAGAATTTGGTCGCGAACACAAAAATCTAGTTCTCGATCAAGAAAATCAAGAATTTGGTCGCGAATAGAAAAATCTAGTTTTTGATCAAGAAAATCAAGAATTGGGTCCCGAAAACAAAAATCTAGTTTTGGATCATGAAAATCAAGAATTTGGTCGCGAATACAAAAATCTAGTTTTGGATCAAGAAAATCAAGAATTGGGTCGCGAATTCAAAAATCTAGTTTTGGATCAAGAAAATCAAGAATTTGGTCCCGAACACAAAAAACTAGTGTTGCATCAAGAAAATCAAGAATTTGGTCCCGAATACAAAAATGTAGTTTTGGATCAAGAAAATCAAGAATTTGGTCGCGAATACAAAAATCTAGTTTTGGATCAAGAAAATAAAGAATTTGGTCGCGAACACAAAAATCTAGTTTTGGATCAAGAAACTCAAGAATTTGGTCGCGAAAACAAAATACTAGTTTTGGATCAAGAAAATCAAGAATTTGGTCGCGAACACAAAAATCAAGTTTTGGATCAAGAAAATCAAGAATTGGGTCGCGAATTCAACAATCTAGTTTTGGATCAAGAAAATCAAGAATTTGGTCGCGAACACAAAAATCTAGTTTTGGATCAAGAAAATCAAGAATTTGGTCGGGATTACAAAAAACTAGTGTTGCATCAAGAAAATCAAGAATTGGGTCGCGAATTCAACAATCTAGTTTTGGATCAGGAAAATCAAGAATTGGTCCCGAAAACAAAAATCTAGTTTTGGATCATGAAAATCAAGAATTTGGTCGCGAATAGAAAAATCAAGTTTTGGATCAAGAAAATCAAGAATTGGGTCGCGAAAACAAAATACTAGTTTTGGATCAAGAAAATCAAGAATTTGGTCGCGAACACAAAAATCTAGTTTTGGATCAAGAAAATCAAGAATTGGGTCCCGAAAACAAAAATCTAGTTTTGGATCATGAAAATCAAGAATTTGGTCGCGAATACAAAAATCTAGTTTTGGATCAAGAAAATCAAGAATTGGGTCGCGAATTCAAAAATCTAGTTTTGGATCAAGAAAATCAAGAATTTGGTCCCGAACACAAAAAACTAGTGTTGCATCAAGAAAATCAAGAATTTGGTCCCGAATACAAAAATGTAGTTTTGGATCAAGAAAATCAAGAATTTGGTCGCGAATACAAAAATCTAGTTTTGGATCAAGAAAATAAAGAATTTGGTCGCGAACACAAAAATCTAGTTTTGGATCAAGAAACTCAAGAATTTGGTCACGAACACAAAAATCTAGTTTTGGATCAAGAAAATCAAGAATTTGGTCGGGATTACAAAAAAGTAGTGTTGCATCAAGAAAATCAAGAATTGGGTCGCGAATTCAACAATCTAGTTTTGGATCAAGAAAATCAAGAATTTGGTCGCGAACACAAAAATCTAGTTTTCGATCAAGAAAATCAAGAATTTGGTCCCGAACACAAAAAACATGTGTTGCATCAAGAAAATCAAGAATTTGGTCCCGAATACAAAAATCTAGTTTTCGATCAAGAAAATCAAGAATTGGGTCCCGAAAACAAAAATCTAGTTTTGGATCATGAAAATCAAGAATTTGGTCGCGAATACAAAAATCTAGTTTTGGATCAAGAAAATCAAGAATTGGGTCGCGAAAACAAAATACTAGTTTTGGATCTAGAAAATCAAGCATTTGGTCGCGAAGACAAAAATCTAGTTTTGCATCAAGAAAATCAAGAATTTGGTCGCGAAAATAAAAATCTAGTTTTGGATCAAGAAAATCAAGAATTTGGTCGCGAACAAAACAATCTAGTTTTGGATCAAGAAAATCAAGAATTTGGTCGCGAACACAAAAATCTAGTTTTTGATCAAGAAAATCAACAATTTGGTCGCGAATAGAAAAATCTAGTTTTTGATCAAGAAAAAATCAAGAATTGGGTCGCGAAAACAAAAATCTAGTTTTGGATCAAGAAAATCAAGAATTTGGTCGCGAAAACAAAAATCTAGTTTTGGATCAAGAAAATCAAGAATTTGGTCGCGAACACAAAAATCTAGTTTTCGATCAAGAAAATCAACAATTTGGTCGCGAATAGAAAAATCAAGTTTTTGATCAAGAAAAAATCAAGAATTGGGTCGCGAAAACAAAATACTAGTTTTGGATCAAGAAAATCAAGAATTGGGTCGCGAAAACAAAAATATAGTTTTGGATCAAGAAAATAAAAAATTTGGTCGCGAACAAAAAAATCTAGTTTTGGATCAAGAAAATCAAGAATTTGGTCGCGAACACAAAAATCTAGTTCTCGATCAAGAAAATCAAGAATTTGGTCGCGAATAGAAAAATCTAGTTTTTGATCAAGAAAATCAAGAATTGGGTCGCGAAAACAAAATACTAGTTTTGGATCAAGAAAAATCAAGAATTGGGTCGCGAAAACAAAAATATAGTTTTGGATCAAGAAAATAAAGAATTTGGTCGCGAGCACAAAAATCTAGTTTTGGATCAAGAAACTCAAGAATTTGGTCGCGAACACAAAAATCTAGTTTTGGATCAAGAAAATCAAGAATTTGGTCGCGAACAAAACAATCTAGTTTTGGATCAAGAAAATCAAGAATTGGGTCGCGAATTCAACGATCTAGTTTTGGATCAAGAAAATCAAGAATTTGGTCGCGAACACAAACATCTAGTTTTCGATCAAGAAAATCAAGAATTGGGTCGCGAAAACAAAAATATAGTTTTGGATCAAGAAAATAAAAAATTTGGTCGCGAACAAAAAAATCTAGTTTTGGATCAAGAAAATCAAGAATTTGGTCGCGAACACAAAAATCTAGTTCTCGATCAAGAAAATCAAGAATTTGGTCGCGAATAGAAAAATCTAGTTTTTGATCAAGAAAATCAAGAATTGGGTCCCGAAAACAAAAATCTAGTTTTGGATCATGAAAATCAAGAATTTGGTCGCGAATACAAAAATCTAGTTTTGGATCAAGAAAATCAAGAATTGGGTCGCGAATTCAAAAATCTAGTTTTGGATCAAGAAAATCAAGAATTTGGTCCCGAACACAAAAAACTAGTGTTGCATCAAGAAAATCAAGAATTTGGTCCCGAATACAAAAATGTAGTTTTGGATCAAGAAAATCAAGAATTTGGTCGCGAATACAAAAATCTAGTTTTGGATCAAGAAAATAAAGAATTTGGTCGCGAACACAAAAATCTAGTTTTGGATCAAGAAACTCAAGAATTTGGTCGCGAACACAAAAATCTAGTTTTGGATCAAGAAAATCAAGAATTTAGTCGGGATTACAAAAAAGTAGTGTTGCATCAAGAAAATCAAGAATTGGGTCGCGAATTCAACAATCTAGTTTTGGATCAAGAAAATCAAGAATTTGGTCGCGAACACAAAAATCTAGTTTTCGATCAAGAAAATCAAGAATTGGGTCCCGAAAACAAAAATCTAGTTTTGGATCATGAAAATCAAGAATTTGGTCGCGAATAGAAAAATCAAATTTTGGATCAAGAAAATCAAGAATTGGGTCGCGAAAACAAAATACTAGTTTTGGATCAAGAAAATAAAGAATTTGGTCGCGAATAGAAAAATCTAGTGTTTGATCAAGAAAATCAAGAATTGGGTCGCGAAAACAAAATACTAGTTTTGGATCAAGAAAAATCAAGAATTGGGTCGCGAAAACAAAAATATAGTCTTGGATCAAGAAAATAAAGAATTTGGTCGCGAGCACAAAAATCTAGTTTTGGATCAAGAAACTCAAGAATTTGGTCGCGAACACAAAAATCTAGTTTTGGATCAAGAAAATCAAGAATTTGGTCGGGATTACAAAAAACTAGTGTTGCATCAAGAAAATCAAGAATTGGGTCGCGAATTCAACGATCTAGTTTTGGATCAAGAAAATCAAGAATTTGGTCGCGAACACAAAAATCTAGTTTTCGATCAGGAAAATCAAGAATTGGGTCCCGAAAACAAAAATCTAGTTTTGGATCATGAAAATCAAGAATTTGGTCGCAAATAGAAAAATCAAGTTTTGGATCAAGAAAATCAAGAATTGGGTCGCGAAAACAAAATACTAGTTTTGGATCAAGAAAATCAAGAATTTGGTCGCGAGCACAAAAATCTAGTTTTGGATCAAGAAACTCAAGAATTTGGTCGCGAAAACAAAATACTAGTTTTGGATCAAGAAAATCAAGAATTTGGTCGCGAACACAAAAATCTAGTTTTGGATCAAGAAAATCAAGAATTGGGTCGCGAATTCAACAATCTAGTTTTGGATCAAGAAAATCAAGAATTTGGTCGCGAACACAAAAATCTAGTTTTTGATCAAGAAAATCAACAATTTGGTCGCGAATAGAAAAATCTAGTTTTTGATCAAGAAAAAATCAAGAATTGGGTCGCGAAAACAAAATACTAGTTTTGGATCAAGAAAATGAAGAATTGGGTCGCGAAAACAAAAATCTAGTTTTGGATCAAGAAAATAAAAAATTTGGTCGCGAACAAAAAAATCTAGTTTTGGATCAAGAAAATCAAGAATTTGGTCGCGAACACAAAAATCTAGTTCTCGATCAAGAAAATCAAGAATTTGGTCGCGAACAAAACAATCTAGTTTTTGATCAAGAAAATCAAGAATTGGGTCGCGAAAAGAAAATACTAGTTTTGGATCAAGAAAAATCAAGAATTGGGTCGCGAAAACAAAAATATAGTCTTGGATCAAGAAAATAAAGAATTTGGTCGCGAGCACAAAAATCTAGTTTTGGATCAAGAAACTCAAGAATTTGGTCGCGAACACAAAAATCTAGTTTTGGATCAAGAAAATCAAGAATTTGGTCGGGATTACAAAAAACTAGTGTTGCATCAAAAAAATCAAGAATTGGGTCGCGAATTCAACGATCTAGTTTTGGATCAAGAAAATCAAGAATTTGATCGCGAACACAAAAATCTAGTTTTCGATCAGGAAAATCAAGAATTGGGTCCCGAAAACAAAAATCTAGTTTTGGATCATGAAAATCAAGAATTTGGTCGCGAATAGAAAAATCAAGTTTTGGATCAAGAAAATCAAGAATTGGGTCGCGAAAACAAAATACTAGTTTTGGATCAAGAAAATAAAGAATTTGGTCGCGAACACAAAAATCTAGTTTTGGATCAAGAAAATCGAGAATTGGGTCGCGAAAACAAAATACTAGTTTTGGATCTAGAAAATAAAGAATTTGGTCGCGAACACAAAAATCTAGTTTTCGATCAAGAAAATCAAGAATTGGGTCGCGAAAACAAAATACTAGTTTTGGATCTAGAAAATCAAGCATTTGGTCGCGAAGACAAAAATCTAGTTTTGCATCAAGAAAATCAAGAATTTGGTCGCGAAAACAAAAATCTAGTTTTGGATCAAGAAAATCAAGAATTTGGTCGCGAACAAAACAATCTAGTTTTGGATCAAGAAAATCAAGAATTTGGTCGCGAACACAAAAATCTAGTTTTCGATCAAGAAAATCAACAATTTGGTCGCGAATAGAAAAATCAAGTTTTTGATCAAGAAAAAATCAAGAATTGGGTCGCGAAAACAAAATACTAGTTTTGGATCAAGAAAATCAAGAATTGGGTCGCGAAAACAAAAATATAGTTTTGGATCAAGAAAATAAAAAATTTGGTCGCGAACAAAAAAATCTAGTTTTGGATCAAGAAAATCAAGAATTTGGTCGCGAACACAAAAATCTAGTTTTCGATCAAGAAAATCAAGAATTTGGTCGCGAATAGAAAAATCTAGTGTTTGATCAAGAAAATCAAGAATTGGGTCGCGAAAACAAAATACTAGTTTTGGATCAAGAAAAATCAAGAATTGGGTCGCGAAAACAAAAATATAGTCTTGGATCAAGAAAATAAAGAATTTGGTCGCGAGCACAAAAATCTAGTTTTGGATCAAGAAACTCAAGAATTTGGTCGCGAACACAAAAATCTAGTTTTGGATCAAGAAAATCAAGAATTTGGTCGGGATTACAAAAAACTAGTGTTGCATCAAGAAAATCAAGAATTGGGTCGCGAATTCAACGATCTAGTTTTGGATCAAGAAAATCAAGAATTTGGTCGCGAACACAAAAATCTAGTTTTCGATCAGGAAAATCAAGAATTGGGTCCCGAAAACAAAAATCTAGTTTTGGATCATGAAAATCAAGAATTTGGTCGCAAATAGAAAAATCAAGTTTTGGATCAAGAAAATCAAGAATTGGGTCGCGAAAACAAAATACTAGTTTTGGATCAAGAAAATCAAGAATTTGGTCGCGAGCACAAAAATCTAGTTTTGGATCAAGAAACTCAAGAATTTGGTCGCGAAAACAAAATACTAGTTTTGGATCAAGAAAATCAAGAATTTGGTCGCGAACACAAAAATCTAGTTTTGGATCAAGAAAATCAAGAATTGGGTCGCGAATTCAACAATCTAGTTTTGGATCAAGAAAATCAAGAATTTGGTCGCGAACACAAAAATCTAGTTTTGGATCAAGAAAATCAAGAATTTGGTCGGGATTACAAAAAACTAGTGTTGCATCAAGAAAATCAAGAATTGGGTCGCGAATTCAACAATCTAGTTTTGGATCAGGAAAATCAAGAATTGGTCCCAAAAACAAAAATCTAGTTTTGGATCATGAAAATCAAGAATTTGGTCGCGAATAGAAAAATCAAGTTTTGGATCAAGAAAATCAAGAATTGGGTCGCGAAAACAAAATACTAGTTTTGGATCAAGAAAATCAAGAATTTGGTCGCGAACACAAAAATCTAGTTTGGGATCAAGAAAATCAAGAATTGGGTCCCGAAAACAAAAATCTAGTTTTGGATCATGAAAATCAAGAATTTGGTCGCGAATACAAAAATCTAGTTTTGGATCAAGAAAATCAAGAATTGGGTCGCGAATTCAAAAATCTAGTTTTGGATCAAGAAAATCAAGAATTTGGTCCCGAACACAAAAAACTAGTGTTGCATCAAGAAAATCAAGAATTTGGTCCCGAATACAAAAATGTAGTTTTGGATCAAGAAAATCAAGAATTTGGTCGCGAATACAAAAATCTAGTTTTGGATCAAGAAAATAAAGAATTTGGTCGCGAACACAAAAATCTAGTTTTGGATCAAGAAACTCAAGAATTTGGTCACGAACACAAAAATCTAGTTTTGGATCAAGAAAATCAAGAATTTGGTCGGGATTACAAAAAAGTAGTGTTGCATCAAGAAAATCAAAAATTGGGTCGCGAATTCAACAATCTAGTTTTGGATCAAGAAAATCAAGAATTTGGTCGCGAACACAAAAATCTAGTTTTCGATCAAGAAAATCAAGAATTTGGTCCCGAACACAAAAAACATGTGTTGCATCAAGAAAATCAAGAATTTGGTCCCGAATACAAAAATCTAGTTTTCGATCAAGAAAATCAAGAATTGGGTCCCGAAAACAAAAATCTAGTTTTGGATCATGAAAATCAAGAATTTGGTCGCGAATACAAAAATCTAGTTTTGGATCAAGAAAATCAAGAATTGGGTCGCGAAAACAAAATACTAGTTTTGGATCTAGAAAATCAAGCATTTGGTCGCGAAGACAAAAATCTAGTTTTGCATCAAGAAAATCAAGAATTTGGTCGCGAACACAAAAATCTAGTTTTTGATCAAGAAAATCAACAATTTGGTCGCGAATAGAAAAATCTAGTTTTTGATCAAGAAAAAATCAAGAATTGGGTCGCGAAAACAAAAATCTAGTTTTGGATCAAGAAAATCAAGAATTTGGTCGCGAAAACAAAAATCTAGTTTTGGATCAAGAAAATCAAGAATTTGGTCGCGAACACAAAAATCTAGTTTTCGATCAAGAAAATCAACAATTTGGTCGCGAATAGAAAAATCAAGTTTTTGATCAAGAAAAAATCAAGAATTGGGTCGCGAAAACAAAATACTAGTTTTGGATCAAGAAAATCAAGAATTGGGTCGCGAAAACAAAAATATAGTTTTGGATCAAGAAAATAAAAAATTTGGTCGCGAACAAAAAAATCTAGTTTTGGATCAAGAAAATCAAGAATTTGGTCGCGAACACAAAAATCTAGTTCTCGATCAAGAAAATCAAGAATTTGGTCGCGAATAGAAAAATCTAGTTTTTGATCAAGAAAATCAAGAATTGGGTCGCGAAAACAAAATACTAGTTTTGGATCAAGAAAAATCAAGAATTGGGTCGCGAAAACAAAAATATAGTTTTGGATCAAGAAAATAAAGAATTTGGTCGCGAGCACAAAAATCTAGTTTTGGATCAAGAAACTCAAGAATTTGGTCGCGAACACAAAAATCTAGTTTTGGATCAAGAAAATCAAGAATTTGGTCGCGAACAAAACAATCTAGTTTTGGATCAAGAAAATCAAGAATTGGGTCGCGAATTCAACGATCTAGTTTTGGATCAAGAAAATCAAGAATTTGGTCGCGAACACAAACATCTAGTTTTCGATCAAGAAAATCAAGAATTTGGTCCCGAACACAAAAAACATGTGTTGCATCAAGAAAATCAAGAATTTGGTCCCGAATACAAAAATCTAGTTTTCGATCAAGAAAATCAAGAATTGGGTCCCGAAAACAAAAATCTAGTTTTGGATCATGAAAATCAAGAATTTGGTCGCGAATACAAAAATCTAGTTTTGGATCAAGAAAATCAAGAATTGGGTCGCGAAAACAAAATACTAGTTTTGGATCTAGAAAATCAAGCATTTGGTCGCGAAGACAAAAATCTAGTTTTGCATCAAGAAAATCAAGAATTTGGTCGCGAACACAAAAATCTAGTTTTTGATCAAGAAAATCAACAATTTGGTCGCGAATAGAAAAATCTAGTTTTTGATCAAGAAAAAATCAAGAATTGGGTCGCGAAAACAAAAATCTAGTTTTGGATCAAGAAAATCAAGAATTTGGTCGCGAAAACAAAAATCTAGTTTTGGATCAAGAAAATCAAGAATTTGGTCGCGAACACAAAAATCTAGTTTTCGATCAAGAAAATCAACAATTTGGTCGCGAATAGAAAAATCAAGTTTTTGATCAAGAAAAAATCAAGAATTGGGTCGCGAAAACAAAATACTAGTTTTGGATCAAGAAAATCAAGAATTGGGTCGCGAAAACAAAAATATAGTTTTGGATCAAGAAAATAAAAAATTTGGTCGCGAACAAAAAAATCTAGTTTTGGATCAAGAAAATCAAGAATTTGGTCGCGAACACAAAAATCTAGTTCTCGATCAAGAAAATCAAGAATTTGGTCGCGAATAGAAAAATCTAGTTTTTGATCAAGAAAATCAAGAATTGGGTCGCGAAAACAAAATACTAGTTTTGGATCAAGAAAAATCAAGAATTGGGTCGCGAAAACAAAAATATAGTTTTGGATCAAGAAAATAAAGAATTTGGTCGCGAGCACAAAAATCTAGTTTTGGATCAAGAAACTCAAGAATTTGGTCGCGAACACAAAAATCTAGTTTTGGATCAAGAAAATCAAGAATTTGGTCGCGAACAAAACAATCTAGTTTTGGATCAAGAAAATCAAGAATTGGGTCGCGAATTCAACGATCTAGTTTTGGATCAAGAAAATCAAGAATTTGGTCGCGAACACAAACATCTAGTTTTCGATCAGGAAAATCAAGAATTGGGTCCCGAAAACAAAAATCTAGTTTTGGATCATGAAAATCAAGAATTTGGTCGCGAATAGAAAAATCAAGTTTTGGATCAAGAAAATCAAGAATTGGGTCGCGAAAACAAAATACTAGTTTTGGATCAAGAAAATCAAGAATTTGGTCGCGAACACAAAAATCTAGTTTTGGATCAAGAAAATCAAGAATTGGGTCTCGAAAACAAAAATCTAGTTTTGGATCATGAAAATCAAGAATTTGGTCGCGAATACAAAAATCTAGTTTTGGATCAAGAAAATCAAGAATTGGGTCGCGAATTCAAAAATCTAGTTTTGGATCAAGAAAATCAAGAATTTGGTCCCGAACACAAAAAACTAGTGTTGCATCAAGAAAATCAAGAATTTGGTCCCGAATACAAAAATGTAGTTTTGGATCAAGAAAATCAAGAATTTGGTCGCGAATACAAAAATCTAGTTTTGGATCAAGAAAATAAAGAATTTGGTCGCGAACACAAAAATCTAGTTTTGGATCAAGAAACTCAAGAATTTGGTCGCGAACACAAAAATCTAGTTTTGGATCAAGAAAATCAAGAATTTGGTCGGGATTACAAAAAAGTAGTGTTGCATCAAGAAAATCAAGAATTGGGTCGCGAATTCAACAATCTAGTTTTGGATCAAGAAAATCAAGAATTTGGTCGCGAACACAAAAATCTAGTTTTCGATCAAGAAAATCAAGAATTGGGTCCCGAAAACAAAAATCTAGTTTTGGATCATGAAAATCAAGAATTTGGTCGCGAATAGAAAAATCAAATTTTGGATCAAGAAAATCAAGAATTGGGTCGCGAAAACAAAATACTAGTTTTGGATCAAGAAAATAAAGAATTTGGTCGCGAACACAAAAATCTAGTTTTCGATCAAGAAAATCAAGAATTGGGTCGCGAAAACAAAAAATACTAGTTTTGGATCTAGAAAATCAAGCATTTGGTCGCGAAGACAAAAATCTAGTTTTGCATCAAGAAAATCAAGAATTTGGTCGCGAAAACAAAAATCTAGTTTTGGATCAAGAAAATCAAGAATTTGGTCGCGAACAAAACAATCTAGTTTTGGATCAAGAAAATAAAAAATTTGGTCGCGAACAAAAAAATCTAGTTTTGGATCAAGAAAATCAAGAATTTGGTCGCGAACACAAAAATCTAGTTCTCGATCAAGAAAATCAAGAATTTGGTCGCGAATAGAAAAATCTAGTTTTTGATCAAGAAAATCAAGAATTGGGTCGCGAAAACAAAATACTAGTTTTGGATCAAGAAAAATCAAGAATTGGGTCGCGAAAACAAAAATATAGTTTTGGATCAAGAAAATAAAGAATTTGGCGCGAGCACAAAAATCTAGTTTTGGATCAAGAAACTCAAGAATTTGGTCGCGAACACAAAAATCTAGTTTTCGATCAAGAAAATCAAGAATTTGGTCGGGATTACAAAAAACTAGTGTTGCATCATGAAAATCAAGAATTGGGTCGCGAATTCAACGATCTAGTTTTGGATCAAGAAAATCAAGAATTTGGTCGCGAACACAAAAATCTAGTTTTCGATCAGGAAAATCAAGAATTGGGTCCCGAAAACAAAAATCTAGTTTTGGATCATGAAAATCAAGAATTTGTTCGCGAATAGAAAAATCAAGTTTTGGATCAAGAAAATCAAGAATTGGGTCGCGAAAACAAAATACTAGTTTTGGATCAAGAAAATCAAGAATTTGGTCGCGAGCACAAAAATCTAGTTTTGGATCAAGAAACTCAAGAATTTGGTCGCGAACACAAAAATCTAGTTTTGGATCAAGAAAATCAAGAATTTGGTCGGGATTACAAAAAACTAGTGTTGCATCAAGAAAATCAAGAATTGGGTCGCGAATTCAAGAATCTAGTTTTGGATCAAGAAAATCAAGAATTTGGTCGCGAACACAAAAATCTAGTTTTCGATCAGGAAAATCAAGAATTGGGTCCCGAAAACAAAAATCTAGTTTTGGATCATGAAAATCAAGAATTTGGTCGCGAATAGAAAAATCAAGTTTTGGATCAAAAAAATCAAGAATTGGGTCGCGAAAACAAAATACTAGTTTTCGATCAAGAAAATCAAGAATTTGGTCGCGAACACAAAAATCTAGTTTTGGATCAAGAAAATCAAGAATTGGGTCGCGAACACAAAAATCTAGTTTTGGATCAAGAAACTCAAGAATTTGGTCGCGAACACAAAAATCTAGTTTTGGATCAAGAAAATCAAGAATTTGGTCGGGATTACAAAAAACTAGTGTTGCATCAAGAAAATCAAGAATTGGGTCGCGAATTCAACAATCTAGTTTTGGATCAAGAAAATCATGAATTTGGTCGCGAACACAAAAATCTAGTTTTCGATCAAGAAAATCAAGAATTTGGTCCCGAACACAAAAAACTAGTGTTGCATCAAGAAAATCAAGAATTTGGTCCCGAATACAAAAATGTAGTTTTGGATCAAGAAAATCAATAATTGGGTCGCGAATACAAAAATCTAGTTTTGGATCAAGAAAATTAAGAATTTGGTCGCGAACACAAAAATCTAGTTTTGGATCAAGAAAATCAAGAATTGGGTCGCGAAAACAAAATACTAGTTTTGGATCTAGAAAATCAAGCATTTGGTCGCGAAGACAAAAATCTAGTTTTGCATCAAGAAAATCAAGAATTTGGTCGCGAAAACAAAAATCTAGTTTTGGATCAAGAAAATCAAGAATTTGGTCGCGAACAAAACAATCTAGTTTTGGATCAAGAAAATCAAGAATTTGGTCGCGAACACAAAAATCTAGTTTTTGATCAAGAAAATCAACAATTTGGTCGCGAATAGAAAAATCTAGTTTTTGATCAAGAAAAAAATCAAGAATTGGGTCGCGAAAACAAAAATCTAGTTTTGGATCAAGAAAATCAAGAATTTGGTCGCGAACAAAACAATCTAGTTTTGGATCAAGAAAATCAAGAATTTGGTCGCGAACACAAAAATCTAGTTTTTGATCAAGAAAATCAACAATTTGGTCGCGAATAGAAAAATCTTGTTTTTGATCAAGAAAAAATCAAGAATTGGGTCGCGAAAACAAAATACTGGTTTTGGATCAAGAAAATCAAGAATTGGGTCGCGAAAACAAAAATATAGTTTTGGATCAAGAAAATAAAAAATTTGGTCGCGAACAAAAAAATCTAGTTTTGGATCAAGAAAATCAAGAATTTGGTCGCGAACACAAAAATCTAGTTCTCGATCAAGAAAATCAAGAATTTGGTCGCGAATAGAAAAATCTAGTTTTTGATCAAGAAAATCAAGAATTGGGTCGCGAAAACAAAATACTAGTTTTGGATCAAGAAAAATCAAGAATTGGGTCGCGAAAACAAAAATATAGTTTTGGATCAAGAAAATAAAGAATTTGGTCGCGAGCACAAAAATCTAGTTTTGGATCAAGAAACTCAAGAATTTGGTCGCGAACACAAAAATCTAGTTTTGGATCAAGAAAATCAAGAATTTGGTCGGGATTACAAAAAACTAGTGTTGCATCAAGAAAATCAAGAATTGGGTCGCGAATTCAACGATCTAGTTTTGGATCAAGAAAATCAAGAATTTGGTCGCGAACACAAACATCTAGTTTTCGATCAGGAAAATCAAGAATTGGGTCCCGAAAACAAAAATCTAGTTTTGGATCATGAAAATCAAGAATTTGGTCGCGAATAGAAAAATCAAGTTTTGGATCAAGAAAATCAAGAATTGGGTCGCGAAAACAAAATACTAGTTTTGGATCAAGAAAATCAAGAATTTGGTCGCGAACACAAAAATCTAGTTTTGGATCAAGAAACTCAAGAATTTGGTCGCGAACACAAAAATCTAGTTTTGGATCAAGAAAATCAAGAATTTGGTCGGGATTACAAAAAAGTAGTGTTGCATCAAGAAAATCAAGAATTGGGTCGCGAATTCAACAATCTAGTTTTGGATCAAGAAAATCAAGAATTTGGTCGCGAACACAAAAATCTAGTTTTCGATCAAGAAAATCAAGAATTGGGTCCCGAAAACAAAAATCTAGTTTTGGATCATGAAAATCAAGAATTTGGTCGCGAATAGAAAAATCAAATTTTGGATCAAGAAAATCAAGAATTGGGTCGCGAAAACAAAATACTAGTTTTGGATCAAGAAAATACAGAATTTGGTCGCGAACACAAAAATCTAGTTTTCGATCAAGAAAATCAAGAATTGGGTCGCGAAAACAAAATACTAGTTTTGGATCTAGAAAATCAAGCATTTGGTCGCGAAGACAAAAATCTAGTTTTGCATCAAGAAAATCAAGAATTTGGTCGCGAAAACAAAAATCTAGTTTTGGATCAAGAAAATCAAGAATTTGGTCGCGAACACAAAAATCTAGTTCTCGATCAAGAAAATCAAGAATTTGGTCGCGAATAGAAAAATCTAGTTTTTGATCAAGAAAATCAAGAATTGGGTCGCGAAAACAAAATACTAGTTTTGGATCAAGAAAAATCAAGAATTGGGTCGCGAAAACAAAAATCTAGTTTTGGATCAAGAAAATCAAGAATTTGGTCGCGAACAAAACAATCTAGTTTTGGATCAAGAAAATAAAAAATTTGGTCGCGAACAAAAAAATCTAGTTTTGGACCAAGAAAATCAAGAATTTGGTCGCGAACACAAAAATCTAGTTCTCGATCAAGAAAATCAAGAATTTGGTCGCGAATAGAAAAATCTAGTTTTTGATCAAGAAAATCAAGAATTGGGTCGCGAAAACAAAATACTAGTTTTGGATCAAGAAAAATCAAGAATTGGGTCGCGAAAACAAAAATCTAGTTTTGGATCAAGAAACTCAAGAATTTGGTCGCGAACACAAAAATCTAGTTTTCGATCAAGAAAATCAAGAATTTGGTCGGGATTACAAAAAACTAGTGTTGCATCATGAAAATCAAGAATTGGGTCGCGAATTCAACGATCTAGTTTTGGATCAAGAAAATCAAGAATTTGGTCGCGAACACAAAAATCTAGTTTTCGATCAGGAAAATCAAGAATTGGGTCCCGAAAACAAAAATCTAGTTTTGGATCATGAAAATCAAGAATTTGGTCGCGAATAGAAAAATCAAGTTTTGGATCAAGAAAATCAAGAATTGGGTCGCGAAAACAAAATACTAGTTTTGGATCAAGAAAATCAAGAATTTGGTCGCGAGCACAAAAATCTAGTTTTGGATCAAGAAACTCAAGAATTTGGTCGCGAACACAAAAATCTAGTTTTGGATCAAGAAAATCAAGAATTTGGTCGGGATTACAAAAAACTAGTGTTGCATCAAGAAAATCAAGAATTGGGTCGCGAATTCAACAATCTAGTTTTGGATCAAGAAAATCAAGAATTTGGTCGCGAACCCAAAAATCTAGTTTTCGATCAGGAAAATCAAGAATTGGGTCCCGAAAACAAAAATCTAGTTTTGGATCATGAAAATCAAGAATTTGGTCGCGAATAGAAAAATCAAGTTTTGGATCAAGAAAATCAAGAATTGGGTCGCGAAAACAAAATACTAGTTTTCGATCAAGAAAATCAAGAATTTGGTCGCGAACACAAAAATCTAGTTTTGGATCAAGAAACTCAAGAATTTGGTCGCGAAAACAAAATACTAGTTTTGGATCAAGAAAATCAAGAATTTGGTCGCGAACACAAAAATCTAGTTTTGGATCAAGAAAATCAAGAATTGGGTCGCGAATTCAACAATCTAGTTTTGGATCGAGAAAATCAAGAATTTGGTCGCGAGCACAAAAATCTAGTTTTGGATCAAGAAAATCAAGAATTGGGTCGCGAATTCAACAATCTAGTTTTGGATCAAGAAAATCAAGAATTTGGTCGCGAACACAAAAATCTAGTTTTGGATCAAGAAAATCAAGAATTTGGTCGGGATTACAAAAAACTAGTGTTGCATCAAGAAAATCAAGAATTGGGTCGCGAATTCAACAATCTAGTTTTGGATCAGGAAAATCAAGAATTGGTCCCGAAAACAAAAATCTAGTTTTGGATCATGAAAATCAAGAATTTGGTCGCGAATAGAAAAATCAAGTTTTGGATCAAGAAAATCAAGAATTGGGTCGCGAAAACAAAATACTAGTTTTGGATCAAGAAAATTAAGAATTTGGTCGCGAACACAAAAATCTAGTTTTGGATCAAGAAAATCAAGAATTGGGTCCCGAAAACAAAAATCTAGTTTTGGATCATGAAAATCAAGAATTTGGTCGCGAATACAAAAATCTAGTTTTGGATCAAGAAAATCAAGAATTGGGTCGCGAATTCAAAAATCTAGTTTTGGATCAAGAAAATCAAGAATTTGGTCCCGAACACAAAAAACTAGTGTTGCATCAAGAAAATAAAGAATTTGGTCGCGAACACAAAAATCTAGTTTTGGATCAAGAAACTCAAGAATTTGGTCGCGAACACAAAAATCTAGTTTTGGATCAAGAAAATCAAGAATTTGGTCGGGATTACAAAAAAGTAGTGTTGCATCAAGAAAATCAAGAATTGGGTCGCGAATTCAACAATCTAGTTTTGGATCAAGAAAATCAAGAATTTGGTCGCGAACACAAAAATCTAGTTTTCGATCAAGAAAATCAAGAATTTGGTCCCGAACACAAAAAACATGTGTTGCATCAAGAAAATCAAGAATTTGGTCCCGAATACAAAAATCTAGTTTTCGATCAAGAAAATCAAGAATTGGGTCCCGAAAACAAAAATCTAGTTTTGGATCATGAAAATCAAGAATTTGGTCGCGAATGCAAAAATCTAGTTTTGGATCAAGAAAATCAAGAATTGGGTCGCGAAAACAAAATACTAGTTTTGGATCTAGAAAATCAAGCATTTGGTCGCGAAGACAAAAATCTAGTTTTGCATCAAGAAAATCAAGAATTTGGTCGCGAAAATAAAAATCTAGTTTTGGATCAAGAAAATCAAGAATTTGGTCGCGAACAAAACAATCTAGTTTTGGATCAAGAAAATCAAGAATTTGGTCGCGAACACAAAAATCTAGTTTTTGATCAAGAAAATCAACAATTTGGTCGCGAATAGAAAAATCTAGTTTTTGATCAAGAAAAAATCAAGAATTGGGTCGCGAAAACAAAAATCTAGTTTTGGATCAAGAAAATCAAGAATTTGGTCGCGAAAACAAAAATCTAGTTTTGGATCAAGAAAATCAAGAATTTGGTCGCGAACACAAAAATCTAGTTTTCGATCAAGAAAATCAACAATTTGGTCGCGAATAGAAAAATCAAGTTTTTGATCAAGAAAAAATCAAGAATTGGGTCGCGAAAACAAAATACTAGTTTTGGATCAAGAAAATCAAGAATTGGGTCGCGAAAACAAAAATATAGTTTTGGATCAAGAAAATAAAAAATTTGGTCGCGAACAAAAAAATCTAGTTTTGGATCAAGAAAATCAAGAATTTGGTCGCGAACACAAAAATCTAGTTCTCGATCAAGAAAATCAAGAATTTGGTCGCGAATAGAAAAATCTAGTTTTTGATCAAGAAAATCAAGAATTGGGTCGCGAAAACAAAATACTAGTTTTGGATCAAGAAAAATCAAGAATTGGGTCGCGAAAACAAAAATATAGTTTTGGATCAAGAAAATAAAGAATTTGGTCGCGAGCACAAAAATCTAGTTTTGGATCAAGAAACTCAAGAATTTGGTCGCGAACACAAAAATCTAGTTTTGGATCAAGAAAATCAAGAATTTGGTCGGGATTACAAAAAACTAGTGTTGCATCAAGAAAATCAAGAATTGGGTCGCGAATTCAACGATCTAGTTTTGGATCAAGAAAATCAAGAATTTGGTCGCGAACACAAACATCTAGTTTTCGATCAGGAAAATCAAGAATTGGGTCCCGAAAACAAAAATCTAGTTTTGGATCATGAAAATCAAGAATTTGGTCGCGAATAGAAAAATCAAGTTTTGGATCAAGAAAATCAAGAATTGGGTCGCGAAAACAAAATACTAGTTTTGGATCAAGAAAATCAAGAATTTGGTCGCGAACACAAAAATCTAGTTTTGGATTAAGAAAATCAAGAATTGGGTCCCGAAAACAAAAATCTAGTTTTGGATCATGAAAATCAAGAATTTGGTCGCGAATACAAAAATCTAGTTTTGGATCAAGAAAATCAAGAATTGGGTCGCGAATTCAAAAATCTAGTTTTGGATCAAGAAAATCAAGAATTTGGTCCCGAACACAAAAAACTAGTGTTGCATCAAGAAAATCAAGAATTTGGTCCCGAATACAAAAATGTAGTTTTGGATCAAGAAAATCAAGAATTTGGTCGCGAATACAAAAATCTAGTTTTGGATCAAGAAAATAAAGAATTTGGTCGCGAACACAAAAATCTAGTTTTGGATCAAGAAACTCAAGAATTTGGTCGCGAACACAAAAATCTAGTTTTGGATCAAAAAAATCAAGAATTTGGTCGGGATTACAAAAAAGTAGTGTTGCATCAAGAAAATCAAGAATTGGGTCGCGAATTCAACAATCTAGTTTTGGATCAAGAAAATCAAGAATTTGGTCGCGAGCACAAAAATCTAGTTTTGGATCAAGAAACTCAAGAATTTGGTCGCGAACACAAAAATCTAGTTTTGGATCAAGAAAATCAAGAATTTGGTCGGGATTACAAAAAACTAGTGTTGCATCAAGAAAATCAAGAATTGGGTCGCGAATTCAACGATCTAGTTTTGGATCAAGAAAATCAAGAATTTGGTCGCGAACACAAACATCTAGTTTTCGATCAGGAAAATCAAGAATTGGGTCGCGAAAACAAAAATCTAGTTTTGGATCATGAAAATCAAGAATTTGGTCGCGAATAGAAAAATCAAGTTTTGGATCAAGAAAATCAAGAATTGGGTCGCGAAAACAAAATACTAGTTTTGGATCAAGAAAATCAAGAATTTGGTCGCGAACACAAAAATCTAGTTTTGGATCAAGAAAATCAAGAATTGGGTCCCGAAAACAAAAATCTAGTTTTGGATCATGAAAATCAAGAATTTGGTCGCGAATACAAAAATCTAGTTTTGGATCAAGAAAATCAAGAATTGGGTCGCGAATTCAAAAATCTAGTTTTGGATCAAGAAAATCAAGAATTTGGTCCCGAACACAAAAAACTAGTGTTGCATCAAGAAAATCAAGAATTTGGTCCCGAATACAAAAATGTAGTTTTGGATCAAGAAAATCAAGAATTTGGTCGCGAATACAAAAATCTAGTTTTGGATCAAGAAAATAAAGAATTTGGTCGCGAACACAAAAATCTAGTTTTGGATCAAGAAACTCAAGAATTTGGTCGCGAACACAAAAATCTAGTTTTGGATCAAGAAAATCAAGAATTTGGTCGGGATTACAAAAAAGTAGTGTTGCATCAAGAAAATCAAGAATTGGGTCGCGAATTCAACAATCTAGTTTTGGATCAAGAAAATCAAGAATTTGGTCGCGAACACAAAAATCTAGTTTTCGATCAAGAAAATCAAGAATTGGGTCCCGAAAACAAAAATCTAGTTTTGGATCATGAAAATCAAGAATTTGGTCGCGAATAGAAAAATCAAATTTTGGATCAAGAAAATCAAGAATTGGGTCGCGAAAACAAAATACTAGTTTTGGATCAAGAAAATAAAGAATTTGGTCGCGAACACAAAAATCTAGTTTTCGATCAAGAAAATCAAGAATTGGGTCGCGAAAACAAAATACTAGTTTTGGATCTAGAAAATCAAGCATTTGGTCGCGAAGACAAAAATCTAGTTTTGCATCAAGAAAATCAAGAATTTGGTCGCGAAAACAAAAATCTAGTTTCGGATCAAGAAAATCAAGAATTTGGTCGCGAACAAAACAATCTAGTTTTGGATCAAGAAAATAAATAATTTGGTCGCGAACAAAAAAATCTAGTTTTGGATCAAGAAAATCAAGAATTTGGTCGCGAACACAAAAATCTAGTTCTCGATCAAGAAAATCAAGAATTTGGTCGCGAATAGAAAAATCTAGTTTTTGATCAAGAAAATCAAGAATTGGGTCGCGAAAACAAAATACTAGTTTTGGATCTAGAAAATCAAGCATTTGGTCGCGAAAACAAAAATCTAGTTTTGCATCAAGAAAATCAAGAATTTGGTCGCGAAAACAAAAATCTTGTTTTGGATCAAGAAAATCAAGAATTTGGTCGCGAACAAAACAATCTAGTTTTGGATCAAGAAAATCAAGAGTTTGGTCGCAAACACAAAAATCTAGTTTTTGATCAAGAAAATCAACAATTTGGTCGCGAATAGAAAAATCTAGTTTTTGATCAAGAAAAAATCAAGAATTGGGTCGCGAAAACAAAAATCTAGTTTTGGATCAAGAAAATCAAGAATTTGGTCGCGAACAAAACAATCTAGTTTTGGATCAAGAAAATCAAGAATTTGGTCGCGAACACAAAAATCTAGTTTTCGATCAAGAAAATCAACAATTTGGTCGCGAATAGAAAAATCAAGTTTTTGATCGAGAAAAAATCAAGAATTGGGTCGCGAAAACAAAATACTAGTTTTGGATCAAGAAAATCAAGAATTGGGTCGCGAAAACAAAAATATAGTTTTGGATCAAGAAAATAAAAAATTTGGTCGCGAACAAAAAAATCTAGTTTTGGATCAAGAAAATCAAGAATTTGGTCGCGAACACAAAAATCTAGTTTTCGATCAAGAAAATCAACAATTTGGTCGCGAATAGAAAAATCTAGTTTTTGATCAAGAAAATCAAGAATTGGGTCGCGAAAACAAAATACTAGTTTTGGATCAAGAAAAATCAAGAATTGGGTCGCGAAAACAAAAATATAGTTTTGGATCAAGAAAATAAAGAATTTGGTCGCGAGCACAAAAATCTAGTTTTGGATCAAGAAACTCAAGAATTTGGTCGCGAACACAAAAATCTAGTTTTGGATCAAGAAAATCAAGAATTTGGTCGGGATTACAAAAAACTAGTGTTGCATCAAGAAAATCAAGAATTGGGTCGCGAATTCAACGATCTAGTTTTGGATCAAGAAAATCAAGAATTTGGTCGCGAACACAAACATCTAGTTTTCGATCAGGAAAATCAAGAATTGGGTCCCGAAAACAAAAATCTAGTTTTGGATCATGAAAATCAAGAATTTGGTCGCGAATAGAAAAATCAAGTTTTGGATCAAGAAAATCAAGAATTGGGTCGCAAAAACAAAATACTAGTTTTGGATCAAGAAAATCAAGAATTTGGTCGCGAACACAAAAATCTAGTTTTGGATCAAGAAAATCAAGAATTGGGTCCCGAAAACAAAAATCTAGTTTTGGATCATGAAAACAAGAATTTGGTCGCGAATACAAAAATCTAGTTTTGGATCAAGAAAATCAAGAATTGGGTCGCGAATTCAAAAATCTAGTTTTGGATCAAGAAAATCAAGAATTTGGTCCCGAACACAAAAAACTAGTGTTGCATCAAGAAAATCAAGAATTTGGTCCCGAATACAAAAATCATGTTTTGGATCAAGAAAATCAAGAATTTGGTCGCGAATACAAAAATCTAGTTTTGGATCAAGAAAATAAAGAATTTGGTCGCGAACACAAAAATCTAGTTTTGGATCAAGAAACTCAAGAATTTGGTCGCGAACACAAAAATCTAGTTTTGGATCAAGAAAATCAAGAATTTGGTCGGGATTACAAAAAAGTAGTGTTGCATCAAGAAAATCAAGAATTGGGTCGCGAATTCAACAATCTAGTTTTGGATCAAGAAAATCAAGAATTTGGTCGCGAACACAAAAATCTAGTTTTCGATCAAGAAAATCAAGAATTGGGTCCCGAAAACAAAAATCTAGTTTTGGATCATGAAAATCAAGAATTTGGTCGCGAATAGAAAAATCAAATTTTGGATCAAGAAAATCAAGAATTGGGTCGCGAAAACAAAATACTAGTTTTGGATCAAGAAAATAAAGAATTTGGTCGCGAACACAAAAATCTAGTTTTCGATCAAGAAAATCAAGAATTGGGTCGCGAAAACAAAATACTAGTTTTGGATCTAGAAAATCAAGCATTTGGTCGCGAAGACAAAAATCTAGTTTTGCATCAAGAAAATCAAGAATTTGGTCGCGAAAACAAAAATCTAGTTTTGCATCAAGAAAATCAAGAATTTGGTCGCGAAAACAAAAATCTAGTTTTGGATCAAGAAAATCAAGAATTTGGTCGCGAACAAAACAATCTAGTTTTGGATCAAGAAAATAAAAAATTTGGTCGCGAACAAAAAAATCTAGTTTTGGATCAAGAAAATCAAGAATTTGGTCGCGAACACAAAAATCTAGTTCTCGATCAAGAAAATCAAGAATTTGGTCGCGAATAGAAAAATCTAGTTTTTGATCAAGAAAATCAAGAATTGGGTCGCGAAAACAAAATACTAGTTTTGGATCAAGAAAAATCAAGAATTGGGTCGCGAAAACAAAAATATAGTTTTGGATCAAGAAAATAAAGAATTTGGTCGCGAGCACAAAAATCTAGTTTTGGATCAAGAAACTCAAGAATTTGGTCGCGAACACAAAAATCTAGTTTTCGATCAAGAAAATCAAGAATTTGGTCGGGATTACAAAAAACTAGTGTTGCATCATGAAAATCAAGAATTGGGTCGCGAATTCAACGATCTAGTTTTGGATCAAGAAAATCAAGAATTTGGTCGCGAACACAAAAATCTAGTTTTCGATCAGGAAAATCAAGAATTGGGTCCCGAAAACAAAAATCTAGTTTTGGATCATGAAAATCAAGAATTTGGTCGCGAATAGAAAAATCAAGTTTTGGATCAAGAAAATCAAGAATTGGGTCGCGAAAACAAAATACTAGTTTTGGATCAAGAAAATCAAGAATTTGGTCCCGAACACAAAAATCTAGTTTTGGATCAAGAAAATCAAGAATTGGGTCGCGAATTCAAAAATCTAGTTTTGGATCAAGAAAATCAAGAATTTGGTCCCGAACACAAAAAACTAGTGTTGCATCAAGAAAATCAAGAATTGGGTCGCGAATTCAAAAATCTAGTTTTGGATCAAGAAAATCAAGAATTTGGTCGCGAAAACAAAAAACTAGTTTTGGATCAAGAAAATCAAGAATTTGGTCGCGAATACAAAAATCTAGTTTTGGATCAAGAAAATCAAGAATTTGGTCCCGAACACAAAAATCAAGTTTTGGATCAAGAAACTCAAGAATTTGGTCGCGAACACAAAAATCTAGTTTTGGATCAAGAAAATCAAGAATTTGGTCGGGATTACAAAAAACTAGTGTTGCATCAAGAAAATCAAGAATTGGGTCGCGAATTCAACAATCTAGTTTTGGATCAAGAAAATCATGAATTTGGTCGCGAACACAAAAATCTAGTTTTCGATCAAGAAAATCAAGAATTTGGTCCCGAACACAAAAAACTAGTGTTGCATCAAGAAAATCAAGAATTTGGTCCCGAATACAAAAATGTAGTTTTGGATCAAGAAAATCAATAATTGGGTCGCGAATACAAAAATCTAGTTTTGGATCAAGAAAATTAAGAATTTGGTCGCGAACACAAAAATCTAGTTTTGGATCAAGAAAATCAAGAATTGAGTCGCGAAAACAAAATACTAGTTTTGGATCTAGAAAATCAAGCATTTGGTCGCGAAGACAAAAATCTAGTTTTGCATCAAGAAAATCAAGAATTTGGTCGCGAAAACAAAAATCTAGTTTTGGATCAAGAAAATCAAGAATTTGGTCGCGAACAAAACAATCTAGTTTTGGATCAAGAAAATCAAGAATTTGGTCGCGAACACAAAAATCTAGTTTTTGATCAAGAAAATCAACAATTTGGTCGCGAAGAGAAAAATCTAGTTTTTGATCAAGAAAAAATCAAGAATTGGGTCGCGAAAACAAAAATCTAGTTATGGATCAAGAAAATCAAGAATTTGGTCGCGAACAAAACAATCTAGTTTTGGATCAAGAAAATCAAGAATTTGGTCGCGAACACAAAAATCTAGTTTTTGATCAAGAAAATCAACAATTTGGTCGCGAATAGAAAAATCTAGTTTTTGATCAAGAAAAAATCAAGAATTGGGTCGCGAAAACAAAATACTAGTTTTGGATCAAGAAAATCAAGAATTGGGTCGCGAAAACAAAAATATAGTTTTGGATCAAGAAAATAAAAAATTTGGTCGCGAACAAAAAAATCTAGTTTTGGATCAAGAAAATCAAGAATTTGGTCGCGAACACAAAAATCTAGTTCTCGATCAAGAAAATCAAGAATTTGGTCGCGAATAGAAAAATCTAGTTTTTGATCAAGAAAATCAAGAATTGGGTCGCGAAAACAAAATACTAGTTTTGGATCAAGAAAAATCAAGAATTGGGTCGCGAAGACAAAAATATAGTTTTGGATCAAGAAAATAAAGAATTTGGTCGCGAGCACAAAAATCTAGTTTTGGATCAAGAAACTCAAGAATTTGGTCGCGACCACAAAAATCTAGTTTTGGATCAAGAAAATCAAGAATTTGGTCGGGATTACAAAAAACTAGTGTTGCATCAAGAAAATCAAGAATTGGGTCGCGAATTCAACGATCTAGTTTTGGATCAAGAAAATCAAGAATTTGGTCGCGAACACAAAAATCTAGTTTTCGATCAGGAAAATCAAGAATTGGGTCCCGAAAACAAAAATCTAGTTTTGGATCATGAAAATCAACAATTTGGTCGCGAATAGAAAAATCTAGTTTTTGATCAAGAAAAAATCAAGAATTGGGTCGCGAAAACAAAAATCTAGTTTTGGATCAAGAAAATCAAGAATTTGGTCGCGAACAAAACAATCTAGTTTTGGATCAAGAAAATCAAGAATTTGGTCGCAAACACAAAAATCTAGTTTTTGATCAAGAAAATCAACAATTTGGTCGCGAATAGAAAAATCTAGTTTTTGATCAAGAAAAAATCAAGAATTGGGTCGCGAAAACAAAAATCTAGTTTTGGATCAAGAAAATCAAGAATTTGGTCGCGAACAAAACAATCTAGTTTTGGATCAAGAAAATCAAGAATTTGGTCGCGAACACAAAAATCTAGTTTTCGATCAAGAAAATCAACAATTTGGTCGCGAATAGAAAAATCAAGTTTTTGATCGAGAAAAAATCAAGAATTGGGTCGCGAAAACAAAATACTAGTTTTGGATCAAGAAAATCAAGAATTGGGTCGCGAAAACAAAAATATAGTTTTGGATCAAGAAAATAAAAAATTTGGTCGCGAACAAAAAAATCTAGTTTTGGATCAAGAAAATCAAGAATTTGGTCGCGAACACAAAAATCTAGTTTTCGATCAAGAAAATCAACAATTTGGTCGCGAATAGAAAAATCTAGTTTTTGATCAAGAAAATCAAGAATTGGGTCGCGAAAACAAAATACTAGTTTTGGATCAAGAAAAATCAAGAATTGGGTCGCGAAAACAAAAATATAGTTTTGGATCAAGAAAATAAAGAATTTGGTCGCGAGCACAAAAATCTAGTTTTGGATCAAGAAACTCAAGAATTTGGTCGCGAACACAAAAATCTAGTTTTGGATCAAGAAAATCAAGAATTTGGTCGGGATTACAAAAAACTAGTGTTGCATCAAGAAAATCAAGAATTGGGTCGCGAATTCAACGATCTAGTTTTGGATCAAGAAAATCAAGAATTTGGTCGCGAACACAAACATCTAGTTTTCGATCAGGAAAATCAAGAATTGGGTCCCGAAAACAAAAATCTAGTTTTGGATCATGAAAATCAAGAATTTGGTCGCGAATAGAAAAATCAAGTTTTGGATCAAGAAAATCAAGAATTGGGTCGCAAAAACAAAATACTAGTTTTGGATCAAGAAAATCAAGAATTTGGTCGCGAACACAAAAATCTAGTTTTGGATCAAGAAAATCAAGAATTGGGTCCCGAAAACAAAAATCTAGTTTTGGATCATGAAAACAAGAATTTGGTCGCGAATACAAAAATCTAGTTTTGGATCAAGAAAATCAAGAATTGGGTCGCGAATTCAAAAATCTAGTTTTGGATCAAGAAAATCAAGAATTTGGTCCCGAACACAAAAAACTAGTGTTGCATCAAGAAAATCAAGAATTTGGTCCCGAATACAAAAATCATGTTTTGGATCAAGAAAATCAAGAATTTGGTCGCGAATACAAAAATCTAGTTTTGGATCAAGAAAATAAAGAATTTGGTCGCGAACACAAAAATCTAGTTTTGGATCAAGAAACTCAAGAATTTGGTCGCGAACACAAAAATCTAGTTTTGGATCAAGAAAATCAAGAATTTGGTCGGGATTACAAAAAAGTAGTGTTGCATCAAGAAAATCAAGAATTGGGTCGCGAATTCAACAATCTAGTTTTGGATCAAGAAAATCAAGAATTTGGTCGCGAACACAAAAATCTAGTTTTCGATCAAGAAAATCAAGAATTGGGTCCCGAAAACAAAAATCTAGTTTTGGATCATGAAAATCAAGAATTTGGTCGCGAATAGAAAAATCAAATTTTGGATCAAGAAAATCAAGAATTGGGTCGCGAAAACAAAATACTAGTTTTGGATCAAGAAAATAAAGAATTTGGTCGCGAACACAAAAATCTAGTTTTCGATCAAGAAAATCAAGAATTGGGTCGCGAAAACAAAATACTAGTTTTGGATCTAGAAAATCAAGCATTTGGTCGCGAAGACAAAAATCTAGTTTTGCATCAAGAAAATCAAGAATTTGGTCGCGAAAACAAAAATCTAGTTTTGCATCAAGAAAATCAAGAATTTGGTCGCGAAAACAAAAATCTAGTTTTGGATCAAGAAAATCAAGAATTTGGTCGCGAACAAAACAATCTAGTTTTGGATCAAGAAAATAAAAAATTTGGTCGCGAACAAAAAAATCTAGTTTTGGATCAAGAAAATCAAGAATTTGGTCGCGAACACAAAAATCTAGTTCTCGATCAAGAAAATCAAGAATTTGGTCGCGAATAGAAAAATCTAGTTTTTGATCAAGAAAATCAAGAATTGGGTCGCGAAAACAAAATACTAGTTTTGGATCAAGAAAAATCAAGAATTGGGTCGCGAAAACAAAAATATAGTTTTGGATCAAGAAAATAAAGAATTTGGTCGCGAGCACAAAAATCTAGTTTTGGATCAAGAAACTCAAGAATTTGGTCGCGAACACAAAAATCTAGTTTTCGATCAAGAAAATCAAGAATTTGGTCGGGATTACAAAAAACTAGTGTTGCATCATGAAAATCAAGAATTGGGTCGCGAATTCAACGATCTAGTTTTGGATCAAGAAAATCAAGAATTTGGTCGCGAACACAAAAATCTAGTTTTCGATCAGGAAAATCAAGAATTGGGTCCCGAAAACAAAAATCTAGTTTTGGATCATGAAAATCAAGAATTTGGTCGCGAATAGAAAAATCAAGTTTTGGATCAAGAAAATCAAGAATTGGGTCGCGAAAACAAAATACTAGTTTTGGATCAAGAAAATCAAGAATTTGGTCCCGAACACAAAAATCTAGTTTTGGATCAAGAAAATCAAGAATTGGGTCGCGAATTCAAAAATCTAGTTTTGGATCAAGAAAATCAAGAATTTGGTCCCGAACACAAAAAACTAGTGTTGCATCAAGAAAATCAAGAATTGGGTCGCGAATTCAAAAATCTAGTTTTGGATCAAGAAAATCAAGAATTTGGTCGCGAAAACAAAAAACTAGTTTTGGATCAAGAAAATCAAGAATTTGGTCGCGAATACAAAAATCTAGTTTTGGATCAAGAAAATCAAGAATTTGGTCCCGAACACAAAAATCAAGTTTTGGATCAAGAAACTCAAGAATTTGGTCGCGAACACAAAAATCTAGTTTTGGATCAAGAAAATCAAGAATTTGGTCGGGATTACAAAAAACTAGTGTTGCATCAAGAAAATCAAGAATTGGGTCGCGAATTCAACAATCTAGTTTTGGATCAAGAAAATCATGAATTTGGTCGCGAACACAAAAATCTAGTTTTCGATCAAGAAAATCAAGAATTTGGTCCCGAACACAAAAAACTAGTGTTGCATCAAGAAAATCAAGAATTTGGTCCCGAATACAAAAATGTAGTTTTGGATCAAGAAAATCAATAATTGGGTCGCGAATACAAAAATCTAGTTTTGGATCAAGAAAATTAAGAATTTGGTCGCGAACACAAAAATCTAGTTTTGGATCAAGAAAATCAAGAATTGAGTCGCGAAAACAAAATACTAGTTTTGGATCTAGAAAATCAAGCATTTGGTCGCGAAGACAAAAATCTAGTTTTGCATCAAGAAAATCAAGAATTTGGTCGCGAAAACAAAAATCTAGTTTTGGATCAAGAAAATCAAGAATTTGGTCGCGAACAAAACAATCTAGTTTTGGATCAAGAAAATCAAGAATTTGGTCGCGAACACAAAAATCTAGTTTTTGATCAAGAAAATCAACAATTTGCTCGCGAAGAGAAAAATCTAGTTTTTGATCAAGAAAAAATCAAGAATTGGGTCGCGAAAACAAAAATCTAGTTATGGATCAAGAAAATCAAGAATTTGGTCGCGAACAAAACAATCTAGTTTTGGATCAAGAAAATCAAGAATTTGGTCACGAACACAAAAATCTAGTTTTTGATCAAGAAAATCAACAATTTGGTCGCGAATAGAAAAATCTAGTTTTTGATCAAGAAAAAATCAAGAATTGGGTCGCGAAAACAAAATACTAGTTTTGGATCAAGAAAATCAAGAATTGGGTCGCGAAAACAAAAATATAGTTTTGGATCAAGAAAATAAAAAATTTGGTCGCGAACAAAAAAATCTAGTTTTGGATCAAGAAAATCAAGAATTTGGTCGCGAACACAAAAATCTAGTTCTCGATCAAGAAAATCAAGAATTTGGTCGCGAATAGAAAAATCTAGTTTTTGATCAAGAAAATCAAGAATTGGGTCGCGAAAACAAAATACTAGTTTTGGATCAAGAAAAATCAAGAATTGGGTCGCGAAGACAAAAATATAGTTTTGGATCAAGAAAATAAAGAATTTGGTCGCGAGCACAAAAATCTAGTTTTGGATCAAGAAACTCAAGAATTTGGTCGCGACCACAAAAATCTAGTTTTGGATCAAGAAAATCAAGAATTTGGTCGGGATTACAAAAAACTAGTGTTGCATCAAGAAAATCAAGAATTGGGTCGCGAATTCAACGATCTAGTTTTGGATCAAGAAAATCAAGAATTTGGTCGCGAACACAAAAATCTAGTTTTCGATCAGGAAAATCAAGAATTGGGTCCCGAAAACAAAAATCTAGTTTTGGATCATGAAAATCAACAATTTGGTCGCGAATAGAAAAATCTAGTTTTTGATCAAGAAAAAATCAAGAATTGGGTCGCGAAAACAAAAATCTAGTTTTGGATCAAGAAAATCAAGAATTTGGTCGCGAACAAAACAATCTAGTTTTGGATCAAGAAAATCAAGAATTTGGTCGCGAACACAAAAATCTAGTTTTTGATCAAGAAAATCAACAATTTGGTCGCGAATAGAAAAATCTAGTTTTTGATCAAGAAAAAATCAAGAATTGGGTCGCGAAAACAAAATACTAGTTTTGGATCAAGAAAATCAAGAATTGGGTCGCGAAAACAAAAATATAGTTTTGGATCAAGAAAATAAAAAATTTGGTCGCGAACAAAAAAATCTAGTTTTGGATCAAGAAAATCAAGAATTTGGTCGCGAACACAAAAATCTAGTTTTGGATCATGAAAATCAAGAATTTGGTCGCGAATAGAAAAATCTAGTTTTTGATCAAGAAAATCAAGAATTGGGTCGCGAAAACAAAATACTAGTTTTGGATCAAGAAAATCAAGAATTGGGTCGCGAAAACAAAAATATAGTTTTGGATCAAGAAAATAAAAAATTTGGTCGCGAACAAAAAAATCTAGTTTTGGATCAAGAAAATCAAGAATTTGGTCGCGAACACAAAAATCTAGTTCTCGATCAAGAAAATCAAGAATTTGGTCGCGAATAGAAAAATCTAGTTTTTGATCAAGAAAAAATCAAGAATTGGGTCGCGAAAACAAAATACTAGTTTTGGATCAAAAAAATCAAGAATTGGGTCGCGAAAACAAAAATATAGTTTTGGATCAAGAAAATAAAAAATTTGGTCGCGAACAAAAAAATATAGTTTTGGATCAAGAAAATCAAGAATTTGGTCGCGAACACAAAAATCTAGTTCTCGATCAGGAAAATCAAGAATTTGGTCGCGAAAACAAAAATCTAGTTTTGGATCAAGAAAATCAAGAATTGGGTCGCGAAAACAAAATACTAGTTTTGGATCAAGAAAATCAAGAATTTGGTCGCGAACACAAAAATCTAGTTTTGGATCAAGAAAATCAAGAATTGGGTCCCGAAAACAAAAATCTAGTTTTGGATCATGAAAATCAAGAATTTGGTCGCGAATAGAAAAATCATGTTTTGGATCAAGAAAATCAAGAATTGGGTCGCGAAAACAAAATACTAGTTTTGGATCAAGAAAATCAAGAATTTGGTCGCGAGCACAAAAATCTAGTTTTGGATCAAGAAACTCAAGAATTTGGTCGCGAACACAAAAATCTAGTTTTGGATCAAGAAAATCAAGAATTTGGTCGGGATTACAAAAAACTAGTGTTGCATCAAGAAAATCAAGAATTGGGTCGCGAATTCAACAATCTAGTTTTGGATCAAGAAAATCAAGAATTTGGTCGCGAACACAAAAATCTAGTTTTGGATCAAGAAACTCAAGAATTTGGTCGCGAACACAAAAATCTAGTTTTGGATCAAGAAAATCAAGAATTTGGTCGGGATTACAAAAAACTAGTGTTGCATCAAGAAAATCAAGAATTGGGTCGCGAATTCAACAATCTAGTTTTGGATCAAGAAAATCAAGAATTTGGTCGCGAACACAAAAATCTAGTTTTCGATCAAGAAAATCAAGAATTGGGTCCCGAAAACAAAAATCTAGTTTTGGATCATGAAAATCAAGAATTTGGTCGCGAATAGAAAAATCAAATTTTGGATCAAGAAAATCAAGAATTGGGTCGCGAAAACAAAATACTAGTTTTGGATCAAGAAAATAAAGAATTTGGTCGCGAACACAAAAATCTAGTTTTCGATCAAGAAAATCAAGAATTGGGTCGCGAAAACAAAATACTAGTTTTGGATCTAGAAAATCAAGCATTTGGTCGCGAAGACAAAAATCTAGTTTTGCATCAAGAAAATCAAGAATTTGGTCGCGAAAACAAAAATCTAGTTTTGGATCAAGAAAATCAAGAATTTGGTTGCGAACAAAACAATCTAGTTTTGGATCAAGAAAATAAAAAATTTGGTCGCGAACAAAAAAATCTAGTTTTGGATCAAGAAAATCAAGAATTTGGTCGCGAACACAAAAATCTAGTTCTCGATCAAGAAAATCAAGAATTTGGTCGCGAATAGAAAAATCTAGTTTTTGATCAAGAAAATCAAGAATTGGGTCGCGAAAACAAAATACTAGTTTTGGATCAAGAAAAATCAAGAATTGGGTCGCGAAAACAAAAATATAGTTTTGGATCAAGAAAATAAAGAATTTGGTCGCGAGCACAAAAATCTAGTTTTGGATCAAGAAACTCAAGAATTTGGTCGCGAACACAAAAATCTAGTTTTGGATCAAGAAAATCAAGAATTTGGTCGGGATTACAAAAAACTAGTGTTGCATCATGAAAATCAAGAATTGGGTCGCGAATTCAACGATCTAGTTTTGGATCAAGAAAATCAAGAATTTGGTCGCGAACACAAAAATCTAGTTTTCGATCAGGAAAATCAAGAATTGGGTCCCGAAAACAAAAATCTAGTTTTGGATCATGAAAATCAAGAATTTGGTCGCGAATAGAAAATCAAGTTTTGGATCAAGAAAATCAAGAATTGGGTCGCGAAAACAAAATACTAGTTTTGGATCAAGAAAATCAAGAATTTGGTCGCGAACACAAAAATCTAGTTTTGGATCAAGAAAATCAAGAATTGGGTCGCGAACACAAAAATCTAGTTTTGGATCAAGAAACTCAAGAATTTGGTCGCGAACACAAAAATCTAGTTTTGGATCAAGAAAATCAAGAATTTGGTCGGGATTACAAAAAACTAGTGTTGCATCAAGAAAATCAAGAATTGGGTCGCGAATTCAACAATCTAGTTTTGGATCAAGAAAATCATGAATTTGGTCGCGAACACAAAAATCTAGTTTTCGATCAAGAAAATCAAGAATTTGGTCCCGAACACAAAAAACTAGTGTTGCATCAAGAAAATCAAGAATTTGGTCCCGAATACAAAAATGTAGTTTTGGATCAAGAAAATCAATAATTGGGTCGCGAATACAAAAATCTAGTTTTGGATCAAGAAAATTAAGAATTTGGTCGCGAACACAAAAATCTAGTTTTGGATCAAGAAAATCAAGAATTGAGTCGCGAAAACAAAATACTAGTTTTGGATCTAGAAAATCAAGCATTTGGTCGCGAAAACAAAAATCTAGTTTTGCATCAAGAAAATCAAGAATTTGGTCGCGAAAACAAAAATCTAGTTTTGGATCAAGAAAATCAAGAATTTGGTCGCGAACAAAACAATCTAGTTTTGGATCAAGAAAATCAAGAATTTGGTCGCGAACACAAAAATCTAGTTTTTGATCAAGAAAATCAACAATTTGGTCGCGAAGAGAAAAATCTAGTTTTTGATCAAGAAAAAATCAAGAATTGGGTCGCGAAAACAAAAATCTAGTTATGGATCAAGAAAATCAAGAATTTGGTCGCGAACAAAATAATCTAGTTTTGGATCAAGAAAATCAAGAATTTGGTCGCGAACACAAAAATCTAGTTTTTGATCAAGAAAATCAACAATTTGGTCGCGAATAGAAAAATCTAGTTTTTGATCAAGAAAAAATCAAGAATTGGGTCGCGAAAACAAAATACTAGTTTTGGATCAAGAAAATCAAGAATTGGGTCGCGAAAACAAAAATATAGTTTTGGATCAAGAAAATAAAAAATTTGCTCGCGAACAAAAAAATCAAGTTTTGGATCAAGAAAATCAAGAATTTGGTCGCGAACACAAAAATCTAGTTCTCGATCAAGAAAATCAAGAATTTGGTCGCGAATAGAAAAATCTAGTTTTTGATCAAGAAAATCAAGAATTGGGTCGCGAAAACAAAATACTAGTTTTGGATCAAGAAAAATCAAGAATTGGGTCGCGAAAACAAAAATATAGTTTTGGATCAAGAAAATAAAGAATTTGGTCGCGAGCACAAAAATCTAGTTTTGGATCAAGAAACTCAAGAATTTGGTCGCGACCACAAAAATCTAGTTTTGGATCAAGAAAATCAAGAATTTGGTCGGGATTACAAAAAACTAGTGTTGCATCAAGAAAATCAAGAATTGGGTCGCGAATTCAACGATCTAGTTTTGGATCAAGAAAATCAAGAATTTGGTCGCGAACACAAAAATCTAGTTTTCGATCAGGAAAATCAAGAATTGGGTCCCGAAAACAAAAATCTAGTTTTGGATCATGAAAATCAACAATTTGGTCGCGAATAGAAAAATCTAGTTTTTGATCAAGAAAAAATCAAGAATTGGGTCGCGAAAACAAAAATCTAGTTTTGGATCAAGAAAATCAAGAATTTGGTCGCGAACAAAACAATCTAGTTTTGGATCAAGAAAATCAAGAATTTGGTCGCGAACACAAAAATCTAGTTTTTGATCAAGAAAATCAACAATTTGGTCGCGAATAGAAAAATCTAGTTTTTGATCAAGAAAAAATCAAGAATTGGGTCGCGAAAACAAAATACTAGTTTTGGATCAAGAAAATCAAGAATTGGGTCGCGAAAACAAAAATATAGTTTTGGATCAAGAAAATAAAAAATTTGGTCGCGAACAAAAAAATCTAGTTTTGGATCAAGAAAATCAAGAATTTGGTCGCGAACACAAAAATCTAGTTTTGGATCATGAAAATCAAGAATTTGGTCGCGAATAGAAAAATCTAGTTTTTGATCAAGAAAATCAAGAATTGGGTCGCGAAAACAAAATACTAGTTTTGGATCAAGAAAATCAAGAATTGGGTCGCGAAAACAAAAATATAGTTTTGGATCAAGAAAATAAAAAATTTGGTCGCGAACAAAAAAATCTAGTTTTGGATCAAGAAAATCAAGAATTTGGTCGCGAACACAAAAATCTAGTTCTCGATCAAGAAAATCAAGAATTTGGTCGCGAATAGAAAAATCTAGTTTTTGATCAAGAAAAAATCAAGAATTGGGTCGCGAAAACAAAATACTAGTTTTGGATCAAGAAAATCAAGAATTGGGTCGCGAAAACAAAAATATAGTTTTGGATCAAGAAAATAAAAAATTTGGTCGCGAACAAAAAAATCTAGTTTTGGATCAAGAAAATCAAGAATTTGGTCGCGAACACAAAAATCTAGTTCTCGATCAGGAAAATCAAGAATTTGGTCGCGAAAACAAAAATCTAGTTTTGGATCAAGAAAATCAAGAATTTGGTCGCGAGCACAAAAATCTAGTTTTGGATCAAGAAACTCAAGAATTTGGTCGCGAACACAAAAATCTAGTTTTGGATCAAGAAAATCAAGAATTTGGTCGGGATTACAAAAAACTAGTGTTGCATCATGAAAATCAAGAATTGGGTCGCGAATTCAACGATCTAGTTTTGGATCAAGAAAATCAAGAATTTGGTCGCGAACACAAAAATCTAGTTTTCGATCAGGAAAATCAAGAATTGGGTCCCGAAAACAAAAATCTAGTTTTGGATCATGAAAATCAAGAATTTGGTCGCGAATAGAAAATCAAGTTTTGGATCAAGAAAATCAAGAATTGGGTCGCGAAAACAAAATACTAGTTTTGGATCAAGAAAATCAAGAATTTGGTCGCGAACACAAAAATCTAGTTTTGGATCAAGAAAATCAAGAATTGGGTCGCGAACACAAAAATCTAGTTTTGGATCAAGAAACTCAAGAATTTGGTCGCGAACACAAAAATCTAGTTTTGAATCAAGAAAATCAAGAATTTGGTCGGGATTACAAAAAACTAGTGTTGCATCAAGAAAATCAAGAATTGGGTCGCGAATTCAACAATCTAGTTTTGGATCAAGAAAATCATGAATTTGGTCGCGAACACAAAAATCTAGTTTTCGATCAAGAAAATCAAGAATTTGGTCCCGAACACAAAAAACTAGTGTTGCATCAAGAAAATCAAGAATTTGGTCCCGAATACAAAAATGTAGTTTTGGATCAAGAAAATCAATAATTGGGTCGCGAATACAAAAATCTAGTTTTGGATCAAGAAAATTAAGAATTTGGTCGCGAACACAAAAATCTAGTTTTGGATCAAGAAAATCAAGAATTGAGTCGCGAAAACAAAATACTAGTTTTGGATCTAGAAAATCAAGCATTTGGTCGCGAAAACAAAAATCTAGTTTTGCATCAAGAAAATCAAGAATTTGGTCGCGAAAACAAAAATCTAGTTTTGGATCAAGAAAATCAAGAATTTGGTCGCGAACAAAACAATCTAGTTTTGGATCAAGAAAATCAAGAATTTGGTCGCGAACACAAAAATCTAGTTTTTGATCGAGAAAATCAACAATTTGGTCGCGAAGAGAAAAATCTAGTTTTTGATCAAGAAAAAATCAAGAATTGGGTCGCGAAAACAAAAATCTAGTTATGGATCAAGAAAATCAAGAATTTGGTCGCGAACAAAATAATCTAGTTTTGGATCAAGAAAATCAAGAATTTGGTCGCGAACACAAAAATCTAGTTTTTGATCAAGAAAATCAACAATTTGGTCGCGAATAGAAAAATCTAGTTTTTGATCAAGAAAAAATCAAGAATTGGGTCGCGAAAACAAAATACTAGTTTTGGATCAAGAAAATCAAGAATTGGGTCGCGAAAACAAAAATATAGTTTTGGATCAAGAAAATAAAAAATTTGCTCGCGAACAAAAAAATCAAGTTTTGGATCAAGAAAATCAAGAATTTGGTCGCGAACACAAAAATCTAGTTCTCGATCAAGAAAATCAAGAATTTGGTCGCGAATAGAAAAATCTAGTTTTTGATCAAGAAAATCAAGAATTGGGTCGCGAAAACAAAATACTAGTTTTGGATCAAGAAAAATCAAGAATTGGGTCGCGAAAACAAAAATATAGTTTTGGATCAAGAAAATAAAGAATTTGGTCGCGAGCACAAAAATCTAGTTTTGGATCAAGAAACTCAAGAATTTGGTCGCGACCACAAAAATCTAGTTTTGGATCAAGAAAATCAAGAATTTGGTCGGGATTACAAAAAACTAGTGTTGCATCAAGAAAATCAAGAATTGGGTCGCGAATTCAACGATCTAGTTTTGGATCAAGAAAATCAAGAATTTGGTCGCGAACACAAAAATCTAGTTTTCGATCAGGAAAATCAAGAATTGGGTCCCGAAAACAAAAATCTAGTTTTGGATCATGAAAATCAACAATTTGGTCGCGAATAGAAAAATCTAGTTTTTGATCAAGAAAAAATCAAGAATTGGGTCGCGAAAACAAAAATCTAGTTTTGGATCAAGAAAATCAAGAATTTGGTCGCGAACAAAACAATCTAGTTTTGGATCAAGAAAATCAAGAATTTGGTCGCGAACACAAAAATCTAGTTTTTGATCAAGAAAATCAACAATTTGGTCGCGAATAGAAAAATCTAGTTTTTGATCAAGAAAAAATCAAGAATTGGGTCGCGAAAACAAAATACTAGTTTTGGATCAAGAAAATCAAGAATTGGGTCGCGAAAACAAAAATATAGTTTTGGATCAAGAAAATAAAAAATTTGGTCGCGAACAAAAAAATCTAGTTTTGGATCAAGAAAATCAAGAATTTGGTCGCGAACACAAAAATCTAGTTTTGGATCATGAAAATCAAGAATTTGGTCGCGAATAGAAAAATCTAGTTTTTGATCAAGAAAATCAAGAATTGGGTCGCGAAAACAAAATACTAGTTTTGGATCAAGAAAATCAAGAATTGGGTCGCGAAAACAAAAATATAGTTTTGGATCAAGAAAATAAAAAATTTGGTCGCGAACAAAAAAATCTAGTTTTGGATCAAGAAAATCAAGAATTTGGTCGCGAACACAAAAATCTAGTTCTCGATCAAGAAAATCAAGAATTTGGTCGCGCATAGAAAAATCTAGTTTTTGATCAAGAAAAAATCAAGAATTGGGTCGCGAAAACAAAATACTAGTTTTGGATCAAGAAAATCAAGAATTGGGTCGCGAAAACAAAAATATAGTTTTGGATCAAGAAAATAAAAAATTTGGTCGCGAACAAAAAAATCTAGTTTTGGATCAAGAAAATCAAGAATTTGGTCGCGAACACAAAAATCTAGTTCTCGATCAGGAAAATCAAGAATTTGGTCGCGAAAACAAAAATCTAGTTTTGGATCATGAAAATCAAGAATTTGGTCGCGAATAGAAAAATCAAGTTTTGGATCAAGAAAATCAAGAATTGGGTCGCGAAAACAAAATACTAGTTTTGGATCAAGAAAATCAAGAATTTGGTCGCGAACACAAAAATCTAGTGTTGCATCAAGAAAATCAAGAATTGGGTCGCGAATTCAACAATCTAGTTTTGGATCAAGAAAATCAAGAATTCGGTCGCGAACACAAAAATCTAGTTTTCGATCAGGAAAATAAAGAATTGGGTCCCGAAAACAAAAATCTAGTTTTGGATCATGAAAATCAAGAATTTGGTCGCGAATAGAAAAATCAAGTTTTGGATCAAGAAAATCAAGAATTGGGTCGCGAAAACAAAATACTAGTTTTGGATCAAGAAAATCAAGAATTTGGTCGCGAACACAAAAATCTAGTTTTGGATCAAGAAAATCAAGAATTGGGTCCCGAAAACAAAAATCTAGTTTTGGATCATGAAAATCAAGAATTTGGTCGCGAATACAAAAATCTAGTTTTGGATCAAGAAAATCAAGAATTGGGTCGCGAATTCAAAAATCTAGTTTTGGATCAAGAAAATCAAGAATTTGGTCCCGAACACAAAAAACTAGTGTTGTATCAAGAAAATCAAGAATTTGGTACCGAATACAAAAATGTAGTTTTGGATCAAGAAAATCAAGAATTTGGTCGCGAATACAAAAATCTAGTTTTGGATCAAGAAAATAAAGAATTTGGTCGCGAACACAAAAATCTAGTTTTGGATCAAGAAACTCAAGAATTTGGTCGCGAACACAAAAATCTAGTTTTGGATCAAGAAAATCAAGAATTTGGTCGGGATTACAAAAAACTAGTGTTGCATCAAGAAAATCAAGAATTGGGTCGCGAATTCAACAATCTAGTTTTGGATCAAGAAAATCAAGAATTTGGTCGCGAACACAAAAATCTAGTTTTCGATCAGGAAAATAAAGAATTGGGTCCCGAAAACAAAAATCTAGTTTTGGATCATGAAAATCAAGAATTTGGTCGCGAATAGAAAAATCAAGTTTTGGATCAAGAAAATCAAGAATTGGGTCGCGAAAACAAAATACTAGTTTTGGATCAAGAAAATCAAGAATTTGGTCGCGAACACAAAAATCTAGTTTTGGATCAAGAAAATCAAGAATTGGGTCCCGAAAACAAAAATCTAGTTTTGGATCATGAAAATCAAGAATTTGGTCGCGAATACAAAAATCTAGTTTTGGATCAAGAAAATCAAGAATTGGGTCGCGAATTCAAAAATCTAGTTTTGGATCAAGAAAATCAAGAATTTGGTCCCGAACACAAAAAACTAGTGTTGTATCAAGAAAATCAAGAATTTGGTACCGAATACAAAAATGTAGTTTTGGATCAAGAAAATCAAGAATTTGGTCGCGAATACAAAAATCTAGTTTTGGATCAAGAAAATCAAGAATTGGGTCGCGAATTCAACAATCTAGTTTTGGATCAAGAAAATCAAGAATTGGGTCGCGAACACAAAAATCTAGTTTTCGATCAAGAAAATCAAGAATTTGGTCCCGAACACAAAAAACTAGTGTTGCATCAAGAAAATCAAGAATTTGGTCCCGAATACAAAAATGTAGTTTTGGATCAAGAAAATCAAGAATTGGGTCGCGAATTCAACAATCTAGTTTTGGATCAAGAAAATCAAGAATTTGGTCGCGAATAGAAAAATCAATTTTTGGATCAAGAAAATCAAGAATTAGGTCGCGAAAACAAAATACTAGTTTTGGATCAAGAAAATCAAGAATTTGGTCGGGATTACAAAAAACTAGTGTTGCATCAAGAAAATCAAGAATTTGGTCGCGAATTCAACAATCTAGTTTTGGATCAAGAAAATCAAGAATTTGGTCGCGAACAAAACAATCTAGTTTTGGATCAAGAAAATCAAGAATTTGGTCGCGAACACAAAAATCTAGTTTTGGATCAAGAAACTCAAGAATTTGGTCGCGAACACAAAAATCTAGTTTTGGATCAAGAAAATCAAGAATTTGGTCGGGATTACAAAAAACTAGTGTTGCATCAAGAAAATCAAGAATTGGGTCGCGAATTCAACAATCTAGTTTTGGATCAAGAAAATCAAGAATTTGGTCGCGAACACAAACATCTAGTTTCGATCAGGAAAATCAAGAATTGGGTCCCGAAAACAAAAATCTAGTTTTGGATCATGAAAATCAAGAATTTGGTCGCGAATAGAAAAATCAAATTTTGGATCAAGAAAATCAAGAATTGGGTCGCGAAAACAAAATACTAGTTTTGGATCAAGAAAATAAAGAATTTGGTCGCGAACACAAAAATCTAGTTTTCGATCAAGAAAATCAAGAATTGGGTCGCGAAAACAAAATACTAGTTTTGGATCTAGAAAATCAAGCATTTGGTCGCGAAGACAAAAATCTAGTTTTGCATCAAGAAAATCAAGAATTTGGTCGCGAAAACAAAAATCTAGTTTTGGATCAAGAAAATCAAGAATTTGGTCGCGAACAAAACAATCTAGTTTTGGATCAAGAAAATCAAGAATTTGGTCGCGAACACAAAAATCTAGTTTTCGATCATGAAAATCAAGAATTTGGTCGCGAATAGAAAAATCTAGTTTTTGATCAAGAAAAAATCAAGAATTGGGTCGCGAAACCAAAATACTAGTTTTGGATCAAGAAAATTAAGAATTGGGTCGCGAAAACAAAAATATAGTTTTGGATCAAGAAAATAAAAAATTTGGTCGCGAACAAAAAAATCTAGTTTTGGATCAAGAAAATCAAGAATTGGGTCGCGAAAACAAAAATATAGTTTTGGATCATGAAAATCAAGAATTTGGTCGCGAATACAAAAATCTAGTTTTGGATCAAGAAAATCAAGAATTGGGTCGCGAATTCAAAAATCTAGTTTTGGATCAAGAAAATCAAGAATTTGGTCCCGAACACAAAAAACTAGTGTTGCATCAAGAAAATCAAGAATTTGGTCCCGTATACAAAAATGTAGTTTTGGATCAAGAAAATCAAGAATTTGGTCGCGAAAACAAAAAACTAGTTTTGGATCAAGAAAATCAAGAATTGGGTCGCGAATTCAACAATCTAGTTTTGGATCAAGAAAATCAAGAATTGGGTCCCGAAAACAAAAATCTAGTTTTGGATCATGAAAATCAAGAATTTCGTCGCGAATACAACAATATAGTTTTGGATCATGAAAATCAAGAATTTCGTCGCGAATACAAAAATCTAATTTTGGATCAAGAAAATCAAGAATTGGGTCGCGAATTCAAAAATCTAGTTTTGGATCAAGAAAATCAAGAATTTGGTCCCGAACACAAAAAACTAGTGTTGCATCAAGAAAATCAAGAATTTGGTCCCGAATACAAAAATGTAGTTTTGGATCAAGAAAATCAAGAATTTGGTCGCGAAAACAAAAAACTAGTTTTGGATCAAGAAAATCAAGAATTGGGTCGCGAATTCAAAATCTAGTTTTGGATCAAGAAAATCAAGAATTTGGTCGCGAACACAAAAATCTAGTTTTCGATCAAGAAAATCAAGAATTGGGTCCCGAAAACAAAAATCTAGTTTTGGATCATGAAAATCAAGAATTTGGTCGCGAATAGAAAAATCAAATTTCGGATCAAGAAAATCAAGAATTGGGTCGCGAAAACAAAATACTAGTTTTGGATCAAGAAAATAAAGAATTTGGTCGCGAACACAAAAATCTAGTTTTCGATCAAGAAAATCAAGAATTGGGTCGCGAAAACAAAATACTAGTTTTGGATCTAGAAAATCAAGCATTTGGTGCGAAGACAAAAATCTAGTTTTGCATCAAGAAAATCAAGAATTTGGTCGCGAAAACAAAAAACTAGTTTTGGATCAAGAAAATCAAGAATTGGGTCGCGAATTCAACAATCTAGTTTTGGATCAAGAAAATCAAGAATTGGGTCCCGAAAACAAAAATCTAGTTTTGGATCATGAAAATCAAGAATTTCGTCGCGAATACAACAATATAGTTTTGGATCATGAAAATCAAGAATTTCGTCGCGAATACAAAAATCTAATTTTGGATCAAGAAAATCAAGAATTGGGTCGCGAATTCAAAAATCTAGTTTTGGATCAAGAAAATCAAGAATTTGGTCCCGAACACAAAAAACTAGTGTTGCATCAAGAAAATCAAGAATTTGGTCCCGAATACAAAAATGTAGTTTTGGATCAAGAAAATCAAGAATTTGGTCGCGAAAACAAAAAACTAGTTTTGGATCAAGAAAATCAAGAATTGGGTCGCGAATTCAAAATCTAGTTTTGGATCAAGAAAATCAAGAATTTGGTCGCGAACACAAAAATCTAGTTTTCGATCAAGAAAATCAAGAATTGGGTCCCGAAAACAAAAATCTAGTTTTGGATCATGAAAATCAAGAATTTGGTCGCGAATAGAAAAATCAAATTTCGGATCAAGAAAATCAAGAATTGGGTCGCGAAAACAAAATACTAGTTTTGGATCAAGAAAATAAAGAATTTGGTCGCGAACACAAAAATCTAGTTTTCGATCAAGAAAATCAAGAATTGGGTCGCGAAAACAAAATACTAGTTTTGGATCTAGAAAATCAAGCATTTGGTGCGAAGACAAAAATCTAGTTTTGCATCAAGAAAATCAAGAATTTGGTCGCGAAAACAAAAATCTAGTTTTGGATCAAGAAAATCAAGAATTTGGTCGCGAACAAAACAATCTAGTTTTGGATCAAGAAAATCAAGAATTTGGTCGCGAACACAAAAATCTAGTTTTCGATCAAGAAAATCAAGAATTTGGTCGCGAACACAAAAATCTAGTTTTTGATCAAGAAAAAATCAAGAATTGGGTCGCGAAACCAAAATACTAGTTTTGGATCAAGAAAATCAAGAATTTGGTCGCGAAAACAAAAATATAGTTTTGGATCAAGAAAATAAAAAATTTGGTCGCGAACAAAAAAATCTAGTTTTGGATCAAGAAAATCAAGAATTTGGTCGCGAACACAAAAATATAGTTTTGGATCATGAAAATCAAGAATTTGGTCGCGAATAGAAAAATCTAGTTTTTGATCAAGAAAATCAAGAATTGGGTCGCGAAAACAAAATACTAGTTTTGGATCAAGAAAAATCAAGAATTGGGTCGCGAAAACAAAAATATAGTTTTGGATCAAGAAAATAAAGAATTTGGTCGCGAACACAAAAATCTAGTTTTCGATCAAGAAAATCAAGAATTGGGTCGCGAAAACAAAATACTAGTTTTGGATCAAGAAAATCAAGAATTGGGTCGCGAATTCAAAAATCTAGTTTTGGATTAAGAAAGTATAGAATTTGGTCGCGAACACAAAAATCTAGTTTTGGATCAAGAAACTCAAGAATTTGGTCGCGAACACAAAAATCTAGTTTTGGATCAAGAAAATCAAGAATTTGGTCGGGATTACAAAAAATTAGTGTTGCATCAAGAAAATCAAGAATTGGGTCGCGAATTCAACAATCTAGTTTTGGATCAAGAAAATCAAGAATTGGGTCGCGAATTCAAAAATCTAGTTTTGGATCAAGAAAATCAAGAATTTGGTCCCGAACACAAAAAACTAGTGTTGCATCAAGAAAATCAAGAATTTGGTCCCGAATACAAAAATGTAGTTTTGGATCAAGAAAATCAAGAATTTGGTCGCGAAAACAAAAAACTAGTTTTGGATCAAGAAAATCAAGAATTGGGTCGCGAATTCAACAATCTAGTTTTGGATCAAGAAAATCAAGAATTGGGTCCCGAAAACAAAAATCTAGTTTTGGATCATGAAAATCAAGAATTGGGTCGCGAATTCAACAATCTAGTTTTGGATCAAGAAAATCAAGAATTGGGTCCCGAAAACAAAAATCTAGTTTTGGATCATGAAAATCAAGAATTTCGTCGCGAATACAACAATATAGTTTTGGATCATGAAAATCAAGAATTTCGTCGCGAATACAAAAATCTAATTTTGGATCAAGAAAATCAAGAATTGGGTCGCGAATTCAAAAATCTAGTTTTGGATCAAGAAAATCAAGAATTTGGTCCCGAACACAAAAAACTAGTGTTGCATCAAGAAAATCAAGAATTTGGTCCCGAATACAAAAATGTAGTTTTGGATCAAGAAAATCAAGAATTTGGTCGCGAATACAAAAATCTAGTTTTGGATCAAGAAAATAAAGAATTTGGTCGCGAACACAAAAATCTAGTTTTGGATCAAGAAACTCAAGAATTTGGTCACGAACACAAAAATCTAGTTTTGGATCAAGAAAATCAAGAATTGGGTCGCGAAAACAAAAATATAGTTTTGGATCATGAAAATCAAGAATTTGGTCGCGAATACAAAAATCTAGTTTTGGATCAAGAAAATCAAGAATTGGGTCGCGAATTCAAAAATCTAGTTTTGGATCAAGAAAATCAAGAATTTGGTCCCGAACACAAAAAACTAGTGTTGCATCAAGAAAATCAAGAATTTGGTCCCGTATACAAAAATGTAGTTTTGGATCAAGAAAATCAAGAATTTGGTCGCGAAAACAAAAAACTAGTTTTGGATCAAGAAAATCAAGAATTGGGTCGCGAATTCAACAATCTAGTTTTGGATCAAGAAAATCAAGAATTGGGTCCCGAAAACAAAAATCTAGTTTTGGATCATGAAAATCAAGAATTTCGTCGCGAATACAACAATATAGTTTTGGATCATGAAAATCAAGAATTTCGTCGCGAATACAAAAATCTAATTTTGGATCAAGAAAATCAAGAATTGGGTCGCGAATTCAAAAATCTAGTTTTGGATCAAGAAAATCAAGAATTTGGTCCCGAACACAAAAAACTAGTGTTGCATCAAGAAAATCAAGAATTTGGTCCCGAATACAAAAATGTAGTTTTGGATCAAGAAAATCAAGAATTTGGTCGCGAAAACAAAAAACTAGTTTTGGATCAAGAAAATCAAGAATTGGGTCGCGAATTCAAAATCTAGTTTTGGATCAAGAAAATCAAGAATTTGGTCGCGAACACAAAAATCTAGTTTTCGATCAAGAAAATCAAGAATTGGGTCCCGAAAACAAAAATCTAGTTTTGGATCATGAAAATCAAGAATTTGGTCGCGAATAGAAAAATCAAATTTCGGATCAAGAAAATCAAGAATTGGGTCGCGAAAACAAAATACTAGTTTTGGATCAAGAAAATAAAGAATTTGGTCGCGAACACAAAAATCTAGTTTTCGATCAAGAAAATCAAGAATTGGGTCGCGAAAACAAAATACTAGTTTTGGATCTAGAAAATCAAGCATTTGGTGCGAAGACAAAAATCTAGTTTTGCATCAAGAAAATCAAGAATTTGGTCGCGAAAACAAAAAACTAGTTTTGGATCAAGAAAATCAAGAATTGGGTCGCGAATTCAACAATCTAGTTTTGGATCAAGAAAATCAAGAATTGGGTCCCGAAAACAAAAATCTAGTTTTGGATCATGAAAATCAAGAATTTCGTCGCGAATACAACAATATAGTTTTGGATCATGAAAATCAAGAATTTCGTCGCGAATACAAAAATCTAATTTTGGATCAAGAAAATCAAGAATTGGGTCGCGAATTCAAAAATCTAGTTTTGGATCAAGAAAATCAAGAATTTGGTCCCGAACACAAAAAACTAGTGTTGCATCAAGAAAATCAAGAATTTGGTCCCGAATACAAAAATGTAGTTTTGGATCAAGAAAATCAAGAATTTGGTCGCGAAAACAAAAAACTAGTTTTGGATCAAGAAAATCAAGAATTGGGTCGCGAATTCAAAATCTAGTTTTGGATCAAGAAAATCAAGAATTTGGTCGCGAACACAAAAATCTAGTTTTCGATCAAGAAAATCAAGAATTGGGTCCCGAAAACAAAAATCTAGTTTTGGATCATGAAAATCAAGAATTTGGTCGCGAATAGAAAAATCAAATTTCGGATCAAGAAAATCAAGAATTGGGTCGCGAAAACAAAATACTAGTTTTGGATCAAGAAAATAAAGAATTTGGTCGCGAACACAAAAATCTAGTTTTCGATCAAGAAAATCAAGAATTGGGTCGCGAAAACAAAATACTAGTTTTGGATCTAGAAAATCAAGCATTTGGTGCGAAGACAAAAATCTAGTTTTGCATCAAGAAAATCAAGAATTTGGTCGCGAAAACAAAAATCTAGTTTTGGATCAAAAAAATCAAGAATTTGGTCGCGAACAAAACAATCTAGTTTTGGATCAAGAAAATCAAGAATTTGTCGCGAACACAAAAATCTAGTTTTCGATCAAGAAAATCAAGAATTTGGTCGCGAACACAAAAATCTAGTTTTTGATCAAGAAAAAATCAAGAATTGGGTCGCGAAACCAAAATACTAGTTTTGGATCAAGAAAATCAAGAATTTGGTCGCGAAAACAAAAATATAGTTTTGGATCAAGAAAATAAAAAATTTGGTCGCGAACAAAAAAATCTAGTTTTGGATCAAGAAAATCAAGAATTTGGTCGCGAACACAAAAATATAGTTTTGGATCATGAAAATCAAGAATTTGGTCGCGAATAGAAAAATCTAGTTTTTGATCAAGAAAATCAAGAATTGGGTCGCGAAAACAAAATACTAGTTTTGGATCAAGAAAAATCAAGAATTGGGTCGCGAAAACAAAAATATAGTTTTGGATCAAGAAAATAAAGAATTTGGTCGCGAACACAAAAATCTAGTTTTCGATCAAGAAAATCAAGAATTGGGTCGCGAAAACAAAATACTAGTTTTGGATCAAGAAAATCAAGAATTGGGTCGCGAATTCAAAAATCTAGTTTTGGATTAAGAAAGTATAGAATTTGGTCGCGAACACAAAAATCTAGTTTTGGATCAAGAAACTCAAGAATTTGGTCGCGAACACAAAAATCTAGTTTTGGATCAAGAAAATCAAGAATTTGGTCGGGATTACAAAAAACTAGTGTTGCATCAAGAAAATCAAGAATTGGGTCGCGAATTCAACAATCTAGTTTTGGATCAAGAAAATCAAGAATTGGGTCGCGAATTCAAAAATCTAGTTTTGGATCAAGAAAATCAAGAATTTGGTCCCGAACACAAAAAACTAGTGTTGCATCAAGAAAATCAAGAATTTGGTCCCGAATACAAAAATGTAGTTTTGGATCAAGAAAATCAAGAATTTGGTCGCGAAAACAAAAAACTAGTTTTGGATCAAGAAAATCAAGAATTGGGTCGCGAATTCAACAATCTAGTTTTGGATCAAGAAAATCAAGAATTGGGTCCCGAAAACAAAAATCTAGTTTTGGATCATGAAAATCAAGAATTGGGTCGCGAATTCAACAATCTAGTTTTGGATCAAGAAAATCAAGAATTGGGTCCCGAAAACAAAAATCTAGTTTTGGATCATGAAAATCAAGAATTTCGTCGCGAATACAACAATATAGTTTTGGATCATGAAAATCAAGAATTTCGTCGCGAATACAAAAATCTAATTTTGGATCAAGAAAATCAAGAATTGGGTCGCGAATTCAAAAATCTAGTTTTGGATCAAGAAAATCAAGAATTTGGTCCCGAACACAAAAAACTAGTGTTGCATCAAGAAAATCAAGAATTTGGTCCCGAATACAAAAATGTAGTTTTGGATCAAGAAAATCAAGAATTTGGTCGCGAAAACAAAAAACTAGTTTTGGATCAAGAAAATCAAGAATTGGGTCGCGAATTCAAAATCTAGTTTTGGATCAAGAAAATCAAGAATTTGGTCGCGAACACAAAAATCTAGTTTTCGATCAAGAAAATCAAGAATTGGGTCCCGAAAACAAAAATCTAGTTTTGGATCATGAAAATCAAGAATTTGGTCGTGAATAGAAAAATCAAATTTTGGATCAAGAAAATCAAGAATTGGGTCGCGAAAACAAAATACTAGTTTTGGATCAAGAAAATAAAGAATTTGGTCGCGAACACAAAAATCTAGTTTTCGATCAAGAAAATCAAGAATTGGGTCGGGAAAACAAAATACTAGTTTTGGATCTAGAAAATCAAGCATTTGGTGCGAAGGCAAAAATCTAGTTTTGCATCAAGAAAATCAAGAATTTGGTCGCGAAAACAAAAATCTAGTTTTGGATCAAGAAAATCAAGAATTTGGTCGCGAACACAAAAATCTAGTTTTTGATCAAGAAAATCAACAATTTGGTCGCGAATAGAAAAATCTAGTTTTTGATCAAGAAAAAATCAAGAATTGGGTCGCGAAAACAAAATACTAGTTTTGGATCAAGAAAATCAAGAATTGGGTCGCGAAAACAAAAATATAGTTTTGGATCAAGAAAATAAAAAATTTGGTCGCGAACAAAAAAATCTAGTTTTGGATCAAGAAAATCAAGAATTTGGTCGCGAACACAAAAATCTAGTTCTCGATCAAGAAAATCAAGAATTTGGTCGGGAATAGAAAAATCTAGTTTTTGATCAAGAAAAAATCAAGAATTGGGTCGCGAAAACAAAATACTAGTTTTGGATCAAGAAAATCAAGAATTGGGTCGCGAAAACAAAAATATAGTTTTGGATCAAGAAAATAAAAAATTTGGTCGCGAACAAAAAAATCTAGTTTTGGATCAAGAAAATCAAGAATTTGGTCGCGAACACAAAAATCTAGTTCTCGATCAGGAAAATCAAGAATTTGGTCGCGAAAACAAAAATCTAGTTTTGGATCATGAAAATCAAGAATTTGGTCGCGAATAGAAAAATCAAGTTTTGGATCAAGAAAATCAAGAATTGGGTCGCGAAAACAAAATACAAGTTTTGGATCAAGAAAATCAAGAATTTGGTCGCGAACACAAAAATCTAGTTTTGGATCAAGAAAATCAAGAATTGGGTCCCGAAAACAAAAATCTAGTTTTGGATCATGAAAATCAAGAATTTGGTCGCGAATAGAAAAATCAAGTTTTGGATCAAGAAAATCAAGAATTGGGTCGCGAAAACAAAATACTAGTTTTGGATCAAGAAAATCAAGAATTTGGTCGCGAGCACAAAAATCTAGTTTTGGATCAAGAAACTCAAGAATTTGGTCGCGAACACAAAAATCTAGTTTTGGATCAAGAAAATCAAGAATTTGGTCGGGATTACAAAAAACTAGTGTTGCATCAAGAAAATCAAGAATTGGGTCGCGAATTCAACAATCTAGTTTTGGATCAAGAAAATCAAGAATTTGGTCGCGAACACAAAAATCTAGTTTTCGATCAGGAAAATAAAGAATTGGGTCCCGAAAACAAAAATCTAGTTTTGGATCATGAAAATCAAGAATTTGGTCGCGAATAGAAAAATCAAGTTTTGGATCAAGAAAATCAAGAATTGGGTCGCGAAAACAAAATACTAGTTTTGGATCAAGAAAATCAAGAATTTGGTCGCGAACACAAAAATCTAGTTTTGGATCAAGAAAATCAAGAATTGGGTCCCGAAAACAAAAATCTAGTTTTGGATCATGAAAATCAAGAATTTGGTCGCGAATACAAAAATCTAGTTTTGGATCAAGAAAATAAAGAATTTGGTCGCGAACACAAAAATCTAGTTTTGGATCAAGAAACTCAAGAATTTGGTCGCGAACACAAAAATCTAGTTTTGGATCAAGAAAATCAAGAATTTGGTCGGGATTACAAAAAACTAGTGTTGCATCAAGAAAATCAAGAATTGGGTCGCGAATTCAACAATCTAGTTTTGGATCAAGAAAATCAAGAATTGGGTCGCGAACACAAAAATCTAGTTTTCGATCAAGAAAATCAAGAATTTGGTCCCGAACACAAAAAACTAGTGTTGCATCAAGAAAATCAAGAATTTGGTCCCGAATACAAAAATGTAGTTTTGGATCAAGAAAATCAAGAATTGGGTCGCGAATTCAACAATCTAGTTTTGGATCAAGAAAATCAAGAATTTGGTCGCGAATAGAAAAATTAATTTTTGGATCAAGAAAATCAAGAATTAGGTCGCGAAAACAAAATACTAGTTTTGGATCAAGAAAATCAAGAATTTGGTCGGGATTACAAAAAACTAGTGTTGCATCAAGAAAATCAAGAATTTGGTCGCGAATTCAACAATCTAGTTTTGGATCAAGAAAATCAAGAATTTGGTCGCGAACAAAACAATCTAGTTTTGGATCAAGAAAATCAAGAATTTGGTCGCGAACACAAAAATCTAGTTTTGGATCAAGAAACTCAAGAATTTGGTCGCGAACACAAAAATCTAGTTTTGGATCAAGAAAATCAAGAATTTGGTCGGGATTACAAAAAACTAGTGTTGCATCAAGAAAATCAAGAATTGGGTCGCGAATTCAACAATCTAGTTTTGGATCAAGAAAATCAAGAATTTGGTCGCGAACACAAACATCTAGTTTTCGATCAGGAAAATCAAGAATTGGGTCCCGAAAACAAAAATCTAGTTTTGGATCATGAAAATCAAGAATTTGGTCGCGAATAGAAAAATCAAATTTTGGATCAAGAAAATCAAGAATTGGGTCGCGAAAACAAAATACTAGTTTTGGATCAAGAAAATAAAGAATTTGGTCGCGAACACAAAAATCTAGTTTTCGATCAAGAAAATCAAGAATTGGGTCGCGAAAACAAAATACTAGTTTTGGATCTAGAAAATCAAGCATTTGGTCGCGAAAACAAAAATCTAGTTTTGGATCATGAAAATCAAGAATTTGGTCGCGAATAGAAAAATCAAGTTTTGGATCAAGAAAATCAAGAATTGGGTCGCGAAAACAAAATACAAGTTTTGGATCAAGAAAATCAAGAATTTGGTCGCGAACACAAAAATCTAGTTTTGGATCAAGAAAATCAAGAATTGGGTCCCGAAAACAAAAATCTAGTTTTGGATCATGAAAATCAAGAATTTGGTCGCGAATAGAAAAATCAAGTTTTGGATCAAGAAAATCAAGAATTGGGTCGCGAAAACAAAATACTAGTTTTGGATCAAGAAAATCAAGAATTTGGTCGCGAGCACAAAAATCTAGTTTTGGATCAAGAAACTCAAGAATTTGGTCGCGAACACAAAAATCTAGTTTTGGATCAAGAAAATCAAGAATTTGGTCGGGATTACAAAAAACTAGTGTTGCATCAAGAAAATCAAGAATTGGGTCGCGAATTCAACAATCTAGTTTTGGATCAAGAAAATCAAGAATTTGGTCGCGAACACAAAAATCTAGTTTTCGATCAGGAAAATAAAGAATTGGGTCCCGAAAACAAAAATCTAGTTTTGGATCATGAAAATCAAGAATTTGGTCGCGAATAGAAAAATCAAGTTTTGGATCAAGAAAATCAAGAATTGGGTCGCGAAAACAAAATACTAGTTTTGGATCAAGAAAATCAAGAATTTGGTCGCGAACACAAAAATCTAGTTTTGGATCAAGAAAATCAAGAATTGGGTCCCGAAAACAAAAATCTAGTTTTGGATCATGAAAATCAAGAATTTGGTCGCGAATACAAAAATCTAGTTTTGGATCAAGAAAATAAAGAATTTGGTCGCGAACACAAAAATCTAGTTTTGGATCAAGAAACTCAAGAATTTGGTCGCGAACACAAAAATCTAGTTTTGGATCAAGAAAATCAAGAATTTGGTCGGGATTACAAAAAACTAGTGTTGCATCAAGAAAATCAAGAATTGGGTCGCGAATTCAACAATCTAGTTTTGGATCAAGAAAATCAAGAATTGGGTCGCGAACACAAAAATCTAGTTTTCGATCAAGAAAATCAAGAATTTGGTCCCGAACACAAAAAACTAGTGTTGCATCAAGAAAATCAAGAATTTGGTCCCGAATACAAAAATGTAGTTTTGGATCAAGAAAATCAAGAATTGGGTCGCGAATTCAACAATCTAGTTTTGGATCAAGAAAATCAAGAATTTGGTCGCGAATAGAAAAATTAATTTTTGGATCAAGAAAATCAAGAATTAGGTCGCGAAAACAAAATACTAGTTTTGGATCAAGAAAATCAAGAATTTGGTCGGGATTACAAAAAACTAGTGTTGCATCAAGAAAATCAAGAATTTGGTCGCGAATTCAACAATCTAGTTTTGGATCAAGAAAATCAAGAATTTGGTCGCGAACAAAACAATCTAGTTTTGGATCAAGAAAATCAAGAATTTGGTCGCGAACACAAAAATCTAGTTTTGGATCAAGAAACTCAAGAATTTGGTCGCGAACACAAAAATCTAGTTTTGGATCAAGAAAATCAAGAATTTGGTCGGGATTACAAAAAACTAGTGTTGCATCAAGAAAATCAAGAATTGGGTCGCGAATTCAACAATCTAGTTTTGGATCAAGAAAATCAAGAATTTGGTCGCGAACACAAACATCTAGTTTTCGATCAGGAAAATCAAGAATTGGGTCCCGAAAACAAAAATCTAGTTTTGGATCATGAAAATCAAGAATTTGGTCGCGAATAGAAAAATCAAATTTTGGATCAAGAAAATCAAGAATTGGGTCGCGAAAACAAAATACTAGTTTTGGATCAAGAAAATAAAGAATTTGGTCGCGAACACAAAAATCTAGTTTTCGATCAAGAAAATCAAGAATTGGGTCGCGAAAACAAAATACTAGTTTTGGATCTAGAAAATCAAGCATTTGGTCGCGAAGACAAAAATCTAGTTTTGCATCAAGAAAATCAAGAATTTGGTCGCGAAAACAAAAATCTAGTTTTGGATCAAGAAAATCAAGAATTTGGTCGCGAACAAAACAATCTAGTTTTGGATCAAGAAAATCAAGAATTTGGTCGCGAACACAAAAATCTAGTTTTCGATCATGAAAATCAAGAATTTGGTCGCGAATAGAAAAATCTAGTTTTTGATCAAGAAAAAATCAAGAATTGGGTCGCGAAACCAAAATACTAGTTTTGGATCAAGAAAATTAAGAATTGGGTCGCGAAAACAAAAATATAGTTTTGGATCAAGAAAAAATCAAGAATTGGGTCGCGAAACCAAAATACTAGTTTTGGATCAAGAAAATCAAGAATTGGGTCGCGAAAACAAAAATCTAGTTTTGGATCAAGAAAATCAAGAATTTGGTCCCGAACACAAAAAACTAGTGTTGTATCAAGAAAATCAAGAATTTGGTCCCGAATACAAAAATGTAGTTTTGGATCAAGAAAATCAAGAATTTGGTCGCGAATACAAAAATCTAGTTTTGGATCAAGAAAATAAAGAATTTGGTCGCGAACACAAAAATCTAGTTTTGGATCAAGAAACTCAAGAATTTGGTCGCGAACACAAAAATCTAGTTTTGGATCAAGAAAATCAAGAATTTGGTCGGGATTACAAAAAACTAGTGTTGCATCAAGAAAATCAAGAATTGGGTCGCGAATTCAACAATCTAGTTTTGGATCAAGAAAATCAAGAATTGGGTCGCGAACACAAAAATCTAGTTTTCGATCAAGAAAATCAAGAATTTGGTCCCGAACACAAAAAACTAGTGTTGCATCAAGAAAATCAAGAATTTGGTCCCGAATACAAAAATGTAGTTTTGGATCAAGAAAATCAAGAATTGGGTCGCGAATTCAACAATCTAGTTTTGGATCAAGAAAATCAAGAATTTGGTCGCGAATAGAAAAATTAATTTTTGGATCAAGAAAATCAAGAATTAGGTCGCGAAAACAAAATACTAGTTTTGGATCAAGAAAATCAAGAATTTGGTCGGGATTACAAAAAACTAGTGTTGCATCAAGAAAATCAAGAATTTGGTCGCGAATTCAACAATCTAGTTTTGGATCAAGAAAATCAAGAATTTGGTCGCGAACAAAACAATCTAGTTTTGGATCAAGAAAATCAAGAATTTGGTCGCGAACACAAAAATCTAGTTTTGGATCAAGAAACTCAAGAATTTGGTCGCGAACACAAAAATCTAGTTTTGGATCAAGAAAATCAAGAATTTGGTCGGGATTACAAAAAACTAGTGTTGCATCAAGAAAATCAAGAATTGGGTCGCGAATTCAACAATCTAGTTTTGGATCAAGAAAATCAAGAATTTGGTCGCGAACACAAACATCTAGTTTTCGATCAGGAAAATCAAGAATTGGGTCCCGAAAACAAAAATCTAGTTTTGGATCATGAAAATCAAGAATTTGGTCGCGAATAGAAAAATCAAATTTTGGATCAAGAAAATCAAGAATTGGGTCGCGAAAACAAAATACTAGTTTTGGATCAAGAAAATAAAGAATTTGGTCGCGAACACAAAAATCTAGTTTTCGATCAAGAAAATCAAGAATTGGGTCGCGAAAGCAAAATACTAGTTTTGGATCTAGAAAATCAAGCATTTGGTCGCGAAGACAAAAATCTAGTTTTGCATCAAGAAAATCAAGAATTTGGTCGCGAAAACAAAAATCTAGTTTTGGATCAAGAAAATCAAGAATTTGGTCGCGAACAAAACAATCTAGTTTTGGATCAAGAAAATCAAGAATTTGGTCGCGAACACAAAAATCTAGTTTTCGATCATGAAAATCAAGAATTTGGTCGCGAATAGAAAAATCTAGTTTTTGATCAAGAAAAAATCAAGAATTGGGTCGCGAAACCAAAATACTAGTTTTGGATCAAGAAAATTAAGAATTGGGTCGCGAAAACAAAAATATAGTTTTGGATCAAGAAAATAAAAAATTTGGTCGCGAACAAAAAAATCTAGTTTTGGATCAAGAAAATCAAGAATTGGGTCGCGAAAACAAAAATATAGTTTTGGATCATGAAAATCAAGAATTTGGTCGCGAATACAAAAATCTAGTTTTGGATCAACAAAATCAAGAATTGGGTCGCGAATTCAAAAATCTAGTTTTGGATCAAGAAAATCAAGAATTTGGTCCCGAACACAAAAAACTAGTGTTGCATCAAGAAAATCAAGAATTTGGTCCCGTATACAAAAATGTAGTTTTGGATCAAGAAAATCAAGAATTTGGTCGCGAAAACAAAAAACTAGTTTTGGATCAAGAAAATCAAGAATTGGGTCGCGAATTCAACAATCTAGTTTTGGATCAAGAAAATCAAGAATTGGGTCCCGAAACAAAAATCTAGTTTTGGATCATGAAAATCAAGAATTTCGTCGCGAATACAACAATATAGTTTTGGATCATGAAAATCAAGAATTTCGTCGCGAATACAAAAATCTAATTTTGGATCAAGAAAATCAAGAATTGGGTCGCGAATTCAAAAATCTAGTTTTGGATCAAGAAAATCAAGAATTTGGTCCCGAACACAAAAAACTAGTGTTGCATCAAGAAAATCAAGAATTTGGTCCCGAATACAAAAATGTAGTTTTGGATCAAGAAAATCAAGAATTTGGTCGCGAAAACAAAAAACTAGTTTTGGATCAAGAAAATCAAGAATTGGGTCGCGAATTCAAAATCTAGTTTTGGATCAAGAAAATCAAGAATTTGGTCGCGAACACAAAAATCTAGTTTTCGATCAAGAAAATCAAGAATTGGGTCCCGAAAACAAAAATCTAGTTTTGGATCATGAAAATCAAGAATTTGGTCGCGAATAGAAAAATCAAATTTCGGATCAAGAAAATCAAGAATTGGGTCGCGAAAACAAAATACTAGTTTTGGATCAAGAAAATAAAGAATTTGGTCGCGAACACAAAAATCTAGTTTTCGATCAAGAAAATCAAGAATTGGGTCGCGAAAACAAAATACTAGTTTTGGATCTAGAAAATCAAGCATTTGGTGCGAAGACAAAAATCTAGTTTTGCATCAAGAAAATCAAGAATTTGGTCGCGAAAACAAAAATCTAGTTTTGGATCAAGAAAATCAAGAATTTGGTCGCGAACAAAACAATCTAGTTTTGGATCAAGAAAATCAAGAATTTGGTCGCGAACACAAAAATCTAGTTTTCGATCAAGAAAATCAAGAATTTGGTCGCGAACACAAAAATCTAGTTTTTGATCAAAAAAAAATCAAGAATTGGGTCGCGAAAACAAAATACTAGTTTTGGATCAAGAAAAATCAAGAATTGGGTCGCGAAAACAAAAATATAGTTTTGGATCAAGAAAATAAAGAATTTGGTCGCGAACACAAAAATCTAGTTTTCGATCAAGAAAATCAAGAATTGGGTCGCGAAAACAAAATACTAGTTTTGGATCAAGAAAATCAAGAATTGGGTCGCGAATTCAAAAATCTAGTTTTGGATTAAGAAAGTATAGAATTTGGTCGCGAACACAAAAATCTAGTTTTGGATCAAGAAACTCAAGAATTTGGTCGCGAACACAAAAATCTAGTTTTGGATCAAGAAAATCAAGAATTTGGTCGGGATTACAAAAAACTAGTGTTGCATCAAGAAAATCAAGAATTGGGTCGCGAATTCAACAATCTAGTTTTGGATCAAGAAAATCAAGAATTGGGTCCCGAATTCAAAAATCTAGTTTTGGATCAAGAAAATCAAGAATTTGGTCCCGAACACAAAAAACTAGTGTTGCATCAAGAAAATCAAGAATTTGGTCCCGAATACAAAAATGTAGTTTTGGATCAAGAAAATCAAGAATTTGGTCGCGAAAACAAAAAACTAGTTTTCGATCAAGAAAATCAAGAATTGGGTCGCGAATTCAACAATCTAGTTTTGGATCAAGAAAATCAAGAATTGGGTCCCGAAAACAAAAATCTAGTTTTGGATCATGAAAATCAAGAATTGGGTCGCGAATTCAACAATCTAGTTTTGGATCAAGAAAATCAAGAATTGGGTCCCGAAAACAAAAATCTAGTTTTGGATCATGAAAATCAAGAATTTCGTCGCGAATACAACAATATAGTTTTGGATCATGAAAATCAAGAATTTCGTCGCGAATACAAAAATCTAATTTTGGATCAAGAAAATCAAGAATTGGGTCGCGAATTCAAAAATCTTGTTTTGGATCAAGAAAATCAAGAATTTGGTCCCGAACACAAAAAACTAGTGTTGCATCAAGAAAATCAAGAATTTGGTCCCGAATACAAAAATGTAGTTTTGGATCAAGAAAATCAAGAATTTGGTCGCGAAAACAAAAAACTAGTTTTGGATCAAGAAAATCAAGAATTGGGTCGCGAATTCAAAATCTAGTTTTGGATCAAGAAAATCAAGAATTTGGTCGCGAACACAAAAATCTAGTTTTCGATCAAGAAAATCAAGAATTGGGTCCCGAAAACAAAAATCTAGTTTTGGATCATGAAAATCAAGAATTTGGTCGCGAATAGAAAAATCAAATTTTGGATCAAGAAAATCAAGAATTGGGTCGCGAAAACAAAATACTAGTTTTGGATCAAGAAAATAAAGAATTTGGTCGCGAACACAAAAATCTAGTTTTCGATCAAGAAAATCAAGAATTGGGTCGCGAAAACAAAATACTAGTTTTGGATCTAGAAAATCAAGCATTTGGTGCGAAGACAAAAATCTAGTTTTGCATCAAGAAAATCAAGAATTTGGTCGCGAAAACAAAAATCTAGTTTTGGATCAAGAAAATCAAGAATTTGGTCGCGAACAAAACAATCTAGTTTTGGATCAAGAAAATCAAGAATTTGGTCGCGAACACAAAAATCTAGTTTTCGATCAAGAAAATCAAGAATTTGGTCGCGAACACAAAAATCTAGTTTTGGATCAAGAAAATCAAGAATTTGGTCGCGAACAAAACAATCTAGTTTTGGATCAAGAAAATCAAGAATTTGGTCGCGAACACAAAAATCTAGTTTTCGATCAAGAAAATCAAGAATTTGGTCGCGAACACAAAAATCTAGTTTTTGATCAAGAAAAAATCAAGAATTGGGTCGCGAAACCAAAATACTAGTTTTGGATCAAGAAAATCAAGAATTTGGTCGCGAAAACAAAAATATAGTTTTGGATCAAGAAAATAAAAAATTTGGTCGCGAACAAAAAAATCTAGTTTTGGATCAAGAAAATCAAGAATTTGGTCGCGAACACAAAAATATAGTTTTGGATCATGAAAATCAAGAATTTGGTCGCGAATAGAAAAATCTAGTTTTTGATCAAGAAAATCAAGAATTGGGTCGCGAAAACAAAATACTAGTTTTGGATCAAGAAAAATCAAGAATTGGGTCGCGAAAACAAAAATATAGTTTTGGATCAAGAAAATAAAGAATTTGGTCGCGAACACAAAAATCTAGTTTTCGATCAAGAAAATCAAGAATTGGGTCGCGAAAACAAAATACTAGTTTTGGATCAAGAAAATCAAGAATTGGGTCGCGAATTCAAAAATCTAGTTTTGGATTAAGAAAGTATAGAATTTGGTCGCGAACACAAAAATCTAGTTTTGGATCAAGAAACTCAAGAATTTGGTCGCGAACACAAAAATCTAGTTTTGGATCAAGAAAATCAAGAATTTGGTCGGGATTACAAAAAACTAGTGTTGCATCAAGAAAATCAAGAAGTGGGTCGCGAATACAAAAATCTAGTTTTGGATCAAGAAAATCAAGAATTTGGTCGCGAACACAAAAATCTAGTTTTGGATCAAGAAACTCAAGAATTTGGTCGCGAACACAAAAATCTAGTTTTGGATCAAGAAAATCAAGAATTTGGTCGGGATTACAAAAAACTAGTGTTGCATCAAGAAAATCAAGAATTGGGTCGCGAATTCAACAATCTAGTTTTGGATCAAGAAAATCAAGAATTTGGTCGCGAATACAAAATTCTAGTTTTCGATCAAGAAAATCAAGAATTGGGTCCCGAAAACAAAAATCTAGTTTTGGATCATGAAAATCAAGAATTTGGTCGCGAAAACAAAATACTAGTTTTGGATCAAGAAAATCAAGAATTTGGTCGCGAACACAAAAATCTAGTTTTGGATCAAGAAAATCAAGAATTGGGTCCCGAGAACAAAAATCTAGTTTTGGATCATGAAAATCAAGAATTGGGTCGCGAAGACAAAAATCCAGTTTTGGATCATGAAAATCAAGAATTTCGTCGCGAATACAAAAATCTAGTTTTGGATCAAGAAAATCAAGAATTGGGTCCCGAAAACAAAAATCTAGTTTTGGATCATGAAAATCAAGAATTTGGTCGCGAATACAAAAATCTAGTTTTGGATCAAGAAAATCAAGAATTGGGTCGCGAATTCAAAAATCTAGTTTTGGATCAAGAAAATCAAGAATTTGGTCCCGAACACAAAAAACTAGTGTTGCATCAAGAAAATCAAGAATTTGGTCCCGAATACAAAAATGTAGTTTTGGATCAAGAAAATCAAGAATTTGGTCGCGAAAACAAAAAACTAGTTTTGGATCAAGAAAATCAAGAATTTGGTCGCGATCACAAAAATCTAGTTTTCGATCAAGAAAATCAAGAATTTGGTCGCGAATAGAAAAATCAAGTTTTTTATCAAGAAAATCAAGAATTGGGTCGCGAAAACAAAATACTAGTTTTGGATCAAGAAAATCAAGAATTGGGTCGCGAAAACAAAAATATAGTTTGGGATCAAGAAAATAAAGAATTTGGTCGCGAACACAAAAATCTAGTTTTCGATCAAGAAAATCAAGAATTGGGTCGCGAAAACAAAATACTAGTTTTGGATCTAGAAAATCAAGCATTTGGTGCGAAGACAAAAATCTAGTTTTGCATCAAGAAAATCAAGAATTTGGTCGCGAAAACAAAAATCTAGTTTTGGATCAAGAAAATCAAGAATTTGGTCGCGAACAAAACAATCTAGTTTTGGATCAAGAAAATCAAGAATTTGGTCGCGAACACAAAAATCTAGTTTTCGATCAAGAAAATCAAGAATTTGGTCGCGAACACAAAAATCTAGTTTTGGATCAAGAAAATCAAGAATTTGGTCGCGAACAAAACAATCTAGTTTTGGATCAAGAAAATCAAGAATTTGGTCGCGAACACAAAAATCTAGTTTTCGATCAAGAAAATCAAGAATTTGGTCGCGAACACAAAAATCTAGTTTTTGATCAAGAAAAAATCAAGAATTGGGTCGCGAAACCAAAATACTAGTTTTGGATCAAGAAAATCAAGAATTTGGTCGCGAAAACAAAAATATAGTTTTGGATCAAGAAAATAAAAAATTTGGTCGCGAACAAAAAAATCTAGTTTTGGATCAAGAAAATCAAGAATTTGGTCGCGAACACAAAAATATAGTTTTGGATCATGAAAATCAAGAATTTGGTCGCGAATAGAAAAATCTAGTTTTTGATCAAGAAAATCAAGAATTGGGTCGCGAAAACAAAATACTAGTTTTGGATCAAGAAAAATCAAGAATTGGGTCGCGAAAACAAAAATATAGTTTTGGATCAAGAAAATAAAGAATTTGGTCGCGAACACAAAAATCTAGTTTTCGATCAAGAAAATCAAGAATTGGGTCGCGAAAACAAAATACTAGTTTTGGATCAAGAAAATCAAGAATTGGGTCGCGAATTCAAAAATCTAGTTTTGGATTAAGAAAGTATAGAATTTGGTCGCGAACACAAAAATCTAGTTTTGGATCAAGAAACTCAAGAATTTGGTCGCGAACACAAAAATCTAGTTTTGGATCAAGAAAATCAAGAATTTGGTCGGGATTACAAAAAACTAGTGTTGCATCAAGAAAATCAAGAAGTGGGTCGCGAATACAAAAATCTAGTTTTGGATCAAGAAAATCAAGAATTTGGTCGCGAACACAAAAATCTAGTTTTGGATCAAGAAACTCAAGAATTTGGTCGCGAACACAAAAATCTAGTTTTGGATCAAGAAAATCAAGAATTTGGTCGGGATTACAAAAAACTAGTGTTGCATCAAGAAAATCAAGAATTGGGTCGCGAATTCAACAATCTAGTTTTGGATCAAGAAAATCAAGAATTTGGTCGCGAATACAAAATTCTAGTTTTCGATCAAGAAAATCAAGAATTGGGTCCCGAAAACAAAAATCTAGTTTTGGATCATGAAAATCAAGAATTTGGTCGCGAAAACAAAATACTAGTTTTGGATCAAGAAAATCAAGAATTTGGTCGCGAACACAAAAATCTAGTTTTGGATCAAGAAAATCAAGAATTGGGTCCCGAGAACAAAAATCTAGTTTTGGATCATGAAAATCAAGAATTGGGTCGCGAAGACAAAAATCCAGTTTTGGATCATGAAAATCAAGAATTTCGTCGCGAATACAAAAATCTAGTTTTGGATCAAGAAAATCAAGAATTGGGTCCCGAAAACAAAAATCTAGTTTTGGATCATGAAAATCAAGAATTTGGTCGCGAATACAAAAATCTAGTTTTGGATCAAGAAAATCAAGAATTGGGTCGCGAATTCAAAAATCTAGTTTTGGATCAAGAAAATCAAGAATTTGGTCCCGAACACAAAAAACTAGTGTTGCATCAAGAAAATCAAGAATTTGGTCCCGAATACAAAAATGTAGTTTTGGATCAAGAAAATCAAGAATTGGGTCGCGAAAACAAAATACTAGTTTTGGATCAAGAAAATCAAGAATTGGGTCGCGAAAACAAAAATATAGTTTGGGATCAAGAAAATAAAGAATTTGGTCCCGAATAGAAAAATCAAGTTTTGGATCAAGAAAATCAAGAATTTGGTCGCGAACACAAAAAATTAGTTTTGGATCAAGAAAATCAAGAATTTGGTCCCGAACACAAAAATCTAGTTTTGGATCAAGAAAATCAAGAATTGGGTCCCGAAAACAAAAATCTAGTTTTGGATCATGAAAATCAAGAATTTGGTCGCGAATACAAAAATCTAGTTTTGGATCAAGAAAATCAAGAATTTGGTCCCGAACACAAAAAACTAGTGTTGCATGAAGAAAATCAAGAATTTGGTCCCGAATACAAAAATGTAGTTTTGGATCAAGAAAATCAAGAATTTGGTCGCGAAAACAAAAAACTAGTTTTCGATCAAGAAAATCAAGAATTTGGTCGCGAAAACAAAAATCTAGTTTTGGATCAAGAAAATCAAGAATTTGGTCCGAACACAAAAATCTAGTTTTGGATCAAGAAACTCAAGAATTTGGTCGCGAAAACAAAAATCTAGTTTTGGATCAAGAAAATCAAGAATTTGGTCGCGATCACAAAAATCTAGTTTTCGATCAAGAAAATCAAGAATTTTGTCGCGAATAGAAAAATCAAGTTTTTGATCAAGAAAATCAAGAATTGGGTCGCGAAAACAAAATACTAGTTTTGGATCAAGAAAATCAAGAATTGGGTCGCGAAAACAAAAATATAGTTTGGGATCAAGAAAATAAAGAATTTGGTCCCGAATAGAAAAATCAAGTTTTGGATCAAGAAAATCAAGAATTTGGTCGCGAACACAAAAATCTAGTTTTGGATCAAAAAATCAAGAATTTGGTCGCGAATAGAAAAATCTAGTTTTGGATCAAGAAAATCAAGAATTGGGTCGCGAAAACAAAATACTAGTTTTGGATCAAGAAAATCAAGAATTGGGTCGCGAAAACAAAAAACTAGTTTTGGATCAAGAAAATCAAGAATTGGGTCGCGAATTCAACAATCTAGTTTTGGATCAAGAAAATCAAGAATTTGGTCGCGAATAGAAAAATCAAGTTTTGGATCAAGAAAATCAAGAATTAGGTCGCGAAAACAAAATACTAGTTTTGGATCAAGAAAATCAAGAATTTGGTCGGGATTACAAAAAACTAGTGTTGCATCAAGAAAATCAAGAATTTGGTCGCGAATTCAACAATCTAGTTTTGGATCAAGAAAATCAAGAATTGGGTCGCGAATTCAAAAATCTAGTTTTGGATCAAGAAAAAAATCAAGAATTTGGTCCCGAACACAAAAATCTAGTTTTGGATTAAGAAAATCAAGAATTTTGGTCCTGAATACAAAAGTGTAGTTTTGGATCAAGAAAATCAAGAATTTGGTCGGTAAAACAAAAAACTAGTTTTGGATCAAAAAAATCAAGAATTTGGTCGCGAATACAAAATTCTAGTTTTCGATCAAGAAAATCAAGAATTGGATCCCGAAAACAAAAATCTAGTTTTGGATCATGAAAATCAAGAATTTGGTCGCGAAAACAAAATACTAGTTTTGGATCAAGAAAATCAAGAATTTGGTCGCGAACACAAAAATCTAGTTTTGGATCAAGAAAATCAAGAATTGGGTCCCGAAAACAAAAATCTAGTTTTGGATCATGAAAATCAAGAATTGGGTCGCGAAGACAAAAATCCAGTTTTGGATCATGAAAATCAAGAATTTGGTCGCGAATACAAAAATCTAGTTTTGGATCAAGAAAACCAAGAATTGGGTCGCGAAGACAAAAATCTAGCGCTGCATCAAGAAAATCAAGAATTTGGTCGCGAAAACAAAAAACTAGTTTTGGATCAAGAAAATCAAGAATTTGGTCGCGAAAACAAAAATCTAGTTTTGGATCAAGAAAATCAAGAATTTGGTCCCGAACACAAAAATCTAGTTTTGGATCAAGAAAATCAAGAATTGGGTCCCGAAAACAAAAATCTAGTTTTGGATCATGAAAATAAAGAATTTGGTCCCGAACACAAAAATCTAGTTTTGGATCAAGAAAATCAAGAATTGGGTCGCGAATTCAAAAATCTAGTTTTGGATCAAGAAAATCAAGAATTTGATCCCGAACACAAAAAACTAGCGTTGCATCAAGAAAATCAAGAATTTGGTCCCGAATACAAAAATGTAGTTTTGGATCAAGAAAATCAAGAATTTGGTCGCGAAAACAAAAAACTAGTTTTGGATTAAGAAAATCAAGAATTTGGTCGCGAATACAAAAATCTAGTTTTGGATCAAGAAAATCAAGAATTTGCTCCCGAACACAAAAATCTAGTTTTGGATCAAGAAAATCCAAAATTGGGTCCCGAAAACAAAAATCTAGTTTTGGATCATGAAAATCAAGAATTTTGGTCGCGAATACAAAAATCTAGTTTTGGATCAAGAAAATCAAGAATTTGGTCGCGAACACAAAAATCTAGTTTTCGATCAAGAAAATCAAGAATTTGGTCGCGAATAGAAAAATCAAGTTTTTGATCAAGAAAATCAAGAATTGGGTCGCGAAAACAAAATACTAGTTTTGGATCAAGAAAATCAAGAATTGGGTCGCGAAAACAAAAATATAGTTTTGGATTAAGAAAATAAAGAATTTGGTCCCGAATAGAAAAATCAAGTTTTGGATCAAGAAAATCAAGAATTTGGTCGCGAACACAAAAATCTAGTTTTGGATCAAGAAAATCAAGAATTTGGTCGCGAATAGAAAAATCTAGTTTTGGATCAAGAAAATCAAGAATTGGGTCGCGAAAACAAAATACTAGTTTTGGATCAAGAAAATCAAGAATTGGTTCGCGAAAACAAAATACTAGTTTTGGATCAAGAAAATCAAGAATTTTGTCGCGAAAATAAAAATCTAGTTTTGGATCAAGAAAATCAAGAATTTGGTCCCGAACACAAAAATCTAGTTTTGGATCAAGAAAATCAAGAATTGGGTTCCGAAAACAAAAATCTAGTTTTGGATCATGAAAATCAAGAATTTGGTCGCGAATACAAAAATCTAGTTTTGGATCAAGAAAATCAAGAATTGGGTCGCGAATTCAAAAATCTAGTTTTGGATCAAGAAAATCAAGAATTTGGTCCCGAACACAAAAAACTAGCGTTGCATCAAGAAAATCAAGAATTTGGTCCCGAATACAAAAATGTAGTTTTGGATCAAGAAAATCAAGAATTTGGTCGCGAAAACAAAAAACTAGTTTTGGATCAAGAAAATGAAGAATTTGGTCGCGAATACAAAAATCTAGTTTTGGATCAAGAAAATCAAGAATTTGCTCGCGAACACAAAAATCTAGTTTTGGATCAAGAAAATCCAAAATTGGGTCCCGAAAACAAAAATCTAGTTTTGGATCATGAAAATCAAGAATTTGGTCGCGAAAACAAAAATCGAGTTTTGGATCAAGAAAATCAAGAATTTGGTCGCGAACAAAACAATCTAGTTTTGGATCAAGAAAATCAAGAATTTGGTCGCGAACACAAAAATCTAGTTTTCGATCAAGAAAATCAAGAATTTGGTCGCGAACACAAAAATCTAGTTTTCGATCAAGAAAATCAAGAATTTGGTCGCGAACACAAAAATCTAGTTTTTGATCAAGAAAAAATCAAGAATTGGGTCGCGAAACCAAAATACTAGTTTTGGATCAAGAAAATCAAGAATTTGGTCGCGAACACAAAAATCTAGTTTTGGATCAAGAAAATCAAGAATTTGGTCGCGAATAGAAAAATCTAGTTTTGGATCAAGAAAAAATCAAGACTTGGGTCGCGAAAACAAAATACTAGTTTTGGATCAAGAAAATCAAGAATTGGGTCGCGAAAACAAAAATATAGTTTTGGATCAAGAAAATAAAGAATTTGGTCGCGAACACAAAAATCTAGTTTGGGATCAAGAAAATCAAGAATTTGGTCGGGATTACAAAAAACTAGTGTTGCATCTAGAAAATCAAGAATTAGGTCGCGCATTGAACAATCTAGTTTTGGATCAAGAAATTCAAGAATTTGGTCGCGAACACAAAAATCTAGTTTTGGATCAAGAAAATCAAGAATTGGGTTCCGAAAACAAAAATCTAGTTTTCGATCAAGAAAATCAAGAATTTGGTCGCGAATAGAAAAATCAAGTTTTTGATCAAGAAAATCAAGAATTGGGTCGCGAAAACAAAATACTAGTTTTGGATCAAGAAAATCAAGAATTGGGTCCCGAAAACAAAAATCTAGTTTTGGATCAAGAAAATCAAGAATTTGGTCCCGAATACAAAACTGTAGTTTTCGATCAAGAAAATCAAGAATTAGGTCGCGAAAATAAAATACTAGTTTTGGATCAAGAAAATCAAGAATTTGGTCGCGAATAGAAAAATCTAGTTTTGGATCAAGAAAATCAAGAATTGGGTCGCGAAAACAAAAAACTAGTTTTGGATCAAAAAAATCAAGAATTGGGTCGCGAATTCAACAATCTAGTTTTGGATCAAGAAAATCAAGAATTTGGTCGCGAATAGAAAAATCAAGTTTTGGATCAAGAAAATCAAACATTTGGTCGCGAAGACAAAAATCTAGTTTGGGATCAAGAAAATCAAGAATTTGGTCGGGATTACAAAAAACTAGTGTTGCATCTAGAAAATCAAGAATTAGGTCGCGCATTCAACAATCTAGTTTTGGATCAAGAAATTCAAGAATTTGGTCGCGAACACAAAAATCTAGTTTTGGATCAAGAAAATCAAGAATTGGGTTCCGAAAACAAAAATCTAGTTTTCGATCAAGAAAATCAAGAATTTGGTCGCGAATAGAAAAATCAAGTTTTTGATCAAGAAAATCAAGAATTGGGTCGCGAAAACAAAATACTAGTTTTGGATCAAGAAAATCAAGAATTGGGTCCCGAAAACAAAAATCTAGTTTTGGATCAAGAAAATCAAGAATTTGGTCCCGAATACAAAACTGTAGTTTTCGATCAAGAAAATCAAGAATTAGGTCGCGAAAATAAAATACTAGTTTTGGATCAAGAAAATCAAGAATTTGGTCGCGAATAGAAAAATCTAGTTTTGGATCAAGAAAATCAAGAATTGGGTCGCGAAAACAAAATACTAGTTTTGGATCAAGAAAATCAAGAATTGGGTCGCGAAAACAAAAAACTAGTTTTGGATCAAAAAAATCAAGAATTGGGTCGCGAATTCAACAATCTAGTTTTGGATCAAGAAAATCAAGAATTTGGTCGCGAATAGAAAAATCAAGTTTTGAATCAAGAAAATCAAACATTTGGTCGCGAAGACAAAAATCTAGTTTTGGATCAAGGAAATCAAGAATTTGGTCGCGAACACAAAAATCTAGTTTTGGATCAAGAAAATCAAGAATTGGGTCCCGAAAACAAAAATCTAGTTTTGGATCATGAAAATCAAGAATTGGGTCCCGAATACCAAAATCTAGTTTTGGATCAAGAAAATCAAGAATTTGGTCGCGAATACAAAAATCTAGTTTTGGATCAAGAAAATCAAGAATTAGGTCCCGAACACAAAAAACTAGTGTTGCATCAAGAAAATCAGGAATTTGGTCCCGAATACAAAAATGTAGTTTTGGATCAAGAAAATCAAGAATTTGGTCGCGAAAACAAAAACTAGTTTTGGATCAAGAAAATCAATAATTGGGTCGCGAATTCAAAAATCTAGTTTTGGATCAAGAAAATCAAGAATTTGGTTCCGAACACAAAAAACTAGCGTTGCATCAAGAAAATCAAGAATTTGGTCCCGAATACAAAAATGTAGTTTTGGATCAAGAAAATCAAGAATTTGGTCGCGAAAACAAAAAACTAGTTTTGGATCAAGAAAATCAAGAATTGGGTCGCGAATTCAACAATCTAGTTTTGGATCAAGAAAATCAAGAATTTGGTCGCGAACACAAAAATGTAGTTTTGGATCAAGAAAATTAAGAATTGGGTCCCGAAAACAAAAATCTAGTTTTGGATCATGAAAATCAAGAATTTGGTTGCGAATACAAAAATCTAATTTTGGATCAAGAAAATCAAGAATTGGGTCGCGAATTCAAAAATCTAGTTTTGGATCAAGAAAATCAAGAATTTGGTTCCGAACACAAAAATCTAGATTTGGACCAAGAAAATCAAGAATTTTGGTCCCAAATACAAAAGTGTAGTTGGATCAAGAAAATCAAGAATTTGGTCCCGAAGACAAAACACTAGTTTTGGATCAAGAAAATCAAGAATTTGGTCGCGAAGACAAAAATCTAGTTTTGGATCAAGAAAATCAAGAATTTGGTCGCGAACACAAAAATCTAGGTTGGATCAAGAAAATCCAGAATTGGGTCCCGAAAACAAAAATCTAGTTTTGGATCATGAAAATCAAGAATTGGGTCGCGAAGACAAAAATCTAGTTTTGGATCAAGAAAATCAAGAATTTGGTCCCGAACACAAAAATCTAGTTTTGGATCAAGAAAATCAAGAATTTGGTCCCGAATACAAAACTGTAGTTTTGGATCAAGAAAATCAAGAATTTGGTCGCGAAAACAAAAAACTAGTTTTGGATCAAGAAAATCAAGAATTGGGTCGCGAATTCAACAATCTAGTATTGGATCAAGAAAATCAAGAATTTGGTCGCGAATAGAAAAATCTAGTTTTGGATCAAGATAATCAAGAATTTGGTCGCGAATAAAAAAATCTAGTTTTGGATCAAGAAAATCCAGAATTGGGTACCGAAAACCAAGAATTGGGTCGCGAAGACAAAAATCTAGTTTTGGATCATGAAAATCAAGAATTTGGTCGCGAATACAAAAATCTAGTTTTGGATCAAGAAAACCAAGAATTGGGTCGCGAAGACAAAAATCTTGTTTTGGATCAAGAAAATCAAGAATTTGGTCCCGAACACAAAAATCTAGTTTTGGATCAAGAAAATCAAGAATTGGGTCGCGAATTCAAAAATCTAGTTTTGGATCAAGAAAATCAAGAATTTGGTCCCGAACACAAAAAACTAGTTTTGGATCAAGAAAATCAAGAATTGGGTCGCGAATTCAAAAATCTAGTTTTGGATCAAGAAAATCAAGAATTTGGTCGCGAAAACAAAAAACTAGTTTTGGATCAAGAAAATCAAGAATTTGGTCGCGAATACAAAAATCTAGTTTTGGATCAAGAAAATCAAGAATTTGGTCCCGAACACAAAAATCTAGTTTTGGATCAAGAAACTCAAGAATTTGGTCGCGAACACAAAAATCTAGTTTTGGATCAAGAAAATCAAGAATTTGGTCGGGATTACAAAAAACTAGTGTTGCATCAAGAAAATCAAGAATTGGGTCGCGAATTCAACAATCTAGTTTTGGATCCAGAAAATCAAGAATTTGGTCGCGAACACAAAAATCTAGTTTTCGATGAAGAAAATCAAGAATTGGGTCCCGAAAACAAAAATCTAGTTTTGGATCATGAAAATCAAGAATTTGTTCGCGAATAGAAAAATCAAGTTTTGGATCAAGAAAATCAAGAATTGGGTCGCGAAAACAAAATACTAGTTTTGGATCAAGAAAATCAAGAATTTGGTCGCGAACACAAAAATCTAGTTTTGGATCAAGAAAATCAAGAATTGGGTACTGAAAACAAAAATCTAGTTTTGGATCATGAAAATCAGGAATTTGGTCGCGAAAAGAAAAATCAAGTTTTGGATCAAGAAAATCAAGAATTTGGTCGCGAACACAAAAATCTAGTTTTGGATCAAGAAAAATCAAGAATTTGGTCGCGAATACAAAAATCTAGTTTTACATCAAGAAAATCAAGAATTTGGTCGCGAAGACAAAAATCTAGTTTTGGATCAAGAAAATCAAGAATTTGGTCGCGAACACAGAAATCTAGTTTTGGATCAAGAAAATCAAGAATTTGGTCACGAATAGAAAAATCTAGTTTTGGATCAAGAAAATCAAGACTTGGGTCGCGAAAACAAAATACTAGTTTTGGATCAAGAAAATCAAGAATTGGGTCGCGAAAACAAAAATACTAGTTTTGGATCAAGAAAATAAAGAATTGGGTCGCGAAAACAAAAACTAGTTTTGGATCAAGAAAATCAAGAATTGGGTCGCGAATTCAACAATCTAGTTTTGGATCAAGAAAATCAAGAATTTGGTCGCGAATAGAAAAATCAAGTTTTGGATCAAGAAAATCAAACATTTGGTCGCGAAGACAAAAATCTAGTTTTGGATCAAGGAAATCAAGAATTTGGTCGCGAACACAAAAATCTAGTTTTGGATCAAGAAAATCAAGAATTGGGTCCCGAAAACAAAAATCTAGTTTTGGATCATGAAAATCAAGAATTGGGTCCCGAATACAAAAATCTAGTTTTGGATCAAGAAAATCAAGAATTTGGTCGCGAATACAAAAATCTAGTTTTGGATCAAGAAAATCAAGAATTAGGTCCCGAATACAAAAATGTAGTTTTGGATCAAGAAAATCAAGAATTTGGTCGCGAAAACAAAAAACTAGTTTTGGATCAAGAAAATCAATAATTGGGTCGCGAATTCAAAAATCTAGTTTTGGATCAAGAAAATCAAGAATTTGGTTCCGAACACAAAAAACTAGCGTTGCATCAAGAAAATCAAGAATTTGGTCCCAAATACAAAAATGTAGTTTTGGATCAAGAAAATCAAGAATTTGGTCGCGAAAACAAAAAACTAGTTTTGGATCAAGAAAATCAAGAATTGGGTCGCGAATTCAACAATCTAGTTTTGGATCAAGAAAATCAAGAATTTGGTCGCGAACACAAAAATGTAGTTTTGGATCAAGAAAATTAAGAATTGGGTCCCGAAAACAAAAATCTAGTTTTGGATCATGAAAATCAAGAATTTGGTTGCGAATACAAAAATCTAATTTTGGATCAAGAAAATCAAGAATTGGGTCGCAAATTCAAAAATCTAGTTTTGGATCAAGAAAATCAAGAATTTGGTTCCGAACACAAAAATCTAGATTTGGACCAAGAAAATCAAGAATTTTGGTCCCAAATACAAAAGTGTAGTTGGATCAAGAAAATCAAGAATTTGGTGGGGAAAACAAAACACTAGTTTTGGATCAAGAAAATCAAGAATTTGGTCCCGAAGACAAAACACTAGTTTTGGATCAAGAAAATCAAGAATTTGGTCGCAAAGACAAAAATCTAGTTTTGGATCAAGAAAATCAAGAATTTGGTCGCGAACACAAAAATCTAGTTTTGGATCAAGAAAATCCAGAATTGGGTCCCGAAAACAAAAATCTAGTTTTGGATCATGAAAATCAAGAATTGGGTCGCGAAGACAAAAATCTAGTTTTGGATCAAGAAAATCAAGAATTTGGTCCCGAACACAAAAATCTAGTTTTGGATCAAGAAAATCAAGAATTTGGTCCCGAATACAAAACTGTAGTTTTGGATCAAGAAAATCAAGAATTTGGTCGCGAAAACAAAAAACTAGTTTTGGATCAAGAAAATCAAGAATTGGGTCGCGAATTCAACAATCTAGTTTTGGATCAAGAAAATCAAGAATTTGGTCGCGAATAGAAAAATCTAGTTTTGGATCAAGATAATCAAGAATTTGGTCGCGAATAAAAAAATCTAGTTTTGGATCAAGAAAATCCAGAATTGGGTCCCGAAAACCAAGAAGTGGGTCGCGAAGACAAAAATCTAGTTTTGGATCATGAAAATCAAGAATTTGGTCGCGAATACAAAAATCTAGTTTTGGATCAAGAAAACCAAGAATTGGGTCGCGAAGACAAAAATCTTGTTTTGGATCAAGAAAATCAAGAATTTGGTCCCGAACACAAAAATCTAGTTTTGGATCAAGAAAATCAAGAATTGGGTCGTGAATTCAAAAATCTAGTTTTGGATCAAGAAAATCAAGAATTTGGTCCCGAACACAAAAAACTAGTGTTGCATCAAGAAAATCAAGAATTTGGTCCCGAATACAAAAATGTAGTTTTGGATCAAGAAAATCAAGAATTTGGTCGCGAAAACAAAAAACTAGTTTTGGATCAAGAAAATCAAGAATTTGGTCGCGAATACAAAAATCTAGTTTTGGATCAAGAAAATCAAGAATTTGGTCCCGAACACAAAAATCTAGTTTTGGATCAAGAAACTCAAGAATTTGGTCGCGAACACAAAAATCTAGTTTTGGATCAAGAAAATCAAGAATTTGGTCGGGATTACAAAAAACTAGTGTTGCATCAAGAAAATCAAGAATTGGGTCGCGAATTCAACAATCTAGTTTTGGATCAAGAAAATCAAGAATTTGGTCGCGAACACAAAAATCTAGTTTTCGATGAAGAAAATCAAGAATTGGGTCCCGAAAACAAAAATCTAGTTTTGGATCATGAAAATCAAGAATTTGTTCGCGAATAGAAAAATCAAGTTTTGGATCAAGAAAATCAAGAATTGGGTCGCGAAAACAAAATACTAGTTTTGGATCAAGAAAATCAAGAATTTGGTCGCGAACACAAAAATCTAGTTTTGGATCAAGAAAATCAAGAATTGGGTACTGAAAACAAAAATCTAGTTTTGGATCATGAAAATCAGGAATTTGGTCGCGAAAAGAAAAATCAAGTTTTGGATCAAGAAAATCAAGAATTTGGTCGCGAACACAAAAATCTAGTTTTGGATCAAGAAAAATCAAGAATTTGGTCGCGAATACAAAAATCTAATTTTACATCAAGAAAATCAAGAATTTGGTCGCGAAGACAAAAATCTAGTTTTGGATCAAGAAAATCAAGAATTTGGTCCCGAACACAAAAATCTAGTTTTGGATCAAGAAACTCAAGAATTTGGTCGCGAACACAAAAATCTAGTTTTGGATCAAGAAAATCAAGAATTTGGTCGGGATTACAAAAAACTAGTGTTGCATCAAGAAAATCAAGAATTGGGTCGCGAATTCAACAATCTAGTTTTGGATCAAGAAAATCAAGAATTTGGTCGCGAACACAAAAATCTAGTTTTCGATGAAGAAAATCAAGAATTGGGTCCCGAAAACAAAAATCTAGTTTTGGATCATGAAAATCAAGAATTTGTTCGCGAATAGAAAAATCAAGTTTTGGATCAAGAAAATCAAGAATTGGGTCGCGAAAACAAAATACTAGTTTTGGATCAAGAAAATCAAGAATTTGGTCGCGAACACAAAAATCTAGTTTTGGATCAAGAAAATCAAGAATTGGGTACTGAAAACAAAAATCTAGTTTTGGATCATGAAAATCAGGAATTTGGTCGCGAAAAGAAAAATCAAGTTTTGGATCAAGAAAATCAAGAATTTGGTCGCGAACACAAAAATCTAGTTTTGGATCAAGAAAAATCAAGAATTTGGTCGCGAATACAAAAATCTAGTTTTACATCAAGAAAATCAAGAATTTGGTCGCGAAGACAAAAATCTAGTTTTGGATCAAGAAAATCAAGAATTTGGTCGCGAACACAGAAATCTAGTTTTGGATCAAGAAAATCAAGAATTTGGTCACGAATAGAAAAATCTAGTTTTGGATCAAGAAAATCAAGACTTGGGTCGCGAAAACAAAATACTAGTTTTGGATCAAGAAAATCAAGAATTGGGTCGCGAAAACAAAAATACTAGTTTTGGATCAAGAAAATAAAGAATTGGGTCGCGAAAACAAAAAACTAGTTTTGGATCAAGAAAATCAAGAATTGGGTCGCGAATTCAACAATCTAGTTTTGGATCAAGAAAATCAAGAATTTGGTCGCGAATAGAAAAATCAAGTTTTGGATCAAGAAAATCAAACATTTGGTCGCGAAGACAAAAATCTAGTTTTGGATCAAGGAAATCAAGAATTTGGTCGCGAACACAAAAATCTAGTTTTGGATCAAGAAAATCAAGAATTGGGTCCCGAAAACAAAAATCTAGTTTTGGATCATGAAAATCAAGAATTGGGTCCCGAATACAAAAATCTAGTTTTGGATCAAGAAAATCAAGAATTTGGTCGCGAATACAAAAATCTAGTTTTGGATCAAGAAAATCAAGAATTAGGTCCCGAACACAAAAAACTAGTGTTGCATCAAGAAAATCAAGAATTTGGTCCCGAATACAAAAATGTAGTTTTGGATCAAGAAAATCAAGAATTTGGTCGCGAAAACAAAAAACTAGTTTTGGATCAAGAAAATCAATAATTGGGTCGCGAATTCAAAAATCTAGTTTTGGATCAAGAAAATCAAGAATTTGGTTCCGAACACAAAAAACTAGCGTTGCATCAAGAAAATCAAGAATTTGGTCCCGAATACAAAAATGTAGTTTTGGATCAAGAAAATCAAGAATTTGGTCGCGAAAACAAAAAACTAGTTTTGGATCAAGAAAATCAAGAATTGGGTCGCGAATTCAACAATCTAGTTTTGGATCAAGAAAATCAAGAATTTGGTCGCGAACACAAAAATGTAGTTTTGGATCAAGAAAATTAAGAATTGGGTCCCGAAAACAAAAATCTAGTTTTGGATCATGAAAATCAAGAATTTGGTGGCGAATACAAAAATCTAATTTTGGATCAAGAAAATCAAGAATTGGGTCGCGAATTCAAAAATCTAGTTTTGGATCAAGAAAATCAAGAATTTGGTCGCGAACACAAAAATCTAGATTTGGACCAAGAAAATCAAGAATTTTGGTCCCAAATACAAAAGTGTAGTTGGATCAAGAAAATCAAGAATTTGGTGGGGAAAACAAAACACTAGTTTTGGATCAAGAAAATCAAGAATTTGGTCCCGAAGACAAAACACTAGTTTTGGATCAAGAAAATCAAGAATTTGGTCGCGAACACAAAAATCTAGTTTTGGATCAAGAAAATCCAGAATTGGGTCCCGAAAACAAAAATCTAGTTTTGGATCATGAAAATCAAGAATTGGGTCGCGAAGACAAAAATCTAGTTTTGGATCAAGAAAATCAAGAATTTGGTCCCGAACACAAAAATCTAGTTTTGGATCAAGAAAATCAAGAATTTGGTCCCGAATACAAAACTGTAGTTTTGGATCAAGAAAATTAAGAATTTGGTCGCGAAAACAAAAAACTAGTTTTGGATCAAGAAAATCAAGAATTGGGTCGCGAATTCAACAATCTAGTTTTGGATCAAGAAAATCAAGAATTTGGTCGCGAATAGAAAAATCTAGTTTTGGATCAAGATAATCAAGAATTTGGTCGCGAATAAAAAAATCTAGTTTTGGATCAAGAAAATCCAGAATTGGGTCCCGAAAACCAAGAATTGGGTCGCGAAGACAAAAATCTTGTTTTGGATCAAGAAAATCAAGAATTTGGTCCCGAACACAAAAATCTAGTTTTGGATCAAGAAAATCAAGAATTGGGTCGCGAATTCAAAAATCTAGTTTTGGATCAAGAAAATCAAGAATTTGGTCCCGAACACAAAAATCTAGTTTTGGATCAAGAAAATCAAGAATTGGGTCGCGAATTCAAAAATCTAGTTTTGGATCAAGAAAATCAAGAATTTGGTCCCGAACACAAAAAACTAGTGTTGCATCAAGAAAATCAAGAATTTGGTCCCGAATACAAAAATGTAGTTTTGGATCAAGAAAATCAAGAATTTGGTCGCGAAAACAAAAAACTAGTTTTGGATCAAGAAAATCAAGAATTTGGTCGCGAATACAAAAATCTAGTTTTGGATCAAGAAAATCAAGAATTTGGTCCCGAACACAAAAATCTAGTTTTGGATCAAGAAACTCAAGAATTTGGTCGCGAACACAAAAATCTAGTTTTGGATCAAGAAAATCAAGAATTTGGTCGGGATTACAAAAAACTAGTGTTGCATCAAGAAAATCAAGAATTGGGTCGCGAATTCAACAATCTAGTTTTGGATCAAGAAAATCAAGAATTTGGTCGCGAACACAAAATCTAGTTTTCAATGAAGAAAATCAAGAATTGGGTCCCGAAAACAAAAATCTAGTTTTGGATCATGAAAATCAAGAATTTGTTCGCGAATAGAAAAATCAAGTTTTGGATCAAGAAAATCAAGAATTGGGTCGCGAAAACAAAATACTAGTTTTGGATCAAGAAAATCAAGAATTTGGTCGCGAACACAAAAATCTAGTTTTGGATCAAGAAAATCAAGAATTGGGTACTGAAAACAAAAATCTAGTTTTGGATCATGAAAATCAGGAATTTGGTCGCGAAAAGAAAAATCAAGTTTTGGATCAAGAAAATCAAGAATTTGGTCGCGAACACAAAAATCTAGTTTTGGATCAAGAAAAATCAAGAATTTGGTCGCGAATATAAAAATCTAATTTTACATCAAGAAAATCAAGAATTTGGTCGCGAAGACAAAAATCTAGTTTTGGATCAAGAAAATCAAGAATTTGGTCGCGAACACAGAAATCTAGTTTTGGATCAAGAAAATCAAGAATTTGGTCGCGAATAGAAAAATCTAGTTTTGGATCAAGAAAATCAAGACTTGGGTCGCGAAAACAAAATACTAGTTTTGGATCAAGAAAATCAAGAATTGGGTCGCGAAAACAAAAATATAGTTTTGGATCAAGAAAATAAAGAATTTGGTCGCGAATAGAAAAATCAAGTTTTGGATTAAGAAAATCAAGAATTTGGTCGCGAACACAAAAATCTAGTTTGGGATCAAGAAAATCAAGAATTTGGTCGGGATTACAAAAAACTAGTGTTGCATCTAGAAAATCAAGAATTAGGTCGCGAATTCAACAATCTAGTTTTGGATCAAGAAATTCAAGAATTTGGTCGCGAACACAAAAATCTAGTTTTGGATCAAGAAAATCAAGAATTGGGTTCCGAAAACAAAAATCTAGTTTTCGATCAAGAAAATCAAGAATTTGGTCCCGAATACAAAACTGTAGTTTTGGATCAAGAAAATCAAGAATTTGGTCGCGAAAACAAAAAACTAGTTTTGGATCAAGAAAATCAAGAATTGGGTCGCGAATTCAACAATCTAGTTTTGGATCAAGAAAATCAAGAATTTGGTCGCGAATAGAAAAATCTAGTTTTGGATCAAGATAATCAAGAATTTGGTCGCGAATAAAAAAATCTAGTTTTGGATCAAGAAAATCCAGAATTGGGTCCCGAAAACCAAGAAGTGGGTCGCGAAGACAAAAATCTAGTTTTGGATCATGAAAATCAAGAATTTGGTCGCGAATACAAAAATCTAGTTTTGGATCAAGAAAACCAAGAATTGGGTCGCGAAGACAAAAATCTTGTTTTGGATCAAGAAAATCAAGAATTTGGTCCCGAACACAAAAATCTAGTTTTGGATCAAGAAAATCAAGAATTGGGTCGCGAATTCAAAAATCTAGTTTTGGATCAAGAAAATCAAGAATTTGGTCCCGAACACAAAAAACTAGTGTTGCATCAAGAAAATCAAGAATTTGGTCCCGAATACAAAAATGTAGTTTTGGATCAAGAAAATCAAGAATTTGGTCGCGAAAACAAAAAACTAGTTTTGGATCAAGAAAATCAAGAATTTGGTCGCGAATACAAAAATCTAGTTTTGGATCAAGAAAATCAAGAATTTGGTCCCGAACACAAAAATCTAGTTTTGGATCAAGAAACTCAAGAATTTGGTCGCGAACACAAAAATCTAGTTTTGGATCAAGAAAATCAAGAATTTGGTCGGGATTACAAAAAACTAGTGTTGCATCAAGAAAATCAAGAATTGGGTCGCGAATTCAACAATCTAGTTTTGGATCAAGAAAATCAAGAATTTGGTCGCGAACACAAAATCTAGTTTTCGATGAAGAAAATCAAGAATTGGGTCCCGAAAACAAAAATCTAGTTTTGGATCATGAAAATCAAGAATTTGTTCGCGAATAGAAAAATCAAGTTTTGGATCAAGAAAATCAAGAATTGGGTCGCGAAAACAAAATACTAGTTTTGGATCAAGAAAATCAAGAATTTGGTCGCGAACACAAAAATCTAGTTTTGGATCAAGAAAATCAAGAATTGGGTACTGAAAACAAAAATCTAGTTTTGGATCATGAAAATCAGGAATTTGGTCGCGAAAAGAAAAATCAAGTTTTGGATCAAGAAAATCAAGAATTTGGTCGCGAACACAAAAATCTAGTTTTGGATCAAGAAAAATCAAGAATTTGGTCGCGAATACAAAAATCTAATTTTACATCAAGAAAATCAAGAATTTGGTCGCGAAGACAAAAATCTAGTTTTGGATCAAGAAAATCAAGAATTTGGTCGCGAACACAGAAATCTAGTTTTGGATCAAGAAAATCAAGAATTTGGTCGCGAATAGAAAAATCTAGTTTTGGATCAAGAAAATCAAGACTTGGGTCGCGAAAACAAAATACTAGTTTTGGATCAAGAAAATCAAGAATTGGGTCGCGAAAACAAAAATATAGTTTTGGATCAAGAAAATAAAGAATTTGGTCGCGAATAGAAAAATCAAGTTTTGGATTAAGAAAATCAAGAATTTGGTCGCGAACACAAAAATCTAGTTTGGGATCAAGAAAATCAAGAATTTGGTCGGGATTACAAAAAACTAGTGTTGCATCTAGAAAATCAAGAATTAGGTCGCGAATTCAACAATCTAGTTTTGGATCAAGAAATTCAAGAATTTGGTCGCGAACACAAAAATCTAGTTTTGGATCAAGAAAATCAAGAATTGGGTTCCGAAAACAAAAATCTAGTTTTCGATCAAGAAAATCAAGAATTTGGTCACGAACAAAAAAATCTAGTTTTGGATGAAGAAAATCAAGAATTTGGTCGCGAACACAAAAATCTAGTTTTCGATCAAGAAAATCAAGAATTTGGTCGCGAATAGAAAAATCAAGTTTTTGATCAAGAAAAACAAGAATTGGGTCGCGAAAACAAAATACTAGTTTTGGATCAAGAAAATCAAGAATTGGGTCCCGAAAACAAAAATCTAGTTTTGGATCAAGAAAATCAAGAATTTGGTCCCGAATACAAAACTGTAGTTTTGGATCAAGAAAATCAAGAATTAGGTCGCGAAAATAAAATACTAGTTTTGGATCAAGAAAATCAAGAATTTGGTCGCGAATAGAAAAATCTAGTTTTGGATCAAGAAAATTTAGAATTGGGTCCCGAAAACAAAATACTAGTTTTGGATCAAGAAAATCAAGAATTGGGTCGCGAAAACAAAAATACTAGTTTTGGATCAAGAAAATAAAGAATTGGGTCGCGAAAACAAAAAACTAGTTTTGGATCAAGAAAATCAAGAATTGGGTCGCGAATTCAACAATCTAGTTTTGGATCAAGAAAATCAAGAATTTTGGTCGCGAATAGAAAAATCAAGTTTTGGATCAAGAAAATCAAACATTTGGTCGCGAAGACAAAAATCTAGTTTTGGATCAAGGAAATCAAGAATTTGGTCGCGAACACAAAAATCTAGTTTTGGATCAAGAAAATCAAGAATTGGGTCCCGAAAACAAAAATCTAGTTTTGGATCATGAAAATCAAGAATTGGGTCCCGAATACAAAAATCTAGTTTTGGATCAAGAAAATCAAGAATTTGGTCGCGAATACAAAAATCTAGTTTTGGATCAAGAAAATCAAGAATTAGGTCCCGAACACAAAAAACTAGGGTTGCATCAAGAAAATCAAGAATTTGGTCCCGAATACAAAAATGTAGTTTTGGATCAAGAAAATCAAGAATTTGGTAGCGAAAACAAAAACTAGTTTTGGATCAAGAAAATCAATAATTGGGTCGCGAATTCAAAAATCTAGTTTTGGATCAAGAAAATCAAGAATTTGGTTCCGAACACAAAAAACTAGCGTTGCATCAAGAAAATCAAGAATTTGGTCCCGAATACAAAAATATAGTTTTGGATCAAGAAAATCAAGAATTTGGTCGCGAAAACAAAAAACTAGTTTTGGATCAAGAAAATCAAGAATTGGGTCGCGAATTCAACAATCTAGTTTTGGATCAAGAAAATCAAGAATTTGGTCGCGAACACAAAAATGTAGTTTTGGATCAAGAAAATTAAGAATTGGGTCCCGAAAACAAAAATCTAGTTTTGGATCATGAAAATCAAGAATTTGGTTGCGAATACAAAAATGTAATTTTGGATCAAGAAAATCAAGAATTGGGTCGCGAATTCAAAAATCTAGTTTTGGATCAAGAAAATCAAGAATTTGGTTCCGAACACAAAAATCTAGATTTGGACCAAGAAAATCAAGAATTTTGGTCCCAAATACAAAAGTGTAGTTGGATCAAGAAAATCAAGAATTTGGTGGGGAAAACAAAACACTAGTTTTGGATCAAGAAAATCAAGAATTTGGTCCCGAAGACAAAACACTAGTTTTGGATCAAGAAAATCAAGAATTTGGTCGCGAAGACAAAAATCTAGTTTTGGATCAAGAAAATCAAGAATTTGGTCGCGAACACAAAAATCTAGTTTTGGATCAAGAAAATCCAGAATTGGGTCCCGAAAACAAAAATCTAGTTTTGGATCATGAAAATCAAGAATTGGGTCGCGAAGACAAAAATCTAGTTTTGGATCAAGAAAATCAAGAATTTGGTCCCGAACACAAAAATCTAGTTTTGGATCAAGAAAATCAAGAATTTGGTCCCGAATACAAAACTGTAGTTTTGGATCAAGAAAATTAAGAATTTGGTCGCGAAAACAAAAAACTAGTTTTGGATCAAGAAAATCAAGAATTGGGTCGCGAATTCAACAATCTAGTTTTGGATCAAGAAAATCAAGAATTTGGTCGCGAATAGAAAAATCTAGTTTTGGATCAAGATAATCAAGAATTTGGTCGCGAATAAAAAAATCTAGTTTTGGATCAAGAAAATCCAGAATTGGGTCCCGAAAACCAAGAATTGGGTCGCGAAGACAAAAATCTTGTTTTGGATCAAGAAAATCAAGAATTTGGTCCCGAACACAAAAATCTAGTTTTGGATCAAGAAAATCAAGAATTGGGTCGCGAATTCAAAAATCTAGTTTTGGATCAAGAAAATCAAGAATTTGGTCCCGAACACAAAAAACTAGTGTTGCATCAAGAAAATCAAGAATTTGGTCCCGAATACAAAAATGTAGTTTTGGATCAAGAAAATCAAGAATTTGGTCGCGAAAACAAAAAACTAGTTTTGGATCAAGAAAATCAAGAATTTGGTCGCGAATACAAAAATCTAGTTTTGGATCAAGAAAATCAAGAATTTGGTCCCGAACACAAAAATCTAGTTTTGGATCAAGAAACTCAAGAATTTGGTCGCGAACACAAAAATCTAGTTTTGGATCAAGAAAATCAAGAATTTGGTCGGGATTACAAAAAACTAGTGTTGCATCAAGAAAATCAAGAATTGGGTCGCGAATTCAACAATCTAGTTTTGGATAAAGAAAATCAAGAATTTGGTCGCGAACACAAAAATCTAGTTTTCGATGAAGAAAATCAAGAATTGGGTCGCGAAAACAAAATACTAGTTTTGGATCAAGAAAATCAAGAATTTGGTCGCGAACACAAAAATCTAGTTTTGGATCAAGAAAATCAAGAATTGGGTACTGAAAACAAAAATCTAGTTTTGGATCATGAAAATCAGGAATTTGGTCGCGAAATGAAAAATCAAGTTTTGGATCAAGAAAATCAAGAATTTGGTCGCGAACACAAAAATCTAGTTTTGGATCAAGAAAAATCAAGAATTTGGTCGCGAATACAAAAATCTAGTTTTACATCAAGAAAATCAAGAATTTGGTCGCGAAGACAAAAATCTAGTTTTGGATCAAGAAAATCAAGAATTTGGTCGCGAACACAGAAATCTAGTTTTGGATCAAGAAAATCAAAAATTTGGTCGCGAATAGAAAAATCTAGTTTTGGATCAAGAAAATCAAGACTTAGGTCGCGAAAACAAAATACTAGTTTTGGATCAAGAAAATCAAGAATTGGGTCGCGAAAACAAAAATATAGTTTTGGATCAAGAAAATAAAGAATTTGGTCGCGAATAGAAAAATCAAGTTTTGGATTAAGAAAATCAAGAATTTGGTCGCGAACACAAAAATCTAGTTTGGGATCAAGAAAATCAAGAATTTGGTCGGGATTACAAAAAACTAGTGTTGCATCTAGAAAATCAAGAATTAGGTCGCGAATTCAACAATCTAGTTTTGGATCAAGAAATTCAAGAATTTGGTCGCGAACACAAAAATCTAGTTTTGGATCAAGAAAATCAAGAATTGGGTTCCGAAAACAAAAATCTAGTTTTCGATCAAGAAAATCAAGAATTTGGTCACGAACAAAAAAATCTAGTTTTGGATGAAGAAAATCAAGAATTTGGTCGCGAACACAAAAATCTAGTTTTCGATCAAGAAAATCAAGAATTTGGTCGCGAATAGAAAAATCAAGTTTTTGATCAAGAAAATCAAGAATTGGGTCGCGAAAACAAAATACTAGTTTTGGATCAAGAAAATCAAGAATTGGGTCCCGAAAACAAAAATCTAGTTTTGGATCAAGAAAATCAAGAATTTGGTCCCGAATACAAAACTGTAGTTTTGGATCAAGAAAATCAAGAATTAGGTCGCGAAAATAAAATACTAGTTTTGGATCAAGAAAATCAAGAATTTGGTCGCGAATAGAAAAATCTAGTTTTCGATCAAGAAAATCAAGAATTGGGTCGCGAAAACAAAATACTAGTTTTGGATCAAGAAAATCAAGAATTGGGTCGCGAAAACAAAAAACTAGTTTTGGATCAAGAAAATCAAGAATTGGGTCGCGAATTCAACAATCTAGTTTTGGATCAAGAAAATCAAGAATTTGGTCGCGAATAGAAAAATCAAGTTTTGGATCAAGAAAATCAAACATTTGGTCGCGAATACAAAAATCTAATTTTGGATCAAGAAAATCAAGAATTGGGTCGCGAATTCAAAAATCTAGTTTTGGATCAAGAAAATCAAGAATTTGGTTCCGAACACAAAAATCTAGATTTGGACCAAGAAAATCAAGAATTTTGGTCCCAAATACAAAAGTGTAGTTGGATCAAGAAACTCAAGAATTTGGTCGCGAACACAAAAATCTAGTTTTGGATCAAGAAAATCAAGAATTTGGTCGGGATTACAAAAAACTAGTGTTGCATCAAGAAAATCAAGAATTGGGTCGCGAATTCAACAATCTAGTTTTGGATCAAGAAAATCAAGAATTTGGTCGCGAACACAAAAATCTAGTTTTCGATGAAGAAAATCAAGAATTGGGTCCCGAAAACAAAAATCTAGTTTTGGATCATGAAAATCAAGAATTTGTTCGCGAATAGAAAAATCAAGTTTTGGATCAAGAAAATCAAGAATTTGGTCCCGAAGACAAAACACTAGTTTTGGATCAAGAAAATCAAGAATTTGGTCGCGAAGACAAAAATCTAGTTTTGGATCAAGAAAATCAAGAATTTGGTCGCGAACACAAAAATCTAGTTTTGGATCAAGAAAATCAAGAATTGGGTCCCGAAAACAAAAATCTAGTTTTGGATCATGAAAATCAAGAATTGGGTCCCGAATACAAAAATCTAGTTTTGGATCAAGAAAATCAAGAATTTGGTCGCGAATACAAAAATCTAGTTTTGGATCAAGAAAATCAAGAATTAGGTCCCGAACACAAAAAACTAGTGTTGCATCAAGAAAATCAAGAATTTGGTCGGGATTACAAAAAACTAGTGTTGCATCTAGAAAATCAAGAATTAGGTCGCGAATTCAACAATCTAGTTTTGGATCAAGAAATTCAAGAATTTGGTCGCGAACACAAAAATCTAGTTTTGGATCAAGAAAATTAAGAATTGGGTCCCGAAAACAAAAATCTAGTTTTGGATCATGAAAATCAAGAATTTGGTTGCGAATACAAAAATCTAATTTTGGATCAAGAAAATCAAGAATTGGGTCGCGAATTCAAAAATCTAGTTTTGGATCAAGAAAATCAAGAATTTGGTTCCGAACACAAAAATCTAGATTTGGACCAAGAAAATCAAGAATTTTGGTCCCAAATACAAAAGTGTAGTTGGATCAAGAAAATCAAGAATTTGGTGGGGAAAACAAAACACTAGTTTTGGATCAAGAAAATCAAGAATTTGGTCCCGAAGACAAAACACTAGTTTTGGATCAAGAAAATCAAGAATTTGGTCGCGAAGACAAAAATCTAGTTTTGGATCAAGAAAATCAAGAATTTGGTCGCGAACACAAAAATCTAGTTTTGGATCAAGAAAATCAAGAATTGGGTCCCGAAAACAAAAATCTAGTTTTGGATCATGAAAATCAAGAATTGGGTCCCGAATACAAAAATCTAGTTTTGGATCAAGAAAATCAAGAATTTGGTCGCGAATACAAAAATCTAGTTTTGGATCAAGAAAATCAAGAATTAGGTCCCGAACACAAAAAACTAGTGTTGCATCAAGAAAATCAAGAATTTGGTCGGGATTACAAAAAACTAGTGTTGCATCTAGAAAATCAAGAATTAGGTCGCGAATTCAACAATCTAGTTTTGGATCAAGAAATTCAAGAATTTGGTCGCGAACACAAAAATCTAGTTTTGGATCAAGAAAATTAAGAATTGGGTCCCGAAAACAAAAATCTAGTTTTGGATCATGAAAATCAAGAATTTGGTTGCGAATACAAAAATCTAATTTTGGATCAAGAAAATCAAGAATTGGGTCGCGAATTCAAAAATCTAGTTTTGGATCAAGAAAATCAAGAATTTGGTTCCGAACACAAAAATCTAGATTTGGACCAAGAAAATCAAGAATTTTGGTCCCAAATACAAAAGTGTAGTTGGATCAAGAAAATCAAGAATTTGGTGGGGAAAACAAAACACTAGTTTTGGATCAAGAAAATCAAGAATTTGGTCCCGAAGACAAAACACTAGTTTTGGATCAACAAAATCAAGAATTTGGTCGCGAAGACAAAAATCTAGTTTTGGATCAAGAAAATCAAGAATTTGGTCGCGAACACAAAAATCTAGTTTTGGATCAAGAAAATCAAGAATTGGGTCCCGAAAACAAAAATCTAGTTTTGGATCATGAAAATCAAGAATTGGGTCCCGAATACAAAAATCTAGTTTTGGATCAAGAAAATCAAGAATTTGGTCGCGAATACAAAAATCTAGTTTTGGATCAAGAAAATCAAGAATTAGGTCCCGAACACAAAAAACTAGTGTTGCATCAAGAAAATCAAGAATTTGGTCCCGAATACAAAAATTTAGTTTTGGATCAAGAAAATCAAGAATTTGGTCGCGAAAACAAAAAACTAGTTTTGGATCAAGAAAATCAATAATTGGGTCGCGAATTCAAAAATCTAGTTTTCGATCAAGAAAATCAAGAATTTGGTTCCGAACACAAAAAACTAGCGTTGCATCAAGAAAATCAAGAATTTGGTCCCGAATACAAAAATGTAGTTTTGGATCAAGAAAATCAAGAATTTGGTCGCGAAAACAAAAAACTAGTTTTGGATCAAGAAAATCAAGAATTGGGTCGCGAATTCAACAATCTAGTTTTGGATCAAGAAAATCAAGAATTTGGTCGCGAACACAAAAATGTAGTTTTGGATCAAGAAAATTAAGAATTGGGTCCCGAAAACAAAAATCTAGTTTTGGATCATGAAAATCAAGAATTTGGTGGCGAATACAAAAATCTAATTTTGGATCAAGAAAATCAAGAATTGGGTCGCGAATTCAAAAATCTAGTTTTGGATCAAGAAAATCCAAAATTGGGTCCCGAAAACAAAAATCTAGTTTTGGATCAAGAAAATCAAGAATTGGGTCGCGAAAACAAAAAACTAGTTTTGGATCAAGAAAATCAAGAATTGGGTCGCGAATTCAACAATATAGTTTTGGATCAAGAAAATTAAGAATTTGGTCGCGAATAGAAAAATCAAGTTTTGGATCAAGAAAATCAAACATTTGGTCGCGAATACAAAAATCTAATTTTGGATCAAGAAAATCAAGAATTGGGTCGCGAATTCAAAAATCTAGTTTTGGATCAAGAAAATCAAGAATTTGGTTCCGAACACAAAAATCTAGATTTGGACCAAGAAAATCAAGAATTTTGGTCCCAAATACAAAAGTGTAGTTGGATCAAGAAAATCAAGAATTTGGTGGGGAAAACAAAAAACTAGTTTTGGATCAAGAAAATCAAGAATTTGGTCCCGAAGACAAAACACTAGTTTTGGATCAAGAAAATCAAGAATTTGGTCGCGAAGACAAAAATCTAGTTTTGGATCAAGAAAATCAAGAATTTGGTCGCGAACACAAAAATCTAGTTTTGGATCAAGAAAATCAAGAATTTGGTCGCGAATAAAAAAATCTAGTTTTGGATCAAGAAAATCCAGAATTGGGTCCCGAAAACAAAAATCTAGTTTTGGATCATGAAAATCAAGAATTTGGTCGCGAATACAAAAATCTAGTTTTGGATCAAGAAAACCATGAATTGGGTCGCGAATACAAAAATCTAGTTTTGGATCAAGAAAATCAAGAATTCGGTCCCGAACACAAAAATCTAGTTTTGGATCAATAAAATCAAGAATTCGGTCCCGAATACAAAACTGTAGTATTGGATCGAGAAAATAAAGAATTTGGTCGCGAAAACAAAAAACTAGTTTTGGATCAAGAAAATCAAGAATTTGGTCTCGAATACAAAACTGTAGTATTGGATCGAGAAAATCAAGAATTTGGTCGGGATTACAAAATACTAGTTTTGGATCAAGAAAATCAAGAATTTGGTCGCGAATAAAAAAATCTAGTTTTGGATCAAGAAAATCAAGAATTTGGTCCCGAACACAAAAATCTAGTTTTGGATCAAGAAAATCAAGAATTTGGTCGCGAATAGAAAAATCTAGTTTTGGATCAAGAAAATCAAGAATTGGGTCGCGAAAACAAAATACTAGTTTTGAATCAAGAAAATCAAGAATTGGGTCACGAAAACAAAAATATAGTTTTGGATCAAGAAAATAAAGAATTTGGTCGCGAACACAAAAATCTAGTTTTGGATCAAAAAAATCAAACATTTGGTCGCGAAGACAAAAATCTAGTTTTGGATCAAGAAAATCAAGAATTTGGTCGCGAACACAAAAATCTAGTTTTGGGTCAAGAAAATCAAGCATTGGGTCGCGAAGACAAAAATCTAGTTTTGGATCAAGAAAATCAAGAATTTGGTCACGAAGACAAAAATCAAGTTTTGGATCAAGAAAATCAAGAATTGGGTCGCGAACAAAAAAATCTAGTTTTGGATCAAGAAAATCAAGAATTCGGTCCCGAACACAAAAATCTAGTTTTGGATCAAGAAAATCATGAATTGGATCCCGAATTCAAAAAACTAGTTTTGGATCAAGAAAATCAAGAATTTGGTCGCGAAGACAAAAATCTAGTTTTACATCAAGAAAATCAAGAATTTGGTCGCGAAGACAAAAATCTAGTTTTGGATCAAGAAAATCAAGAATTTGCTCCCGAACACAAAAATCTAGTTTTGGATCAAGAAAATCCAAAATTGGGTCCCGAAAACAAAAATCTAGTTTTGGATCATGAAAATCAAGAATTTGGTCGCGAATACAAAAATCTAGTTTTGGATCAAGAAAACCAAGAATTGGGTCGCGAATACAAAAATCTAGTTTTGGATCAAGAAAATCAATAATTTGGTCCCGAACACAAAAATCTAGTTTTGGATCAAGAAAATCAAGAATTTGGTCCCGAAGACAAAAATCTAGTTTTGGATCAAGAAAATCAAGAATTTGCTCCCGAACACAAAAATCTAGTTTTGGATCAAGAAAATCCAAAATTGGGTCCCGAAAACAAAAATCTAGTTTTGGATCATGAAAATCAAGAATTTGGTCGCGAATACAAAAATCTAGTTTTGGATCAAGAAAACCAAGAATTGGGTCGCGAATACAAAAATCTAGTTTTGGATCAAGAAAATCAATAATTTGGTCCCGAACACAAAAATCTAGTTTTGGATCAAGAAAATCAAGAATTTGGTCCCGAATACAAAACTGTAGTTTTGGATCAAGAAAATCAAGAATTTGGTCGCGAAAACAAAAAACTAGTTTTGGATCAAGAAAATCAAGAATTGGGTCGCGAATTCAACAATCTAGTTTTGGATCAAGAAAATCAAGAATTTGGTCGCGAATAGAAAAATCTAGTTTTGGATCATGAAAATCAAGAATTGGGTCGCGAAGACAAAAATCTTGTTTTGGATCAAGAAAATCAAGAATTTGGTCCCGAACACAAAAATCTAGTTTTGGATCAAGAAAATCAAGAATTGGGTCGCGAATTCAAAAATCTAGTTTTGGATCAAGAAAATCAAGACTTGGGTCGCGAAAACAAAATACTAGTTTTGGATCAAGAAAATCAAGAATTGGGTCGCGAAAACAAAAATATAGTTTTGGATCAAGAAAATAAAGAATTTGGTCGCGAATAGAAAAATCAAGTTTTGGATTAAGAAAATCAAGAATTTGGTCGCGAACACAAAAATCTAGTTTGGGATCAAGAAAATCAAGAATTTGGTCGGGATTACAAAAAACTAGTGTTGCATCTAGAAAATCAAGAATTAGGTCGCGAATTCAACAATCTAGTTTTGGATCAAGAAATTCAAGAATTTGGTCGCGAACACAAAAATCTAGTTTTGGATCAAGAAAATCAAGAATTGGGTTCCGAAAACAAAAATCTAGTTTTCGATCAAGAAAATCAAGAATTTGGTCACGAACAAAAAAATCTAGTTTTGGATGAAGAAAATCAAGAATTTGGTCGCGAACACAAAAATCTAGTTTTCGATCAAGAAAATCAAGAATTTGGTCGCGAATAGAAAAATCAAGTTTTTGATCAAGAAAATCAAGAATTGGGTCGCGAAAACAAAATACTAGTTTTGGATCAAGAAAATCAAGAATTGGGTCCCGAAAACAAAAATCTAGTTTTGGATCAAGAAAATCAAGAATTTGGTCCCGAATACAAAACTGTAGTTTTGGATCAAGAAAATCAAGAATTAGGTCGCGAAAATAAAATACTAGTTTTGGATCAAGAAAATCAAGAATTTGGTCGCGAATAGAAAAATCTAGTTTTGGATCAAGAAAATCAAGAATTGGGTCGCGAAAACAAAATACTAGTTTTGGATCAAGAAAATCAAGAATTGGGTCGCGAAAACAAAAAACTAGTTTTGGATCAAGAAAATCAAGAATTGGGTCGCGAATTCAACAATCTAGTTTTGGATCAAGAAAATCAAGAATTTGGTCGCGAATAGAAAAATCAAGTTTTGGATCAAGAAAATCAAACATTTGGTCGCGAATACAAAAATCTAATTTTGGATCAAGAAAATCAAGAATTGGGTCGCGAATTCAAAAATCTAGTTTTGGATCAAGAAAATCAAGAATTTGGTTCCGAACACAAAAATCTAGATTTGGACCAAGAAAATCAAGAATTTTGGTCCCAAATACAAAAGTGTAGTTGGATCAAGAAACTCAAGAATTTGGTCGGGATTACAAAAAACTAGTGTTGCATCAAGAAAATCAAGAATTGGGTCGCGAATTCAACAATCTAGTTTTGGATCAAGAAAATCAAGAATTTGGTCGCGAACACAAAAATCTAGTTTTCGATGAAGAAAATCAAGAATTGGGTCCCGAAAACAAAAATCTAGTTTTGGATCATGAAAATCAAGAATTTGTTCGCGAATAGAAAAATCAAGTTTTGGATCAAGAAAATCAAGAATTTGGTCCCGAAGACAAAACACTAGTTTTGGATCAAGAAAATCAAGAATTTGGTCGCGAAGACAAAAATCTAGTTTTGGATCAAGAAAATCAAGAATTTGGTCGCGAACACAAAAATCTAGTTTTGGATCAAGAAAATCAAGAATTGGGTCCCGAAAACAAAAATCTAGTTTTGGATCATGAAAATCAAGAATTGGGTCCCGAATACAAAAATCTAGTTTTGGATCAAGAAAATCAAGAATTTGGTCGCGAATACAAAAATCTAGTTTTGGATCAAGAAAATCAAGAATTAGGTCCCGAACACAAAAAACTAGTGTTGCATCAAGAAAATCAAGAATTTGGTCGGGATTACAAAAAACTAGTGTTGCATCTAGAAAATCAAGAATTAGGTCGCGAATTCAACAATCTAGTTTTGGATCAAGAAATTCAAGAATTTGGTCGCGAACACAAAAATCTAGTTTTGGATCAAGAAAATTAAGAATTGGGTCCCGAAAACAAAAATCTAGTTTTGGATCATGAAAATCAAGAATTTGGTTGCGAATACAAAAATCTAATTTTGGATCAAGAAAATCAAGAATTGGGTCGCGAATTCAAAAATCTAGTTTTGGATCAAGAAAATCAAGAATTTGGTTCCGAACACAAAAATCTAGATTTGGACCAAGAAAATCAAGAATTTTGGTCCCAAATACAAAAGTGTAGTTGGATCAAGAAAATCAAGAATTTGGTGGGGAAAACAAAACACTAGTTTTGGATCAAGAAAATCAAGAATTTGGTCCCGAAGACAAAACACTAGTTTTGGATCAAGAAAATCAAGAATTTGGTCGCGAAGACAAAAATCTAGTTTTGGATCAAGAAAATCAAGAATTTGGTCCCGAAGACAAAACACTAGTTTTGGATCAAGAAAATCAAGAATTTGGTGGGGAAAACAAAACACTAGTTTTGGATCAAGAAAATCAAGAATTTGGTCCCGAAGACAAAACACTAGTTTTGGATCAACAAAATCAAGAATTTGGTCGCGAAGACAAAAATCTAGTTTTGGATCAAGAAAATCAAGAATTTGGTCGCGAACACAAAAATCTAGTTTTGGATCAAGAAAATCAAGAATTGGGTCCCGAAAACAAAAATCTAGTTTTGGATCATGAAAATCAAGAATTGGGTCCCGAATACAAAAATCTAGTTTTGGATCAAGAAAATCAAGAATTTGGTCGCGAATACAAAAATCTAGTTTTGGATCAAGAAAATCAAGAATTAGGTCCCGAACACAAAAAACTAGTGTTGCATCAAGAAAATCAAGAATTTGGTCCCGAATACAAAAATTTAGTTTTGGATCAAGAAAATCAAGAATTTGGTCGCGAAAACAAAAAACTAGTTTTGGATCAAGAAAATCAATAATTGGGTCGCGAATTCAAAAATCTAGTTTTGGATCAAGAAAATCAAGAATTTGGTTCCGAACACAAAAAACTAGCGTTGCATCAAGAAAATCAAGAATTTGGTCCCGAATACAAAAATGTAGTTTTGGATCAAGAAAATCAAGAATTTGGTCGCGAAAACAAAAAACTAGTTTTGGATTAAGAAAATCAAGAATTGGGTCGCGAATTCAACAATCTAGTTTTGGATCAAGAAAATCAAGAATTTGGTCGCGAACACAAAAATGTAGTTTTGGATCAAGAAAATTAAGAATTGGGTCCCGAAAACAAAAATCTAGTTTTGGATCATGAAAATCAAGAATTTGGTTGCGAATACAAAAATCTAATTTTGGATCAAGAAAATCAAGAATTGGGTCGCGAATTCAAAAATCTAGTTTTGGATCAAGAAAATCCAAAATTGGGTCCCGAAAACAAAAATCTAGTTTTGGATCAAGAAAATCAAGAATTGGGTCGCGAAAACAAAAAACTAGTTTTGGATCAAGAAAATCAAGAATTGGGTCGCGAATTCAACAATATAGTTTTGGATCTAGAAAATCAAGAATTTGGTCGCGAATAGAAAAATCAAGTTTTGGATCAAGAAAATCAAACATTTGGTCGCGAATACAAAAATCTAATTTTGGATCAAGAAAATCAAGAATTGGGTCGCGAATTCAAAAATCTAGTTTTGGATCAAGAAAATCAAGAATTTGGTTCCGAACACAAAAATCTAGATTTGGACCAAGAAAATCAAGAATTTTGGTCCCAAATACAAAAGTGTAGTTGGATCAAGAAAATCAAGAATTTGGTGGGGAAAACAAAAAACTAGTTTTGGATCAAGAAAATCAAGAATTTGGTCCCGAAGACAAAACACTAGTTTTGGATCAAGAAAATCAAGAATTTGGTCGCGAAGACAAAAATCTAGTTTTGGATCAAGAAAATCAAGAATTTGGTCGCGAACACAAAAATCTAGTTTTGGATCAAGAAAATGAAGAATTTGGTCGCGAATAAAAAAATCTAGTTTTGGATCAAGAAAATCCAGAATTGGGTCCCGAAAACAAAAATCTAGTTTTGGATCATGAAAATCAAGAATTTGGTCGCGAACACAAAAATCTAGTTTTGGATCAAGAAAATCAAGAATTTGGTCCCGAAGACAAAAATCTAGTTTTGGATCAAGAAAATCAAGAATTTGGTCCCGAACACAAAAATCTAGTTTTGGATCAAGAAAATCAAGAATTTGGTCGCGAATACAAAACTGTAGTATTGGATCGAGAAAATAAAGAATTTGGTCGCGAAAACAAAAAACTAGTTTTGGATCAAGAAAATCAAGAATTTGGTCGCGAATACAAAACTGTAGTATTGGATCGAGAAAATCAAGAATTTGGTCGGGATTACAAAATACTAGTTTTGGATCAAGAAAATCAAGAATTTGGTCGCGAATAAAAAAATCTAGTTTTGGATCAAGAAAAATCAAGAATTTGGTCCCGAACACAAAAATCTAGTTTTGGATCAAGAAAATCAAGAATTTGGTCGCGAATAGAAAAATCTAGTTTTGGATCAAGAAAATCAAGAATTGGGTCGCGAAAACAAAATACTAGTTTTGAATCAAGAAAATCAAGAATTGGGTCACGAAAACAAAAATATAGTTTTGGATCAAGAAAATAAAGAATTTGGTCGCGAACACAAAAATCTAGTTTTGGATCAAAAAAATCAAACATTTGGTCGCGAAGACAAAAATCTAGTTTTGGATCAAGAAAATCAAGAATTTGGTCGCGAACACAAAAATCTAGTTTTGGGTCAAGAAATCAAGCATTGGGTCGCGAAGACAAAAATCTAGTTTTGGATCAAGAAAATCAAGAATTTGGTCACGAAGACAAAAATCAAGTTTTGGATCAAGAAAATCAAGAATTGGGTATCTGTCTCGCGTGTGTAGTTTTGGATCAAGAAAATCAAGAATTCGGTCCCGAACACAAAAATCTAGTTTTGGATCAAGAAAATCATGAATTGGATCCCGAATTCAAAAAACTAGTTTTGGATCAAGAAAATCAAGAATTTGGTCGCGAAGACAAAAATCTAGTTTTACATCAAGAAAATCAAGAATTTGGTCGCGAAGACAAAAATCTAGTTTTGGATCAAGAAAATCAAGAATTTGCTCCCGAACACAAAAATCTAGTTTTGGATCAAGAAAATCCAAAATTGGGTCCCGAAAACAAAAATCTAGTTTTGGATCATGAAAATCAAGAATTTGGTCGCGAATACAAAAATCTAGTTTTGGATCAAGAAAACCAAGAATTGGGTCGCGAATACAAAAATCTAGTTTTGGATCAAGAAAATCAATAATTTGGTCCCGAACACAAAAATCTAGTTTTGGATCAAGAAAATCAAGAATTTGGTCCCGAAGACAAAAATCTAGTTTTGGATCAAGAAAATCAAGAATTTGCTCCCGAACACAAAAATCTAGTTTTGGATCAAGAAAATCCAAAATTGGGTCCCGAAAACAAAAATCTAGTTTTGGATCATGAAAATCAAGAATTTGGTCGCGAATACAAAAATCTAGTTTTGGATCAAGAAAACCAAGAATTGGGTCGCGAATACAAAAATCTAGTTTTGGATCAAGAAAATCAATAATTTGGTCCCGAACACAAAAATCTAGTTTTGGATCAAGAAAATCAAGAATTTGGTCCCGAATACAAAACTGTAGTTTTGGATCAAGAAAATCAAGAATTTGGTCGCGAAAACAAAAAACTAGTTTTGGATCAAGAAAATCAAGAATTGGGTCGCGAATAGAAAAATCTAGTTTTGGATCAAGAAAATCAAGAATTTGGTCGCGAATAGAAAAATCTAGTTTTGGATCAAGATAATCAAGAATTTGGTCGCGAATAAAAAAATCTAGTTTTGGATCAAGAAAATCCAGAATTGGGTCCCGAAAACAAAAATCTAGTTTTGGATCATGAAAATCAAGAATTTGGTCGCGAATACAAAAATCTAGTTTTGAATCAAGAAAACCAAGAATTGGGTCGCGAAGACAAAAATCTAGTTTTGGATCAAGAAAATCAAGAATTTGGTCCCGAACACAAAAATCTAGTTTTGGATCAAGAAAATCAAGAATTTGGTCCCGAATACAAAACTGTAGTTTTGGATCAAGAAAGTCAAGAATTTGGTCGCGAATACAAAAATCTAGTTTTGGATCAAGAAAATCAAGAATTGGGTCGCGAAGTCAGAAATCTAGTTTTGGATCAAGAAAATCAAGAATTTGGTCCCGAACACAAAAAACTAGTGTTGCATCAAGAAAATCAAGAATTTGGTCCCGAATACAAAAATGTAGTTTTGGATCAAGAAAATCAAGAATTTGGTCGCGAAAACAAAAAACTAGTTTTGGATCAAGAAAATCAAGAATTTGGTCGCGAATACAAAAATCTAGTTTTGGATCAAGAAAATCAAGAATTTGGTCCCGAACACAAAAATCTAGTTTTGGATCAAGAAACTCAAGAATTTGGTCGCGAATACAAAAATCTAGTTTTGGATCAAGAAAATCAAGAATTGGGTCGCGAATTCAAAAATCTAGTTATGGATCAAGAAAATCAAGAATTTGGTTCCGAACACAAAAATCTAGTTTTGGATCAAGAAAATCAAGAATTTTGGTCCCAAATACAAAAGTGTAGTTGGATCAAGAAAATCAAGAATTTGGTGGGGAAAACAAAAAACTAGTTTTGGATCAAGAAAATCAAGAATTTGGTCCCGAACACAAAACACTAGTTTTGGATGAAGAAAATCAAGAATTTGGTCGCGAAGACAAAAATCTAGTTTTGGATCAAGAAAATCAAGAATTTGGTCGCGAACACAAAAATCTAGTTTTGGATCAAGAAAATAAAGAATTTGGTCGCGAATAAAAAAATCTAGTTTTGGATCAAGAAAATCCAGAATTGGGTCCCGAAAACAAAAATCTAGTTTTGGATCATGAAAATCAAGAATTTGGTCGCGAATTCAAAAATCTAGTTTTGGATCAAGAAAATCAAGAATTGGGTCGCGAACACAAAAATCTAGTTTTGGATCAAGAAAATCAAGAATTTGGTCCCGAACACAAAAATCTAGTTTTGGATCAAGAAAATCAAGAATTTGGTCCCGAATACAAAACTGTAGTTTTGGATCAAGAAAATCAAGAATTTGGTCGCGAATACAAAAATCTAGTTTTGGATCAAGAAAATCAAGAATTGGGTCGCGAATTCAAAAATCTAGTTTTGGATCAAGAAAATCAAGAATTTGGTTCCGAACACAAAAATCTAGTTTTGGATCAAGAAAATCAAGAATTTTGGTCCCCAATACAAAAGTGTAGTTGGATCAAGAAAATCAAGAATTTGGTGGGGAAAACAAAAAACTAGTTTTGGATCAAGAAAATCAAGAATTTGGTCCCGAAGACAAAACACTAGTTTTGGATCAAGAAAATCAAGAATTTGGTCGCGAAGACAAAAATCTAGTTTTGGATCAAGAAAATCAAGAATTTGGTCGCGAAAAAAAAAATCTAGTTTTGGATCAAGAAAATCCAGAATTGGGTACCGAAAACAAAAATCTAGTTTTGGATCATGAAAATCAAGAATTTGGTCGCGAATACAAAAATCTAGTTTTGGATCAAGAAAACCATGAATTGGGTCGCGAATACAAAAATCTAGTTTTGGATCAAGAAAATCAAGAATTTGGTCCCGAACACAAAAATCTAGTTTTGGATCAAGAAAATCAAGAATTTGGTCGCGAATAAAAAAATCTAGTTTTGGATCAAGAAAATCAAGAATTTGGTCCCGAACACAAAAATCTAGTTTTGGATCAAGAAAATCAAGAATTTGGTCGCGAATAGAAAAATCTAGTTTTGGATCAAGAAAATCAAGAATTGGGTCGCGAAAACAAAATACTAGTTTTGAATCAAGAAAATCAAGAATTGGGTCACGAAAACAAAAATATAGTTTTGGATCAAGAAAATAAAGAATTTGGTCGCGAACACAAAAATCTAGTTTTGGATCAAAAAAATCAAACATTTGGTCGCGAAGACAAAAATCTAGTTTTGGATCAAGAAAATCAAGAATTTGGTCGCGAACACAAAAATCTAGTTTTGGGTCAAGAAAATCAAGAATTTGGTCGCGAATACAAAATACTAGTTTTGGATCAAGAAAATCAAGAATTGGGTCGCGAAAACAAAAATATAGTTTTGGATCAAGAAAATAAAGAATTTGGTCGCGAATAGAAAAATCAAGTTTTGGATTAAGAAAATCAAGAATTTGGTCGCGAACACAAAAATCTAGTTTGGGATCAAGAAAATCAAGAATTTGGTCGGGATTACAAAAAACTAGTGTTGCATCTAGAAAATCAAGAATTAGGTCGCGAATTCAACAATTTAGTTTTGGATCAAGAAATTCAAGAATTTGCTCACGAAGACAAAAATCTAGTTTTGGATCAAGAAAATCAAGAATTTGCTCCCGAACACAAAAATCTAGTTTTGGATCAAGAAAATCCAAAATTGGGTCCCGAAAACAAAAATCTAGTTTTGGATCATGAAAATCAAGAATTTGGTCGCGAATACAAAAATCTAGTTTTGGATCAAGAAAACCAAGAATTGGGTCGCGAATACAAAAATCTAGTTTTGGATCAAGAAAATCAATAATTTGGTCCCGAACACAAAAATCTAGTTTTGGATCAAGAAAATCAAGAATTTGGTCCCGAATACAAAACTGTAGTTTTGGATCAAGAAAATCAAGAATTTGGTCGCGAAAACAAAAAACTAGTTTTGGATCAAGAAAATCAAGAATTGGGTCGCGAATTCAACAATCTAGTTTTGGATCAAGAAAATCAAGAATTTGGTCGCGAATAGAAAAATCTAGTTTTGTATCAAGATAATCAAGAATTTGGTCGCGAACACAAAAATCTAGTTTTGGATCAAGAAAATCCAGAATTGGGTCCCGAAAACAAAAATCTAGTTTTGGATCATGAAAATCAAGAATTTGGTCGCGAATACAAAAATCTAGTTTTGAATCAAGAAAACCAAGAATTGGGTCGCGAAGACAAAAATCTAGTTTTGGATCAAGAAAATCAAGAATTTGGTCCCGAACACAAAAATCTAGTTTTGGATCAAGAAAATCAAGAATTTGGTCCCGAATACAAAACCGTAGTTTTGGATCAAGAAAATCAAGAATTTGGTCGCGAATACAAAAATCTAGTTTTGGATCAAGAAAATCAAGAATTGGGTCGCGAATTCAAAAATCTAGTTTTGGATCAAGAAAATCAAGAATTTGGTCCCGAACACAAAAAACTAGTGTTGCATCAAGAAAATCAAGAATTTGGTCCCGAATACAAAAATGTAGTTTTGGATCAAGAAAATCCAAAATTGGGTCCCGAAAACAAAAATCTAGTTTTGGATCATGAAAATCAAGAATTTGGTCGCGAATACAAAAATCTAGTTTTGGATCAAGAAAACCAAGAATTGGGTCGCGAATACAAAAATCTAGTTTTGGATCAAGAAAATCAATAATTTGGTCCCGAACACAAAAATCTAGTTTTGGATCAAGAAAATCAAGAATTTGGTCCCGAATACAAAACTGTAGTTTTGGATCAAGAAAATCAAGAATTTGGTCGCGAAAACAAAAAACTAGTTTTGGATCAAGAAAATCAAGAATTGGGTCGCGAATTCAACAATCTAGTTTTGGATCAAGAAAATCAAGAATTTGGTCGCGAATAGAAAAATCTAGTTTTGGATCAAGATAATCAAGAATTTGGTCGCGAATAAAAAAATCTAGTTTTGGATCAAGAAAATCCAGAATTGGGTCCCGAAAACAAAAATCTAGTTTTGGATCATGAAAATCAAGAATTTGGTCGCGAATACAAAAATCTAGTTTTGGATCAAGAAAACCAAGAATTGGGTCGCGAATACAAAAATCTAGTTTTGGATCAAGAAAATCAATAATTTGGTCCCGAACACAAAAATCTAGTTTTGGATCAAGAAAATCAAGAATTTGGTCCCGAAGACAAAAATCTAGTTTTGGATCAAGAAAATCAAGAATTTGCTCCCGAACACAAAAATCTAGTTTTGGATCAAGAAAATCCAAAATTGGGTCCCGAAAACAAAAATCTAGTTTTGGATCAAGAAAATCAAGAATTTGGTCGCGAATAGAAAAATCTAGTTTTGGATCAAGAAAATCAAGAATTGGGTCGCGAAAACAAAATACTAGTTTTGAATCAAGAAAATCAAGAATTGGGTCACGAAAACAAAAATATAGTTTTGGATCAAGAAAATAAAGAATTTGGTCGCGAACACAAAAATCTAGTTTTGGATCAAAAAAATCAAACATTTGGTCGCGAAGACAAAAATCTAGTTTTGGATCAAGAAAATCAAGAATTTGGTCGCGAACACAAAAATCTAGTTTTGGGTCAAGAAAATCAAGCATTGGGTCGCGAAGACAAAAATCTAGTTTTGGATCAAGAAAATCAAGAATTTGGTCCCGAAGACAAAAATCAAGTTTTGGTTCAAGAAAATCAAGAATTGGGTCGCGAACAAAAAAATCTAGTTTTGGATCAAGAAAATCAAGAATTCGGTCCCGAACACAAAAATCTAGTTTTGGATCAAGAAAATCATGAATTGGATCCCGAATTCAAAAAACTAGTTTTGGATCAAGAAAATCAAGAATTTGGTCGCGAAGACAAAAATCTAGTTTTACATCAAGAAAATCAAGAATTTGGTCGCGAACACAAAAATCTAGTTTTGGATCAAGAAAATCAAGAATTGGGTACTGAAAACAAAAATCTAGTTTTGGATCATGAAAATCAGGAATTTGGTCGCGAAATGAAAAATCAAGTTTTGGATCAAGAAAATCAAGAATTTGGTCGCGAACACAAAAATCTAGTTTTGGATCAAGAAAAATCAAGAATTTGGTCGCGAATACAAAAATCTAGTTTTACATCAAGAAAATCAAGAATTTGGTCGCGAAGACAAAAATCTAGTTTTGGATCAAGAAAATCAAGAATTTGGTCGCGAACACAGAAATCTAGTTTTGGATCAAGAAAATCAAAAATTTGGTCGCGAATAGAAAAATCTAGTTTTGGATCAAGAAAATCAAGACTTAGGTCGCGAAAACAAAATACTAGTTTTGGATCAAGAAAATCAAGAATTGGGTCGCGAAAACAAAAATATAGTTTTGGATCAAGAAAATAAAGAATTTGGTCGCGAATAGAAAAATCAAGTTTTGGATTAAGAAAATCAAGAATTTGGTCGCGAACACAAAAATCTAGTTTGGGATCAAGAAAATCAAGAATTTGGTCGGGATTACAAAAAACTAGTGTTGCATCTAGAAAATCAAGAATTAGGTCGCGAATTCAACAATCTAGTTTTGGATCAAGAAATTCAAGAATTTGCTCACGAAGACAAAAATCTAGTTTTGGATCAAGAAAATCAAGAATTTGCTCCCGAACACAAAAATCTAGTTTTGGATCAAGAAAATCCAAAATTGGGTCCCGAAAACAAAAATCTAGTTTTGGATCATGAAAATCAAGAATTTGGTCGCGAATACAAAAATCTAGTTTTGGATCAAGAAAACCAAGAATTGGGTCGCGAATACAAAAATCTAGTTTTGGATCAAGAAAATCAATAATTTGGTCCCGAACACAAAAATCTAGTTTTGGATCAAGAAAATCAAGAATTTGGTCCCGAATACAAAACTGTAGTTTTGGATCAAGAAAATCAAGAATTTGGTCGCGAAAACAAAAAACTAGTTTTGGATCAAGAAAATCAAGAATTGGGTCGCGAATTCAACAATCTAGTTTTGGATCAAGAAAATCAAGAATTTGGTCGCGAATAGAAAAATCTAGTTTTGGATCAAGATAATCAAGAATTTGGTCGCGAATAAAAAAATCTAGTTTTGGATCAAGAAAATCCAGAATTGGGTCCCGAAAACAAAAATCTAGTTTTGGATCATGAAAATCAAGAATTTGGTCGCGAATACAAAAATCTAGTTTTGAATCAAGAAAACCAAGAATTGGGTCGCGAAGACAAAAATCTAGTTTTGGATCAAGAAAATCAAGAATTTGGTCCCGAACACAAAAATCTAGTTTTGGATCAAGAAAATCAAGAATTTGGTCCTGAATACAAAACTGTAGTTTTGGATCAAGAAAATCAAGAATTTGGTCGCGAATACAAAATACTAGTTTTGGATCAAGAAAATCAAGAATTGGGTCGCGAAAACAAAAATATAGTTTTGGATCAAGAAAATAAAGAATTTGGTCGCGAATAGAAAAATCAAGTTTTGGATTAAGAAAATCAAGAATTTGGTCGCGAACACAAAAATCTAGTTTGGGATCAAGAAAATCAAGAATTTGGTCGGGATTACAAAAAACTAGTGTTGCATCTAGAAAATCAAGAATTAGGTCGCGAATTCAACAATCTAGTTTTGGATCAAGAAATTCAAGAATTTGCTCACGAAGACAAAAATCTAGTTTTGGATCAAGAAAATCAAGAATTTGCTCCCGAACACAAAAATCTAGTTTTGGATCAAGAAAATCCAAAATTGGGTCCCGAAAACAAAAATCTAGTTTTGGATCATGAAAATCAAGAATTTGGTCGCGAATACAAAAATCTAGTTTTGGATCAAGAAAACCAAGAATTGGGTCGCGAATACAAAAATCTAGTTTTGGATCAAGAAAATCAATAATTTGGTCCCGAACACAAAAATCTAGTTTTGGATCAAGAAAATCAAGAATTTGGTCCCGAATACAAAACTGTAGTTTTGGATCAAGAAAATCAAGAATTTGGTCGCGAAAACAAAAAACTAGTTTTGGATCAAGAAAATCAAGAATTGGGTCGCGAATTCAACAATCTAGTTTTGGATCAAGAAAATCAAGAATTTGGTCGCGAATAGAAAAATCTAGTTTTGTATCAAGATAATCAAGAATTTGGTCGCGAATAAAAAAATCTAGTTTTGGATCAAGAAAATCCAGAATTGGGTCCCGAAAACAAAAATCTAGTTTTGGATCATGAAAATCAAGAATTTGGTCGCGAATACAAAAATCTAGTTTTGAATCAAGAAAACCAAGAATTGGGTCGCGAAGACAAAAATCTAGTTTTGGATCAAGAAAATCAAGAATTTGGTCCCGAACACAAAAATCTAGTTTTGGATCAAGAAAATCAAGAATTTGGTCCTGAATACAAAAATGTAGTTTTGGATCAAGAAAATCAAGAATTTGGTCGCGAATACAAAAATCTAGTTTTTGATCAAGAAAATCAAGAATTGGGTCGCGAATTCAAAAATCTAGTTTTGGATCAAGAAAATCAAGAATTTGGTCCCGAACACAAAAATCTAGTTTTGGATCAAGAAAATCAAGAATTGGGTCGCGAACAAAAAAATCTAGTTTTGGATCAAGAAAATCAAGAATTCGGTCCCGAACACAAAAATCTAGTTTTGGATCAAGAAAATCATGAATTGGATCCCGAATTCAAAAAACTAGTTTTGGATCAAGAAAATCAAGAATTTGGTCGCGAAGACAAAAATCTAGTTTTACATAAAGAAAATCAAGAATTTGGTCGCGAAGACAAAAATCTAGTTTTGGATCAAGAAAATCAAGAATTTGCTCACGAACACAAAAATCTAGTTTTGGATCAAGAAAATCCAAAATTGGGTCCCGAAAACAAAAATCTAGTTTTGGATCATGAAAATCAAGAATTTGGTCGCGAATACAAAAATCTAGTTTTGGATCAAGAAAACCAAGAATTGGGTCGCGAATACAAAAATCTAGTTTTGGATCAAGAAAATCAATAATTTGGTCCCGAACACAAAAATCTAGTTTTGGATCAAGAAAATCAAGAATTTGGTCCCGAAGACAAAAATCTAGTTTTGGATCAAGAAAATCAAGAATTTGCTCCCGAACACAAAAATCTAGTTTTGGATCAAGAAAATCCAAAATTGGGTCCCGAAAACAAAAATCTAGTTTTGGATCATGAAAATCAAGAATTTGGTCGCGAATACAAAAATCTAGTTTTGGATCAAGAAAACCAAGAATTGGGTCGCGAATACAAAAATCTAGTTTTGGATCAAGAAAATCAATAATTTGGTCCCGAACACAAAAATCTAGTTTTGGATCAAGAAAATCAAGAATTTGGTCCCGAATACAAAACTGTAGTTTTGGATCAAGAAAATCAAGAATTTGGTCGCGAAAACAAAAAACTAGTTTTGGATCAAGAAAATCAAGAATTGGGTCGCGAATTCAACAATCTAGTTTTGGATCAAGAAAATCAAGAATTTGGTCGCGAATAGAAAAATCTAGTTTTGGATCAAGATAATCAAGAATTTGGTCGCGAATAAAAAAATCTAGTTTTGGATCAAGAAAATCCAGAATTGGGTCCCGAAAACAAAAATCTAGTTTTGGATCATGAAAATCAAGAATTTGGTCGCGAATACAAAAATCTAGTTTTGAATCAAGAAAACCAAGAATTGGGTCGCGAAGACAAAAATCTAGTTTTGGATCAAGAAAATCAAGAATTTGGTCCCGAACACAAAAATCTAGTTTTGGATCAAGAAAATCAAGAATTTGGTCCGGAATACAAAACTGTGGTTTTGGATCAAGAAAATCAAGAATTTGGTCGCGAATACAAAAATCTAGTTTTGGATCAAGAAAATCAAGAATTGGGTCGCGAATTCAAAAATCTAGTTTTGGATCAAGAAAATCAAGAATTTGGTCCCGAACACAAAAAACTAGTGTTGCATCAAGAAAATCAAGAATTTGGTCCCGAATACAAAAATGTAGTTTTGGATCAAGAAAATCAAGAATTTGGTCGCGAAAACAAAAAACTAGTTTTGGATCAAGAAAATCAAGAATTTGGTCGCGAAAACAAAAATCTAGTTTTGGATCAAGAAAATCAAGAATTTGGTCCCGAACACAAAAATCTAGTTTTGGATCAAGAAACTCAAGAATTTGGTCGCGAATACAAAAATCTAGTTTTGGATCAAGAAAACCAAGAATTGGGTCGCGAATACAAAAATCTAGTTTTGGATCAAGAAAATCAATAATTTGGTCCCGAACACAAAAATCTAGTTTTGGATCAAGAAAATCAAGAATTTGGTCCCGAATACAAAACTGTAGTTTTGGATCAAGAAAATCAAGAATTTGGTCGCGAAAACAAAAAACTAGTTTTGGATCAAGAAAATCAAGAATTGGGTCGCGAATTCAACAATCTAGTTTTGGATCAAGAAAATCAAGAATTTGGTCGCGAATAGAAAAATCTAGTTTTGGATCAAGATAATCAAGAATTTGGTCGCGAATAAAAAAATCTAGTTTTGGATCAAGAAAATCCAGAATTGGGTCCCGAAAACAAAAATCTAGTTTTGGATCATGAAAATCAAGAATTTGGTCGCGAATACAAAAATCTAGTTTTGGATCAAGAAAATCAAGAATTTGGTCCCGAACACAAAAATCTAGTTTTGGATCAAGAAAATCCAAAATTGGGTCCCGAAAACAAAAATCTAGTTTTGGATCATGAAAATCAAGAATTTGGTCGCGAATACAAAAATCTAGTTTTGGATCAAGAAAACCAAGAATTGGGTCGCGAATACAAAAATCTAGTTTTGGATCAAGAAAATCAATAATTTGGTCCCGAACACAAAAATCTAGTTTTGGATCAAGAAAATCAAGAATTTGGTCCCGAATACAAAACTGTAGTTTTGGATCAAGAAAATCAAGAATTTGGTCGCGAAAACAAAAAACTAGTTTTGGATCAAGAAAATCAAGAATTGGGTCGCGAATTCAACAATCTAGTTTTGGATCAAGAAAATCAAGAATTTGGTCGCGAATAGAAAAATCTAGTTTTGGATCAAGATAATCAAGAATTTGGTCGCGAATAAAAAAATCTAGTTTTGGATCAAGAAAATCCAGAATTGGGTCCCGAAAACAAAAATCTAGTTTTGGATCATGAAAATCAAGAATTTGGTCGCGAATACAAAAATCTAGTTTTGGATCAAGAAAACCAAGAATTGGGTCGCGAATACAAAAATCTAGTTTTGGATCAAGAAAATCAATAATTTGGTCCCGAACACAAAAATCTAGTTTTGGATCAAGAAAATCAAGAATTTGGTCCCGAAGACAAAAATCTAGTTTTGGATCAAGAAAATCAAGAATTTGCTCCCGAACACAAAAATCTAGTTTTGGATCAAGAAAATCCAAAATTTGGTCCCGAAAACAAAAATCTAGTTTTGGATCATGAAAATCAAGAATTTGGTCGCGAATACAAAAATCTAGTTTTGGATCAAGAAAACCAAAAATTGGGTCGCGAATACAAAAATCTAGTTTTGGATCAAGAAAATCAATAATTTGGTCCCGAACACAAAAATCTAGTTTTGGATCAAGAAAATCAAGAATTTGGTCCCGAATACAAAACTGTAGTTTTGGATCAAGAAAATCAAGAATTTGGTCGCGAAAACAAAAAACTAGTTTTGGATCAAGAAAATCAAGAATTGGGTCGCGAATTCAACAATCTAGTTTTGGATCAAGAAAATCAAGAATTTGGTCGCGAATAGAAAAATCTAGTTTTGGATCAAGAAAATCCAGAATTGGGTCCCGAAAACAAAAATCTAGTTTTGGATCATGAAAATCAAGAATTTGGTCGCGAATACAAAAATCTAGTTTTGAATCAAGAAAATCCAAAATTGGGTCCCGAAAACAAAAATCTAGTTTTGGATCATGAAAATCAAGAATTTGGTCGCGAATACAAAAATCTTGTTTTGGATCAAGAAAACCAAGAATTGGGTCGCGAATACAAAAATCTAGTTTTGGATCAAGAAAATCAATAATTTGGTCCCGAACACAAAAATCTAGTTTTGGATCAAGAAAATCAAGAATTTGGTCCCGAAGACAAAAATCTAGTTTTGGATCAAGAAAATCAAGAATTTGCTCCCGAACACAAAAATCTAGTTTTGGATCAAGAAAATCCAAAATTGGGTCCCGAAAACAAAAATCTAGTTTTGGATCATGAAAATCAAGAATTTGGTCGCGAATACAAAAATCTAGTTTTGGATCAAGAAAACCAAGAATTGGGTCGCGAATACAAAAATCTAGTTTTGGATCAAGAAAATCAATAATTTGGTCCCGAACACAAAAATCTAGTTTTGGATCAAGAAAATCAAGAATTTGGTCCCGAATACAAAACTGTAGTTTTGGATCAAGAAAATCAAGAATTTGGTCGCGAAAACAAAAAACTAGTTTTGGATCAAGAAAATCAAGAATTGGGTCGCGAATTCAACAATCTAGTTTTGGATCAAGAAAATCAAGAATTTGGTCGCGAATAGAAAAATCTAGTTTTGGATCAAGATAATCAAGAATTTGGTCGCGAATAAAAAAATCTAGTTTTGGATCAAGAAAATCCAGAATTGGGTCCCGAAAACAAAAATCTAGTTTTGGATCATGAAAATCAAGAATTTGGTCGCGAATACAAAAATCTAGTTTTGAATCAAGAAAACCAAGAATTGGGTCGCGAAGACAAAAATCTAGTTTTGGATCAAGAAAATCAAGAATTTGGTCCCGAACACAAAAATCTAGTTTTGGATCAAGAAATTAAGAATTTGGTCCCGAATACAAAACTGTAGTTTTGGATCAAGAAAATCAAGAATTCGGTCGCGAATACAAAAATCTAGTTTTGGATCAAGAAAATCAAGAATTCGGTCGCGAATTCAAAAATCTAGTTTTGGATCAAGAAAATCAATAATTTGGTCCCGAACACAAAAATCTAGTTTTGGATCAAGAAAATCAAGAATTTGCTCCCGAACACAAAAATCTAGTTTTGGATCAAGAAAATCCAAAATTGGGTCCCGAAAACAAAAATCTAGTTTTGGATCATGAAAATCAAGAATTTGGTCGCGAATACAAAAATCTAGTTTTGGATCAAGAAAATCAAGAATTTGGTCGCGAATACAAAAATCTAGTTTTGGATCAAGAAAATCAATAATTTGGTCCCGAACACAAAAATCTAGTTTTGGATCAAGAAAATCAAGAATTTGGTCCCGAAGACAAAAATCTAGTTTTGGATCAAGAAAATCAAGAATTTGCTCCCGAACACAAAAATCTAGTTTTGGATCAAGAAAATCCAAAATTGGGTCCCGAAAACAAAAATCTAGTTTTGGATCATGAAAATCAAGAATTTGGTCGCGAATACAAAAATCTAGTTTTGGATCAAGAAAACCAAGAATTGGGTCGCGAAGACAAAAATCTAGTTTTGGATCAAGAAAATCAATAATTTGGTCCCGAACACAAAAATCTAGTTTTGGATCAAGAAAATCAAGAATTTGGTCCCGAATACAAAACTTTCGTTTTGGATCAAGAAAATCAAGAATTTGGTCGCGAAAACAAAAAACTAATTTTGGATCAAGAAAATCAAGAATTGGGTCGCGAATTCAACAATCTAGTTTTGGATCAAGAAAATCAAGAATTTGGTCGCGAATAGAAAAATCTAGTTTTGGATCAAGATAATCAAGAATTTGGTCGCGAATAAAAAAATCTAGTTTTGGATCAAGAAAATCCAGAATTGGGTCCCGAAAACAAAAATCTAGTTTTGGATCATGAAAATCAAGAATTTGGTCGCGAATACAAAAATCTAGTTTTGAATCAAGAAAACCAAGAATTGGGTCGCGAAGACAAAAATCTAGTTTTGGATCAAGAAAATCAAGAATTTGGTCCCGAACACAAAAATCTAGTTTTGGATCAAGAAAATCAAGAATTTGGTCCCGAATACAAAACTGTAGTTTTGGATCAAGAAAATCAAGAATTTGGTCGCGAATACAAAAATCTAGTTTTGGATCAAGAAAATCAAGAATTCGGTCGCGAATTCAAAAATCTAGTTTTGGATCAAGAAAATCAAGAATTTGGTCCCGAACACAAAAAACTAGTGTTGCATCAAGAAAATCAAGAATTTGGTCCCGAATACAAAAATGTAGTTTTGGATCAAGAAAATCAAGAATTTGGTCGCGAAAACAAAAAACTAGTTTTGGATCAAGAAAATCAAGAATTTGGTCGCGAAAACAAAAATCTAGTTTTGGATCAAGAAAATCAAGAATTTGGTCCCGAACACAAAAATCTAGTTTTGGATCAAGAAACTCAAGAATTTGGTCGCGAATACAAAAATCTAGTTTTGGATCAAGAAAACCAAGAATTTGGTCCCGAACACAAAAAACTAGTGTTGCATCAAGAAAATCAAGAATTTGGTCCCGAATACAAAAATGTAGTTTTGGATCAAGAAAATCAAGAATTTGTTCGCGAAAACAAAAAACTAGTTTTGGATCAAGAAAATCAAGAATTTGGTCGCGAAAACAAAAATCTAGTTTTGGATCAAGAAAATCAAGAATTTGGTCCCGAACACAAAAATCTAGTTTTGGATCAAGAAAATCAAGAATTTGGTCCCGAAGACAAAAATCTAGTTTTGGATCAAGAAAATCAAGAATTTGGTCCCGAACACAAAAATCTAGTTTTGGATCAAAAAATCAAGAATTTGGTCCCGAATACAAAACTGTAGTTTTGGATCAAGAAAATCAAGAATTTGGTCGCGAATACAAAAATCTAGTTTTGGATCAAGAAAATCAAGAATTGGGTCGCGAATTCAAAAATCTAGTTTTGGATCAAGAAAATCAAGAATTTGGTCCCGAACACAAAAAACTAGTGTTGCATCAAGAAAATCAAGAATTTGGTCCCGAATACAAAAATGTAGTTTTGGATCAAGAAAATCAAGAATTTGGTCGCGAAAAAAAAAACTAGTTTTGGATCAAGAAAATCAAGAATTTGGTCGCGAAAACAAAAATCTAGTTTTGGATCAAGAAAAATCAAGAATTTTGGTCCCGAAGACAAAAATCTAGTTTTGGATCAAGAAAATCAAGAATTTGCTCCCGAACACAAAAATCTAGTTTTGGATCAAGAAAATCCAAAATTGGGTCCCGAAAACAAAAATCTAGTTTTGGATCATGAAAATCAAGAATTTGGTCGCGAATACAAAAATCTAGTTTTGGATCAAGAAAACCAAGAATTGGGTCGCGAATACAAAAATCTAGTTTTGGATCAAGAAAATCAATAATTTGGTCCCGAACACAAAAATCTAGTTTTGGATCAAGAAAATCAAGAATTTGGTCCCGAATACAAAACTGTAGTTTTGGATCAAGAAAATCAAGAATTTGGTCGCGAAAACAAAAAACTAGTTTTGGATCAAGAAAATCAAGAATTGGGTCGCGAATTCAACAATCTAGTTTTGGATCAAGAAAATCAAGAATTTGGTCGCGAATAGAAAAATCTAGTTTTGGATCAAGATAATCAAGAATTTGGTCGCGAATAAAAAAATCTAGTTTTGGATCAAGAAAATCCAGAATTGGGTCCCGAAAACAAAAATCTAGTTTTGGATCATGAAAATCAAGAATTTGGTCGCGAATACAAAAATCTAGTTTTGAATCAAGAAAACCAAGAATTGGGTCGCGAAGACAAAAATCTAGTTTTGGATCAAGAAAATCAAGAATTTGGTCCCGAACACAAAAATCTAGTTTTGGATCAAGAAAATCAAGAATTTGGTCCCGAATACAAAACTGTAGTTTTGGATCAAGAAAATCAAGAATTTGGTCGCGAATACAAAAATCTAGTTTTGGATCAAGAAAATCAAGAATTGGGTCGCGAATTCAAAAATCTAGTTTTGGATCAAGAAAATCAAGAATTTGGTCCCGAACACAAAAAACTAGTGTTGCATCAAGAAAATCAAGAATTTGGTCCCGAATACAAAAATGTAGTTTTGGATCAAGAAAATCAAGAATTTGGTCGCGAAAACAAAAAACTAGTTTTGGATCAAGAAAATCAAGAATTTGGTCGCGAAAACAAAAATCTAGTTTTGGATCAAGAAAATCAAGAATTTGGTCCCGAACACAAAAATCTAGTTTTGGATCAAGAAACTCAAGAATTTGGTCGCGAATACAAAAATCTAGTTTTGGATCAAGAAAATCAAGAATTGGGTCGCGAATTCAAAAATCTAGTTTTGGATCAAGAAAATCAAGAATTTGGTTCCGAACACAAAAATCTAGTTTTGGATCAAGAAAATCAAGAATTTTGGTCCCAAATACAAAAGTGTAGTTGGATCAAGAAAATCAAGAATTTGGTGGGGAAAACAAAAAACTAGTTTTGGATCAAGAAAATCAAGAATTTGGTCCCGAAGACAAAACACTAGTTTTGGATCAAGAAAATCAAGAATTTGGTCGCGAACACAAAAATCTAGTTTTGGATCAAGAAAATCAAGAATTTGGTCGCGAATAAAAAAATCTAGTTTTGGATCAAGAAAATCCAGAATTGGGTCCCGAAAACAAAAATCTAGTTTTGGATCATGAAAATCAAGAATTTGGTCGCGAATACAAAAATCTAGTTTTGGATCAAGAAAATCAAGAATTGGGTCGCGAATTCAAAAATCTAGTTTTGGATCAAGAAAATCAAGAATTTGGTCCCGAACACAAAAATCTAGTTTTGGATCAAGAAAATCAAGAATTTGGTCCCGAATACAAAACTGTAGTTTTGGATCAAGAAAATCAAGAATTTGGTCGCGAATACAAAAATCTAGTTTTGGATCAAGAAAATCAAGAATTGGGTCGCGAATTCAAAAATCTAGTTTTGGATCAAGAAAATCAAGAATTTGGTTCCGAACACAAAAATCTAGTTTTGGATCAAGAAAATCAAGAATTTTGGTCCCCAATACAAAAGTGTAGTTGGATCAAGAAAATCAAGAATTTGGTGGGGAAAACAAAAAACTAGTTTTGGATCAAGAAAATCAAGAATTTGGTCCCGAAGACAAAACACTAGTTTTGGATCAAGAAAATCAAGAATTTGGTCGCGAACACAAAAATCTAGTTTTGGATCAAGAAAATCAAGAATTTGCTCGCGAACACAAAAATCTAGTTTTGGATCAAGAAAATCAAGAATTTGGTCGCGAAAAAAAAAATCTAGTTTTGGATCAAGAAAATCCAGAATTGGGTACCGAAAACAAAAATCTAGTTTTGGATCATGAAAATCAAGAATTTGGTCGCGAATACAAAAATCTAGTTTTGGATCAAGAAAACCATGAATTGGGTCGCGAATACAAAAATCTAGTTTTGGATCAAGAAAATCAAGAATTTGGTCCCGAACACAAAAATCTAGTTTTGGATCAAGAAAATCAAGAATTTGGTCCCGAATACAAAACTATAGTATTGGATCGAGAAAATAAAGAATTTGGTCGCAAAAACAAAAAACTAGTTTTGGATCAAGAAAATCAAGAATTTGGTCGCGAACACAAAAATATAGTTTTCGATCAAGAAAATCAAGAATTTGGTCGGGATTACAAAATACTAGTTTTGGATCAAGAAAATCAAGAATTTGGTCGCAAATTGAAAAATCTAGTTTTGGATCAAGAAAATCAAGAATTGGGTCGCGAAAACAAAATACTAGTTTTGGATCAAGAAAATCAAGAATTGGGTCGCGAAAACAAAAATATAGTTTTGGATCAAGAAAATAAAGAATTTGGTCGCGAACACAAAAATCTAGTTTTGGATCAAAAAAATCAAACATTTGGTCGCGAAGACAAAAATCTAGTTTTGGATCAAGAAAATCAAGAATTTGGTCGCGAACACAAAAATCTAGTTTTGGATCAAGAAAATCAAGCATTGGGTCGCGAAGACAAAAATCTAGTTTTGGATCAAGAAAATCAAGAATCTGGTCTCGAAGACAAAAATCAAGTTTTGGATCAAGAAAATCAAGAATTGGGTCGCGAACAAAAAAATCTAGTTTTGGATCAAGAAAATCAAGAATTCGGTCCCGAACACAAAAATCTAGTTTTGGATCAAGAAAATCATGAATTGGGTCCCGAATTCAAAAAACTAGTTTTGGATCAAGAAAATCAAGAATTTGGTCGCGAAGACAAAAATCTAGTTTTACATCAAGAAAATCAAGAATTTGGTCGTGAAGACAAAAATCTAGTTTTGGATCAAGAAAATTAAGAATTTGGTCGCGAACACAAAAATATAGTTTTCGATCAAGAAAATCAAGAATTTGGTCGGGATTACAAAATACTAGTTTTGGATCAAGAAAATCAAGAATTTGGTCGCGAATAAAAAAATCTAGTTTTGGATCAAGAAAATCAAGAATTTGGTCCCGAACACAAAAATCTAGTTTTGGATCAAGAAAATCAAGAATTTGGTCGCAAATTGAAAAATCTAGTTTTGGATCAAGAAAATCAAGAATTGGGTCGCGAAAACAAAATACTAGTTTTGGATCAAGAAAATCAAGAATTGGGTCGCGAATTCAACAATCTAGTTTTGGATCAAGAAAATCAAGAATTTGGTCGCGAATAGAAAAATCTAGTTTTGGATCAAGATAATCAAGAATTTGGTCGCGAATAAAAAAATCTAGTTTTGGATCAAGAAAATCCAGAATTGGGTCCCGAAAACAAAAATCTAGTTTTGGATCATGAAAATCAAGAATTTGGTCGCGAATACAAAAATCTAGTTTTGAATCAAGAAAACCAAGAATTGGGTCGCGAAGACAAAAATCTAGTTTTGGATCAAGAAAATCAAGAATTTGGTCCCGAACACAAAAATCTAGTTTTGGATCAAGAAAATCAAGAATTTGGTCCCGAATACAAAACTGTAGTTTTGGATCAAGAAAATCAAGAATTTGGTCGCGAATACAAAAATCTAGTTTTGGATCAAGAAAATCAAGAATTGGTTCGCGAATTCAAAAATCTAGTTTTGGATCAAGAAAATCAAGAATTTGGTCCCGAACACAAAAAACTAGTGTTGCATCAAGAAAATCAAGAATTTGGTCCCGAATACAAAAATGTAGTTTTGGATCAAGAAAATCAAAAATTTGGTCGCGAAAACAAAAAACTAGTTTTGGATCAAGAAAATCAAGAATTTGGTCGCGAAAACAAAAATCTAGTTTTGGATCAAGAAAATCAAGAATTTGGTGGGGAAAACAAAAAACTAGTTTTGGATCAAGAAAATCAAGAATTTGGTCCCGAAGACAAAACACTAGTTTTGGATCAAGAAAATCAAGAATTTGGTCGCGAAGACAAAAATCTAGTTTTGGATCAAGAAAATCAAGAATTTGCTCGCGAACACAAAAATCTAGTTTTGGATCAAGAAAATCAAGAATTTGGTCGCGAAAAAAAAAATCTAGTTTTGGATCAAGAAAATCCAGAATTGGGTACCGAAAACAAAAATCTAGTTTTGGATCATGAAAATCAAGAATTTGGTCGCGAATACAAAAATCTAGTTTTGGATCAAGAAAACCATGAATTGGGTCGCGAATACAAAAATCTAGTTTTGGATCAAGAAAATCAAGAATTTGGTCCGGAACACAAAAATCTAGTTTTGGATTAAGAAAATCAAGAATTTGGTCCCGAATACAAAACTGTAGTATTGGATCGAGAAAATAAAGAATTTGGTCGCGAAAACAAAAAACTAGTTTTGGATCAAGAAAATCAAGAATTTGGTCGCGAACACAAAAATATAGTTTTCGATCAAGAAAATCAAGAATTTGGTCGGGATTACAAAATACTAGTTTTGGATCAAGAAAATCAAGAATTTGGTCGCGAATAAAAAAATCTAGTTTTGGATCAAGAAAATCAAGAATTTGGTCCCGAACACAAAAATCTAGTTTTGGATCAAGAAAATCAAGAATTTGGTCGCAAATTGAAAAATCTAGTTTTGGATCAAGAAAATCAAGAATTGGGTCGCGAAAACAAAATACTAGTTTTGGATCAAGAAAATCAAGAATTGGGTCGCGAAAACAAAAATATAGTTTTGGATCAAGAAAATAAAGAATTTGGTCGCGAACACAAAAATCTAGTTTTGGATCAAAAAAATCAAACATTTGGTCGCGAAGACAAAAATCTAGTTTTGGATCAAGAAAATCAAGAATTTGGTCGCGAACACAAAAATCTAGTTTTGGATCAAGAAAATCAAGAATCTGGTCTCGAAGACAAAAATCAAGTTTTGGATCAAGAAAATCAAGAATTGGGTCGCGAACAAAAAAATCTAGTTTTGGATCAAGAAAATCAAGAATTCGGTCCCGAACACAAAAATCTAGTTTTGGATCAAGAAAATCATGAATTGGGTCCCGAATTCAAAAAACTAGTTTTGGATCAAGAAAATCAAGAATTTGGTCGCGAAGACAAAAATCTAGTTTTACATCAAGAAAATCAAGAATTTGGTCGTGAAGACAAAAATCTAGTTTTGGATCAAGAAAATTAAGAATTTGGTCGCGAACACAAAAATATAGTTTTCGATCAAGAAAATCAAGAATTTGGTCGGGATTACAAAATACTAGTTTTGGATCAAGAAAATCAAGAATTTGGTCGCGAATAAAAAAATCTAGTTTTGGATCAAGAAAATCAAGAATTTGGTCCCGAACACAAAAATCTAGTTTTGGATCAAGAAAATCAAGAATTTGGTCGCAAATTGAAAAATCTAGTTTTGGATCAAGAAAATCAAGAATTGGGTCGCGAAAACAAAATACTAGTTTTGGATCAAGAAAATCAAGAATTGGGTCGCGAAAACAAAAATATAGTTTTGGATCAAGAAAATAAAGAATTTGGTCGCGAACACAAAAATCTAGTTTTGGATCAAAAAAATCAAACATTTGGTCGCGAAGACAAAAATCTAGTTTTGGATCAAGAAAATCAAGAATTTGGTCGCGAACACAAAAATCTAGTTTTGGATCAAGAAAATCAAGCATTAGGTCGCGAAGACAAAAATCTAGTTTTGGATCAAGAAAATCAAGAATCTGGTCTCGAAGACAAAAATCAAGTTTTGGATCAAGAAAATCAAGAATTGGGTCGCGAACAAAAAAATCTAGTTTTGGATCAAGAAAATCAAGAATTCGGTCCCGAACACAAAAATCTAGTTTTGGATCAAGAAAATCATGAATTGGGTCCCGAATTCAAAAAACTAGTTTTGGATCAAGAAAATCAAGAATTTGGTCGCGAAGACAAAAATCTAGTTTTACATCAAGAAAATCAAGAATTTGGTCGTAAAGACAAAAATCTAGTTTTGGATCAAGAAAATCAAGAATTTGCTCGCGAACACAAAAATCTAGTTTTGGATCAAGAAAATCCAAAATTGGGTCCCGAAAACAAAAATCTAGTTTTGGATCATGAAAATCAAGAATTTTGGTCGCGAATACAAAAATCTAGTTTTCGATCAAGAAAACCAAGAATTGGGTCGCGAATACAAAAATGTAGTTTTGGATCAAGAAAACCAAGAATTTGGTCCCGAACACAAAAATCTAGTTTTGGATCAAGAAAAATCAAGAATTTGGTCCCGAAGACAAAAATCTAGTTTTGGATCAAGAAAATCAAGAATTTGGTCCCGAAGACAAAAATCTAGTTTTGGATCAAGAAAATCCAAAATTGGGTCCCGAAAACAAAAATCTAGTTTTGGATCATGAAAATCAAGAATTTGGTCGCGAATACAAAAATCTAGTTTTGGATCAAGAAAACCAAGAATTGGGTCGCGAAGTCAAAAAACTAGTTTTGGATCAAAAAAATCAAGAATTTGGTCGCGAAGACAAAAATCTAGTTTTGGATCAAGAAAATCAAGAATTTGCTCGCGAACACAAAAATCTAGTTTTGGATCAAGAAAATCCAAAATTGGGTCGCGAATTCAACAATCTAGTTTTGGATCAAGAAAATCAAGAATTTGGTCGCGAATAGAAAAATCTAGTTTTGGATCAAGATAATCAAGAATTTGGTCGCGAATAAAAAAATCTAGTTTTGGATCAAGAAAATCCAGAATTGGGTCCCGAAAACAAAAATCTAGTTTTGGATCATGAAAATCAAGAATTGGGTCGCGAATTCAACAATCTAGATTTGGATCAAGAAAATCAAGAATTTGGTCGCGAATAGAAAAATCTAGTTTTGGATCAAGATAATCAAGAATTTGGTCGCGAATACAAAAATCTAGTTTTGGATCAAGAAAATCCAGAATTGGGTCCCGAAAACAAAAATCTAGTTTTGGATCATGAAAATCAAGAATTTGGTCGCGAATACAAAAATCTAGTTTTGAATCAAGAAAACCAAGAATTGGGTCGCGAAGACAAAAATCTAGTTTTGGATCAAGAAAATCAAGAATTTGGTCCCGAACACAAAAATCTAGTTTTGGATCAAGAAAATCAAGAATTTGGTCCCGAATACAAAACTGTAGTTTTGGATCAAGAAAATCAAGAATTTGGTCGCGAATACAAAAATCTAGTTTTGGATCAAGAAAATCAAGAATTGGGTCGCGAATTCAAAAATCTAGTTTTGGATCAAGAAAATCAAGAATTTGGTCCCGAACACAAAAAACTAGTGTTGCATCAAGAAAATCAAGAATTTGGTCCCGAATACAAAAATGTAGTTTTGGATCAAGAAAATCAAGAATTTGGTCGCGAAAACAAAAATCTAGTTTTGGATCAAGAAAACCAAGAATTTGGGTCGCGAACACAAAAATATAGTTTTCGATCAAGAAAATCAAGAATTTGGTCGGGATTACAAAATACTAGTTTTGGATCAAGAAAATCAAGAATTTGGTCGCGAATAAAAAAATCTAGTTTTGGATCAAGAAAATCAAGAATTTGGTCCCGAACACAAAAATCTAGTTTTGGATCAAGAAAATCAAGAATTTGGTCGCAAATTGAAAAATCTAGTTTTGGATCAAGAAAATCAAGAATTGGGTCGCGAATTCAAAAATCTAGTTTTGGATCAAGAAAATCAAGAATTTGGTCCCGAACACAAAAAACTAGTGTTGCATCAAGAAAATCAAGAATTTGGTCCCGAATACAAAAATGTAGTTTTGGATCAAGAAAATCAAGAATTCTGTCCCGAATACAAAAATCTAGTTTTGGATCAAGAAAATCAATAATTTGGTCCCGAACACAAAAATCTAGTTTTGGATCAAGAAAATCAAGAATTTGGTCCCGAATACAAAACTGTAGTTTTGGATCAAGAAAATCAAGAATTTGGTCCCGAATACAAAACTGTAGTATTGGATCGAGAAAATCAAGAATTGGGCCGCGAATTCAACAATCTAGTTTTGGATCGAGAAAATCAAGAATTTGGTCGCGAATAGAAAAATCTAGTTTTGGATCCAGATAATCAAGAATTTGGTCGCGAATAAAAAAATCTAGTTTTGGATCAAGAAAATCCAGAATTGGGTCCCGAAAAAAAAAATCTAGTTTTGGATCATGAAAATCAAGAATTTGGTCGCGAATACAAAAATCTCGTTTTGGATCAAGAAAACCAAGAATTGGGTCGCGAAGACAAAAATCTAGTTTTGGATCAAGAAAATCAAGAATTGGGTCCCGAATACAAAAATCTAGTTTTGGATCAAGAAAATCAAGAATTTGCTCCCGAACACAAAAATCTAGTTTTGGATCAAGAAAATCCAAAATTGGGTCCCGAAAACAAAAATCTAGTTTTGGATCATGAAAATCAAGAATTTGGTCGCGAATACAAAAATCTAGTTTTGGATCAAGAAAACCAAGAATTGGGTCGCGAATACAAAAATCTAGTTTTGGATCAAGAAAATCAAGAATTGGGTCCCGAACACAAAAATCTAGTTTTGGATCAAGAAAATCAAGAATTTGGTCCCGAATACAAAACTGTAGTTTTGGATCAAGAAAATCAAGAATTTGGTCGAGAAAACAAAAAACTAGTTTTGGATCAAGAAAATCAAGAATTGGGTCGCGAATTCAACAATCTAGTTTTGGATCAAGAAAATCAAGAATTGGGTCGCGAATTCAAAAATCTAGTTTTGGATCAAGAAAATCAAGAATTTGGTCCCGAACACAAAAAACTAGTGTTGGATCAAGAAAATCCAAAATTGGGTCGCGAATTCAACAATCTAGTTTTGGATCAAGAAAATCAAGAATTTGGTCGCGAATAGAAAAATCTAGTTTTGGATCAAGATAATCAAGAATTTGGTCGCGAATAAAAAAATCTAGTTTTGGATCAAGAAAATCCAGAATTTGCTCGCGAACACAAAAATCTAGTTTTGGATCAAGAAAATCCAAAATTGGGTCGCGAATTCAACAATCTAGTTTTGGATCAAGAAAATCAAGAATTTGGTCGCGAATAGAAAAATCTAGTTTTGGATCAAGATAATCAAGAATTTGGTCGCGAATAAAAAAATCTAGTTTTGGATCAAGAAAATCCAGAATTGGGTCCCGAAAACAAAAATCTAGTTTTGGATCATGAAAATCAAGAATTGGGTCGCGAATTCAACAATCTAGATTTGGATCAAGAAAATCAAGAATTTGGTCGCGAATAGAAAAATCTAGTTTTGGATCAAGATAATCAAGAATTTGGTCGCGAATACAAAAATCTAGTTTTGGATCAAGAAAATCCAGAATTGGGTCCCGAAAACAAAAATCTAGTTTTGGATCATGAAAATCAAGAATTTGGTCGCGAATACAAAAATCTAGTTTTGAATCAAGAAAACCAAGAATTGGGTCGCGAAGACAAAAATCTAGTTTTGGATCAAGAAAATCAAGAATTTGGTCCCGAACACAAAAATCTAGTTTTGGATCAAGAAAATCAAGAATTTGGTCCCGAATACAAAACTGTAGTTTTGGATCAAGAAAATCAAGAATTTGGTCGCGAATACAAAAATCTAGTTTTGGATCAAGAAAATCAAGAATTGGGTCGCGAATTCAAAAATCTAGTTTTGGATCAAGAAAATCAAGAATTTGGTCCCGAACACAAAAAACTAGTGTTGCATCAAGAAAATCAAGAATTTGGTCCCGAATACAAAAATGTAGTTTTGGATCAAGAAAATCAAGAATTTGGTCGCGAAAACAAAAATCTAGTTTTGGATCAAGAAAACCAAGAATTTGGGTCGCGAACACAAAAATATAGTTTTCGATCAAGAAAATCAAGAATTTGGTCGGGATTACAAAATACTAGTTTTGGATCAAGAAAATCAAGAATTTGGTCGCGAATAAAAAAATCTAGTTTTGGATCAAGAAAATCAAGAATTTGGTCCCGAACACAAAAATCTAGTTTTGGATCAAGAAAATCAAGAATTTGGTCGCAAATTGAAAAATCTAGTTTTGGATCAAGAAAATCAAGAATTGGGTCGCGAATTCAAAAATCTAGTTTTGGATCAAGAAAATCAAGAATTTGGTCCCGAACACAAAAAACTAGTGTTGCATCAAGAAAATCAAGAATTTGGTCCCGAATACAAAAATGTAGTTTTGGATCAAGAAAATCAAGAATTCTGTCCCGAATACAAAAATCTAGTTTTGGATCAAGAAAATCAATAATTTGGTCCCGAACACAAAAATCTAGTTTTGGATCAAGAAAATCAAGAATTTGGTCCCGAATACAAAACTGTAGTTTTGGATCAAGAAAATCAAGAATTTGGTCCCGAATACAAAACTGTAGTATTGGATCGAGAAAATCAAGAATTGGGCCGCGAATTCAACAATCTAGTTTTGGATCGAGAAAATCAAGAATTTGGTCGCGAATAGAAAAATCTAGTTTTGGATCCAGATAATCAAGAATTTGGTCGCGAATAAAAAAATCTAGTTTTGGATCAAGAAAATCCAGAATTGGGTCCCGAAAAAAAAAATCTAGTTTTGGATCATGAAAATCAAGAATTTGGTCGCGAATACAAAAATCTCGTTTTGGATCAAGAAAACCAAGAATTGGGTCGCGAAGACAAAAATCTAGTTTTGGATCAAGAAAATCAAGAATTGGGTCCCGAATACAAAAATCTAGTTTTGGATCAAGAAAATCAAGAATTTGCTCCCGAACACAAAAATCTAGTTTTGGATCAAGAAAATCCAAAATTGGGTCCCGAAAACAAAAATCTAGTTTTGGATCATGAAAATCAAGAATTTGGTCGCGAATACAAAAATCTAGTTTTGGATCAAGAAAACCAAGAATTGGGTCGCGAATACAAAAATCTAGTTTTGGATCAAGAAAATCAAGAATTGGGTCCCGAACACAAAAATCTAGTTTTGGATCAAGAAAATCAAGAATTTGGTCCCGAATACAAAACTGTAGTTTTGGATCAAGAAAATCAAGAATTTGGTCGAGAAAACAAAAAACTAGTTTTGGATCAAGAAAATCAAGAATTGGGTCGCGAATTCAACAATCTAGTTTTGGATCAAGAAAATCAAGAATTGGGTCGCGAATTCAAAAATCTAGTTTTGGATCAAGAAAATCAAGAATTTGGTCCCGAACACAAAAAACTAGTGTTGGATCAAGAAAATCCAAAATTGGGTCGCGAATTCAACAATCTAGTTTTGGATCAAGAAAATCAAGAATTTGGTCGCGAATAGAAAAATCTAGTTTTGGATCAAGATAATCAAGAATTTGGTCGCGAATAAAAAAATCTAGTTTTGGATCAAGAAAATCCAGAATTTGCTCGCGAACACAAAAATCTAGTTTTGGATCAAGAAAATCCAAAATTGGGTCGCGAATTCAACAATCTAGTTTTGGATCAAGAAAATCAAGAATTTGGTCGCGAATAGAAAAATCTAGTTTTGGATCAAGATAATCAAGAATTTGGTCGCGAATAAAAAAATCTAGTTTTGGATCAAGAAAATCCAGAATTGGGTCCCGAAAACAAAAATCTAGTTTTGGATCATGAAAATCAAGAATTGGGTCGCGAATTCAACAATCTAGATTTGGATCAAGAAAATCAAGAATTTGGTCGCGAATAGAAAAATCTAGTTTTGGATCAAGATAATCAAGAATTTGGTCGCGAATACAAAAATCTAGTTTTGGATCAAGAAAATCCAGAATTGGGTCCCGAAAACAAAAATCTAGTTTTGGATCATGAAAATCAAGAATTTGGTCGCGAATACAAAAATCTAGTTTTGAATCAAGAAAACCAAGAATTGGGTCGCGAAGACAAAAATCTAGTTTTGGATCAAGAAAATCAAGAATTTGGTCCCGAACACAAAAATCTAGTTTTGGATCAAGAAAATCAAGAATTTGGTCCCGAATACAAAACTGTAGTTTTGGATCAAGAAAATCAAGAATTTGGTCGCGAATACAAAAATCTAGTTTTGGATCAAGAAAATCAAGAATTGGGTCGCGAATTCAAAAATCTAGTTTTGGATCAAGAAAATCAAGAATTTGGTCCCGAACACAAAAAACTAGTGTTGCATCAAGAAAATCAAGAATTTGGTCCCGAATACAAAAATGTAGTTTTGGATCAAGAAAATCAAGAATTTGGTCGCGAAAACAAAAATCTAGTTTTGGATCAAGAAAACCAAGAATTTGGGTCGCGAACACAAAAATATAGTTTTCGATCAAGAAAATCAAGAATTTGGTCGGGATTACAAAATACTAGTTTTGGATCAAGAAAATCAAGAATTTGGTCGCGAATAAAAAAATCTAGTTTTGGATCAAGAAAATCAAGAATTTGGTCCCGAACACAAAAATCTAGTTTTGGATCAAGAAAATCAAGAATTTGGTCGCAAATTGAAAAATCTAGTTTTGGATCAAGAAAATCAAGAATTGGGTCGCGAATTCAAAAATCTAGTTTTGGATCAAGAAAATCAAGAATTTGGTCCCGAACACAAAAAACTAGTGTTGCATCAAGAAAATCAAGAATTTGGTCCCGAATACAAAAATGTAGTTTTGGATCAAGAAAATCAAGAATTCTGTCCCGAATACAAAAATCTAGTTTTGGATCAAGAAAATCAATAATTTGGTCCCGAACACAAAAATCTAGTTTTGGATCAAGAAAATCAAGAATTTGGTCCCGAATACAAAACTGTAGTTTTGGATCAAGAAAATCAAGAATTTGGTCCCGAATACAAAACTGTAGTATTGGATCGAGAAAATCAAGAATTGGGCCGCGAATTCAACAATCTAGTTTTGGATCGAGAAAATCAAGAATTTGGTCGCGAATAGAAAAATCTAGTTTTGGATCCAGATAATCAAGAATTTGGTCGCGAATAAAAAAATCTAGTTTTGGATCAAGAAAATCCAGAATTGGGTCCCGAAAAAAAAAATCTAGTTTTGGATCATGAAAATCAAGAATTTGGTCGCGAATACAAAAATCTCGTTTTGGATCAAGAAAACCAAGAATTGGGTCGCGAAGACAAAAATCTAGTTTTGGATCAAGAAAATCAAGAATTGGGTCCCGAATACAAAAATCTAGTTTTGGATCAAGAAAATCAAGAATTTGCTCCCGAACACAAAAATCTAGTTTTGGATCAAGAAAATCCAAAATTGGGTCCCGAAAACAAAAATCTAGTTTTGGATCATGAAAATCAAGAATTTGGTCGCGAATACAAAAATCTAGTTTTGGATCAAGAAAACCAAGAATTGGGTCGCGAATACAAAAATCTAGTTTTGGATCAAGAAAATCAAGAATTGGGTCCCGAACACAAAAATCTAGTTTTGGATCAAGAAAATCAAGAATTTGGTCCCGAATACAAAACTGTAGTTTTGGATCAAGAAAATCAAGAATTTGGTCGAGAAAACAAAAAACTAGTTTTGGATCAAGAAAATCAAGAATTGGGTCGCGAATTCAACAATCTAGTTTTGGATCAAGAAAATCAAGAATTTGGTCGCGAATAGAAAAATCTAGTTTTGGATCAAGATAATCAACAATTTGGTCGCGAATAAAAAAATCTAGTTTTGGATCAAGAAAATCCAGAATTGGGTCCCGAAAACAAAAATCTAGTTTTGGATCATGAAAATCAAGAATTTGGTCGCGAATACAAAAATCTAGTTTTGGATCAAGAAAACCAAGAATTGGGTCGCGAATACAAAAATCTAGTTTTGGATCAAGAAAATCAAGAATTGGGTCCCGAACACAAAAATCTAGTTTTGGATCAAGAAAATCAAGAATTTGGTCCCGAATACAAAACTGTAGTTTTGGATCAAGAAAATCAAGAATTTGGTCGAGAAAACAAAAAACTAGTTTTGGATCAAGAAAATCAAGAATTGGGTCGCGAATTCAACAATCTAGTTTTGGATCAAGAAAATCAAGAATTTGGTCGCGAATAGAAAAATCTAGTTTTGGATCAAGATAATCAACAATTTGGTCGTGAATACAAAAATCTAGTTTTGAATGAAGAAAACCAAGAATTGGGTCGCGAAGACAAAAATCTAGTTTTGGATCAAGAAAATCAAGAATTTGGTCCCGAACACAAAAATCTAGTTTTGGATCAAGAAAATCAAGAATTTGGTCCCGAATACAAAACTGTAGTTTTGGATCAAGAAAATCAAGAATTTGGTCGCGAATACAAAAATCTAGTTTTGGATCAAGAAAATCAAGAATTGGGTCGCGAACACAAAAAACTAGTGTTGGATCAAGAAAATCAAGAATTTGGTCCCGAATACAAAAATGTAGTTTTGGATCAAGAAAATCAAGAATTTGGTCGCGAAAACAAAAAACTAGTTTTGGATCAAGAAAATCAAGAATTTGGTCGCGAAGACAAAAATCTAGTTTTGGATCAAGAAAATCAAGAATTTGGTCGCGAAGACAAAAATCTAGTTTTGGATCAAGAAAATCAAGAATTTGGTCGCGAATAAAAAAATTTAGTTTTGGATCAAGAAAATCCAGAATTGGGTCCCGAAAACAAAAATCTAGTTTTGGATCATGAAAATCAAGAATTTGGTCGCGAATACAAAAATCTAGTTTTGGATCAAGAAAATCAAGAATTGGGTCGCGAATAAAAAAATTTAGTTTTGGATAAAGAAAATCCAGAATTGGGTCCCGAAAACAAAAATCTAGTTTTGGATCAAAAAAATCAAGAATTTTGGTCCCCAATACAAAAGTGTAGTTGGATCAAGAAAATCAAGAATTTGGTGGGGAAAACAAAAAACTAGTTTTGGATCAAGAAAATCAAGAATTTGGTCCCGAAGACAAAACACTAGTTTTGGATCAAGAAAATCAAGAATTTGGTCGCGAAGACAAAAATCTAGTTTTGGATCAAGAAAATCAAGAATTTGCTCGCGAACACAAAAATCTAGTTTTGGATCAAGAAAATCAAGAATTTGGTCGCGAAAAAAAAAATCTAGTTTTGGATCAAGAAAATCCAGAATTGGGTACCGAAAACAAAAATCTAGTTTTGGATCATGAAAATCAAGAATTTGGTCGCGAATACAAAAATCTAGTTTTGGATCAAGAAAACCATGAATTGGGTCGCGAATACAAAAATCTAGTTTTGGATCAAGAAAATCAAGAATTTGGTCCCGAACACAAAAATCTAGTTTTGGATCAAGAAAATCAAGAATTTGGTCCCGAATACAAAACTGTAGTATTGGATCGAGAAAATAAAGAATTTGGTCGCGAAAACAAAAAACTAGTTTTGGATCAAGAAAATCAAGAATTTGGGCGCGAACACAAAAATATAGTTTTCGATCAAGAAAATCAAGAATTTGGTCGGGATTACAAAATACTAGTTTTGGATCAAGAAAATCAAGAATTTGGTCGCGAATAAAAAAATCTAGTTTTGGATCAAGAAAATCCAGAATTGGGTCCCGAAAAAAAAATCTAGTTTTGGATCATGAAAATCAAGAATTTGGTCGTGAATACAAAAATCTAGTTTTGAATGAAGAAAACCAAGAATTGGGTCGCGAAGACAAAAATCTAGTTTTGGATCAAGAAAATCAAGAATTTGGTCCCGAACACAAAAATCTAGTTTTGGATCAAGAAAATCAAGAATTTGGTCCCGAATACAAAACTGTAGTTTTGGATCAAGAAAATCAAGAATTTGGTCGCGAATACAAAAATCTAGTTTTGGATCAAGAAAATCAAGAATTGGGTCGCGAACACAAAAAACTAGTGTTGGATCAAGAAAATCAAGAATTTGGTCCCGAATACAAAAATGTAGTTTTGGATCAAGAAAATCAAGAATTTGGTCGCGAAAACAAAAAACTAGTTTTGGATCAAGAAAATCAAGAATTTGGTCGCGAAGACAAAAATCTAGTTTTGGATCAAGAAAATCAAGAATTTGGTCGCGAAGACAAAAATCTAGTTTTGGATCAAGAAAATCAAGAATTTGGTCGCGAATAAAAAAATTTAGTTTTGGATCAAGAAAATCCAGAATTGGGTCCCGAAAACAAAAATCTAGTTTTGGATCATGAAAATCAAGAATTTGGTCGCGAATACAAAAATCTAGTTTTGAATCAAGAAAACCAAGAATTGGGTCGCGAAGACAAAAATCTAGTTTTGGATCAAGAAAATCAAGAATTTGGTCCCGAACACAAAAATCTAGTTTTGGATCAAGAAAATCAAGAATTTGGTCGCGAATAAAAAAATCTAGTTTTGGATCAAGAAAATCCAGAATTGGGTCCCGAAAACAAAAATCTAGTTTTGGATCATGAAAATCAAGAATTTGGTCGCGAATACAAAAATCTAGTTTTGGATCAAGAAAATCAAGAATTGGGTCGCGAATTCAAAAATCTAGTTTTGGATCAAGAAAATCAAGAATTTGGTCCCGAACACAAAAATCTAGTTTTGGATCAAGAAAATCAAGAATTTGGTCCCGAATACAAAACTGTAGTTTTGGATCAAGAAAATCAAGAATTTGGTCGCGAATACAAAAATCTAGTTTTGGATCAAGAAAATCAAGAATTGGGTCGCGAATTCAAAAATCTAGTTTTGGATCAAGAAAATCAAGAATTTGGTTCCGAACACAAAAATCTAGTTTTGGATCAAGAAAATCAAGAATTTTGGTCCCCAATACAAAAGTGTAGTTGGATCAAGAAAATCAAGAATTTGGTGGGGAAAACAAAAAACTAGTTTTGGATCAAGAAAATCAAGAATTTGGTCCCGAAGACAAAACTGTAGTATTGGATCGAGAAAATAAAGAATTTGGTCGCGAAAACAAAAAACTAGTTTTGGATCAAGAAAATCAAGAATTTGGTCGCGAACACAAAAATATAGTTTTCGATCAAGAAAATCAAGAATTTGGTCGGGATTACAAAATACTAGTTTTGGATCAAGAAAATCAAGAATTTGGTCGCGAATAAAAAAATCTAGTTTTGGATCAAGAAAATCAAGAATTTGGTCCCGAACACAAAAATCTAGTTTTGGATCAAGAAAATCAAGAATTTGGTCGCAAATTGAAAAATCTAGTTTTGGATCAAGAAAATCAAGAATTGGGTCGCGAAAACAAAATACTAGTTTTGGATCAAGAAAATCAAGAGTTGGGTCGCCAAAAAAAAAAATATAGTTTTGGATCAAGAAAATAAAGAATTTGGTCGCGAACACAAAAATCTAGTTTTGGATCAAAAAAATCAAACATTTGGTCGCGAAGACAAAAATCTAGTTTTGGATCAAGAAAATCAAGAATTTGGTCGCGAACACAAAAATCTAGTTTTGGATCAAGAAAATCAAGCATTGGGTCGCGAAGACAAAAATCTAGTTTTGGATCAAGAAAATCAAGAATCTGGTCCCGAAGACAAAAATCTAGTTTTGGATCAAGAAAATCAAGAATTGGGTCGCGAACAAAAAAATCTAGTTTTGGATCAAGAAAACCAAGAATTCGGTCCCGAACACAAAAATCTAGTTTTGGATCAAGAAAATCATGAATTGGGTCCCGAATTCAAAAAACTAGTTTTGGATCAAGAAAATCAAGAATTTGGTCGCGAAGACAAAAATCTAGTTTTGGATCAAGAAAACCAAGAAATTGGTCGTGAAGACAAAAATCTAGTTTTGGATCAAGAAAATCAAGAATTTGGTACCGAAGACAAAAATCTAGTTTTGGATCAAAAAAAATCAAGAATTTGGTCCCGAAGACAAAAATCTAGTTTTGGATCAAGAAAATCCAAAATTGGGTCACGAATTTAAAAAACTAGTTTTGGATCAAAAAAATCAAGAATTTGGTCGCGAATACAAAAATCTAGTTTTGGATCAAGAAAACCAAGAATTGGGTCGCGAACACAAAAATCTAGTTTTGGATCAAGAAAATCAAGAATTTGGTCGCAAACACAAAAATCTAGTTTTGGATCAAGAAAATCAAGAATTTGGTCGCGAATAAAAAAATTTAGTTTTGGATCAAGAAAATCCAGAATTGGGTCCCGAAAACAAAAATCTAGTTTTGGATCATGAAAATCAAGAATTTGGTCGCGAATACAAAAATCTAGTTTTGGATCAAGAAAATCAAGAATTTGGTTCCGAACACAAAAATCTAGTTTTGGATCAAGAAAATCAAGAATTTTGGTCCCAAATACAAAAGTGTAGTTGGATCAAGAAAATCAAGAATTTGGTGGGGAAAACAAAAAACTAGTTTTGGATCAAGAAAATCAAGAATTTGGTCCCGAAGACAAAACACTAGTTTTGGATCAAGAAAATCAAGAATTTTGGTCGCGAAGACAAAAATCTAGTTTTGGATCAAGAAAATCAAGAATTTGGTCGCGAACACAAAAATCTAGTTTTGGATCAAGAAAATCAAGAATTTGGTCGCGAATAAAAAAATCTAGTTTTGGATCAAGAAAATCCAGAATTGGGTCCCGAAAACAAAAATCTAGTTTTGGATCATGAAAATCAAGAATTTGGTCGCGAATACAAAAATCTAGTTTTGGATCAAGAAAACCATGAATTGGGTCGCGAATACAAAAATCTAGTTTTGGATCAAGAAAATCAAGAATTTGGTCCCGAACACAAAAATCTAGTTTTGGATCAATAAAATCAAGAATTTGGTCCCGAATACAAAACTGTAGTATTGGATCGAGAAAATAAAGAATTTGGTCGCGAAAGCAAAAAACTAGTTTTGGATCAAGAAAATCAAGAATTTGGTCGCGAAGACAAAAATCTAGTTTTGGATCAAGAAAATCAAGAATTTGGTCGCGAATAAAAAAATCTAGTTTTGGATCAAGAAAATCCAGAATTGGGTCCCGAAAACAAAAATCTAGTTTTGGATCATGAAAATCAAGAATTTGGTCGCGAATACAAAAATCTAGTTTTGAATCAAGAAAACCAAGAATTGGGTCGCGAAGACAAAAATCTAGTTTTGGATCAAGAAAATCAAGAATTTGGTCGCGAACACAAAAATCTAGTTTTGGATCAAGAAAATCAAGAATTTGGTCGCGAATAAAAAAATCTAGTTTTGGATCAAGAAAATCCAGAATTGGGTCCCGAAAACAAAAATCTAGTTTTGGATCAAGAAAATCAAGAATTTTGGTCCCCAATACAAAAGTGTAGTTGGATCAAGAAAATCAAGAATTTGGTGGGGAAAACAAAAAACTAGTTTTGGATCAAGAAAATCAAGAATTTGGTCCCGAAGACAAAACACTAGTTTTGGATCAAGAAAATCAAGAATTTGGTCGCGAAGACAAAAATCTAGTTTTGGATCAAGAAAATCAAGAATTTTGCTCGCGAACACAAAAATCTAGTTTTGGATCAAGAAAATCAAGAATTTGGTCGCGAAAAAAAAAATCTAGTTTTGGATCAAGAAAATCCAGAATTGGGTACCGAAAACAAAAATCTACTTTTGGATCAAGAAAACCATGAATTGGGTCGCGAATACAAAAATCTAGTTTTGGATCAAGAAAATCAAGAATTTGGTCCCGAACACAAAAATCTAGTTTTGGATCGAGAAAATCAAGAATTTGGTCCCGAATACAAAACTGTAGTATTGGATCGAGAAAATAAAGAATTTGGTCGCGAAAACAAAAAACTAGTTTTGGATCAAGAAAATCAAGAATTTGGTCGCGAACACAAAAATATAGTTTTCGATCAAGAAAATCAAGAATTTGGTCGGGATTACAAAATACTAGTTTTGGATCAAGAAAATCAAGAATTTGGTCGCGAATAAAAAAATCTAGTTTTGGATCAAGAAAATCAAGAATTTGGTCCCGAACACAAAAATCTAGTTTTGGATCAAGAAAATCAAGAATTTGGTCGCAAATTGAAAAATCTAGTTTTGGATCAAGAAAATCAAGAATTGGGTCGCGAAAACAAAATACTAGTTTTGGATCAAGAAAATCAAGAATTGGGTCGCCAAAAAAAAAAATATAGTTTTGGATCAAGAAAATAAAGAATTTGGTCGCGAACACAAAAATCTAGTTTTGGATCAAGAAAATCAAGAATTTGGTCCCGAATACAAAACTGTAGTTTTGGATCAAGAAAATCAAGAATTTGGTCGCGAATACAAAAATCTAGTTTTGGATCAAGAAAACCAAGAATTGGGTCGCGAACACAAAAATCTAGTTTTGGATCAAGAAAATCAAGAATTTGGTCGCAAACACAAAAATCTAGTTTTGGATCAAGAAAATCAAGAATTTGGTCGCGAATAAAAAAATTTAGTTTTGGATCAAGAAAATCCAGAATTGGGTCCCGAAAACAAAAATCTAGTTTTGGATCAAGAAAATCAAGAATTTGGTCGCGAACACAAAAATCTAGTTTTGGATCAAGAAAATCAAGAATTTGGTCGCGAATAAAAAAATCTAGTTTTGGATCAAGAAAATCCAGAATTGGGTCCCGAAAACAAAAATCTAGTTTTGGATCATGAAAATCAAGAATTTGGTCGCGAATACAAAAATCTAGTTTTGGATCAAGAAAACCATGAATTGGGTCGCGAATACAAAAATCTAGTTTTGGATCAAGAAAATCAAGAATTTGGTCCCGAACACAAAAATCTAGTTTTGGATCAAGAAAATCAAGAATTTGGTCCCGAATACAAAACTGTAGTATTGGATCGAGAAAATAAAGAATTTGGTCGCGAAAACAAAAAACTAGTTTTGGATCAAGAAAATCAAGAATTTGGTCGCGAAGACAAAAATCTAGTTTTGGATCAAGAAAATCAAGAATTTGGTCGCGAATAAAAAAATCTAGTTTTGGATCAAGAAAATCCAGAATTGGGTCCCGAAAACAAAAATCTAGTTTTGGATCATGAAAATCAAGAATTTGGTCGCGAATACAAAAATCTAGTTTTGAATCAAGAAAACCAAGAATTGGGTCGCGAAGACAAAAATCTAGTTTTGGATCAAGAAAATCAAGAATTTGGTCGCGAACACAAAAATCTAGTTTTGGATCAAGAAAATCAAGAATTTGGTCGCGAATAAAAAAATCTAGTTTTGGATCAAGAAAATCCAGAATTGGGTCCCGAAAACAAAAATCTAGTTTTGGATCAAGAAAATCAAGAATTTTGGTCCCCAATACAAAAGTGTAGTTGGATCAAGAAAATCAAGAATTTGGTGGGGAAAACAAAAAACTAGTTTTGGATCAAGAAAATCAAGAATTTGGTCCCGAAGACAAAACACTAGTTTTGGATCAAGAAAATCAAGAATTTGGTCGCGAAGACAAAAATCTAGTTTTGGATCAAGAAAATCAAGAATTTTGCTCGCGAACACAAAAATCTAGTTTTGGATCAAGAAAATCAAGAATTTGGTCGCGAAAAAAAAAATCTAGTTTTGGATCAAGAAAATCCAGAATTGGGTACCGAAAACAAAAATCTACTTTTGGATCAAGAAAACCATGAATTGGGTCGCGAATACAAAAATCTAGTTTTGGATCAAGAAAATCAAGAATTTGGTCCCGAACACAAAAATCTAGTTTTGGATCGAGAAAATCAAGAATTTGGTCCCGAATACAAAACTGTAGTATTGGATCGAGAAAATAAAGAATTTGGTCGCGAAAACAAAAAACTAGTTTTGGATCAAGAAAATCAAGAATTTGGTCGCGAACACAAAAATATAGTTTTCGATCAAGAAAATCAAGAATTTGGTCGGGATTACAAAATACTAGTTTTGGATCAAGAAAATCAAGAATTTGGTCGCGAATAAAAAAATCTAGTTTTGGATCAAGAAAATCAAGAATTTGGTCCCGAACACAAAAATCTAGTTTTGGATCAAGAAAATCAAGAATTTGGTCGCAAATTGAAAAATCTAGTTTTGGATCAAGAAAATCAAGAATTGGGTCGCGAAAACAAAATACTAGTTTTGGATCAAGAAAATCAAGAATTGGGTCGCCAAAAAAAAAAATATAGTTTTGGATCAAGAAAATAAAGAATTTGGTCGCGAACACAAAAATCTAGTTTTGGATCAAGAAAATCAAGAATTTGGTCCCGAATACAAAACTGTAGTTTTGGATCAAGAAAATCAAGAATTTGGTCGCGAATACAAAAATCTAGTTTTGGATCAAGAAAACCAAGAATTGGGTCGCGAACACAAAAATCTAGTTTTGGATCAAGAAAATCAAGAATTTGGTCGCAAACACAAAAATCTAGTTTTGGATCAAGAAAATCAAGAATTTGGTCGCGAATAAAAAAATTTAGTTTTGGATCAAGAAAATCCAGAATTGGGTCCCGAAAACAAAAATCTAGTTTTGGATCATGAAAATCAAGAATTTGGTCGCGAATACAAAAATCTAGTTTTGGATCAAGAAAATCAAGAATTGGGTCGCGAATTCAAAAATCTAGTTTTGGATCAAGAAAATCAAGAATTTGGTTCCGAACACAAAAATCTAGTTTTGGATCAAGAAAATCAAGAATTTTGGTCCCAAATACAAAAGTGTAGTTGGATCAAGAAAATCAAGAATTTGGTGGGGAAAACAAAAAACTAGTTTTGGATCAAGAAAATCAAGAATTTGGTCCCGAAGACAAAACACTAGTTTTGGATCAAGAAAATCAAGAATTTTGGTCGCGAAGACAAAAATCTAGTTTTGGATCAAGAAAATCAAGAATTTGGTCGCGAACACAAAAATCTAGTTTTGGATCAAGAAAATCAAGAATTTGGTCGCGAATAAAAAAATCTAGTTTTGGATCAAGAAAATCCAGAATTGGGTCCCGAAAACAAAAATCTAGTTTTGGATCATGAAAATCAAGAATTTGGTCGCGAATACAAAAATCTAGTTTTGGATCAAGAAAACCATGAATTGGGTCGCGAATACAAAAATCTAGTTTTGGATCAAGAAAATCAAGAATTTGGTCCCGAACACAAAAATCTAGTTTTGGATCAAGAAAATCAAAAATTTGGTCCCGAATACAAAACTGTAGTATTGGATCGAGAAAATAAAGAATTTGGTCGCGAAAACAAAAAACTAGTTTTGGATCCAGAAAATCAAGAATTTGGTCGCGAACACAAAAATCTAGTTTTGGATCAAGAAAATCAAGAATTTGGTCGCGAATAAAAAAATCTAGTTTTGGATCAAGAAAATCCAGAATTGGGTCCCGAAAACAAAAATCTAGTTTTGGATCATGAAAATCAAGAATTTGGTCGCGAATACAAAAATCTAGTTTTGGATCAAGAAAACCATGAATTGGGTCGCGAATACAAAAATCTAGTTTTGGATCAAGAAAATCAAGAATTCAGTCCCGAACACAAAAATCTAGTTTTGGATCAAGAAAATCAAGAATTCGGTCCCGAACACAAAAATCTAGTTTTGGATCAAGAAAATCATGAATTGGGTCCGGAATTCAAAAAACTAGTTTTGGATCAAGAAAATCAAGAATTTGGTCGCGAAGACAAAAATCTAGTTTTACATCAAGAAAATCAAGAATTTGGTCGTGAAGACAAAAATCTAGTTTTGGATCAAGAAAATCAAGAATTTGCTCGCGAACACAAAAATCTAGTTTTGGATCAAGAAAATCTAAAATTGGGTCCCGAAAACAAAAATCTAGTTTTGGATCATGAAAATCAAGAATTTGGTCGCGAATACAAAAATCTAGTTTTGGATCAAGAAAACCAAGAATTGGGTCGCGAATACAAAAATCTAGTTTTGGATCAAGAAAATCAAGAATTTGGTCCCGAACACAAAAATCTAGTTTTGGATCAAGAAAATCAAGAATTTGGTCCCGAAGACAAAACACTAGTTTTGGATCAAGAAAATCAAGAATTTTGGTCGCGAAGACAAAAATCTAGTTTTGGATCAAGAAAATCAAGAATTTGGTCGCGAACACAAAAATCTAGTTTTGGATCAAGAAAATCAAGAATTTGGTCGCGAATAAAAAAATCTAGTTTTGGATCAAGAAAATCCAGAATTGGGTCCCGAAAACAAAAATCTAGTTTTGGATCATGAAAATCAAGAATTTGGTCGCGAATACAAAAATCTAGTTTTGGATCAAGAAAACCATGAATTGGGTCGCGAATACAAAAATCTAGTTTTGGATCAAGAAAATCAAGAATTTGGTCCCGAACACAAAAATCTAGTTTTGGATCAAGAAAATCAAAAATTTGGTCCCGAATACAAAACTGTAGTATTGGATCGAGAAAATAAAGAATTTGGTCGCGAAAACAAAAAACTAGTTTTGGATCCAGAAAATCAAGAATTTGGTCGCGAACACAAAAATCTAGTTTTGGATCAAGAAAATCAAGAATTTGGTCGCGAATAAAAAAATCTAGTTTTGGATCAAGAAAATCCAGAATTGGGTCCCGAAAACAAAAATCTAGTTTTGGATCATGAAAATCAAGAATTTGGTCGCGAATACAAAAATCTAGTTTTGGATCAAGAAAACCATGAATTGGGTCGCGAATACAAAAATCTAGTTTTGGATCAAGAAAATCAAGAATTCAGTCCCGAACACAAAAATCTAGTTTTGGATCAAGAAAATCAAGAATTCGGTCCCGAACACAAAAATCTAGTTTTGGATCAAGAAAATCATGAATTGGGTCCGGAATTCAAAAAACTAGTTTTGGATCAAGAAAATCAAGAATTTGGTCGCGAAGACAAAAATCTAGTTTTACATCAAGAAAATCAAGAATTTGGTCGTGAAGACAAAAATCTAGTTTTGGATCAAGAAAATCAAGAATTTGCTCGCGAACACAAAAATCTAGTTTTGGATCAAGAAAATCTAAAATTGGGTCCCGAAAACAAAAATCTAGTTTTGGATCATGAAAATCAAGAATTTGGTCGCGAATACAAAAATCTAGTTTTGGATCAAGAAAACCAAGAATTGGGTCGCGAATACAAAAATCTAGTTTTGGATCAAGAAAATCAAGAATTTGGTCCCGAACACAAAAATCTAGTTTTGGATCAAGAAAATCAAGAATTTGGTCCCGAAGACAAAACACTAGTTTTGGATCAAGAAAATCAAGAATTTTGGTCGCGAAGACAAAAATCTAGTTTTGGATCAAGAAAATCAAGAATTTGGTCGCGAACACAAAAATCTAGTTTTGGATCAAGAAAATCAAGAATTTGGTCGCGAATAAAAAAATCTAGTTTTGGATCAAGAAAATCCAGAATTGGGTCCCGAAAACAAAAATCTAGTTTTGGATCATGAAAATCAAGAATTTGGTCGCGAATACAAAAATCTAGTTTTGGATCAAGAAAACCATGAATTGGGTCGCGAATACAAAAATCTAGTTTTGGATCAAGAAAATCAAGAATTTGGTCCCGAACACAAAAATCTAGTTTTGGATCAAGAAAATCAAAAATTTGGTCCCGAATACAAAACTGTAGTATTGGATCGAGAAAATAAAGAATTTGGTCGCGAAAACAAAAAACTAGTTTTGGATCCAGAAAATCAAGAATTTGGTCGCGAACACAAAAATCTAGTTTTGGATCAAGAAAATCAAGAATTTGGTCGCGAATAAAAAAATCTAGTTTTGGATCAAGAAAATCCAGAATTGGGTCCCGAAAACAAAAATCTAGTTTTGGATCATGAAAATCAAGAATTTGGTCGCGAATACAAAAATCTAGTTTTGGATCAAGAAAACCATGAATTGGGTCGCGAATACAAAAATCTAGTTTTGGATCAAGAAAATCAAGAATTCAGTCCCGAACACAAAAATCTAGTTTTGGATCAAGAAAATCAAGAATTCGGTCCCGAACACAAAAATCTAGTTTTGGATCAAGAAAATCATGAATTGGGTCCGGAATTCAAAAAACTAGTTTTGGATCAAGAAAATCAAGAATTTGGTCGCGAAGACAAAAATCTAGTTTTACATCAAGAAAATCAAGAATTTGGTCGTGAAGACAAAAATCTAGTTTTGGATCAAGAAAATCAAGAATTTGCTCGCGAACACAAAAATCTAGTTTTGGATCAAGAAAATCTAAAATTGGGTCCCGAAAACAAAAATCTAGTTTTGGATCATGAAAATCAAGAATTTGGTCGCGAATACAAAAATCTAGTTTTGGATCAAGAAAACCAAGAATTGGGTCGCGAATACAAAAATCTAGTTTTGGATCAAGAAAATCAAGAATTTGGTCCCGAACACAAAAATCTAGTTTTGGATCAAGAAAATCAAGAATTTGGTCCCGAAGACAAAAATCTAGTTTTGGATCAAGAAAATCAAGAATTTGGTCCCGAAGAAAAAAATCTAGTTTTGGATCAAGAAAATCCAAAATTGGGTCCCGAAAACAAAAATCTAGTTTTGGATCATGAAAATCAAGAATTTGGTCGCGAATACAAAAATCTAGTTTTGGATCAAGAAAACCAAGAATTGGGTCGCGAATTCAAAAAACTAGTTTTGGATCAAAAAAATCAAGAATTTGGTCGCGAAGACAAAAATCTAGTTTTACATCAACAAAATCAAGAATTTGGTCGCGAAGACAAAAATCTAGTTTTGGATCAAGAAAATCAAGAATTTGCTCGCGAACACAAAAATCTAGTTTTGGATCAAGAAAATCCAAAATTGGGTCCCGAAAACAAAAATCTAGTTTTGGATCATGAAAATCAAGAATTTGGTCCCGAATAGAAAAATCTAGTTTTTGATCAAGAAAATGAAGAATTTGGTCGCGACTACAAAAATCTTGTTTTGGATCAAGAAAATCAAGAACTGCGTGGCGAATACAAAAATCTAGTTTTTGGATCAAGTAAATCAAGCATTTGGTCGCGAAAACAAAAAACTAGTTTTGGATCAAGAAAATCAAGAATTCGGTCGCGAATACAAAAATCTAGTTTTGGATCAAGAAAATCAATAATTTGGTCGCGAATACAAAAATCTAGTTTTGGATCAAGAAAATCAATAATTTGGTCGCGACTACAAAAATCTAGTTTTGGATCAAGAAAATCAAGAATTTGGTCGCGAATACAAAAATCTAGTTTTGGATCAAGAAAATCAAGAATTTGGTCGCGAATACAAAAATCTAGTTTTGGATCAAGAAAATCAAGAATTGGTCGCGAATACAAAAATCTAGTTTTGGATCAAGGAAATCATGAACTGCATGGCGAATACAAAAATCTCGTATTGGATCAAGAAAATGAAGAATTTGGTCGCGAATACAAAAATCTAGTTTTGGATCAAGAAAGTCAAGAACTGCGTGGCGAATACAAAAATCTAGTTTTGGATCAAGAAAATGAAGAATTTGGTCGCGAATACAAAAATCTAGTTTTGGATCAAGAAAATCAAGAACTGCGTGGCGAATACAAAAATCTAGTTTTGGATCAAGGAAATCAAGCATTTGGTCGCGAAAACAAAAAACTAGTTTTGGATCTAGAAAATCAAGAATTCGGTCGCGAATACAAAAATCTAGTTTTGGATCAAGAAAATCACGAATTTGGTCGCGAATACAAAAATCTAGTTTTGGATCAAGAAAATCAAGAATTTGGTCGCGAATACAAAAATCTAGTTTTGGTTTAAGGAAATCATGAACTGCGTGGCGAATACAACAATCTACTTTTGGATCAAGAAAATCAAGAATTTTGTCGAGAATATAAAAATCTAATTTTGGATCAAGAAAATCAAGAATTTGGTCGCGAATACAAAAATCTAGTTTTGGATCAACAAAATCAAGAATTTGGTCGCGAATACAAAAATCTAGTTTTGGATCTAGAAAATCAAGAATTTGGTCGCGAATACAAAAATCTAGTTTTGGATCAAGGAAATCAAGAATTTGGTCGCGAATACAAAAATCAAGTTTTGGATCAAGGAAATCATGAACTGCATGGCGAATACAAAAATCTAGTTTTGGATCAAGATAATCAAGAATTTGGTCGCGAATACAAAAATCTAGTTTTGGATCAAGGAAATCATGAACTGCGTGGCGAATACAACAATCTACTTTTGGATCAAGAAAATCAAGAATTTGGTCGCGAATATAAAGATCTAATTTTGGATCAAGAAAATCAAGAATTTGGTCGCGAATACAAAAATCTAGTTTTGGATCAAGAAAATCACGAATTTGGTCGCGAATACAAAAATCTAGTTTTGGATCAAGAAAATCAATAATTTGGTCGCGACTACAAAAATCTAGTTTTGGATCAAGAAAATCAAGAATTTGGTCGCGAATACAAAAATCTAGTTTTGGATCAAGAAAATCAAGAATTTGGTCGCGAATACAAAAATCTAGTTTTGGATCAAGAAAATCAAGAATTGGTCGCGAATACAAAAATCTAGTTTTGGATCAAGGAAATCATGAACTGCATGGCGAATACAAAAATCTCGTATTGGATCAAAAAAATGAAGAATTTGGTCGCGAATACAAAAATCTAGTTTTGGATCAAGAAAGTCAAGAACTGCGTGGCGAATACAAAAATCTAGTTTTGGATCAAGAAAATGAAGAATTTGGTCGCGAATACAAAAATCTAGTTTTGGATCAAGAAAATCAAGAACTGCGTGGCGAATACAAAAATCTAGTTTTGGATCAAGGAAATCAAGCATTTGGTCGCGAAAACAAAAAACTAGTTTTGGATCAAGAAAATCAAGAATTCGGTCGCGAATACAAAAATCTAGTTTTGGATCAAGAAAATCACGAATTTGGTCGCGAATACAAAAATCTAGTTTTGGATCAAGAAAATCAAGAATTTGGTCGCGAATACAAAAATCTAGTTTTGGATTAAGGAAATCATGAACTGCGTGGCGAATACAACAATCTACTTTTGGATCAAGAAAATCAAGAATTTTGTCGAGAATATAAAAATCTAATTTTGGATCAAGAAAATCAAGAATTTGGTCGCGAATACAAAAATCTAGTTTTGGATCAACAAAATCAAGAATTTGGTCGCGAATACAAAAATCTAGTTTTGGATCAAGAAAATCAAGAATTTGGTCGCGAATACAAAAATCTAGTTTTGGATCAAGGAAATCAAGAATTTGGTCGCGAATACAAAAATCAAGTTTTGGATCAAGGAAATCATGAACTGCATGGCGAATACAAAAATCTAGTTTTGGATCAAGATAATCAAGAATTTGGTCGCGAATACAAAAATCTAGTTTTGGATCAAGGAAATCATGAACTGCGTGGCGAATACAACAATCTACTTTTGGATCAAGAAAATCAAGAATTTGGTCGCGAATATAAAGATCTAATTTTGGATCAAGAAAATCAAGAATTTGGTCGCGAATACAAACATCTAGTTTTGGATCAAGAAAATCACGAATTTGGTCGCGAATACAAAAATCTAGTTTTGGATCAAGAAAATCAAGAATTTGGTCGCGAATACAAAAATCTAGTTTTGGATCAAGGAAATCATGAACTGCGTGGCGAATACAACAATCTACTTTTGGATCAAGAAAATCAAGAATTTGGTCGCGAATATAAAAATCTAATTTTGGATCAAGAAAATCAAGAATTTGGTCGCGAATACAAAAATCTAGTTTTGGATCAACAAAATCAAGAATTTGGTCGCGAATACAAAAATCTAGTTTTGGATCAAGGAAATCAAGAATTTGGTCGCGAATACAAAAATCTAGTTTTGGATCAAGGAAATCATGAACTGCGTGGCGAATACAAAAATCTAGTTTTGGATCAAGAAAATCAAGAATTTGGTCGCGAATATAAAAATCTAATTTTGGATCAAGAAAATCAAGAATTTGGTCGCGAATAAAAAAATCTAGTTTTGGATCAAGAAAATCAAGAATTTGGTCGCGATACAAAAATCTAATTTTGGATCAAGAAAATCAAGAATTTGGTCGCGAATACAAAAATCTAGTTTTGGATCAAGAAAATCAAGAATTTGGTCGCGAATACAAAAATCTAGTTTTGGATCAAGAAAATCAAGAACTGCGTGGCGAATACAAAAATCTAGTTTTGGATCAAGGAAATCATGCATTTGGTCGCGAAAACAAAAATCTAGTTTTTGATCAAGAAAATGAAGAATTTGGTCGCGACTACAAAAATCTTGTTTTGGATCAAGAAAATCAAGAACTGCGTGGCGAATACAAAAATCTAGTTTTTGGATCAAGTAAATCAAGCATTTGGTCGCGAAAACAAAAAACTAGTTTTGGATCAAGAAAATCAAGAATTCGGTCGCGAATACAAAAATCTAGTTTTGGATCAAGAAAATCAAGAATTTGGTCGCGAATACAAAAATCTAGTTTTGGATCAAGAAAATCAAGAATTTGGTCGCGAATACAAAAATCTAGTTTTGGATCAAGAAAATCAAGAATTTGGTCGCGAATACAAAAATTTATTTTTGGATCAAGAATGTCAAGAACTGCGTGGCGAATACAAAAATCTAGTTTTGGATCAAGAAAATGAAGAATTTGGTCGCGAATACAAAAATATAGTTTTGGATCAAGAAAATCAAGAACTGCGTGGCGAATACAAAAATCTAGTTTTGGATCAAGGAAATCAAGCTTTTGTTCGCAAAAACAAAAAACTAGTTTTGGATCAAGAAAATCAAGAATTTAGTCGCGAATACAAAAATCTAGTTTTAGATCAAGGAAATCATGAACTGCGTGGCGAATACAAAAATCTAGTTTTGGATCAAGAAAATCAAGAATTTGGTCGCGAATATAAAAATCTAATTTTGGATCAAGAAAATCAAGAATTTGGTCGCGAATACAAAAATCTAGTTTTGGATCAAGAAAATCAAGAATTTGGTCGCGAATACAAAAACCTAGAATTGGATCAAGAAAATCATGAATTTGGTCGTGAATACAAAAATCTAGTTTTGGATCAAGGAAATCAAGAATTTGGTCGCGAATACAAAAATCCAGTTTTGGATCAAGAAAATGAAAAATTTGGTCGCGAATACAAAAATATAGTTTTGGATCAAGCAAGTCAAGAACTACGTGGCGAATACAAAAATCTAGTTTTGGATCAAGAAAATGAAAAATTTGGTCGCGAATACAAAAATCTAGTTTTGGATCAAGAAATTCAAGAACTGCGTGGCGAATACAAAAATCTAGTTTTGGATCAAGAAAATCAAGCATTTGGTCGCGAAAACAACAAACTAGTTTTGGATCAAGAAAATCAAGAACTGCGTGGCGAATACAAAAATCTAGTTTTGGATCAAGAAAATCAAGAACTGCGTGGCGAATACAAAAATGTAGTTTGGATCAAGAAAATCAAGAATTTGGTCGCGAATACAAAAATCTAGTTTTGGATCAAGAAAATCAAGAATTTGGTCGCGAATACAAAAATCTTGTTTTGGATCAAGAAAATCAAGAATTGGTCGCGAATACAAAAATCTAGTTTTGGATCAAGGAAATCATGAACTGCATGGCGAATACAAAAATCTAGTATTGGATCAAGAAAATCAAGAATTTGGTCGCGAATATAAAAATCTAATTTTGGATCAAGAAAATCAAGAATTTGGTCGCGAATACAAAAATCTAGTTTTGGATCAACAAAATCAAGAATTTGGTCGCGAATACAAAAATCTAGTTTTGGATCAAGGAAATCAAGAATTTGGTCGCGAATACAAAAATCTAGTTTTGGATCAAGGAAATCATGAACTGCGTGGCGAATACAAAAATCTAGTTTTGGATCAAGAAAATCAAGAATTTGGTCGCGAATATAAAAATCTAATTTTGGATCAAGAAAATCAAGAATTTGGTCGCGAATACAAAAATCTAGTTTTGGATCAAGAAAATCAAGAATTTGGTCGCGATACAAAAATCTAATTTTGGATCAAGAAAATCAAGAATTTGGTCGCGAATACAAAAATCTAGTTTTGGATCAAGAAAATCAAGAATTTGGTCGCGAATACAAAAATCTAGTTTTGGATCAAGAAAATCAAGAACTGCGTGGCGAATACAAAAATCTAGTTTTGGATCAAGGAAATCAAGCATTTGGTCGCGAAAACAAAAATCTAGTTTTTGATCAAGAAAATGAAGAATTTGGTCGCGACTACAAAAATCTTGTTTTGGATCAAGAAAATCAAGAACTGCGTGGCGAATACAAAAAACTAGTTTTTGGATCAAGAAAATCAAGAATTCGGTCGCGAATACAAAAATCTAGTTTTGGATCAAGAAAATCAAGAATTTGGTCGCGACTACAAAAATCTAGTTTTGGATCAAGAAAATCAAGAATTTGGTCGCGAATACAAAAATCTAGTTTTGGATCAAGAAAATCAAGAATTTGGTCGCGAATACAAAAATTTATTTTTGGATCAAGAATGTCAAGAACTGCGTGGCGAATACAAAAATCTAGTTTTGGATCAAGAAAATGAAGAATTTAGTCGCGAATACAAAAATCTAGTTTTAGATCAAGGAAATCATGAACTGCGTGGCGAATACAAAAATCTAGTTTTGGATCAAGAAAATCAAGAATTTGGTCGCGAATATAAAAATCTAATTTTGGATCAAGAAAATCAAGAATTTGGTCGCGAATACAAAAATCTAGTTTTGGATCAAGAAAATCAAGAATTTGGTCGCGAATACAAAAACCTAGAATTGGATCAAGAAAATCATGAATTTGGTCGTGAATACAAAAATCTAGTTTTGGATCAAGGAAATCAAGAATTTGGTCGCGAATACAAAAATCCAGTTTTGGATCAAGAAAATGAAAAATTTGGTCGCGAATACAAAAATATAGTTTTGGATCAAGCAAGTCAAGAACTACGTGGCGAATACAAAAATCTAGTTTTGGATCAAGAAAATGAAAAATTTGGTCGCGAATACAAAAATCTAGTTTTGGATCAAGAAATTCAAGAACTGCGTGGCGAATACAAAAATCTAGTTTTGGATCAAGAAAATCAAGCATTTGGTCGCGAAAACAACAAACTAGTTTTGGATCAAGAAAATCAAGAACTGCGTGGCGAATACAAAAATCTAGTTTTGGATCAAGAAAATCAAGAACTGCGTGGCGAATACAAAAATGTAGTTTGGATCAAGAAAATCAAGAATTTGGTCGCGAATACAAAAATCTAGTTTTGGATCAAGAAAATCAAGAATTTGGTCGCGAATACAAAAATCTTGTTTTGGATCAAGAAAATCAAGAATTGGTCGCGAATACAAAAATCTAGTTTTGGATCAAGGAAATCATGAACTGCATGGCGAATACAAAAATCTAGTTTTGGATCAAGAAAATCAAGAATTTGGTCGCGAATACAAAAATCTAGTTTTGGATAAAGAAAGTCAAGAACTGCGTGGCGAATACAAAAATCTAGTTTTGGATCAAGAAAATCAAGAACTGCGTGGCGAATACAAAAATCTAGTTTTGGATCAAGAAAATCAAGAATTTGGTCGCGAAAACAAAAGTCTAGTTTTGGATCAAGAAAGTCAAGAACTGCGTGGCGAATACAAAAATCTAGTTTTGGATCAAAAAATGAAGAATTTGGTCGCGAATACAAAAATCTAGTTTTGGATCAAGAAAATCAAGAACTGCGTGGCGAATACAAAAATCTAGTTTTGGATCAAAGAAATCAAGCATTTGGTCGCGAAAACAAAAAACTAGTTTTGGATTAAGAAAATCAAGAATTTGGTCGCGAATAGAAAAATCTAGTTTTGGATCAAGAAAATCAAGAATTTGGTCGCGAATACAAAAATCTAGTTTTGGATCAAGATAATCAAGAATTTGGTCGCGAATACAAAAATCTAGTTTTGGATCAAGGAAATCATGAACTGCGTGGCGATTACAACAATCTACTTTTGGATCAAGAAAATCAAGAATTTGGTCGCGAATATAAAAATCTAATTTTGGATCAAGAAAATCAAGAGTTTGGTCGCGAATACAAAAATCTAGTTTTGGATCAACAAAATCAAGAATTTGGTCGCGAATACAAAAATCTAGTTTTGGATCAAGAAAATCAAGAATTTGGTCGCGAATACAAAAATCTAGTTTTGGATCAAGGAAATCAAGAATTTGGTCGCGAATACAAAAATCTAGTTTTGGATCAAGGAAATCATGAACTGCGTGGCGAATACAAAAATCTAGTTTTGGATAAAGAAAATCAAGAACTGCGTGGCGAATACAAAAATCTAGTTTTGGATCAAAGAAATCAAGCATTTGGTCGCGAAAACAAAAAACTAGTTTTGGATTAAGAAAATCAAGAATTTGGTCGCGAATAGAAAAATCTAGTTTTGGATCAAGAAAATCAAGAATTTGGTCGCGAATACAAAAATCTAGTTTTGGATCAAGATAATCAAGAATTTGGTCGCGAATACAAAAATCTAGTTTTGGATCAAGGAAATCATGAACTGCGTGGCGATTACAACAATCTACTTTTGGATCAAGAAAATCAAGAATTTGGTCGCGAATACAAAAATCTAGTTTTGGATCAAGAAAATCAAGAATTTGGTCGCGAATACAAAAATCTAGTTTTGGATCAAGAAAATCAAGAATTTGGTCGCGAATACAAAAATCTAGTTTTGGATCAAGAAAATCAAGAATTTGGTCGCGAATACAAAAATCTAGTTTTGGATCAAGAAAATCAAGAATTTGGTCGCGAATACAAAAATCTAGTTTTGGATCAAGATAATCAAGAATTTGGTCGCGAATACAAAAATCTAGTTTTGGATCAAGAAAGACAAGAACTGCGTGGCGAATACAAAAATCTAGTTTTGGATCAAGAAAATCAAGAACTTGGTCGCGAATATAAAAATCTAATTTTGGATCAAGAAAATCAAGAATTTGGTCGCGAATACAAAAATGTAGTTTTGGATCAAGAAAATCAAGAATTTGGTCGCGAATACTAAAATCTAGTTTTGGATCAAGAAAATCAAAATTTTGGTCGCGAATACAAAAATCTAGTTTTGGATCAAGAAAGTCAAGAACTACGTGGCGAATACAAGAATCTAGTTTTGGATCAAGAAAATCAACAATTTGGTCGCGAACACAAAAATCTAGTTTTGGATCAAGAAAATCAAGAATTTGGTCGCGAATACAAAAATCTAGTTTTGGATCAAGAAAATCAAGAATTTGGTCGCGAATACAAAAATCTAGTTTTGGATCAAGGAAATCAAGAATTTGGTCGCGAATACAAAAATCTAGTTTTGGATCAAGGAAATCATGAACTGCGTGGCGAATACAAAAATCTAGTTTTGGATCAAGAAAATCAAGAACTTGGTCGCGAATATAAAAATCTAATTTTGGATCAAGAAAATCAAGAATTTGGTCGCGAATACAAAAATGTAGTTTTGGATCAAGAAAATCAAGAATTTGGTCGCGAATACTAAAATCTAGTTTTGGATCAAGAAAATCAACATTTTGGTCGCGAATACAAAAATCTAGTTTTGGATCAAGAAAGTCAAGAACTACGTGGCGAATACAAGAATCTAGTTTTGGATCAAGAAAATCAACAATTTGGTCGCGAACACAAAAATCTAGTTTTGGATCAAGAAAATCAAGAATTTGGTCTCGAATACAAAAATCTAGTTTTGGATCAAGGAAATCATGAACTGCGTGGCGAATACAAAAATCTAGTTTTGGATCAAGAAAATCAAGAATTTGGTCGCGAATATAAAAATCTAATTTTGGATCAAGAAAATCAAGAATTTGGTCGCGAATACAAAAATCTAGTTTTGGATCAAGAAAATCAAGAATTTGGTCGCGAATACAAAAATCTAGTTTTGGATCAAGGAAATCAAGAATTTGGTCGCGAATACAAAAATCTAGTTTTGGATCAAGGAAATCATGAACTGCGTGGCGAATACAAAAATCTAGTTTTGGATCAAGAAAATCAAGAACTTGGTCGCGAATATAAAAATCTAATTTTGGATCAAGAAAATCAAGAATTTGGTCGCGAATACAAAAATCTAGTTTTGGATCAAGAAAATCAAGAATTTGGTCGCGAATACAAAAATCTAGTTTTGGATCAAGAAAATCAAGAATTTGGTCGCGAATACAAAAATCTAGTTTTGGATCAAGAAAGTCAAGAACTACGTGGCGAATACAAGAATCTAGTTTTGGATCAAGAAAATCAACAATTTGGTCGCGAACACAAAAATCTAGTTTTGGATCAAGAAAATCAAGAATTTGGTCTCGAATACAAAAATCTAGTTTTGGATCAAGGAAAACATGAACTGCGTGGCGAATACAAAAATCTAGTTTTGGATCAAGAAAATCAAGAATTTGGTCGCGAATATAAAAATCTAATTTTGGATCAAGAAAATCAAGAATTTGGTCGCGAATACAAAAATCTAGTTTTGGATCAAGAAAATCAAGAATTTGGTCGCGAATACAAAAATCTAGTTTTGGATCAAGAAAATCAAGAATTTGGTCGCGAATACAAAAATCTAGTTTTGGATCAAGAAAATCAAGAATTTGGTCGCGAATACAAAAATTTATTTTTGGATCAAGAATGTCAAGAACTGCGTGGCGAATACAAAAATCTAGTTTTGGATCAAGAAAATGAAGAATTTGGTCGCGAATACAAAAATCTAGTTTTGGATCAAGAAAATCAAGAACTGCGTGGCGAATACAAAAATCTAGTTTTGGATTAAGGAAATCAAGCATTTGTTCGCAAAAACAAAAATCTAGTTTTGGATCAAAGAAATCAAGCATTTGGTCGCGAAAACAAAAAACTAGTTTTGGATTAAGAAAATCAAGAATTTGGTCGCGAATAGAAAAATCTAGTTTTGGATCAAGAAAATCAAGAATTTGGTCGCGAATACAAAAATCTAGTTTTGGATCAAGATAATCAAGAATTTGGTCGCGAATACAAAAATCTAGTTTTGGATCAAGAAAGACATGAACTGCGTGGCGAATACAAAAATCTAGTTTTGGATCAAGAAAATCAAGAATTTGGTCGCGAATATAAAAATCTAATTTTGGATCAAGAAAATCAAGAGTTTGGTCGCGAATACAAAAATCTAGTTTTGGATCAACAAAATCAAGAATTTGGTCGCGAATACAAAAATCTAGTTTTGGATCAAGAAAATCAAGAATTTGGTCGCGAATACAAAAATCTAGTTTTGGATCAAGGAAATCAAGAATTTGGTCGCGAATACAAAAATCTAGTTTTGGATCAAGAAAATCAAGAATTTGGTCGCGAATACAAAAATCTATTTTTGGATCAAGAAAATCACGAACTTTGTCGCGAATATAAAAATCTAATTTTGGATCAAGAAAATCAACAATTTGGTCGCGAATACAAAAATCTAGTTTTGGATCAAGAAAATCAAGAATTTGGTCGCGAATATAAAAATCTAATTTTGGATCAAGAAAATCAAGAATTTGGTCGCGAATACAAAAATCTAGTTTTGGATCAAGAAAATCAAGAATTTGGTCGCGAATACAAAAATCTAGTTTTGGATCAAGAAAATCAAGAATTTGGTCGCGAATACAAAAATCTAGTTTTGGATCAAGAAAATCAAGAACTGCGTGGCGAATACAAAAATCTAGTTTTGGATCAAGGAAATCAAGCATTTGTTCGCAAAAACAAAAAACTAGTTTTGGATCAAGAAAATCAAGAATTTAGTCGCGAATACAAAAATCTAGTTTTAGATCAAGAAAATCAAGAATTTGGTCGCGAATACAAAAATCTAGTTTTGGATCAAGAAAAAGAAGAATTTGGTCGCGAATACAAAAATCTATTTTTGGATCAAGAAAATCAAGAACTGCGTGGCGAATACAAAAATCTAGTTTTGGATCAAGGAAATCAAGCATTTGTTCGCAAAAACAAAAAACTAGTTTTGGATCAAGAAAATCAAGAATTTAGTCGCGAATACAAAAATCTAGTTTTGGATCAAGAAAATCAAGAATTTGGTCGCGAATACAAAAATCTAGTTTTGGATCAAGAAAATCAAGAATTTGGTCGCGAATACAAAAATCTAGTTTTGGATCAAGAAAATCAAGAATTTGGTCGCGAATACAAAAATCTAGTTTTGGATCAAGAAAATCAAGAATTTGGTCGCGAATACAAAAATCTAGTTTTGGATCAAGGAAATCATGAACTGCGTAGCGAATTCAAAAATCTAGTTTTGGATCAAGAAAATCAAGAATTTGGTCGCGAATATAAAAATCTAATTTTGGATCAAGAAAATCAAGAATTTGGTCGCGAATACAAAAATCTAGTTTTGGATCAAGAAAATCAAGAATTGGTCGCGAATACAAAAATCTAGTTTTGGATCAAGGAAATCATGAACTGCATGGCGAATACAAAAATCTAGTATTGGATCAAGAAAATCAAGAATTTGGTCGCGAATACAAAAATCTAGTTTTGGATCAAGAAAGTCAAGAACTGCGTGGCGAATACAAAAATCTAGTTTTGGATCAAGAAAATCAAGAATTTGGTCGCGAATATAAAAATCTAATTTTGGATCAAGAAAATCAAGAGTTTGGTCGCGAATACAAAAATCTAGTTTTGGATCAACAAAATCAAGAATTTGGTCGCGAATACAAAAATCTAGTTTTGGATCAAGAAAATCAAGAATTTGGTCGCGAATACAAAAATCTAGTTTTGGATCAAGGAAATCAAGAATTTGGTCTCGAATACAAAAATCTAGTTTTGGATCAAGGAAATCATGAACTGCGTGGCGAATATAAAAATCTAGTTTTGGATCAAGAAAATCAAGAACTTGGTCGCGAATATAAAAATCTAATTTTGGATCAAGAAAATCAAGAATTTGGTCGCGAATACAAAAATCTAGTTTTGGATCAAGAAAATCAAGAATTTGGTCGCGAATACAAAAATCTAGTTTTGGATCAAGAAAATCAAGAATTTGGTCGCGAATACAAAAATCTAGTTTTGGATCAAGAAAGTCAAGAACTACGTGGCGAATACAAGAATCTAGTTTTGGATCAAGAAAATCAACAATTTGGTCGCGAACACAAAAATCTAGTTTTGGATCAAGAAAATCAAGAATTTGGTCTCGAATACAAAAATCTAGTTTTGGATCAAGGAAATCATGAACTGCGTGGCGAATACAAAAATCTAGTTTTGGATCAAGAAAATCAAGAATTTGGTCGCGAAAATAAAAATCTAATTTTGGATCAAGAAAATCAAGAATTTGGTCGCGAATACAAAAATCTAGTTTTGGATCAAGAAAATCAAGAATTTGGTCGCGAATACAAAAATCTAGTTTTGGATCAAGAAAATCAAGAATTTGGTCGCGAATACAAAAATCTAGTTTTGGATCAAGAAAATCAAGAATTTGGTCGCGAATACAAAAATCTAGTTTTGGATCAAGAAAATCAAGAACTGCGTGGCGAATACAAAAATCTAGTTTTGGATCAAGGAAATCAAGCATTTGTTCGCAAAAACAAAAAACTAGTTTTGGATCAAGAAAATCAAGAATTTAGTCGCGAATACAAAAAGCTAGTTTTAGATCAAGAAAATCAAGAATTTGGTCGCGAATACAAAAATCTAGTTTTGGATCAAGAAAAAGAAGAATTTGGTCGCGAATACAAAAATCTATTTTTGGATCAAGAAAATCAAGAACTGCGTGGCGAATACAAAAATCTAGTTTTGGATCAAGGAAATCAAGCATTTGTTCGCAAAAACAAAAAACTAGTTTTGGATCAAGAAAATCAAGAATTTAGTCGCGAATACAAAAATCTAGTTTTGGATCAAGAAAATCAAGAATTTGGTCGCGAATACAAAAATCTAGTTTTGGATCAAGAAAATCAAGAATTTGGTCGCGTATACAAAAATCTAGTTTTGGATCAAGAAAATCAAGAATTTGGTCGCGAATACAAAAATCTAGTTTTGGATCAAGAAAATCAAGAATTTGGTCGCGAATACAAAAATCTAGTTTTGGATCAAGGAAATCATGAACTGCGTAGCGAATTCAAAAATCTAGTTTTGGATCAAGAAAATCAAGAATTTGGTCGCGAATATAAAAATCTAATTTTGGATCAAGAAAATCAAGAATTTGGTCGCGAATACAAAAATCTAGTTTTGGATCAAGAAAATCAAGAATTGGTCGCGAATACAAAAATCTAGTTTTGGATCAAGGAAATCATGAACTGCATGGCGAATACAAAAATCTAGTATTGGATCAAGAAAATCAAGAATTTGGTCGCGAATACAAAAATCTAGTTTTGGATCAAGAAAGTCAAGAACTGCGTGGCGAATACAAAAATCTAGTTTTGGATCAAGAAAATCAAGAACTGCGTGGCGAATACAAAAATCTAGTTTTGGATCAAGAAAATCAAGAATTTGGTCGCGAAAACAAAAGTCTAGTTTTGGATCAAGAAAGTCAAGAACTGCGTGGCGAATACAAAAATCTAGTTTTGGATCAAAAAATGAAGAATTTGGTCGCGAATACAAAAATCTAGTTTTGGATCAAGAAAATCAAGAACTGCGTGGCGAATACAAAAATCTAGTTTTGGATCAAAGAAATCAAGCATTTGGTCGCGAAAATAAAAAACTAGTTTTGGATTAAGAAAATCAAGAATTTGGTCGCGAATAGAAAAATCTAGTTTTGGATCAAGAAAATCAAGAATTTGGTCGCGAATACAAAAATCTAGTTTTGGATCAAGATAATCAAGAATTTGGTCGCAAATACAAAAATCTAGTTTTGGATTAAGGAAATCATGAACTGCGTGGCGATTACAACAATCTAATTTTGGATCAAGAAAATCAAGAATTTGGTCGCGAATATAAAAATCTAATTTTGGATCAAGAAAATCAAGAGTTTGGTCGCGAATACAAAAATCTATTTTTGGATCAACAAAATCAAGATTTTGGTCGCGAATACAAAAATCTAGTTTTGGATCAACAAAATCAAGAATTTGGTCGCGAATACAAAAATCTAGTTTTGGATCAAGGAAATCAAGAATTTGGTCGCGAATACAAAAATCTAGTTTTGGATCAAGGAAATCATGAACTGCGTGGCGAATACAAAAATCTAGTTTTGGATCAAGAAAATCAAGAACTTGGTCGCGAATATAAAAATCTAATTTTGGATCAAGAAAATCAAGAATTTGGTCGCGAATACAAAAATCTAGTTTTGGATCAAGAAAATCAAGAATTTGGTCGCGAATACAAAAATCTAGTTTTGGATCAAGAAAATCAAGAATTTGGTCGCGAATACAAAAATCTAGTTTTGGATCAAAAAAGTCAAGAACTACGTGGCGAATACAAGAATCTAGTTTTGGATCAAGAAAATCAACAATTTGGTCGCGAACACAAAAATCTAGTTTTGGATCAAGAAAATCAAGAATTTGGTCTCGAATACAAAAATCTAGTTTTGGATCAAGGAAAACATGAACTGCGTGGCGAATACAAAAATCTAGTTTTGGATCAAGAAAATCAAGAATTTGGTCGCGAATATAAAAATCTAATTTTGGATCAAGAAAATCAAGAATTTGGTCGCGAATACAAAAATCTAGTTTTGGATCAAGAAAATCAAGAATTTGGTCGCGAATACAAAAATCTAGTTTTGGATCAAGAAAATCAAGAATTTGGTCGCGAATACAAAAATCTAGTTTTGGATCAAGAAAATCAAAAATTTGGTCGCGAATACAAAAATTTATTTTTGGATCAAGAATGTCAAGAACTGCGTGGCGAATACAAAAATCTAATTTTGGATCAAGAAAATGAAGAATTTGGTCGCGAATACAAAAATCTAGTTTTGGATCAAGAAAATCAAGAACTGCGTGGCGAATACAAAAATCTTGTTTTGGATCAAGGAAATCAAGCATTTGTTCGCAAAAACAAAAAACTAGTTTTGGATCAAGAAAATCAAGAATTTAGTCGCGAATACAAAAATCTAGTTTTAGATCAAGAAAATCAAGAATTCGGTCGCGAATACAAAAATCTAGTTTTGGATCAAGAAAATGAAGAATTTGGTCGCGAATACAAAAATCTAGTTTTGGATCAAGAAAATCAAGAATTGGTCGCGAATACAAAAATCTAGTTTTGGATCAAGAAAGTCAAGAACTGCGTGGCGAATACAAAAATCTAGTTTTTGATCAAGAAAATGAAGAATTTGGTCGGGAATACAAAAATCTTGTTTTGGATCAAGAAAATCAAGAACTGCGTGGCGAATACAAAAATCTAGTTTTGGATCAAGGAAATCAAGCATTTGGTCGCGAAAACAAAAAACTAGTTTTGGATCAAGAAAATCAAGAATTCGGTCGCGAATACAAAAATCTAGTTTTGGATCAAGAAAATGAAGAATTTGGTCGCGAATACAAAAATCTAGTTTTGGATCAAGAAAATCAAGAACTGCGTGGCGAATACAAAATTCTAGTTTTGGATCAAGGAAATCAAGCATTTGTTCGCAAAAACAAAAAACTAGTTTTGGATCAAGAAAATCAAGAATTTAGTCGCGAATACAAAAATCTAGTTTTGGATCAAGAAAATCAAGAATTTGGTCGCGAATACAAAAATCTAGTTTTGGATCAAGAAAATCAAGAATTTGGTCGCGAATACAAAAATCTAGTTTTGGATCAAGAAAATCAAGAATTTGGTCGTGAATACAAAAATCTAGTTTTGGATCAAGGAAATCATGAACTGCGTAGCGAATACAAAAATCTAGTTTTGGATCAAGAAAATCAAGAATTTGGTCGCGAATATAAAAATCTAATTTTGGATCAAGAAAATCAAGAATTTGGTCGCGAATACAAAAATCTAGTTTTGGATCAAGAAAATCAAGAATTTGGTCGCGAATACAAAAATCTAGTTTTGGATCAAGAAAATCAAGAATTTGGTCGCGAATACAAAAATCTAGTTTTGGATCAAGAAAATCAAGAATTTGGTCGCGAATACAAAAATTTATTTTTGGATCAAGAATGTCAAGAACTGCGTGGCCAATACAAAAATCTAGTTTTGGATCAAGGAAATCAAGCATTTGTTCGCAAAAACAAAAAACTAGTTTTGGATCAAGAAAATCAAGAATTTAGTCGCGAATACAAAAATCTAGTTTTAGATCAAGAAAATCAAGAATTTGGTCGCGAATACAAAAATCTAGTTTTGGATCTAGAAAATGAAGAATTTGGTCGCGAATACAAAAATCTAGTTTTGGATCAAGAAAATCAAGAACTGCGTGGCGAATACAAAAATCTTGTTTTGGATCAAGGAAATCAAGCATTTGTTCGCAAAAACAAAAAACAAGTTTTGGATCAAGAAAATCAAGAATTTAGTCGCGAATACAAAAATCTAGTTTTAGATCAAGAAAATCAAGAATTTGGTCGCGAATACAAAAATCTAGTTTTGGATCAAGAAAATCAAGAATTTGGTCGCGAATACAAAAATCTAGTTTTCGATCAAGAAAATCAAGAATTTGGTCGCGAATACAAAAATCTAGTTTTGGATCAAGAAAATCAAGAATTTGGTCGCGAATACAAAAATCTAGTTTTGTATCAAGAAAATCAAGAATTTGGTCGCGAATACAAAAATCTAGTTTTGGATCAAGAAAATCAAGAATTTGGTCGCGAATACAAAAATCTAGTTTTGGATCAAGGAAATCATGAACTGCGTAGCGAATACAAAAATCTAGTTTTGGATCAAGAAAATCAAGAATTTGGTCGCGAATATAAAAATCTAATTTTGGATCAAGAAAATCAAGAATTTGGTCGCGAATACAAAAATCTAGTTTTGGATCAAGAAAATCAAGAATTTGGTCGCGAATACAAAAATCTAGTTTTGGATCAAGAAAGTCAAGAACTGCGTGGCGAATACAAAAATCTAGTTTTTGATCAAGAAAATGAAGAATTTGGTCGTGAATACAAAAATCTTGTTTTGGATCAAGAAAATCAAGAACTGCGTGGCGAATACAAAAATCTAGTTTTGGATCAAGGAAATCAAGCATTTGGTCGCGAAAACAAAAAACTAGTTTTGGATCAAGAAAATCAAGAATTCGGTCGCGAATACAAAAATCTAGTTTTGGATCAAGAAAATGAAGAATTTGGTCGCGAATACAAAAATCTAGTTTTGGATCAAGAAAATCAAGAACTGCGTGGCGAATACAAAATTCTAGTTTTGGATCAAGGAAATCAAGCATTTGTTCGCAAAAACAAAAAACTAGTTTTGGATCAAGAAAATCAAGAATTTAGTCGCGAATACAAAAATCTAGGTTTCGATCAAGAAAATCAAGAATTTGGTCGCGAATACAAAAATCTAGTTTTGGATCAAGAAAATCAAGAATTTGGTCGCGAATACAAAAATCTAGTTTTGGATCAAGAAATTCAAGAATTTGGTCGCGAATACAAAAATCTAGTTTTGGATCAAGAAAATCAAGAACTTGGTCGCGAATACAAAAATCTAGTTTTGGATCAAGGAAATCATGAACTGCGTAGCGAATACAAAAATCTAGTTTTGGATCAAGAAAATCTAGAATTTGGTCGCGAATATAAAAATCTAATTTTGGATCAAGAAAATCAAGAATTTGGTCGCGAATACAAAAATCTAGTTTTGGATCAAGAAAATCAAGAATTTGGTCGCGAATACAAAAATCTAGTTTTGGATCAAGAAAATCAAGAATTTGGTCGCGAATACAAAAATCTAGTTTTGGATCAAGAAAATCAAGAATTTGGTCGCGAATACAAAAATTTATTTTTGGATCAAGAATGTCAAGAACTGCGTGGCCAATACAAAAATCTAGTTTTGGATCAAGGAAATCAAGCATTTGTTCGCAAAAACAAAAAACTAGTTTTGGATCAAGAAAATCAAGAATTTAGTCGCGAATACAAAAATCTAGTTTTAGATCAAGAAAATCAAGAATTTGGTCGCGAATACAAAAATCTAGTTTTGGATCAAGAAAATGAAGAATTTGGTCGCGAATACAAAAATCTAGTTTTGGATCAAGAAAATCAAGAACTGCGTGGCGAATACAAAAATCTTGTTTTGGATCAAGGAAATCAAGCATTTGTTCGCAAAAACAAAAAACAAGTTTTGGATCAAGAAAATCAAGAATTTAGTCGCGAATACAAAAATCTAGTTTTAGATCAAGAAAATCAAGAATTTGGTCGTGAATACAAAAATCTAGTTTTGGATCAAGAAAATCAAGAATTTGGTCGCGAATACAAAAATCTAGTTTTAGATCAAGAAAATCAAGAATTTGGTCGCGAATACAAAAATCTAGTTTTGGATCAAGAAAATCAAGAATTTGGTCGCGAATACAAAAATCTAGTTTTGGATCAAGAAAATCAAGAATTTGGTCGCGAATACAAAAATTTATTTTTGGATCAAGAATGTCAAGAACTGCGTGGCGAATACAAAAATCTAATTTTGGATCAAGAAAATGAAGAATTTGGTCGCGAATACAAAAATCTAGTTTTGGATCAAGAAAATCAAGAACTGCGTGGCGAATACAAAAATCTTGTTTTGGATCAAGGAAATCAAGCATTTGTTCGCAAAAACAAAAAACTAGTTTTGGATCAAGAAAATCAAGAATTTAGTCGCGAATACAAAAATCTAGTTTTAGATCAAGAAAATCAAGAATTCGGTCGCGAATACAAAAATCTAGTTTTGGATCAAGAAAATGAAGAATTTGGTCGCGAATACAAAAATCTAGTTTTGGATCAAGAAAATCAAGAATTGGTCGCGAATACAAAAATCTAGTTTTGGATCAAGAAAGTCAAGAACTGCGTGGCGAATACAAAAATCTAGTTTTTGATCAAGAAAATGAAGAATTTGGTCGTGAATACAAAAATCTTGTTTTGGATCAAGAAAATCAAGAACTGCGTGGCGAATACAAAAATCTAGTTTTGGATCAAGGAAATCAAGCATTTGGTCGCGAAAACAAAAAACTAGTTTTGGATCAAGAAAATCAAGAATTCGGTCGCGAATACAAAAATCTAGTTTTGGATCAAGAAAATGAAGAATTTGGTCGCGAATACAAAAATCTAGTTTTGGATCAAGAAAATCAAGAACTGCGTGGCGAATACAAAATTCTAGTTTTGGATCAAGGAAATCAAGCATTTGTTCGCAAAAACAAAAAACTAGTTTTGGATCAAGAAAATCAAGAATTTAGTCGCGAATACAAAAATCTAGTTTTCGATCAAGAAAATCAAGAATTTGGTCGCGAATACAAAAATCTAGTTTTGGATCAAGAAAATCAAGAATTTGGTCGCGAATACAAAAATCTAGTTTTGGATCAAGAAAATCAAGAATTTGGTCGCGAATACAAAAATCTAGTTTTGGATCAAGAAAATAAAAATCTAGTTTTGGATCAAGAAAATCAAGAATTTGGTCGCGAATACAAAAATCTAGTTTTGGATCAAGAAAATCAAGAACTTGGTCGCGAATACAAAAATCTAGTTTTGGATCAAGGAAATCATGAACTGCGTAGCGAATACAAAAATCTAGTTTTGGATCAAGAAAATCAAGAATTTGGTCGCGAATACAAAAATCTAGTTTTGGATCAAGGAAATCATGAACTGCGTAGCGAATACAAAAATCTAGTTTTGGATCAAGAAAAAATCAAGAATTTGGTCGCGAATATAAAAATCTAATTTTGGCTCAAGAAAATCAAGAATTTGGTCGCGAATACAAAAATCTAGTTTTGGATCAAGAAAATCAAGAATTTGGTCGCGAATACAAAAATTTATTTTTGGATCAAGAATGTCAAGAACTGCGTGGCCAATACAAAAATCTAGTTTTGGATCAAGGAAATCAAGCATTTGTTCGCAAAAACAAAAAACTAGTTTTGGATCAAGAAAATCAAGAATTTAGTCGCGAATACAAAAATCTAGTTTTAGATCAAGAAAATCAAGAATTTGGTCGCGAATACAAAAATCTAGTTTTGGATCAAGAAAATGAAGAATTTGGTCGCGAATACAAAAATCTAGTTTTGGATCAAGAAAATCAAGAACTGCGTGGCGAATACAAAAATCTAGTTTTGGATCAAGGAAATCAAGCATTTGTTCGCAAAAACAAAAAACAAGTTTTGGATCAAGAAAATCAAGAATTTAGTCGCGAATACAAAAATCTAGTTTTAGATCAAGAAAATCAAGAATTTGGTCGCGAATACAAAAATCTAGTTTTGGATCAAGAAAATCAAGAATTTGGTCGCGAATACAAAAATCTAGTTTTAGATCAAGAAAATCAAGAATTTGGTCGCGAATACAAAAATCTAGTTTTGGATCAAGAAAATCAAGAATTTGGTCGCTAATAGAAAAATCTAGTTTTGGATCAAGAAAATCAAGAATTTGGTCGCGAATACAAAAATCTAGTTTTGGATCAAGGAAATCATGAACTGCGTAGCGAATACAAAAATCTAGTTTTGGATCAAGAAAATCAAGAATTTGGTCGCGAATATAAAAATCTAATTTTGGATCAAGAAAATCAAGAATTTGGTCGCGAATACAAAAATCTAGTTTTGGATCAAGAAAATCAAGATTTTGGTCGCGAATACAAAAATCTAGTTTTGGATCAAGAAAATGAAGAATTTGGTCGCGAATACAAAAATCTAGTTTTGGATCAAGAAAATCAAGAATTTGGTCGCGAATACAAAAATTTATTTTTGGATCAAGAATGTCAAGAACTGCGTGTCCAATACAAAAATCTATTTTTGGATCAAGAAAATGAAAAATTTGGTCGCGAATACAAAAATCTAGTTTTGGATCAAGAAATTCAAGAACTGCGTGGCGAATACAAAAATCTAGTTTTGGATCAAGAAAATTAAGCATTCGGTCGCGAAAACAAAAAACTAGTTTTGGATCAAGAAAATCAAGAACTGGCGAATACAAAAATCTAGTTTTGGATCAAGAAAATAAAGAACTGCGTGGCGAATACAAAAATGTAGTTTTGGATCAAGAAAATCAAGAATTTGGTCGCGAATACAAAAATTTATTTTTGGATCAAGAAAGTCAAGAACTGCGTGGCGAATACAAAAATCTAATTTTGGATCAAGAAAATGAAGAATTTGGTCGCGAATACAAAAATCTAGTTTTGGATCAAGAAAATCAAGAACTGCGTGGCGAATACAAAAATCTAGTTTTGGATCAAGGAAATCAAGCATTTCTTCGCGAAAACAAAAAACTAGTTTTGGATCAAGAAAATCAAGAATTTGGTCATGAATACAAAAATCTAGTTTTGGATCAAGAAAATCAAGAATTTGGTCGCGAATACAAAAATCTAGTTTTGGATCAAGAAAATCAAGAATTTGGTCGCGAATACAAAAATCTAGTTTTGGATCAAGCAAGTCAAGAACTACGTGGCGAATACAAAAATCTAGTTTTGGATCAAGAAAATCAAGAACTGCGTGGCGAATACAAAAATCAAGTTTTGGATCAAGGAAATCAAGCATTTGGTCGCGAAAACAAAAACTAGTTTTGGATCAAGAAAATGAAGAAATTGCTCGCGAATACAAAAATCTAGTTTTGGATCAAGAAAATCACGAATTTGGTCGCGAATACAAAAATCTAGTTTTGGATCAAGAAAATCAAGAACTGCGTGGCGAATACAAAAATCTAGTTTTGGATCAAAGAAATCAAGCATTTGGTCGCGAAAACAAAAAACTAGTTTTGGATTAAGAAAATCAAGAATTTGGTCGCGAATAGAAAAATCTAGTTTTGGATCAAGAAAATCAAGAATTTGGTCGCGAATACAAAAATCTAGTTTTGGATCAAGAAAATCATGAACTGCGTGGCGATTACAACAATCTACTTTTGGATCAAGAAAATCAAGAATTTGGTCGCGAATACAAAAATCTAGTTTTGGATCAAGAAAATCAAGAACTGCGTGGCGAATACAAAAATCTAGTTTTGGATCAAAAAAATCAAGAATTTGGTCGCGAAAACAAAAATCTAGTTTTGGATCAAGAAAGTCAAGAACTGCGTGGCGAATACAAAAATCTAGTTTTGGATCAAGAAAATGAAGAATTTGGTCGCGAATACAAAAATCTAGTTTTGGATCAAGAAAATCAAGAACTGCGTGGCGAATACAAAAATCTAGTTTTGGATCAAAGAAATCAAGCATTTGGTCGCGAAAACAAAAAACTAGTTTTGGATTAAGAAAATCAAGAATTTGGTCGCGAATAGAAAAATCTAGTTTTGGATCAAGAAAATCAAGAATTTGGTCGCGAATACAAAAATCTAGTTTTGGATCAAGAAAATCATGAACTGCGTGGCGATTACAACAATCTACTTTTGGATCAAGAAAATCAAGAATTTGGTCGCGAATATAAAAATCTAATTTTGGATCAAGAAAATCAAGAGTTTGGTCGCGAATACAAAAATCTAGTTTTGGATCAACAAAATCAAGAATTTGGTCGCGAATACAAAAATCTAGTTTTGGATCAAGAAAATCAAGAATTTGGTCGCGAATACAAAAATCTAGTTTTGGATCAAGGAAATCAAGAATTTGGTCGCGAATACAAAAATCTAGTTTTGGATCAAGGAAATCATGAACTGCGTGGCGAATACAAAAATCTAGTTTTGGATCAAGAAAATCAAGAACTTGGTCGCGAATATAAAAATCTAATTTTGGATCAAGAAAATCAAGAATTTGGTCGCGAATACAAAAATCTAGTTTTGGATCAAGAAAATCAAGAATTTGGTCGCGAATACAAAAATCTAGTTTTGGATCAAGAAAATCAAGAATTTGGTCGCGAATACAAAAATCTAGTTTTGGATCAAGAAAATCAAGAATTTGGTCGCGAATACAAAAATCTAGTTTTGGATCAAGAAAGTCAAGAACTACGTGGCGAATACAAGAATCTAGTTTTGGATCAAGAAAATCAACAATTTGGTCGCGAACACAAAAATCTAGTTTTGGATCAAGAAAATGAAAAATTTGGTCGCGAATACAAAAATCTAGTTTTGGATCAAGAAATTCAAGAACTGCGTGGCGAATACAAAAATCTAGTTTTGGATCAAGAAAATTAAGCATTCGGTCGCGAAAACAAAAAACTAGTTTTGGATCAAGAAAATCAAGAATTTGGTCGCGAATACAAAAATCTTGTTTTGGATCAAGAAAATCAAGAATTTGGTCGCGAATACAAAAATCTTGTTTTGGATCAGGAAAATCAAGAACTGCGTGGCGAATACAAAAATGTAGTTTTGGATCAAGGAAATCAAGAATTTGGTCGCGAATACAAAAATCTAGTTTTGGATCAAGAAAATCAAGAATTTGGTCGCGAATACAAAAATCTAGTTTTGGATCAAGGAAATCAAGAATTTGGTCGCGAATACAAAAATCTAGTTTTGGATCAAGAAAATGAAGAATTTGGTCGCGAATACAAAAATCTAGTTTTGGATCAAGAAAATCAAGAACTGCGTGGCGAATACAAAAATCTAGTTTTGGATCAAGGAAATCAAGCATTTGTTCGCAAAAACAAAAAACAAGTTTTGGATCAAGAAAATCAAGAATTTAGTCGCGAATACAAAAATCTAGTTTTAGATCAAGAAAATCAAGAATTTGGTCGCGAATACAAAAATCTAGTTTTGGATCAAGAAAATCAAGAATTTGGTCGCGAATACAAAAATCTAGTTTTAGATCAAGAAAATCAAGAATTTGGTCGCGAATACAAAAATCTAGTTTTGGATCAAGAAAATCAAGAATTTGGTCGCTAATAGAAAAATCTAGTTTTGGATCAAGAAAATCAAGAATTTGGTCGCGAATACAAAAATCTAGTTTTGGATCAAGGAAATCATGAACTGCGTAGCGAATACAAAAATCTAGTTTTGGATCAAGAAAATCAAGAATTTGGTCGCGAATATAAAAATCTAATTTTGGATCAAGAAAATCAAGAATTTGGTCGCGAATACAAAAATCTAGTTTTGGATCAAGAAAATCAAGATTTTGGTCGCGAATACAAAAATCTAGTTTTGGATCAAGAAAATGAAGAATTTGGTCGCGAATACAAAAATCTAGTTTTGGATCAAGAAAATCAAGAATTTGGTCGCGAATACAAAAATTTATTTTTGGATCAAGAATGTCAAGAACTGCGTGTCCAATACAAAAATCTATTTTTGGATCAAGAAAATGAAAAATTTGGTCGCGAATACAAAAATCTAGTTTTGGATCAAGAAATTCAAGAACTGCGTGGCGAATACAAAAATCTAGTTTTGGATCAAGAAAATTAAGCATTCGGTCGCGAAAACAAAAAACTAGTTTTGGATCAAGAAAATCAAGAACTGGCGAATACAAAAATCTAGTTTTGGATCAAGAAAATAAAGAACTGCGTGGCGAATACAAAAATGTAGTTTTGGATCAAGAAAATCAAGAATTTGGTCGCGAATACAAAAATTTATTTTTGGATCAAGAAAGTCAAGAACTGCGTGGCGAATACAAAAATCTAATTTTGGATCAAGAAAATGAAGAATTTGGTCGCGAATACAAAAATCTAGTTTTGGATCAAGAAAATCAAGAACTGCGTGGCGAATACAAAAATCTAGTTTTGGATCAAGGAAATCAAGCATTTCTTCGCGAAAACAAAAAACTAGTTTTGGATCAAGAAAATCAAGAATTTGGTCATGAATACAAAAATCTAGTTTTGGATCAAGAAAATCAAGAATTTGGTCGCGAATACAAAAATCTAGTTTTGGATCAAGAAAATCAAGAATTTGGTCGCGAATACAAAAATCTAGTTTTGGATCAAGCAAGTCAAGAACTACGTGGCGAATACAAAAATCTAGTTTTGGATCAAGAAAATCAAGAACTGCGTGGCGAATACAAAAATCAAGTTTTGGATCAAGGAAATCAAGCATTTGGTCGCGAAAACAAAAACTAGTTTTGGATCAAGAAAATGAAGAAATTGCTCGCGAATACAAAAATCTAGTTTTGGATCAAGAAAATCACGAATTTGGTCGCGAATACAAAAATCTAGTTTTGGATCAAGAAAATCAAGAACTGCGTGGCGAATACAAAAATCTAGTTTTGGATCAAAGAAATCAAGCATTTGGTCGCGAAAACAAAAAACTAGTTTTGGATTAAGAAAATCAAGAATTTGGTCGCGAATAGAAAAATCTAGTTTTGGATCAAGAAAATCAAGAATTTGGTCGCGAATACAAAAATCTAGTTTTGGATCAAGAAAATCATGAACTGCGTGGCGATTACAACAATCTACTTTTGGATCAAGAAAATCAAGAATTTGGTCGCGAATACAAAAATCTAGTTTTGGATCAAGAAAATCAAGAACTGCGTGGCGAATACAAAAATCTAGTTTTGGATCAAAAAAATCAAGAATTTGGTCGCGAAAACAAAAATCTAGTTTTGGATCAAGAAAGTCAAGAACTGCGTGGCGAATACAAAAATCTAGTTTTGGATCAAGAAAATGAAGAATTTGGTCGCGAATACAAAAATCTAGTTTTGGATCAAGAAAATCAAGAACTGCGTGGCGAATACAAAAATCTAGTTTTGGATCAAAGAAATCAAGCATTTGGTCGCGAAAACAAAAAACTAGTTTTGGATTAAGAAAATCAAGAATTTGGTCGCGAATAGAAAAATCTAGTTTTGGATCAAGAAAATCAAGAATTTGGTCGCGAATACAAAAATCTAGTTTTGGATCAAGAAAATCATGAACTGCGTGGCGATTACAACAATCTACTTTTGGATCAAGAAAATCAAGAATTTGGTCGCGAATATAAAATTCTAATTTTGGATCAAGAAAATCAAGAGTTTGGTCGCGAATACAAAAATCTAGTTTTGGATCAACAAAATCAAGAATTTGGTCGCGAATACAAAAATCTAGTTTTGGATCAAGAAAATCAAGAATTTGGTCGCGAATACAAAAATCTAGTTTTGGATCAAGGAAATCAAGAATTTGGTCGCGAATACAAAAATCTAGTTTTGGATCAAGGAAATCATGAACTGCGTGGCGAATACAAAAATCTAGTTTTGGATCAAGAAAATCAAGAACTTGGTCGCGAATATAAAAATCTAATTTTGGATCAAGAAAATCAAGAATTTGGTCGCGAATACAAAAATCTAGTTTTGGATCAAGAAAATCAAGAATTTGGTCGCGAATACAAAAATCTAGTTTTGGATCAAGAAAATCAAGAATTTGGTCGCGAATACAAAAATCTAGTTTTGGATCAAGAAAATCAAGAATTTGGTCGCGAATACAAAAATCTAGTTTTGGATCAAGAAAGTCAAGAACTACGTGGCGAATACAAGAATCTAGTTTTGGATCAAGAAAATCAACAATTTGGTCGCGAACACAAAAATCTAGTTTTGGATCAAGAAAATGAAAAATTTGGTCGCGAATACAAAAATCTAGTTTTGGATCAAGAAATTCAAGAACTGCGTGGCGAATACAAAAATCTAGTTTTGGATCAAGAAAATTAAGCATTCGGTCGCGAAAACAAAAAACTAGTTTTGGATCAAGAAAATCAAGAATTTGGTCGCGAATACAAAAATCTTGTTTTGGATCAAGAAAATCAAGAATTTGGTCGCGAATACAAAAATCTTGTTTTGGATCAGGAAAATCAAGAACTGCGTGGCGAATACAAAAATGTAGTTTTGGATCAAGGAAATCAAGAATTTGGTCGCGAATACAAAAATCTAGTTTTGGATCAAGAAAATCAAGAATTTGGTCGCGAATACAAAAATCTAGTTTTGGATCAAGGAAATCATGAACTGCATGGCGAATACAAAAATCTAGTTTTGGATCAAGAAAATGAAGAATTTGGTCGCGAATACAAAAATCTAGTTTTGGATCAAGAAAATCAAGAACTGCGTGGCGAATACAAAAATCAAGTTTTGGATCAAGGAAATCAAGCATTTGGTCGCGAAAACAAAAACTAGTTTTGGATCAAGAAAATGAAGAAATTGCTCGCGAATACAAAAATCTAGTTTTGGATCAAGAAAATCACGAATTTGGTCGCGAATACAAAAATCTAGTTTTGGATCAAGAAAATCAAGAACTGCGTGGCGAATACAAAAATCTAGTTTTGGATCAAAAAAATCAAGAATTTGGTCGCGAAAACAAAAATCTAGTTTTGGATCAAGAAAGTCAAGAACTGCGTGGCGAATACAAAAATCTAGTTTTGGATCAAGAAAATGAAGAATTTGGTCGCGAATACAAAAATCTAGTTTTGGATCAAGAAAATCAAGAACTGCGTGGCGAATACAAAAATCTAGTTTTGGATCAAAGAAATCAAGCATTTGGTCGCGAAAACAAAAAACTAGTTTTGGATTAAGAAAATCAAGAATTTGGTCGCGAATAGAAAAATCTAGTTTAGGATCAAGAAAATCAAGAATTTGGTCGCGAATACAAAAATCTAGTTTTGGATCAAGAAAATCATGAACTGCGTGGCGATTACAACAATCTACTTTTGGATCAAGAAAATCAAGAATTTGGTCGCGAATACAAAAATCTAGTTTTGGATCAAGAAAATCAAGAACTGCGTGGCGAATACAAAAATCTAGTTTTGGATCAAAAAAATCAAGAAAAGTTGGTCGCGAAAACAAAAATCTAGTTTTGGATCAAGAAAGTCAAGAACTGCGTGGCGAATACAAAAATCTAGTTTTGGATCAAGAAAATGAAGAATTTGGTCGCGAATACAAAAATCTAGTTTTGGATCAAGAAAATCAAGAACTGCGTGGCGAATACAAAAATCTAGTTTTGGATCAAAGAAATCAAGCATTTGGTCGCGAAAACAAAAAACTAGTTTTGGATTAAGAAAATCAAGAATTTGGTCGCGAATAGAAAAATCTAGTTTTGGATCAAGAAAATCAAGAATTTGGTCGCGAATACAAAAATCTAGTTTTGGATCAAGAAAATCATGAACTGCGTGGCGATTACAACAATCTACTTTTGGATCAAGAAAATCAAGAATTTGGTCGCGAATATAAAAATCTAATTTTGGAACAAGAAAATCAAGAGTTTGGTCGCGAATACAAAAATCTAGTTTTGGATCAACAAAATCAAGAATTTGGTCGCGAATACAAAAATCTAGTTTTGGATCAAGAAAATCAAGAATTTGGTCGCGAATACAAAAATCTAGTTTTGGATCAAGGAAATCAAGAATTTGGTCGCGAATACAAAAATCTAGTTTTGGATCAAGGAAATCATGAACTGCGTGGCGAATACAAAAATCTAGTTTTGGATCAAGAAAATCAAGAACTTGGTCGCGAATATAAAAATCTAATTTTGGATCAAGAAAATCAAGAATTTGGTCGCGAATACAAAAATCTAGTTTTGGATCAAGAAAATCAAGAATTTGGTCGCGAATACAAAAATCTAGTTTTGGATCAAGAAAATCAAGAATTTGGTCGCGAATACAAAAATCTAGTTTTGGATCAAGAAAATCAAGAATTTGGTCGCGAATACAAAAATCTAGTTTTGGATCAAGAAAGTCAAGAACTACGTGGCGAATACAAGAATCTAGTTTTGGATCAAGAAAATCAACAATTTGGTCGCGAACACAAAAATCTAGTTTTGGATCAAGAAAATGAAAAATTTGGTCGCGAATACAAAAATCTAGTTTTGGATCAAGAAATTCAAGAACTGCGTGGCGAATACAAAAATCTAGTTTTGGATCAAGAAAATTAAGCATTCGGTCGCGAAAACAAAAAACTAGTTTTGGATCAAGAAAATCAAGAATTTGGTCGCGAATACAAAAATCTTGTTTTGGATCAAGAAAATCAAGAATTTGGTCGCGAATACAAAAATCTTGTTTTGGATCAGGAAAATCAAGAACTGCGTGGCGAATACAAAAATGTAGTTTTGGATCAAGGAAATCAAGAATTTGGTCGCGAATACAAAAATCTAGTTTTGGATCAAGAAAATCAAGAATTTGGTCGCGAATACAAAAATCTAGTTTTGGATCAAGGAAATCATGAACTGCATGGCGAATACAAAAATCTAGTTTTGGATCAAGAAAATGAAGAATTTGGTCGCGAATACAAAAATCTAGTTTTGGATCAAGAAAATCAAGAACTGCGTGGCGAATACAAAAATCAAGTTTTGGATCAAGGAAATCAAGCATTTGGTCGCGAAAACAAAAACTAGTTTTGGATCAAGAAAATGAAGAAATTGCTCGCGAATACAAAAATCTAGTTTTGGATCAAGAAAATCACGAATTTGGTCGCGAATACAAAAATCTAGTTTTGGATCAAGAAAATCAAGAACTGCGTGGCGAATACAAAAATCTAGTTTTGGATCAAAAAAATCAAGAATTTGGTCGCGAAAACAAAAATCTAGTTTTGGATCAAGAAAGTCAAGAACTGCGTGGCGAATACAAAAATCTAGTTTTGGATCAAGAAAATGAAGAATTTGGTCGCGAATACAAAAATCTAGTTTTGGATCAAGAAAATCAAGAACTGCGTGGCGAATACAAAAATCTAGTTTTGGATCAAAGAAATCAAGCATTTGGTCGCGAAAACAAAAAACTAGTTTTGGATTAAGAAAATCAAGAATTTGGTCGCGAATAGAAAAATCTAGTTTAGGATCAAGAAAATCAAGAATTTGGTCGCGAATACAAAAATCTAGTTTTGGATCAAGAAAATCATGAACTGCGTGGCGATTACAACAATCTACTTTTGGATCAAGAAAATCAAGAATTTGGTCGCGAATACAAAAATCTAGTTTTGGATCAAGAAAATCAAGAACTGCGTGGCGAATACAAAAATCTAGTTTTGGATCAAAAAAATCAAGAAAAGTTGGTCGCGAAAACAAAAATCTAGTTTTGGATCAAGAAAGTCAAGAACTGCGTGGCGAATACAAAAATCTAGTTTTGGATCAAGAAAATCAAGAATTTGGTCGCGAATACAAAAATCTAGTTTTGGATCAAGGAAATCATGAACTGCATGGCGAATACAAAAATCTAGTTTTGGATCAAGAAAATGAAGAATTTGGTCGCGAATACAAAAATCTAGTTTTGGATCAAGAAAATCAAGAACTGCGTGGCGAATACAAAAATCAAGTTTTGGATCAAGGAAATCAAGCATTTGGTCGCGAAAACAAAAACTAGTTTTGGATCAAGAAAATGAAGAAATTGCTCGCGAATACAAAAATCTAGTTTTGGATCAAGAAAATCACGAATTTGGTCGCGAATACAAAAATCTAGTTTTGGATCAAGAAAATCAAGAACTGCGTGGCGAATACAAAAATCTAGTTTTGGATCAAAAAAATCAAGAAAAGTTGGTCGCGAAAACAAAAATCTAGTTTTGGATCAAGAAAGTCAAGAACTGCGTGGCGAATACAAAAATCTAGTTTTGGATCAAGAAAATGAAGAATTTGGTCGCGAATACAAAAATCTAGTTTTGGATCAAGAAAATCAAGAACTGCGTGGCGAATACAAAAATCTAGTTTTGGATCAAAGAAATCAAGCATTTGGTCGCGAAAACAAAAAACTAGTTTTGGATTAAGAAAATCAAGAATTTGGTCGCGAATAGAAAAATCTAGTTTTGGATCAAGAAAATCAAGAATTTGGTCGCGAATACAAAAATCTAGTTTTGGATCAAGAAAATCATGAACTGCGTGGCGATTACAACAATCTACTTTTGGATCAAGAAAATCAAGAATTTGGTCGCGAATATAAAAATCTAATTTTGGAACAAGAAAATCAAGAGTTTGGTCGCGAATACAAAAATCTAGTTTTGGATCAACAAAATCAAGAATTTGGTCGCGAATACAAAAATCTAGTTTTGGATCAAGAAAATCAAGAATTTGGTCGCGAATACAAAAATCTAGTTTTGGATCAAGGAAATCAAGAATTTGGTCGCGAATACAAAAATCTAGTTTTGGATCAAGGAAATCATGAACTGCATGGCGAATACAAAAATCTAGTTTTGGATCAAGAAAATCAAGAACTTGGTCGCGAATATAAAAATCTAATTTTGGATCAAGAAAATCAAGAATTTGGTCGCGAATACAAAAATCTAGTTTTGGATCAAGAAAATCAAGAATTTGGTCGCGAATACAAAAATCTAGTTTTGGATCAAGAAAATCAAGAATTTGGTCGCGAATACAAAAATCTAGTTTTGGATCAAGAAAATCAAGAATTTGGTCGCGAATACAAAAATCTAGTTTTGGATCAAGAAAGTCAAGAACTACGTGGCGAATACAAGAATCTAGTTTTGGATCAAGAAAATCAACAATTTGGTCGCGAACACAAAAATCTAGTTTTGGATCAAGAAAATGAAAAATTTGGTCGCGAATACAAAAATCTAGTTTTGGATCAAGAAATTCAAGAACTGCGTGGCGAATACAAAAATCTAGTTTTGGATCAAGAAAATTAAGCATTCGGTCGCGAAAACAAAAAACTAGTTTTGGATCAAGAAAATCAAGAATTTGGTCGCGAATACAAAAATCTTGTTTTGGATCAGGAAAATCAAGAACTGCGTGGCGAATACAAAAATGTAGTTTTGGATCAAGGAAATCAAGAATTTGGTCGCGAATACAAAAATTTATTTTTGGATCAAGAAAGTCAAGAACTGCGTGGCGAATACAAAAATCTAATTTTGGATTAAGAAAATGAAGAATTTGGTCGCGAATACAAAAATCTAGTTTTGGATCAAGAAAATCAAGAACTGCGTGGCGAATACAAAAATCTAGTTTTGGATCAAGGAAATCAAGCATTTCTTCGCGAAAACAAAAAACTAGTTTTGGATCAAGAAAATCAAGAATTTGGTCATGAATACAAAAATCTAGTTTTGGATCAAGAAAATCAAGAATTTGGTCGCGAATACAAAAATCTAGTTTTGGATCAAGAAAATCAAGAATTTGGTCGCGAATACAAAAATCTAGTTTTGGATCAAGCAAGTCAAGAACTACGTGGCGAATACAAAAATCTAGTTTTGGATCAAGAAAATGAAAAATTTGGTCGCGAATACAAAAATCTAGTTTTGGATCAAGAAATTCATGAACTGCGTGGCGAATACAAAAATCTAGTTTTGGATTAAGAAAATCAAGCATTTGGTCGCGAAAACAACAAACTAGTTTTGGATCAAGAAAATCAAGAATTTGGTCGCGAATACAAAAATTTATTTTTGGATCAAGAAAGTCAAGAACTGCGTGGCGAATACAAAAATCTAATTTTGGATCAAGAAAATGAAGAATTTGGTCGCGAATACAAAAATCTAGTTTTGGATCAAGAAAATCAAGAACTGCGTGGCGAATACAAAAATCTAGTTTTGGATCAAGGAAATCAAGCATTTCTTCGCGAAAACAAAAAACTAGTTTTGGATCAAGAAAATCAAGAATTCGGTCGCGAATACAAAAATCTAGTTTTGGATCAACAAAATCAAGAATTTGGTCGCGAATACAAAAATCTAGTTTTGGATCAAGAAAATCAAGAATTTGGTCGCGAATACAAAAATCTAGTTTTGGATCAAGGAAATCAAGAATTTGGTCGCGAATACAAAAATCTAGTTTTGGATCAAGGAAATCATGAACTGCGTGGCGAATACAAAAATCTAGTTTTGGATCAAGAAAATCAAGAACTTGGTCGCGAATATAAAAATCTAATTTTGGATCAAGAAAATCAAGAATTTGGTCGCGAATACAAAAATCTAGTTTTGGATCAAGAAAATCAAGAATTTGGTCGCGAATACAAAAATCTAGTTTTGGATCAAGAAAATCAAGAATTTGGTCGCGAATACAAAAATCTAGTTTTGGATCAAGAAAATCAAGAATTTGGTCGCGAATACAAAAATCTAGTTTTGGATCAAGAAAGTCAAGAACTACGTGGCGAATACAAGAATCTAGTTTTGGATCAAGAAAATCAACAATTTGGTCGCGAACACAAAAATCTAGTTTTGGATCAAGAAAATGAAAAATTTGGTCGCGAATACAAAAATCTAGTTTTGGATCAAGAAATTCAAGAACTGCGTGGCGAATACAAAAATCTAGTTTTGGATCAAGAAAATTAAGCATTCGGTCGCGAAAACAAAAAACTAGTTTTGGATCAAGAAAATCAAGAATTTGGTCGCGAATACAAAAATCTTGTTTTGGATCAAGAAAATCAAGAATTTGGTCGCGAATACAAAAATCTTGTTTTGGATCAGGAAAATCAAGAACTGCGTGGCGAATACAAAAATGTAGTTTTGGATCAAGGAAATCAAGAATTTGGTCGCGAATACAAAAATTTATTTTTGGATCAAGAAAGTCAAGAACTGCGTGGCGAATACAAAAATCTTATTTTGGATTAAGAAAATGAAGAATTTGGTCGCGAATACAAAAATCTAGTTTTGGATCAAGAAAATCAAGAACTGCGTGGCGAATACAAAAATCTAGTTTTGGATCAAGGAAATCAAGCATTTCTTCGCGAAAACAAAAAACTAGTTTTGGATCAAGAAAATCAAGAATTTGGTGATGAATACAAAAATCTAGTTTTGGATCAAGAAAATCAAGAATTTGGTCGCGAATACAAAAATCTAGTTTTGGATCAAGAAAATCAAGAATTTGGTCGCGAATACAAAAATCTAGTTTTGGATCAAGCAAGTCAAGAACTACGTGGCGAATACAAAAATCTAGTTTTGAATCAAGAAAATGAAAAATTTGGTCGCGAATACAAAAATCTAGTTTTGGATCAAGAAATTCAAGAACTGCGTGGCGAATACAAAAATCTAGTTTTGGATTAAGAAAATCAAGCATTTGGTCGCGAAAACAACAAACTAGTTTTGGATCAAGAAAATCAAGAATTTGGTCGCGAATACAAAAATTTATTTTTGGATCAAGAAAGTCAAGAACTGCGTGGCGAATACAAAAATCTAATTTTGGATCAAGAAAATGAAGAATTTGGTCGCGAATACAAAAATCTAGTTTTGGATCAAGAAAATCAAGAACTGCGTGGCGAATACAAAAATCTAGTTTGGGATCAAGGAAATCAAGCATTTGTTCACGAAAACAAAAAACTAGTTTTGGAGCAAGAAAATCAAGAATTCGGTCGCGAATACAAAAATCTAGTTTTGGATCAAGAAAATCAAGAATTTCGTCGCGAATACAAAAATCTAGTTTTGGATCAAGAAAATCAAGAATTGGTCGCGAATACAAAAATCTAGTTTTGGATCAAGAAAGTCAAGAACTGCGTGGCGAATACAAAAATCTAGTTTTTGATCAAGAAAAAGAAGAATTTGGTCGTGAATACAAAAATCTTGTTTTGGATCAAGAAAATCAAGAACTGCGTGGCGAATACAAAAATCTAGTTTTGGATCAAGGAAATCAAGCATTTGGTCGCGAAAACAAAAAACTAGTTTTGGATCAAGAAAATCAAGAATTCGGTCGCGAATACAAAAATCTAGTTTTGGATCAAGAAAATCAAGAATTTGGTCGCGAATAAAAAAATCTAGTTTTGGATCAAGAAAATCAAGAATTTGGTCGCGAATACAAAAATCTAGTTTTGGATCAAGAAAATCAAGAATTTGGTCGCGAATACAAAAATCTAGTTTTGGATCAAGAAAATCAAGAATTGGTCGCGAATACAAAAATCAAGTTTTGGATCAAGGAAATCATGAACTGCATGGCGAATACAAAAATCTAGTATTGGATCAAGAAAATCAAGAATTTGGTCGCGAATACAAAAATCTAGTTTTGGATCAAGAAAGTCAAGAACTGCGTGGCGAATACAAAAATCTAGTTTTTGATCAAGAAAATGAAGAATTTGGTCGCGAATACAAAAATCTAGTTTTGGATCAAGAAAATCAAGAACTGCGTGGCGAATACAAAAATCTAGTTTTGGATCAAGAAAGTCAAGAACTGCGTGGCGAATACAAAAATCTAGTTTTGGATCAAGAAAATGAAGAATTTGGTCGCGAATACAAAAATCTAGTTTTGGATCAAGAAAATCAAGAACTGCGTGGCGAATACAAAAATCTAGTTTTGGATCAAGAAAATCAAGAACTGCATGGCGAATACAAAAATCAAGTTTTGGATCAAGGAAATCAAGCATTTGGTCGCGAAAACAAAAAAACTAGTTTTGGATCAAGAAAATGAAGAAATTGGTCGCGAATACAAAAATCTAGTTTTGGATCAAGAAAATCACGAATTTGGTCGCGAATACAAAAATCTAGTTTTGGATCAAGAAAATCAAGAACTGCGTGGCGAATACAAAAATCTAGTTTTGGATCAAGAAAATCAAGAATTTGGTCGCGAAAACAAAAATCTAGTTTTGGATCAAGAAAGTCAAGAACTGCGTGGCGAATACAAAAATCTAGTTTTGGATCAAGGAAATCAAGCATTTGTTCGCGAAAACAAAAAACTAGTTTTGGATCAAGAAAATCAAGAATTCGGTCGCGAATACAAAAATCTAGTTTTGGATCAAGAAAATCAATAATTTGGTCGCGAATACAAAAATCTAGTTTTGGATCAAGAAAATCAAGAATTTGGTCGCGAATACAAAAATCTAGTTTTGGATCAAGAAAATCAAGAATTTCGTCGCGAATACAAAAATCTAGTTTTGGATCAAGAAAATCAAGAATTGGTCGCGAATACAAAAATCTAGTTTTGGATCAAGGAAATCATGAACTACATGGCGAATACAAAAATCTAGTATTGGATCAAGAAAATCAAGAATTAGGTCGCGAATACAAAAATCTAGTTTTGGATCAAGAAAGTCAAGAACTGCGTGGCGAATACAAAAATCTAGTTTTGGATCAAGAAAATGAAGAATTTGGTCGCGAATACAAAAATCTAGTTTTGGATCAAGAAAATCAAGAACTGCGTGGCGAATACAAAAATGTAGTTTTGGATCAAGGAAATCAAGCATTTGGTCGCAAAAACAAAAAACTAGTTTTGGATCAAGAAAATGAAGAAATTAGTCGCGAATACAAAAATCTAGTTTTGGATCAAGAAAATCACGAATTTGGTCGCGAATACAAAAATCTAGTTTTGGATCAAGAAAATCAAGAACTGCATGGCGAATACAAAAATCTAGTTTTGGATCAAGGAAATCAAGCATTTGGTCGCGAAAACAAAAAACTAGTTTTGGATCAAGAAAATGAAGAAATTGGTCGCGAATACAAAAATCTAGTTTTGGATCAAGAAAATCACGAATTTGGTCGCGAATACAAAAATCTAGTTTTGGATCAAGAAAATCAAGAACTGCGTGGCGAATACAAAAATCTAGTTTTGGATCAAGAAAATCAAGAATTTGGTCGCGAAAACAAAAATCTAGTTTTGGATCAAGAAAGTCAAGAACTGCGTGGCGAATACAAAAATCTAGTTTTGGATCAAGGAAATCAAGCATTTGTTCGCGAAAACAAAAAACTAGTTTTGGATCAAGAAAATCAAGAACTGCGTGGCGAATACAAAAATCTAGTTTTGGATCAAGGAAATCAAGCATTTGGTCGCGAAAACAAAAAACTAGTTTTGGATCAAGAAAATGAAGAAATTAGTCGCGAATACAAAAATCTAGTTTTGGATCAAGAAAATCACGAATTTGGTCGCGAATACAAAAATCTAGTTTTGGATCAAGAAAATCAATAACTGCATGGCGAATACAAAAATCTAGTTTTGGATCAAGGAAATCAAGCATTTGGTCGCGAAAACAAAAAAACTAGTTTTGGATCAAGAAAATGAAGAAATTGGTCGCGAATACAAAAATCTAGTTTTGGATCAAGAAAATCACGAATTTGGTCGCGAATACAAAAATCTAGTTTTGGATCAAGAAAATCAAGAACTGCGTGGCGAATACAAAAATCTAGTTTTGGATCAAGAAAATCAAGAATTTGGTCGCGAAAACAAAAATCTAGTTTTGGATCAAGAAAGTCAAGAACTGCGTGGCGAATACAAAAATCTAGTTTTGGATCAAGGAAATCAATCATTTGTTCGCGAAAACAAAAAACTAGTTTTGGATCAAGAAAATCAAGAATTCGGTCGCGAATACAAAAATCTAGTTTTGGATCAAGAAAATCAATAATTTGGTCGCGAATACAAAAATCTAGTTTTGGATCAAGAAAATCAAGAATTTGGTCGCGAATACAAAAATCTAGTTTTGGATCAAGAAAATCAAGAATTTCGTCGCGAATACAAAAATCTAGTTTTGGATCAAGAAAATCAAGAATTGGTCGCGAATACAAAAATCTAGTTTTGGATCAAGGAAATCATGAACTGCATGGCGAATACAAAAATCTAGTATTGGATCAAGAAAATCAAGAATTAGGTCGCGAATACAAAAATCTAGTTTTGGATCAAGAAAGTCAAGAACTGCGTGGCGAATACAAAAATCTAGTTTTGGATCAAGAAAATGAAGAATTTGGTCGCGAATACAAAAATCTAGTTTTGGATCAAGAAAATCAAGAACTGCGTGGCGAATACAAAAATGTAGTTTTGGATCAAGGAAATCAAGCATTTGGTCGCAAAAACAAAAAACTAGTTTTGGATCAAGAAAATGAAGAAATTAGTCGCGAATACAAAAATCTAGTTTTGGATCAAGAAAATCACGAATTTGGTCGCGAATACAAAAATCTAGTTTTGGATCAAGAAAATCAAGAACTGCATGGCGAATACAAAAATCTAGTTTTGGATCAAGGAAATCAAGCATTTGGTCGCGAAAACAAAAAACTAGTTTTGGATCAAGAAAATGAAGAAATTGGTCGCGAATACAAAAATCTAGTTTTGGATCAAGAAAATCACGAATTTGGTCGCGAATACAAAAATCTAGTTTTGGATCAAGAAAATCAAGAACTGCGTGGCGAATACAAAAATCTAGTTTTGGATCAAGAAAATCAAGAATTTGGTCGCGAAAACAAAAATCTAGTTTTGGATCAAGAAAGTCAAGAACTGCGTGGCGAATACAAAAATCTAGTTTTGGATCAAGGAAATCAAGCATTTGTTCGCGAAAACAAAAAACTAGTTTTGGATCAAGAAAATCAAGAACTGCGTGGCGAATACAAAAATCTAGTTTTGGATCAAGGAAATCAAGCATTTGGTCGCGAAAACAAAAAACTAGTTTTGGATCAAGAAAATGAAGAAATTAGTCGCGAATACAAAAATCTAGTTTTGGATCAAGAAAATCACGAATTTGGTCGCGAATACAAAAATCTAGTTTTGGATCAAGAAAATCAATAACTGCATGGCGAATACAAAAATCTAGTTTTGGATCAAGGAAATCAAGCATTTGGTCGCGAAAACAAAAAAACTAGTTTTGGATCAAGAAAATGAAGAAATTGGTCGCGAATACAAAAATCTAGTTTTGGATCAAGAAAATCACGAATTTGGTCGCGAATACAAAAATCTAGTTTTGGATCAAGAAAATCAAGAACTGCGTGGCGAATACAAAAATCTAGTTTTGGATCAAGAAAATCAAGAATTTGGTCGCGAAAACAAAAATCTAGTTTTGGATCAAGAAAGTCAAGAACTGCGTGGCGAATACAAAAATCTAGTTTTGGATCAAGGAAATCAAGCATTTGTTCGCGAAAACAAAAAACTAGTTTTGGATCAAGAAAATCAAGAATTCGGTCGCGAATACAAAAATCTAGTTTTGGATCAAGAAAATCAATAATTTGGTCGCGAATACAAAAATCTAGTTTTGGATCAAGAAAATCAAGAATTTGGTCGCGAATACAAAAATCTAGTTTTGGATCAAGAAAATCAAGAATTTCGTCGCGAATACAAAAATCTAGTTTTGGATCAAGAAAATCAAGAATTGGTCGCGAATACAAAAATCTAGTTTTGGATCAAGGAAATCATGAACTGCATGGCGAATACAAAAATCTAGTACTGGATCAAGAAAATCAAGAATTAGGTCGCGAATACAAAAATCTAGTTTTGGATCAAGAAAGTCAAGAACTGCGTGGCGAATACAAAAATCTAGTTTTGGATCAAGAAAATGAAGAATTTGGTCGCGAATACAAAAATCTAGTTTTGGATCAAGAAAATCAAGAACTGCGTGGCGAATACAAAAATGTAGTTTTGGATCAAGGAAATCAAGCATTTGGTCGCAAAAACAAAAAACTAGTTTTGGATCAAGAAAATGAAGAAATTAGTCGCGAATACAAAAATCTAGTTTTGGATCAAGAAAATCACGAATTTGGTCGCGAATACAAAAATCTAGTTTTGGATCAAGAAAATCAAGAACTGCATGGCGAATACAAAAATCTAGTTTTGGATCAAGGAAATCAAGCATTTGGTCGCGAAAACAAAAAACTAGTTTTGGATCAAGAAAATGAAGAAATTGGTCGCGAATACAAAAATCTAGTTTTGGATCAAGAAAATCACGAATTTGGTCGCGAATACAAAAATCTAGTTTTGGATCAAGAAAATCAAGAACTGCGTGGCGAATACAAAAATCTAGTTTTGGATCAAGAAAATCAAGAATTTGGTCGCGAAAACAAAAATCTAGTTTTGGATCAAGAAAGTCAAGAACTGCGTGGCGAATACAAAAATCTAGTTTTGGATCAAGGAAATCAAGCATTTGTTCGCGAAAACAAAAAACTAGTTTTGGATCAAGAAAATCAAGAACTGCGTGGCGAATACAAAAATCTAGTTTTGGATCAAGGAAATCAAGCATTTGGTCGCGAAAACAAAAAACTAGTTTTGGATCAAGAAAATGAAGAAATTAGTCGCGAATACAAAAATCTAGTTTTGGATCAAGAAAATCACGAATTTGGTCGCGAATACAAAAATCTAGTTTTGGATCAAGAAAATCAATAACTGCATGGCGAATACAAAAATCTAGTTTTGGATCAAGGAAATCAAGCATTTGGTCGCGAAAACAAAAAAACTAGTTTTGGATCAAGAAAATGAAGAAATTGGTCGCGAATACAAAAATCTAGTTTTGGATCAAGAAAATCACGAATTTGGTCGCGAATACAAAAATCTAGTTTTGGATCAAGAAAATCAAGAACTGCGTGGCGAATACAAAAATCTAGTTTTGGATCAAGAAAATCAAGAATTTGGTCGCGAAAACAAAAATCTAGTTTTGGATCAAGAAAGTCAAGAACTGCGTGGCGAATACAAAAATCTAGTTTTGGATCAAGGAAATCAAGCATTTGTTCGCGAAAACAAAAAACTAGTTTTGGATCAAGAAAATCAAGAATTCGGTCGCGAATACAAAAATCTAGTTTTGGATCAAGAAAATCAATAATTTGGTCGCGAATACAAAAATCTAGTTTTGGATCAAGAAAATCAAGAATTTGGTCGCGAATACAAAAATCTAGTTTTGGATCAAGAAAATCAAGAATTTCGTCGCGAATACAAAAATCTAGTTTTGGATCAAGAAAATCAAGAATTGGTCGCGAATACAAAAATCTAGTTTTGGATCAAGGAAATCATGAACTGCATGGCGAATACAAAAATCTAGTACTGGATCAAGAAAATCAAGAATTAGGTCGCGAATACAAAAATCTAGTTTTGGATCAAGAAAGTCAAGAACTGCGTGGCGAATACAAAAATCTAGTTTTGGATCAAGAAAATGAAGAATTTGGTCGCGAATACAAAAATCTAGTTTTGGATCAAGAAAATCAAGAACTGCGTGGTGAATACAAAAATGTAGTTTTGGATCAAGGAAATCAAGCATTTGGTCGCAAAAACAAAAAACTAGTTTTGGATCAAGAAAATGAAGAAATTAGTCGCGAATACAAAAATCTAGTTTTGGATCAAGAAAATCACGAATTTGGTCGCGAATACAAAAATCTAGTTTTGGATCAAGAAAATCAAGAACTGCATGGCGAATACAAAAATCTAGTTTTGGATCAAGGAAATCAAGCATTTGGTCGCGAAAACAAAAAACTAGTTTTGGATCAAGAAAATGAAGAAATTGGTCGCGAATACAAAAATCTAGTTTTGGATCAAGAAAATCACGAATTTGGTCGCGAATACAAAAATCTAGTTTTGGATCAAGAAAATCAAGAACTGCGTGGCGAATACAAAAATCTAGTTTTGGATCAAGAAAATCAAGAATTTGGTCGCGAAAACAAAAATCTAGTTTTGGATCAAGAAAGTCAAGAACTGCGTGGCGAATACAAAAATCTAGTTTTGGATCAAGGAAATCAAGCATTTGTTCGCGAAAACAAAAAACTAGTTTTGGATCAAGAAAATCAAGAACTGCGTGGCGAATACAAAAATCTAGTTTTGGATCAAGGAAATCAAGCATTTGGTCGCGAAAACAAAAAACTAGTTTTGGATCAAGAAAATGAAGAAATTAGTCGCGAATACAAAAATCTAGTTTTGGATCAAGAAAATCACGAATTTGGTCGCGAATACAAAAATCTAGTTTTGGATCAAGAAAATCAATAACTGCATGGCGAATACAAAAATCTAGTTTTGGATCAAGGAAATCAAGCATTTGGTCGCGAAAACAAAAAACTAGTTTTGGATCAAGAAAATGAAGAAATTGGTCGCGAATACAAAAATCTAGTTTTGGATCAAGAAAATCACGAATTTGGTCGCGAATACAAAAATCTAGTTTTGGATCAAGAAAATCAAGAACTGCGTGGCGAATACAAAAATCTAGTTTTGGATCAAGAAAATCAAGAACTGCGTGGCGAATACAAAAATCTAGTTTTGGATCAAGAAAATCAAGAATTTGGTCGCGAAAACAAAAATCTAGTTTTGGATCAAGAAAGTCAAGAACTGCGTGGCGAATACAAAAATCTAGTTTTGGATCAAGGAAACCAAGCATTTGTTCGCGAAAACAAAAAACTAGTTTTGGATCAAGAAAATCAAAAATTCGGTCGCGAATACAAAAATCTAGTTTTGGATCAAGAAAATCAATAATTTGGTCGCGAATACAAAAATCTAGTTTTGGATCAAGAAAATCAAGAATTTGGTCGCGAATACAAAAATCTAGTTATGGATCAAGAAAATCAAGAATTTGGTCGCGAATACAAAAATCTAGTTTTGGATCAAGGAAATCATGAACTGCGTGGAGAATACAACAATCTACTTTTGGATCAAGAAAATCAAGAATTTGGTCGCGAATATAAAAATCTAGTTTTGGATCAAGGAAATCATGAACTGCATAGCGAATACAAAAATCTAGTATTGGATCAAGAAAATCAAGAATTTGGTCGCGAATACAAAAATCTAGTTTTGGATCAAGAAAATCAAGAACTGCGTGGCGAATACAAAAATCTAGTTTTGGATCAAGAAAATCAAGAATTTGGTCGCGAAAACAAAAATCTAGTTTTGGATCAAGAAAGTCAAGAATTTGGTCGCGAATACAAAAATCTAGTTTTGGATCAAGGAAATCAAGCATTTGTTCGCGAAAACAAAAAACTAGTTTTGGATCAAGAAAATCAAGAATTCGGTCGCGAATACAAAAATCTAGTTTTGGATCAAGAAAATCAATAATTTGGTCGCGAATACAAAAATCTAGTTTTGGATCAAGAAAATCAAGAATTTGGTCGCGAATACAAAAATCTAGTTTTGGATCAAGAAAATCAAGAACTGCATGGCGAATACAAAAATCTAGTTTTGGATCAAGAAAATCAAGAATTTGGTCGCGAATATAAAAATCTAATTTTGGATCAAGAAAATCAAGAATTTGGTCACGAATACAAAAATCTAGTTTTGGATCAAGAAAGTCAAGAACTGCGTGGCGAATACAAAAATCTAGTTTTGGATCAAGAAATTCAAGAATTTGGTCGCGAAAACAAAAATCTAGTTTTGGATCAAGAAAGTCAAGAATTGGGTCGCGAATACAAAAATCTAGTTTTGGATCAAGGAAATCAAGCATTTGTTCGCGAAAACAAAAAACTAGTTTTGGATAAAGAAAATCAAGAATTCGGTCGCGAATACAAAAATCTAGTTTTGGATCAAGAAAATCAATAATTTGGTCGCGAATACAAAAATCTAGTTTTGGATGAAGAAAATCAAGAATTTGGTCGCGAATACAAAAATCTAGTTATGGATCAAGAAAATCAAGAATTTGGTCGCGAATACAAAAATCTAGTTTTGGATCAAGGAAATCATGAACTGCGTGGCGAATACAACAATCTACTTTTGGATCAAGAAAATCAAGAATTTGGTCGCGAATATAAAAATCTAGTTTTGGATCAAGGAAATCATGAACTGCATAGCGAATACAAAAATCTAGTATTGGATCAAGAAAATCAAGAATTTGGTCGCGAATACAAAAATCTAGTTTTGGATCAAGAAAATCAAGAACTGCATGGCGAATACAAAAATCTAGTTTTGGATCAAGAAAATCAAGAATTTGGTCGCGAAAACAAAAATCTAGTTTTGGATCAAGAAAGTCAAGAATTTGGTCGCGAATACAAAAATCTAGTTTTGGATCAAGGAAATCAAGCATTTGTTCGCGAAAACAAAAAACTAGTTTTGGATCAAGAAAATCAAGAATTCGGTCGCGAATACAAAAATCTAGTTTTGGATCAAGAAAATCAATAATTTGGTCGCGAATACAAAAATCTAGTTTTGGATCAAGAAAATCAAGAATTTGGTCGCGAATACAAAAATCTAGTTTTGGATCAAGAAAATCAAGAACTGCGTGGCGAATACAAAAATCTAGTTTTGGATCAAGAAAATCAAGAATTTGGTCGCGAATATAAAAATCTAATTTTGGATCAAGAAAATCAAGAATTTGGTCGCGAATACAAAAATCTAGTTTTGGATCAAGAAATTCAAGAATTTGGTCGCGAAAACAAAAATCTAGTTTTGGATCAAGAAAGTCAAGAATTTGGTCGCGAATACAAAAATCTAGTTTTGGATCAAGGAAATCAAGCATTTGTTCGCGAAAACAAAAAACTAGTTTTGGATAAAGAAAATCAAGAATTCGGTCGCGAATACAAAAATCTAGTTTTGGATCAAGAAAATCAATAATTTGGTCGCGAATACAAAAATCTAGTTTTGGATCAAGAAAATCAAGAATTTCGTCGCGAATACAAAAATCTAGTTTTGGATCAAGAAAATCAAGAATTGGTCGCGAATACAAAAATCTAGTTTTGGATCAAGAAAGTCAAGAACTGCGTGGCGAATACAAAAATCTAGTTTTTGATCAAGAAAATGAAGAATTTGGTCGCGAATACAAAAATCTTGTTCTGGATCAAGAAAATCAAGAACTGCGTGGCGAATACAAAAATCTAGTTTTGGATCAAGGAAATAAAACATTTGGTCGCGAAAACAAAAAACTAGTTTTGGATCAAGAAAATCAAGAATTCGGTCGCGAATACAAAAATCTAGTTTTGGATCAAGAAAATCAATAATTTGGTCGCGAATACAAAAATCTAGTTTTGGATCAAGAAAATCAAGAATTTGGTCGCGAATACAAAAATCTATTTTTGGATCAAGAAAATCACGAATTTGTCGCGAATACAAAAATCTAGTTTTGGATCAAGGAAATCATGAACTGCATGGCGAATACAAAAATCTAGTATTGGATCAAGAAAATCAAGAATTTGGTCGCGAATACAAAAATCTAGTTTTGGATCAAGAAAATCAAGAACTGCGTGGCGAATACAAAAATCTAGTTTTGGATCAAAGAAATCAAGCATTTGGCCGCGAAAACAAAAATCTAGTTTTGGATTAAGAAAATCAAGAATTTGGTCGCGAATAGAAAAATCTAGTTTTGGATCAAGAAAATCAAGAATTTGGTCGCGAATACAAAAATCTAGTTTTGGATCAAGAAAATCAAGAATTTGGTCGCGAATACAAAAATCTAGTTTTGGATCAAGGAAATCATGAACTGCGTGGCGAATACAACAATCTACTTTTGGATCAAGAAAATCAAGAATTTGGTCGCGAATATAAAAATCTAATTTTGGATCAAGAAAATGAAGAATTTGGTCGCGAATACAAAAATCTAGTTTTGGATCAACAAAATCAAGAATTTGGTCGGGAATACAAAAATCTAGTTTTGGATCAAGAAAATCAAGAATTTGGTCGCGAATACAAAAATCTAGTTTTGGATCAAGGAAATCATGAACTGCGTGGCGAATACAACAATCTACTTTTGGATCAAGAAAATCAAGAATTTGGTCGCGAATATAAAAATCTAATTTTGGATCAAGAAAATCAAGAATTTGGTCGCGAATACAAAAATCTAGTTTTGGATCAACAAAATCAAGAATTTGGTCGCGAATACAAAAATCTAGTTTTGGATCAAGAAAATCAAGAATTTGGTCGCGAATACAAAAATCTAGTTTTGGATCAAGGAAATCAAGAATTTGGTCGCGAATACAAAAATCTAGTTTTGGATCAAGGAAATCATGAACTGCGTGGCGAATACAAAAATCTAGTTTTGGATCAAGAAAATCAAGAATTTGGTCGCGAATATAAAAATCTAATTTTGGATCAAGAAAATCAAGAATTTGGTCGCGAATACAAAAATCTAGTTTTGGATCAAGAAAGTCAAGAACTGCGTGGCGAATACAAAAATCTAGTTTTGGATCAAGAAGATCAAGAATTTGGTCGCGAAAACAAAAATCTAGTTTTGGATCAAGAAAGTCAAGAATTTGGTCGCGAATACAAAAATCTAGTTTTGGATCAAGGAAATCAAGCATTTGTTCGCGAAAACAAAAAACTAGTTTTGGATAAAGAAAATCAAGAATTCGGTCGCGAATACAAAAATCTAGTTTTGGATCAAGAAAATCAATAATTTGGTCGCGAATACAAAAATCTAGTTTTGGATCAAGAAAATAAAGAATTTGGTCGCGAATACAAAAATCTAGTTTTGGATCAAGAAAATCAAGAATTTCGTCGCGAATACAAAAATCTAGTTTTGGATCAAGAAAATCAAGAATTGGTCGCGAATACAAAAATCTAGTTTTGGATCAAGAAAGTCAAGAACTGCGTGGCGAATACAAAAATCTAGTTTTTGATCAAGAAAATGAAGAATTTGGTCGCGAATACAAAAATCTTGTTCTGGATCAAGAAAATCAAGAACTGCGTGGCGAATACAAAAATCTAGTTTTGGATCAAGGAAATAAAACATTTGGTCGCGAAAACAAAAAACTAGTTTTGGATAAAGAAAATCAAGAATTCGGTCGCGAATACAAAAATCTAGTTTTGGATCAAGAAAATCAATAATTTGGTCGCGAATACAAAAATCTAGTTTTGGATCAAGAAAATCAAGAATTTGGTCGCGAATACAAAAATCTAGTTTTGGATCAAGAAAATCAAGAATTTGGTCGCGAATACAAAAATCTATTTTTGGATCAAGAAAATCACGAATTTGTCGCGAATACAAAAATCTAGTTTTGGATCAAGGAAATCATGAACTGCATGGCGAATATAAAAATCTAGTATTGGATCAAGAAAATCAAGAATTTGGTCGCGAATACAAAAATCTAGTTTTGGATCAAGAAAGTCAAGAACTGCGTGGCGAATACAAAAATCTTGTTTTGGATCAAGAAAATGAAGAATTTGGTCGCGAATACAAAAATCTAGTTTTGGATCAAGAAAATCAAGAACTGCGTGGCGAATACAAAAATCTAGTTTTGGATCAAAGAAATCAAGCATTTGGTCGCGAAAACAAAAATCTAGTTTTGGATTAAGAAAATCAAGAATTTGGTCGCGAATAGAAAAATCTAGTTTTGGATCAAGAAAATCAAGAATTTGGTCGCGAATACAAAAATCTAGTTTTGGATCAAGAAAATCCAGAATTTGGTCGCGAATACAAAAATCTAGTTTTGGATCAAGGAAATCATGAACTGCGTGGCGAATACAACAATCTACTTTTGGATCAAGAAAATCAAGAATTTGGTCGCGAATATAAAAATCTAATTTTGGATCAAGAAAATCAAGAATTTGGTCGCGAATACAAAAATCTAGTTTTGGATCAACAAAATCAAGAATTTGGTCGCGAATACAAAAATCTAGTTTTGGATCAAGAAAATCAAGAATTTGGTCGCGAATACAAAAATCTAGTTTTCGATCAAGGAAATCAAGAATTTGGTCGCGAATACAAAAATCTAGTTTTGGATCAAGGAAATCATGAACTGCGTGGCGAATACAAAAATCTAGTTTTGGATCAAGAAAATCAAGAATTCGGTCGCGAATATAAAAATCTAATTTTGGATCAAGAAAGTCAAGAACTGCGTGGCGAATACAAAAATCTAGTTTTTGATCAAGAAAATGAAGAATTTGGTCGCGAATACAAAAATCTTGTTCTGGATCAAGAAAATCAAGAACTGCGTGGCGAATACAAAAATCTAGATTTGGATCAAGGAAATAAAACATTTGGTCGCGAAAACAAAAAACTAGTTTTGGATCAAGAAAATCAAGAATTCGGTCGCGAATACAAAAATCTAGTTTTGGATCAAGAAAATCAATAATTTGGTCGCGAATACAAAAATCTAGTTTTGGATCAAGAAAATCAAGAATTTGGTCGCGAATACAAAAATCAAGTTTTGGATCAAGAAAATCAAGAATTTGGTCGCGAATACAAAAATCTATTTTTGGATCAAGAAAATCACGAATTTGTCGCGAATACAAAAATCTAGTTTTGGATCAGGAAAATCAAGAACTGCGTGGCGAATACAAAAATCTAGTTTTAGATCAAGAAAATCAAGAATTTGTTCGCAAAAACAAAAAACTAGTTTTGGATCAAGAAAATCAAGAATTTAGTGGCGAATACAAAAATCTAGTTTTAGATCAAGAAAATCAAGAATTTGGTCGCGAATACAAAAATCTAGTTTTGGATCAAGAAAGTCAAGAACTGCGTGGCGAATACAAAAATCTAGTTTTGGATCAAGAAGATCAAGAATTTGGTCGCGAAAACAAAAATCTAGTTTTGGATCAAGAAAGTCAAGAATTTGGTCGCGAATACAAAAATCTAGTTTTGGATCAAGGAAATCAAGCATTTGTTCGCGAAAACAAAAAACTAGTTTTGGATAAAGAAAATCAAGAATTCGGTCGCGAATACAAAAATCTAGTTTTGGATCAAGAAAATCAATAATTTGGTCGCGAATACAAAAATCTAGTTTTGGATCAAGAAAATAAAGAATTTGGTCGCGAATACAAAAATCTAGTTTTGGATCAAGAAAATCAAGAATTTCGTCGCGAATACAAAAATCTAGTTTTGGATCAAGAAAATCAAGAATTGGTCGCGAATACAAAAATCTAGTTTTGGATCAAGAAAGTCAAGAACTGCGTGGCGAATACAAAAATCTAGTTTTTGATCAAGAAAATGAAGAATTTGGTCGCGAATACAAAAATCTTGTTCTGGATCAAGAAAATCAAGAACTGCGTGGCGAATACAAAAATCTAGTTTTGGATCAAGGAAATAAAACATTTGGTCGCGAAAACAAAAAACTAGTTTTGGATAAAGAAAATCAAGAATTCGGTCGCGAATACAAAAATCTAGTTTTGGATCAAGAAAATCAATAATTTGGTCGCGAATACAAAAATCTAGTTTTGGATCAAGAAAATCAAGAATTTGGTCGCGAATACAAAAATCTAGTTTTGGATCAAGAAAATCAAGAATTTGGTCGCGAATACAAAAATCTATTTTTGGATCAAGAAAATCACGAATTTGTCGCGAATACAAAAATCTAGTTTTGGATCAAGGAAATCATGAACTGCATGGCGAATATAAAAATCTAGTATTGGATCAAGAAAATCAAGAATTTGGTCGCGAATACAAAAATCTAGTTTTGGATCAAGAAAGTCAAGAACTGCGTGGCGAATACAAAAATCTTGTTTTGGATCAAGAAAATGAAGAATTTGGTCGCGAATACAAAAATCTAGTTTTGGATCAAGAAAATCAAGAACTGCGTGGCGAATACAAAAATCTAGTTTTGGATCAAAGAAATCAAGCATTTGGTCGCGAAAACAAAAATCTAGTTTTGGATTAAGAAAATCAAGAATTTGGTCGCGAATAGAAAAATCTAGTTTTGGATCAAGAAAATCAAGAATTTGGTCGCGAATACAAAAATCTAGTTTTGGATCAAGAAAATCCAGAATTTGGTCGCGAATACAAAAATCTAGTTTTGGATCAAGGAAATCATGAACTGCGTGGCGAATACAACAATCTACTTTTGGATCAAGAAAATCAAGAATTTGGTCGCGAATATAAAAATCTAATTTTGGATCAAGAAAATCAAGAATTTGGTCGCGAATACAAAAATCTAGTTTTGGATCAACAAAATCAAGAATTTGGTCGCGAATACAAAAATCTAGTTTTGGATCAAGAAAATCAAGAATTTGGTCGCGAATACAAAAATCTAGTTTTCGATCAAGGAAATCAAGAATTTGGTCGCGAATACAAAAATCTAGTTTTGGATCAAGGAAATCATGAACTGCGTGGCGAATACAAAAATCTAGTTTTGGATCAAGAAAATCAAGAATTCGGTCGCGAATATAAAAATCTAATTTTGGATCAAGAAAGTCAAGAACTGCGTGGCGAATACAAAAATCTAGTTTTTGATCAAGAAAATGAAGAATTTGGTCGCGAATACAAAAATCTTGTTCTGGATCAAGAAAATCAAGAACTGCGTGGCGAATACAAAAATCTAGATTTGGATCAAGGAAATAAAACATTTGGTCGCGAAAACAAAAAACTAGTTTTGGATCAAGAAAATCAAGAATTCGGTCGCGAATACAAAAATCTAGTTTTGGATCAAGAAAATCAATAATTTGGTCGCGAATACAAAAATCTAGTTTTGGATCAAGAAAATCAAGAATTTGGTCGCGAATACAAAAATCAAGTTTTGGATCAAGAAAATCAAGAATTTGGTCGCGAATACAAAAATCTATTTTTGGATCAAGAAAATCACGAATTTGTCGCGAATACAAAAATCTAGTTTTGGATCAGGAAAATCAAGAACTGCGTGGCGAATACAAAAATCTAGTTTTAGATCAAGAAAATCAAGAATTTGTTCGCAAAAACAAAAAACTAGTTTTGGATCAAGAAAATCAAGAATTTAGTGGCGAATACAAAAATCTAGTTTTAGATCAAGAAAATCAAGAATTTGGTCGCGAATACAAAAATCTAGTTTTGGATCAAGAAAATCAAGAATTTGGTCGCGAATACAAAAATCTAGTTTTGGATCAAGAAAATCAAGAATTTGGTCGCGAATACAAAAATTCATTTTTGGATCAAGAATGTCAAGAACTGCGTGGCGAATACAAAAATCTAGTTTTGGATCAAGAAAATGAAGAATTTGGTCGCGAATACAAAAATCTAGTTTTGGATCAAGAAAATCAAGAACTGCGTGGCGAATACAAAAATCTAGTTTTGGATCAAGGAAATCAAGAACTGCGTGGCGAATACAAAAATCTAGTTTTGGATCAAAGAAATCAAGCATTTGGTCGCGAAAACAAAAATCTAGTTTTGGATTAAGAAAATCAAGAATTTGGTCGCGAACAGAAAAATCTAGTTTTGGATCAAGAAAATCAAGAATTTGGTCGCGAACACAAAAATCTAGTTTTGGATCAAGAAAATCAAGAATTTGGTCGCGAATACAAAAATCTAGTTTTGGATCAAGGAAATCATGAACTGCGTGGCGAATACAACAATCTACTTTTGGATCAAGAAAATCAAAAATTTGGTCGCGAATATAAAAATCTAATTTTGGATCAACAAAATCAAGAATTTGGTCGCGAATACAAAAATCTAGTTTTGGATCAACAAAATCAAGAATTTGGTCGCGAATACAAAAATCTAGTTTTGGATCAAGAAAATCAAGAATTTGGTCGCGAATACAAAAATCTAGTTTTGGATCAAGGAAATCAAGAATTTGGTCGCGAATACAAAAATCTAGTTTTGGATCAAGGAAATCATGAACTGCGTGGCGAATACAAAAATCTAGTTTTGGATCAAGAAAATCAAGAATTCGGTCGCGAATATAAAAATCTAATTTTGGATCAAGAAAATCAAGAATTTGGTCGCGAATACAAAAATCTAGTTTTGGATCAAGAAAGTCAAGAACTGCGTGGCGAATACAAAAATCTAGTTTTGGATCAAGAAAATCAAGAATTTGGTCGCGAAAACAAAAATCTAGTTTTGGATCAAGAAAGTCAAGAATTTGGTCGCGAATACAAAAATCTAGTTTTGGATCAAGGAAATCAAGCATTTGTTCGCGAAAACAAAAAACTAGTTTTGGATAAAGAAAATCAACAATTCGGTCGCGAATACAAAAATCTAGTTTTGGTTCAAGAAAATCAATAATTTGGTCGCGAATACAAAAATCTAGTTTTGGATCAAGAAAATCAAGAATTTGGTCGCGAATACAAAAATGTAGTTTTGGATCAAGAAAATCAAGAATTTCGTCGCGAATACAAAAATCTAGTTTTGGATCAAGAAAATCAAGAATTGGTCGCGAATACAAAAATCTAGTTTTGGATCAAGAAAGTCAAGAACTGCGTGGCGAATACAAAAATCTAGTTTTTGATCAAGAAAATGAAGAATTTGGTCGCGAATACAAAAATCTTGTTCTGGATCAAGAAAATCAAGAACTGCGTGGCGAATACAAAAATCTAGTTTTGGATCAAGGAAATAAAACATTTGGTCGCGAAAACAAAAAACTAGTTTTGGATCAAGAAAATCAAGAATTCGGTCGCGAATACAAAAATCTAGTTTTGGATCAAGAAAATCAATAATTTGGTCGCGAATACAAAAATCTAGTTTTGGATCAAGAAAATCAAGAATTTGGTCGCGAATACAAAAATCTAGTTTTGGATCAAGAAAATCAAGAATTTGGTCGCGAATACAAAAATCTATTTTTGGATCAAGAAAATCACGAATTTGTCGCGAATACAAAAATCTAGATTTGGATCAAGGAAATAAAACATTTGGTCGCGAAAACAAAAAACTAGTTTTGGATCAAGAAAATCAAGAATTCGGTCGCGAATACAAAAATCTAGTTTTGGATCAAGAAAATCAATAATTTGGTCGCGAATACAAAAATCTAGTTTTGGATCAAGAAAATCAAGAATTTGGTCGCGAATACAAAAATCAAGTTTTGGATCAAGAAAATCAAGAATTTGGTCGCGAATACAAAAATCTATTTTTGGATCAAGAAAATCACGAATTTGTCGCGAATACAAAAATCTAGTTTTGGATCAGGAAAATCAAGAACTGCGTGGCGAATACAAAAATCTAGTTTTAGATCAAGAAAATCAAGAATTTGTTCGCAAAAACAAAAAACTAGTTTTGGATCAAGAAAATCAAGAATTTAGTGGCGAATACAAAAATCTAGTTTTAGATCAAGAAAATCAAGAATTTGGTCGCGAATACAAAAATCTAGTTTTGGATCAAGAAAATCAAGAATTTGGTCGCGAATACAAAAATCTAGTTTTGGATCAAGAAAATCAAGAATTTGGTCGCGAATACAAAAATTCATTTTTGGATCAAGAATGTCAAGAACTGCGTGGCGAATACAAAAATCTAGTTTTGGATCAAGAAAATGAAGAATTTGGTCGCGAATACAAAAATCTAGTTTTGGATCAAGAAAATCAAGAACTGCGTGGCGAATACAAAAATCTAGTTTTGGATCAAGGAAATCAAGAACTGCGTGGCGAATACAAAAATCTAGTTTTGGATCAAAGAAATCAAGCATTTGGTCGCGAAAACAAAAATCTAGTTTTGGATTAAGAAAATCAAGAATTTGGTCGCGAACAGAAAAATCTAGTTTTGGATCAAGAAAATCAAGAATTTGGTCGCGAACACAAAAATCTAGTTTTGGATCAAGAAAATCAAGAATTTGGTCGCGAATACAAAAATCTAGTTTTGGATCAAGGAAATCATGAACTGCGTGGCGAATACAACAATCTACTTTTGGATCAAGAAAATCAAAAATTTGGTCGCGAATATAAAAATCTAATTTTGGATCAACAAAATCAAGAATTTGGTCGCGAATACAAAAATCTAGTTTTGGATCAACAAAATCAAGAATTTGGTCGCGAATACAAAAATCTAGTTTTGGATCAAGAAAATCAAGAATTTGGTCGCGAATACAAAAATCTAGTTTTGGATCAAGGAAATCAAGAATTTGGTCGCGAATACAAAAATCTAGTTTTGGATCAAGGAAATCATGAACTGCGTGGCGAATACAAAAATCTAGTTTTGGATCAAGAAAATCAAGAATTCGGTCGCGAATATAAAAATCTAATTTTGGATCAAGAAAATCAAGAATTTGGTCGCGAATACAAAAATCTAGTTTTGGATCAAGAAAGTCAAGAACTGCGTGGCGAATACAAAAATCTAGTTTTGGATCAAGAAAATCAAGAATTTGGTCGCGAAAACAAAAATCTAGTTTTGGATCAAGAAAGTCAAGAATTTGGTCGCGAATACAAAAATCTAGTTTTGGATCAAGGAAATCAAGCATTTGTTCGCGAAAACAAAAAACTAGTTTTGGATAAAGAAAATCAACAATTCGGTCGCGAATACAAAAATCTAGTTTTGGTTCAAGAAAATCAATAATTTGGTCGCGAATACAAAAATCTAGTTTTGGATCAAGAAAATCAAGAATTTGGTCGCGAATACAAAAATGTAGTTTTGGATCAAGAAAATCAAGAATTTCGTCGCGAATACAAAAATCTAGTTTTGGATCAAGAAAATCAAGAATTGGTCGCGAATACAAAAATCTAGTTTTGGATCAAGAAAGTCAAGAACTGCGTGGCGAATACAAAAATCTAGTTTTTGATCAAGAAAATGAAGAATTTGGTCGCGAATACAAAAATCTTGTTCTGGATCAAGAAAATCAAGAACTGCGTGGCGAATACAAAAATCTAGTTTTGGATCAAGGAAATAAAACATTTGGTCGCGAAAACAAAAAACTAGTTTTGGATCAAGAAAATCAAGAATTCGGTCGCGAATACAAAAATCTAGTTTTGGATCAAGAAAATCAATAATTTGGTCGCGAATACAAAAATCTAGTTTTGGATCAAGAAAATCAAGAATTTGGTCGCGAATACAAAAATCTAGTTTTGGATCAAGAAAATCAAGAATTTGGTCGCGAATACAAAAATCTATTTTTGGATCAAGAAAATCACGAATTTGTCGCGAATACAAAAATCTAGTTTTGGATCAAGGAAATCATGAACTGCATGGCGAATACAAAAATCTAGTATTGGATCAAGAAAATCAAGAATTTGGTCGCGAATACAAAAATCTAGTTTTGGATCAAGAAAGTCAAGAACTGCGTGGCGAATACAAAAATCTTGTTTTGGATCAAGAAAATAAGGAATTTGGTCGCGAATACAAAAATCTAGTTTTGGATCAAGAAAATCAAGAACTGCGTGGCGAATACAAAAATCTAGTTTTGGATCAAAGAAATCAAGAATTTGGTCGCGAAAACAAAAATCTAGTTTTGGATTAAGAAAATCAAGAATTTGGTCGCGAATAGAAAAATCTAGTTTTGGATCAAGAAAATCAAGAATTTGGTCGCGAATACAAAAATCTAGTTTTGGATCAAGGAAATCATGAACTGCGTGGCGAATACAACAATCTACTTTTGGATCAAGAAAATCAAGAATTTGGTCGCGAATATAAAAATCTAATTTTGGATCAAGAAAATCAAGAATTTGGTCGCGAATACAAAAATCTAGTTTTGGATCAACAAAATCAAGAATTTGGTCGCGAATACAAAAATCTAGTTTTGGATCAAGAAAATCAAGAATTTGGTCGCGAATACAAAAATCTAGTTTTGGATCAAGGAAATCAAGAATTTGGTCGCGAATACAAAAATCTAGTTTTGGATCAAGGAAATCATGAACTGCGTGGCGAATACAAAAATCTAGTTTTGGATCAAGAAAATCAAGAATTCGGTCGCGAATATAAAAATCTAATTTTGGATCAAGGAAATCAAGCATTTGGTCGCGAAAACAAAAAACTAGTTTTGGATCAAGAAAATCAAGAATTCGATTGCGAATACAAAAATCTTGTTTTGGATCAAGCAAATCAAGAATTTGGTCGCGAATACAAAAATATAGTTTTGGATCAAGAAAATCAAGAATTTGGTCGCGAATACAAAAATCTAGTTTTGGATCAAGAAAATCAAGAATTTGGTCGCGAATACAAAAATCTAGTTTTGGATCAAGAAAATCAAGAATTTGGTCGCGAATACAAAAATCTAGTTTTGGATCAAGAAAATCAAGAATTCGGTCGCGAATATAAAAATCTAATTTTGGATCAAGAAAATCAAGAATTTGGTCGCGAATACAAAAATCTAGTTTTGGATCAAGAAAGTCAAGAACTGCGTGCCGAATACAAAAATCTAGTTTTGGATCAAGAAAATCAATAATTTGGTCGCGAAAACAAAAATCTAGTTTTGGATCAAGAAAGTCAAGAATTTGGTCGCGAATACAAAAATCTAGTTTTGGATCAAGGAAATCAAGCATTTGTTCGCGAAAACAAAAAACTAGTTTTGGATAAAAAAAATCAAGAATTCGGTCGCGAATACAAAAATCTAGTTTTGGATCAAGAAAATCAATAATTTGGTCGCGAATACAAAAATCTAGTTTTGGATCAAGAAAATCAAGAATTTGGTCGCGAATACAAAAATCTAGTTTTGGATCAAGAAAATCAAGAATTTCGTCGCGAATACAAAAATCTAGTTTTGGATCAAGAAAATCAAGAATTGGTCGCGAATACAAAAATCTAGTTTTGGATCAAGAAAGTCAAGAACTGCGTGGCGAATACAAAAATCTAGTTTTTGATCAAGAAAATGAAGAATTTGGTCGCGAATACAAAAATATTGTTCTGGATCAAGAAAATCAAGAACTGCGTGGCGAATACAAAAATCTAGTTTTGGATCAAGGAAATAAAACATTTGGTCGCGAAAACAAAAAACTAGTTTTGGATCAAGAAAATCAAGAATTCGGTCGCGAATACAAAAATCTAGTTTTGGATCAAGAAAATCAATAATTTGGTCGCGAATACAAAAATCTAGTTTTGGATCAAGAAAATCAAGAATTTGGTCGCGAATACAAAAATCTAGTTTTGGATCAAGAAAATCAAGAATTTGGTCGCGAATACAAAAATCTATTTTTGGATCAAGAAAATCACGAATTTGTCACGAATACAAAAATCTAGTTTTGGATCAAGGAAATCATGAACTGCATGGCGAATACAAAAATCTAGTATTGGATCAAGAAAATCAAGAATTTGGTCGCGAATACAAAAATCTAGTTTTGGATCAAGAAAGTCAAGAACTGCGTGGCGAATACAAAAATCTTGTTTTGGATCAAGAAAATGAAGAATTTGGTCGCGAATACAAAAATCTAGTTTTGGATCAAGAAAATCAAGAACTGCGTGGCGAATACAAAAATCTAGTTTTGGATCAAAAAAATCAAGCATTTGGTCGCGAAAACAAAAATCTAGTTTTGGATTAAGAAAATCAAGAATTTGGTCGCGAATAGAAAAATCTAGTTTTGGATCAAGAAAATCAAGAATTTGGTCGCGAATACAAAAATCTAGTTTTGGATCAAGAAAATCAAGAATTTGGTCGCGAATACAAAAATCTAGTTTTGGATCAAGGAAATCATGAACTGCGTGGCGAATACAACAATCTACTTTTGGATCAAGAAAATCAAGAATTTGGTCGCGAATATAAAAATCTAATTTTGGATCAAGAAAATCAAGAATTTGGTCGCGAATACTAAAATCTAGTTTTGGATCAACAAAATCAAGAATTTGGTCGCGAATACAAAAATCTAGTTTTGGATCAAGGAAATCATGAACTGCGTGGCGAATACAAAAATCTAGTTTTGGATCAAGAAAATCAAGAATTCGGTCGCGAATATAAAAATCTAATTTTGGATCAAGAAAATCAAGAATTTGGTCGCGAATACAAAAATCTAGTTTTGGATCAAGAAAGTCAAGAACTACGTGGCGAATACAAAAATCTAGTTTTGGATCAAGAAAATGAAAAATTTGGTCGCGAATACAAAAATCTAGTTTTGGATCAAGAAATTCAAGAACTGCGTGGCGAATACAAAAATCTAGTTTTGGATCAAGAAAATCAAGAATTTAGTCGCGAATATAAAAATCTAATTTTGGATCAAGAAAATCAAGAATTTGGTCGCGAATACAAAAATCTAGTTTTGGATCAAGAAAATCACGAATTTGGTCGCGAATACAAAAATCTAGTTTTGGATCAAGAAAATCAAGAACTGCGTGGCGAATACAAAAATCTAGTTTTGGATCAAGAAAATCAAGAATTTGGTCGCGAATACAAAAATCTACTTTTGGATAAAGAAAGTCAAGAACTGCGTGGCGAATACAAAAATCTAGTTTTGGATCAAGAAAATGAAGAATTTGGTCGCGAATACAAAAATCTAGTTTTGGATCAAGAAAATGAAGAATTTGGTCGCGAATACAAAAATCTAGTTTTGGATCAAGAAAAACAAGAACTGCGTGGCGAATACAAAATTCTAGTTTTGGATCAAAGAAATCAAGAATTTGGTCGCGAATACAAAAATCTAGTTTTGGATCAAGGAAATCATGAACTGCGTGGCGAATACAACAATCTACTTTTGGATCAAGAAAATCAAGAATTTGGTCGCGAATATAAAAATCTAATTTTGGATCAAGAAAATCAAGAATTTCGTCGCGAATACAAAAATCTAGTTTTGGATCAACAAAATCAAGAATTTGGTCGCGAATACAAAAATCTAGTTTTGGATCAAGGAAATCATGAACTGCGTGGCGAATACAAAAATCTAGTTTTGGATCAAGAAAATCAAGAATTCGGTCGCGAATATAAAAATCTAATTTTGGATCAAGAAAATCAAGAATTTGGTCGCGAATACAAAAATCTAGTTTTGGATCAAGAAAGTCAAGAACTACGTGGCGAATACAAAAATCTAGTTTTGGATCAAGAAAATGAAAAATTTGGTCGCGAATACAAAAATCTAGTTTTGGATCAAGAAATTCAAGAACTGCGTGGCGAATACAAAAATCTAGTTTTGGATCAAGAAAATCAAGAATTTAGTCGCGAATATAAAAATCTAATTTTGGATCAAGAAAATCAAGAATTTGGTCGCGAATACAAAAATCTAGTTTTGGATCAAGAAAATCACGAATTTGGTCGCGAATACAAAAATCTAGTTTTGGATCAAGAAAATCAAGAACTGCGTGGCGAATACAAAAATCTAGTATTGGATCAAGAAAATCAAGAATTTGGTCGCGAATACAAAAATCTAGTTTTGGATCAAGAAAGTCAAGAACTGCGTGGCGAATACAAAAATCTTGTTTTGGATCAAGAAAATAAAGAATTTGGTCGCGAATACAAAAATCTAGTTTTGGATCAAGAAAATCAAGAACTGCGTGGCGAATACAAAAATCTAGTTTTGGATCAAAGAAATGAAGAATTTGGTCGCGAAAACAAAAATCTAGTTTTGGATTAAGAAAATCAAGAATTTGGTCGCGAATAGAAAAATCTAGTTTTGGATCAAGAAAATCAAGAATTTGGTCGCGAATACAAAAATCTAGTTTTGGATCAAGGAAATCATGAACTGCGTGGCGAATACAACAATCTACTTTTGGATCAAGAAAATCAAGAATTTGGTCGCGAATATAAAAATCTAATTTTGGATCAAGAAAATCAAGAATTTGGTCGCGAATACAAAAATCTAGTTTTGGATCAACAAAATCAAGAATTTGGTCGCGAATACAAAAATCTAGTTTTGGATCAAGAAAATCAAGAATTTGGTCGCGAATACAAAAATCTAGTTTTGGATCAAGGAAATCAAGAATTTGGTCGCGAATACAAAAATCTAGTTTTGGATCAAGGAAATCATGAACTGCGTGGCGAATACAAAAATCTAGTTTTGGATCAAGAAAATCAAGAATTCGGTCGCGAATATAAAAATCTAATTTTGGATCAAGAAAATCAAGAATTTGGTCGCGAATACAAAAATCTAGTTTTGGATCAAGGAAATCATGAACTGCGTGGCGAATACAACAATCTACTTTTGGATCAAGAAAATCAAGAATTTGGTCGCGAATATAAAAATCTAATTTTGGATCAAGAAAATCAAGAATTTGGTCGCGAATACTAAAATCTAGTTTTGGATCAACAAAATCAAGAATTTGGTCGCGAATACAAAAATCTAGTTTTGGATCAAGGAAATCATGAACTGCGTGGCGAATACAAAAATCTAGTTTTGGATCAAGAAAATCAAGAATTCGGTCGCGAATATAAAAATCTAATTTTGGATCAAGAAAATCAAGAATTTGGTCGCGAATACAAAAATCTAGTTTTGGATCAAGAAAGTCAAGAACTACGTGGCGAATACAAAAATTTAGTTTTGGATCAAGAAAATGAAAAATTTGGTCGCGAATACAAAAATCTAGTTTTGGATCAAGAAATTCAAGAACTGCGTGGCGAATACAAAAATCTAGTTTTGGATCAAGAAAATCAAGAATTTAGTCGCGAATATAAAAATCTAATTTTGGATCAAGAAAATCAAGAATTTGGTCGCGAATACAAAAATCTAGTTTTGGATCAAGAAAATCACGAATTTGGTCGCGAATACAAAAATCTAGTTTTGGATCAAGAAAATCAAGAACTGCGTGGCGAATACAAAAATCTAGTTTTGGATCAAGAAAATCAAGAATTTGGTCGCGAATACAAAAATCTACTTTTGGATAAAGAAAGTCAAGAACTGCGTGGCGAATACAAAAATCTAGTTTTGGATCAAGAAAATGAAGAATTTGGTCGCGAATACAAAAATCTAGTTTTGGATCAAGAAAATGAAGAATTTGGTCGCGAATACAAAAATCTAGTTTTGGATCAAGAAAAACAAGAACTGCGTGGCGAATACAAAATTCTAGTTTTGGATCAAAGAAATCAAGAATTTGGTCGCGAATACAAAAATCTAGTTTTGGATCAAGGAAATCATGAACTGCGTGGCGAATACAACAATCTACTTTTGGATCAAGAAAATCAAGAATTTGGTCGCGAATATAAAAATCTAATTTTGGATCAAGAAAATCAAGAATTTGGTCGCGAATACAAAAATCTAGTTTTGGATCAACAAAATCAAGAATTTGGTCGCGAATACAAAAATCTAGTTTTGGATCAAGGAAATCATGAACTGCGTGGCGAATACAAAAATCTAGTTTTGGATCAAGAAAATCAAGAATTCGGTCGCGAATATAAAAATCTAATTTTGGATCAAGAAAATCAAGAATTTGGTCGCGAATACAAAAATCTAGTTTTGGATCAAGAAAGTCAAGAACTACGTGGCGAATACAAAAATCTAGTTTTGGATCAAGAAAATCAACAATTTGGTCGCGAACACAAAAATCTAGTTTTGGATCAAGAAAATGAAAAATTTGGTCGCGAATACAAAAATCTAGTTTTGGATCAAGAAAATCAAGAATTTAGTCGCGAATATAAAAATCTAATTTTGGATCAAGAAAATCAAGAATTTGGTCGCGAATACAAAAATCTAGTTTTGGATCAAGAAAATCACGAATTTGGTCGCGAATACAAAAATCTAGTTTTGGATCAAGAAAATGAAAAATTTGGTCGCGAATACAAAAATCTAGTTTTGGATCAAGAAAATCAAGAATTTAGTCGCGAATATAAAAATCTAATTTTGGATCAAGAAAATCAAGAATTTGGTCGCGAATACAAAAATCTAGTTTTGGATCAAGAAAATCACGAATTTGGTCGCGAATACAAAAATCTAGTTTTGGATCAAGAAAATCAAGAACTGCGTGGCGAATACAAAAATCTAGTATTGGATCAAGAAAATCAAGAATTTGGTCGCGAATACAAAAATCTAGTTTTGGATCAAGAAAGTCAAGAACTGCGTGGCGAATACAAAAATCTTGTTTTGGATCAAGAAAATAAAGAATTTGGTCGCGAATACAAAAATCTAGTTTTGGATCAAGAAAATCAAGAACTGCGTGGCGAATACAAAAATCTAGTTTTGGATCAAAGAAATGAAGAATTTGGTCGCGAAAACAAAAATCTAGTTTTGGATTAAGAAAATCAAGAATTTGGTCGCGAATAGAAAAATCTAGTTTTGGATCAAGAAAATCAAGAATTTGGTCGCGAATACAAAAATCTAGTTTTGGATCAAGGAAATCATGAACTGCGTGGCGAATACAACAATCTACTTTTGGATCAAGAAAATCAAGAATTTGGTCGCGAATATAAAAATCTAATTTTGGATCAAGAAAATCAAGAATTTGGTCGCGAATACAAAAATCTAGTTTTGGATCAACAAAATCAAGAATTTGGTCGCGAATACAAAAATCTAGTTTTGGATCAAGAAAATCAAGAATTTGGTCGCGAATACAAAAATCTAGTTTTGGATCAAGGAAATCAAGAATTTGGTCGCGAATACAAAAATCTAGTTTTGGATCAAGGAAATCATGAACTGCGTGGCGAATACAAAAATCTAGTTTTGGATCAAGAAAATCAAGAATTCGGTCGCGAATATAAAAATCTAATTTTGGATCAAGAAAATCAAGAATTTGGTCGCGAATACAAAAATCTAGTTTTGGATCAAGAAAGTCAAGAACTGCGTGCCGAATACAAAAATCTAGTTTTGGATCAAGAAAATCAATAATTTCGTCGCGAAAACAAAAATCTAGTTTTGGATCAAGAAAGTCAAGAATTTGGTCGCGAATACAAAAATCTAGTTTTGGATCAAGGAAATCAAGCATTTGTTCGCGAAAACAAAAAACTAGTTTTGGATAAAAAAAATCAAGAATTCGGTCGCGAATACAAAAATCTAGTTTTGGATCAAGAAAATCAATAATTTGGTCGCGAATACAAAAATCTAGTTTTGGATCAAGAAAATCAAGAATTTGGTCGCGAATACAAAAATCTAGTTTTGGATCAAGAAAATCAAGAATTTCGTCGCGAATACAAAAATCTAGTTTTGGATCAAGAAAATCAAGAATTGGTCGCGAATACAAAAATCTAGTTTTGGATCAAGAAAGTCAAGAACTGCGTGGCGAATACAAAAATCTAGTTTTTGATCAAGAAAATGAAGAATTTGGTCGCGAATACAAAAATCTTGTTCTGGATCAAGAAAATCAAGAACTGCGTGGCGAATACAAAAATCTAGTTTTGGATCAAGGAAATAAAACATTTGGTCGCGAAAACAAAAAACTAGTTTTGGATCAAGAAAATCAAGAATTCGGTCGCGAATACAAAAATCTAGTTTTGGATCAAGAAAATCAATAATTTGGTCGCGAATACAAAAATCTAGTTTTGGATCAAGAAAATCAAGAATTTGGTCGCGAATACAAAAATCTAGTTTTGGATCAAGAAAATCAAGAATTTGGTCGCGAATACAAAAATCTATTTTTGGATCAAGAAAATCACGAATTTGTCGCGAATACAAAAATCTAGTTTTGGATCAAGGAAATCATGAACTGCATGGCGAATACAAAAATCTAGTATTGGATCAAGAAAATCAAGAATTTGGTCGCGAATACAAAAATCTAGTTTTGGATCAAGAAAGTCAAGAACTGCGTGGCGAATACAAAAATCTTGTTTTGGATCAAGAAAATGAAGAATTTGGTCGCGAATACAAAAATCTAGTTTTGGATCAAGAAAATCAAGAACTGCGTGGCGAATACAAAAATCTAGTTTTGGATCAAAAAAATCAAGCATTTGGTCGCGAAAACAAAAATCTAGTTTTGGATCAAGAAAATCAAGAATTTGGTCGCGAATAGAAAAATCTAGTTTTGGATCAAGAAAATCAAGAATTTGGTCGCGAATACAAAAATCTAGTTTTGGATCAAGAAAATCAAGAATTTGGTCGCGAATACAAAAATCTAGTTTTGGATCAAGGAAATCATGAACTGCGTGGCGAATACAACAATCTACTTTTGGATCAAGAAAATCAAGAATTTGGTCGCGAATATAAAAATCTAATTTTGGATCAAGAAAATCAAGAATTTGGTCGCGAATACAAAAATCTAGTTTTGGATCAACAAAATCAAGAATTTGGTCGCGAATACAAAAATCTAGTTTTGGATCAAGGAAATCATGAACTGCGTGGCGAATACAAAAATCTAGTTTTGGATCAAGAAAATCAAGAATTCGGTCGCGAATATAAAAATCTAATTTTGGATCAAGAAAATCAAGAATTTGGTCGCGAATACAAAAATCTAGTTTTGGATCAAGAAAGTCAAGAACTACGTGGCGAATACAAAAATCTAGTTTTGGATCAAGAAAATGAAAAATTTGGTCGCGAATACAAAAATCTAGTTTTGGATCAAGAAATTCAAGAACTGCGTGGCGAATACAAAAATCTAGTTTTGGATCAAGAAAATCAAGAATTTAGTCGCGAATATAAAAATCTAATTTTGGATCAAGAAAATCAAGAATTTGGTCGCGAATACAAAAATCTAGTTTTGGATCAAGAAAATCACGAATTTGGTCGCGAATACAAAAATCTAGTTTTGGATCAAGAAAATCAAGAACTGCGTGGCGAATACAAAAATCTAGTTTTGGATCAAGAAAATCAAGAATTTGGTCGCGAATACAAAAATCTACTTTTGGATAAAGAAAGTCAAGAACTGCGTGGCGAATACAAAAATCTAGTTTTGGATCAAGAAAATGAAGAATTTGGTCGCGAATACAAAAATCTAGTTTTGGATCAAGAAAATGAAGAATTTGGTCGCGAATACAAAAATCTAGTTTTGGATCAAGAAAATCAAGAACTGCGTGGCGAATACAAAATTCTAGTTTTGGATCAAAGAAATCAAGAATTTGGTCGCGAATACAAAAATCTAGTTTTGGATCAAGGAAATCATGAACTGCGTGGCGAATACAACAATCTACTTTTGGATCAAGAAAATCAAGAATTTGGTCGCGAATATAAAAATCTAATTTTGGATCAAGAAAATCAAGAATTTGGTCGCGAATACAAAAATCTAGTTTTGGATCAACAAAATCAAGAATTTGGTCGCGAATACAAAAATCTAGTTTTGGATCAAGAAAATCAAGAATTTGGTCGCGAATACAAAAATCTAGTTTTGGATCAAGGAAATCATGAACTGCGTGGCGAATACAACAATCTACTTTTGGATCAAGAAAATCAAGAATTTGGTCGCGAATATAAAAATCTAATTTTGGATCAAGAAAATCAAGAATTTGGTCGCGAATACAAAAATCTAGTTTTGGATCAACAAAATCAAGAATTTGGTCGCGAATACAAAAATCTAGTTTTGGATCAAGAAAATCAAGAATTTGGTCGCGAATACAAAAATCTAGTTTTGGATCAAGGAAATCAAGAATTTGGTCGCGAATACAAAAATCTAGTTTTGGATCAAGAAAGTCAAGAACTACGTGGCGAATACAAGAATCTAGTTTTGGATCAAGAAAATCAACAATTTGGTCGCGAACACAAAAATCTAGTTTTGGATCAGAAAATCAAGAATTTGGTCGCGAATACAAAAATCTAGTTTTGGATCAAGAAAATCAAGAATTTGGTCGCGAATAGAAAAATCTAGTTTTGGATCATGAAAATCAAGAATTTGGTCGCGAATACAAAAATCTAGTTTTGGATCAAGAAAATCAAGAACTGCGTGGCGAATACAAAAATCTAGTTTTGGATCAAGGAAATCAAGAATTTAGTCGCGAATATAAAAATCTAATTTTGGATCAAGAAAAATCAAGAATTTGGTCGCGAATACAAAAATCTAGTTTTGAATCAAGAAAATCAAGAATTTGGTCGCGAATACAAAAATCTAGTTTTGGATCAAGAAATTCAAGAATTTAGTCGCGAATACAAAAATCTAGTTTTGGATCAAGAAAATCAAGAATTTGGTCGCGAATACAAAAATTTATTTTTGGATCAAGAATGTCAAGAACTGCGTGGCGAATACAAAAATCTAGTTTTGGATCAAGAAAATGAAGAATTTGGTCGCGAATACAAAAATCTAGTTTTGGATCAAGAAAATCAAGAACTGCGTGGCGAATACAAAAATCTAGTTTTGGATCAAGGAAATCAAGCATTTGTTCGCGAAAACAAAAAACTAGTTTTGGATCAAGAAAATCAAGAATTTAGTCGCGAATACAAAAATCTAGTTTTAGATCAAGAAAATCAAGAATTTGGTCGCGAATACAAAAATCTAGTTTTGGATCAAGAAAATCAAGAATTTGGTGGCGAATACAAAAATCTAATTTTGGATCAAGAAAATCAAGAATTTGGTCGCGAATACAAAAATCTAGTTTTGGATCAAGAAAATCAAGAATTTGGTATCGAATACAAAAATCTAGTTTTGGATCAAGAAAATCAAGAATTTGGTCGCGAATACAAAAATCTAGTTTTGGATCAAGGAAATTAAGCATTTGTTCGCAAAAACAAAAAACTAGTTTTGGATCAAGAAAATCAAGAATTTAGTGGCGAATACAAAAATCTAGTTTTAGATCAAGAAAATCAAGAATTTGGTCGCGAATACAAAAATCTAGTTTTGGATCAAGAAAATCAAGAATTTGGTCGCGAATACAAAAATCTAGTTTTGGATCAAGAAAATCAAGAATTTGGTCGCGAATACAAAAATTTATTTTTGGATCAAGAATGTCAAGAACTGCGTGGCGAATACAAAAATCTAGTTTTGGATCAAGAAAATGAAGAATTTGGTCGCGAATACAAAAATCTAGTTTTGGATCAAGAAAATCAAGAACTGCGTGGCGAATACAAAAATCTAGTTTTGGATCAAGGAAATCAAGAACTGCGTGGCGAATACAAAAATCTAGTTTTGGATCAAGGAAATCAAGAATTTGGTCGCGAATACAAAAATCTAGTTTTGGATCAAGAAAATCAAGAACTGCGTGGCGAATACAAAAATCTAGTTTTGGATCAAGAAAATGAAAAATTTGGTCGCGAATACAAAAATCTAGTTTTGGATAAAGAAATTCAAGCATTTGGTCGCGAAAACAACAAACTAGTTTTGGATCAAGAAAATCAAGAACTGCGTGGCGAATACAAAAATGTAGTTTTGGATCAAGAAAATCAAGAACTGCGTGGCGAATACAAAAATGTAGTTTTGGATCAAGAAAATCAAGAATTTGGTCGCGAATACAAAAATCTAGTTTTGGATCAAGAAAATCAAGAATTTGGTCGCGAATACAAAAATCTAGTTTTGGATCAAGAAAATCAAGAATTTGGTCGCGAATACAAAAATCTAGTTTTGGATCAAGGAAATCAAGAATTTGGTCGCGAATACAAAAATCTAGTTTTGGATCAAGGAAATCATGAACTGCGTGGCGAATACAAAAATCTAGTTTTGGATCAAGAAAATCAAGAATTCGGTCGCGAATATAAAAATCTAATTTTGGATCAAGAAAATCAAGAATTTGGTCGCGAATACAAAAATCTAGTTTTGGATCAAGAAAGTCAAGAACTACGTGGCGAATACAAAAATCTAGTTTTGGATCAAGAAAATGAAAAATTTGGTCGCGAATACAAAAATCTAGTTTTGGATCAAGAAATTCAAGAACTGCGTGGCGAATACAAAAATCTAGTTTTGGATCAAGAAAATCAAGAATTTAGTGGCGAATACAAAAATCTAGTTTTAGATCAAGAAAATCAAGAATTTGGTCGCGAATACAAAAATCTAGTTTTGGATCAAGAAAATCAAGAATTTGGTCGCGAATACAAAAATCTAGTTTTGGATCAAGAAAATCAAGAATTTGGTCGCGAATACAAAAATTTATTTTTGGATCAAGAATGTCAAGAACTGCGTGGCGAATACAAAAATCTAGTTTTGGATCAAGAAAATGAAGAATTTGGTCGCGAATACAAAAATCTAGTTTTGGATCAAGAAAATCAAGAACTGCGTGGCGAATACAAAAATCTAGTTTTGGATCAAGGAAATCAAGAACTGCGTGGCGAATACAAAAATCTAGTTTTGGATCAAGGAAATCAAGAATTTGGTCGCGAATACAAAAATCTAGTTTTGGATCAAGAAAATCAAGAACTGCGTGGCGAATACAAAAATCTAGTTTTGGATCAAGAAAATGAAAAATTTGGTCGCGAATACAAAAATCTAGTTTTGGATCAAGAAATTCAAGCATTTGGTCGCGAAAACAACAAACTAGTTTTGGATCAAGAAAATCAAGAACTGCGTGGCGAATACAAAAATGTAGTTTTGGATCAAGAAAATCAAGAACTGCGTGGCGAATACAAAAATGTAGTTTTGGATCAAGAAAATCAAGAATTTGGTCGCGAATACAAAAATCTAGTTTTGGATCAAGAAAATCAAGAATTTGGTCGCGAATACAAAAATCTAGTTTTGGATCAAGAAAATCAAGAATTTGGTCGCGAATACAAAAATCTAGTTTTGGATCAAGGAAATCAAGAATTTGGTCGCGAATACAAAAATCTAGTTTTGGATCAAGGAAATCATGAACTGCGTGGCGAATACAAAAATCTAGTTTTGGATCAAGAAAATCAAGAATTCGGTCGCGAATATAAAAATCTAATTTTGGATCAAGAAAATCAAGAATTTGGTCGCGAATACAAAAATCTAGTTTTGGATCAAGAAAGTCAAGAACTACGTGGCGAATACAAAAATCTAGTTTTGGATCAAGAAAATGAAAAATTTGGTCGCGAATACAAAAATCTAGTTTTGGATCAAGAAATTCAAGAACTGCGTGGCGAATACAAAAATCTAGTTTTGGATCAAGAAAATCAAGAATTTAGTCGCGAATATAAAAATCTAATTTTGGATCAAGAAAATCAAGAATTTGGTCGCGAATACAAAAATCTAGTTTTGGATCAAGAAAGTCAAGAACTGCGTGGCGAATACAAAAATCTAGTTTTGGATCAAGAAAATCAAGAATTTGGTCGCGAAAACAAAAATCTAGTTTTGGATCAAGAAAATCAAGAACTGCGTGGCGAATACAAAAATCTAGTTTTGGATCAAGGAAATCAAGAATTTAGTCGCGAATATAAAAATCTAATTTTGGATCAAGAAAAATCAAGAATTTGGTCGCGAATACAAAAATCTAGTTTTGAATCAAGAAAATCAAGAATTTGGTCGCGAATACAAAAATCTAGTTTTGGATCAAGAAATTCAAGAATTTAGTCGCGAATACAAAAATCTAGTTTTGGATCAAGAAAATCAAGAATTTGGTCGCGAATACAAAAATTTATTTTTGGATCAAGAATGTCAAGAACTGCGTGGCGAATACAAAAATCTAGTTTTGGATCAAGAAAATGAAGAATTTGGTCGCGAATACAAAAATCTAGTTTTGGATCAAGAAAATCAAGAACTGCGTGGCGAATACAAAAATCTAGTTTTGGATCAAGGAAATCAAGCATTTGTTCGCGAAAACAAAAAACTAGTTTTGGATCAAGAAAATCAAGAATTTAGTCGCGAATACAAAAATCTAGTTTTAGATCAAGAAAATCAAGAATTTGGTCGCGAATACAAAAATCTAGTTTTGGATCAAGAAAATCAAGAATTTGGTGGCGAATACAAAAATCTAGTTTTGGATCAAGAAAATCAAGAATTTGGTCGCGAATACAAAAATCTAGTTTTGGATCAAGAAAATCAAGAATTTGGTAGCGAATACAAAAATCTAGTTTTGGATCAAGAAAATCAAGAATTTGGTCGCGAATACAAAAATCTAGTTTTGGATCAAGAAAATCAAGAATTTGGTCGCGAATACAAAAATCTAGTTTTGGATCAAGAAAATCAAGAATTTGGTAGCGAATACAAAAATCTAGTTTTGGATCAAGAAAATCAAGAATTTGGTCGCGAATACAAAAATCTAGTTTTGGATCAAGGAAATTAAGCATTTGTTCGCAAAAACAAAAAACTAGTTTTGGATCAAGAAAATCAAGAATTTAGTTGCGAATACAAAAAACTAGTTTTAGATCAAGAAAATCAAGAATTTGGTCGCGAATACAAAAATCTAGTTTTGGATCAAGAAAATCAAGAATTTGGTCGCGAATACAAAAATCTAGTTTTGGATCAAGAAAATCAAGAATTTGGTCGCGAATACAAAAATTTATTTTTGGATCAAGAATGTCAAGAACTGCGTGGCGAATACAAAAATCTAGTTTTGGATCAAGAAAATGAAGAATTTGGTCGCGAATACAAAAATCTAGTTTTGGATCAAGAAAATCAAGAACTGCGTGGCGAATACAAAAATCTAGTTTTGGATCAAGAAAATGAAAAATTTGGTCGCGAATACAAAAATCTAGTTTTGGATCAAGAAATTCAAGCATTTGGTCGCGAAAACAACAAACTAGTTTTGGATCAAGAAAATCAAGAACTGCGTGGCGAATACAAAAATGTAGTTTTGGATCAAGAAAATCAAGAACTGCGTGGCGAATACAAAAATGTAGTTTTGGATCAAGAAAATCAAGAATTTGGTCGCGAATACAAAAATGTAGTTTTGGATCAAGGAAATCATGAACTGCGTGGCGAATACAAAAATCTAGTTTTGGATCAAGAAAATCAAGAATTCGGTCGCGAATATAAAAATCTAATTTTGGATCAAGAAAATCAAGAATTTGGTCGCGAATACAAAAATCTAGTTTTGGATCAAGAAAGTCAAGAACTACGTGGCGAATACAAAAATCTAGTTTTGGATCAAGAAAATGAAAAATTTGGTCGCGAATACAAAAATCTAGTTTTGGATCAAGAAATTCAAGAACTGCGTGGCGAATACAAAAATCTAGTTTTGGATCAAGAAAATCAAGAATTTAGTCGCGAATATAAAAATCTAATTTTGGATCAAGAAAATCAAGAATTTGGTCGCGAATACAAAAATCTAGTTTTGGATCAAGAAAGTCAAGAACTGCGTGGCGAATACAAAAATCTAGTTTTGGATCAAGAAAATCAAGAATTTGGTCGCGAAAACAAAAATCTAGTTTTGGATCAAGAATGTTAAGAATTTGGTCGCGAATACAAAAATCTAGTTTTGGATCAAGGAAATCAAGCATTTGTTCGCGAAAACAAAAAACTAGTTTTGGATAAAAAAAATCAAGAATTCGGTCGCGAATACAAAAATCTAGTTTTGGATCAAGAAAATCAAGAATTCGGTCGCGAATACAAAAATCTAGTTTTGGATCAAGAAAATCAATAATTTGGTCGCGAATACAAAAATCTAGTTTTGGATCAAGAAAATCAAGAATTTGGTCGCGAATACAAAAATCTAGTTTTGGATCAAGAAAATCAAGAATTTCGTCGCGAATACAAAAATCTAGTTTTGGATCAAGAAAATCAAGAATTGGTCGCGAATACAAAAATCTAGTTTGGGATCAAGAAAGTCAAGAACTGCGTGGCGAATACAAAAATCTAGTTTTTGATCAAGAAAATGAAGAATTTGGTCGCGAATACAAAAATCTTGTTCTGGATCAAGAAAATCAAGAACTGCGTGGCGAATACAAAAATCTAGTTTTGGATCAAGGAAATAAAACATTTGGTCGCGAAAACAAAAAACTAGTTTTGGATCAAGAAAATCAAGAATTCGGTCGCGAATACAAAAATCTAGTTTTGGATCAAGAAAATCAAGAATTTGGTCGCGAATACAAAAATCTATTTTTGGATCAAGAAAATCACGAATTTGTCGCGAATACAAAAATCTAGTTTTGGATCAAGGAAATCATGAGCTGCATGGCGAATACAAAAATCTAGTATTGGATCAAGAAAATCAAGAATTTGGTCGCGAATACAAAAATCTAGTTTTGGATCAAGAAAATCAAGAACTGCGTGGCGAATACAAAAATCTTGTTTTGGATCAAGAAAATGAAGAATTTGGTCGCGAATACAAAAATCTAGTTTTGGATCAAGAAAATCAAGAACTGCGTGGCGAATACAAAAATCTAGTTTTGGATCAAAGAAATCAAGCATTTGGTCGCGAAAACAAAAATCTAGTTTTGGATTAAGAAAATCAAGAATTTGGTCGCGAATAGAAAAATCTAGTTTTGGATCAAGAAAATCAAGAATTTGGTCGCGAATACAAAAATCTAGTTTTGGATCAAGAAAATCAAGAATTTGGTCGCGAATACAAAAATCTAGTTTTGGATCAAGAAAATCAAGAATTTGGTCGCGAATACAAAAATCTAGTTTTGGATCAAGGAAATCATGAACTGCGTGGCGAATACAAAAATCTAGTTTTGGATCAACAAAATCAAGAATTTGGTCGCGAATACAAAAATCTAGTTTTGGATCAAGAAAATCAAGAATTTGGTCGCGAATACAAAAATCTAGTTTTGGATCAAGGAAATCATGAACTGCGTGGCGAATACAAAAATCTAGTTTTGGATCAACAAAATCAAGAATTTGGTCGCGAATACAAAAATCTAGTATTGGATCAAGAAAATCAAGAATTTGGTCGCGAATACAAAAATCTAATTTTGGATCAAGAAAAATGAAGAATTTGGTAGCGAATACAAAAATCTAGTTTTGGATCAAGAAAATCAAGAATTTGGTCGCGAATACAAAAATCTAGTTTTGGATCAAGGAAATTAAGCATTTGTTCGCAAAAACAAAAAACTAGTTTTGGATCAAGAAAATCAAGAATTTAGTTGCGAATACAAAAATCTAGTTTTAGATCAAGAAAATCAAGAATTTGGTCGCGAATACAAAAATCTAGTTTTGGATCAAGAAAATCAAGAATTTGGTCGCGAATACAAAAATCTAGTTTTGGATCAAGAAAATCAAGAATTTGGTCGCGAATACAAAAATCTATTTTTGGATCAAGAATGTCAAGAACTGCGTGGCGAATACAAAAATCTAGTTTTGGATCAAGAAAATCAAGAATTTGGTCGCGAATACAAAAATCTAATTTTGGATCAAGAAAAATGAAGAATTTGGTAGCGAATACAAAAATCTAGTTTTGGATCAAGAAAATCAAGAATTTGGTCGCGAATACAAAAATCTAGTTTTGGATCAAGGAAATTAAGCATTTGTTCGCAAAAACAAAAAACTAGTTTTGGATCAAGAAAATCAAGAATTTAGTTGCGAATACAAAAATCTAGTTTTAGATCAAGAAAATCAAGAATTTGGTCGCGAATACAAAAATCTAGTTTTGGATCAAGAAAATCAAGAATTTGGTCGCGAATACAAAAATCTAGTTTTGGATCAAGAAAATCAAGAATTTGGTCGCGAATACAAAAATTTATTTTTGGATCAAGAATGTCAAGAACTGCGTGGCGAATACAAAAATCTAGTTTTGGATCAAGAAAATGAAGAATTTGGTCGCGAATACAAAAATCTAGTTTTGGATCAAGAAAATCAAGAACTGCGTGGCGAATACAAAAATCTAGTTTTGGATCAAGGAAATCAAGAACTGCGTGGCGAATACAAAAATCTAGTTTTGGATCAAGGAAATCAAGAATTTGGTCGCGAATACAAAAATCTAGTTTTGGATCAAGAAAATCAAGAACTGCGTGGCGAATACAAAAATCTAGTTTTGAATCAAGAAAATGAAAAATTTGGTCGCGAATACAAAAATCTAGTTTTGGATCAAGAAATTCAAGCATTTGGTCGCGAAAACAACAAACTAGTTTTGGATCAAGAAAATCAAGAACTGCGTGGCGAATACAAAAATGTAGTTTTGGATCAAGAAAATCAAGAATTTGGTCGCGAATACAAAAATCTAGTTTTGGATCAAGAAAATCAAGAATTTGGTCGCGAATACAAAAATCTAGTTTTGGATCAAGAAAATCAAGAATTTGGTCGCGAATACAAAAATCTAGTTTTGGATCAAGAAAATCAAGAATTTGGTCGCGAATACAAAAATCTAGTTTTGGATCAAGGAAATCAAGAATTTGGTCGCGAATACAAAAATCTAGTTTTGGATCAAGGAAATCATGAACTGCGTGGCGAATACAAAAATCTAGTTTTGGATCAAGAAAATCAAGAATTCGGTCGCGAATATAAAAATCTAATTTTGGATCAAGAAAATCAAGAATTTGGTCGCGAATACAAAAATCTAGTTTTGGATCAAAAAAGTCAAGAACTACGTGGCGAATACAAAAATCTAGTTTTGGATCAAGAAAATGAAAAATTTGGTCGCGAATACAAAAATCTAGTTTTGGATCAAGAAATTCAAGAACTGCGTGGCGAATACAAAAATCTAGTTTTGGATCAAGAAAATCAAGAATTTAGTCGCGAATATAAAAATCTAATTTTGGATCAAGAAAATCAAGAATTTGGTCGCGAATACAAAAATCTAGTTTTGGATCAAGAAAGTCAAGAACTGCGTGGCGAATACAAAAATCTAGTTTTGGATCAAGAAAATCAAGAATTTGGTCGCGAAAACAAAAATCTAGTTTTGGATCAAGAAAGTCAAGAATTTGGTCGCGAATACAAAAATCTAGTTTTGGATCAAGGAAATCAAGCATTTGTTCGCGAAAACAAAAAACTAGTTTTGGATAAAAAAAATCAAGAATTCGGTCGCGAATACAAAAATCTAGTTTTGGATCAAGAAAATCAATAATTTGGTCGCGAATACAAAAATCTAGTTTTGGATCAAGAAAATCAAGAATTTGGTCGCGAATACAAAAATCTAGTTTTGGATCAAGAAAATCAAGAATTTCGTCGCGAATACAAAAATCTAGTTTTGGATCAAGAAAATCAAGAATTGGTCGCGAATACAAAAATCTAGTTTTGGATCAACAAAGTCAAGAACTGCGTGGCGAATAAAAAAATCTAGTTTTTGATCAAGAAAATGAAGAATTTGGTCGCGAATACAAAAATCTTGTTCTGGATCAAGAAAATCAAGAACTGCGTGGCGAATACAAAAATCTAGTTTTGGATCAAGGAAATAAAACATTTGGTCGCGAAAACAAAAAACTAGTTTTGGATCAAGAAAATCAAGAATTCGGTCGCGAATACAAAAATCTAGTTTTGGATCAAGAAAATCAAGAATTTGGTCGCGAATACAAAAATCTATTTTTGGATCAAGAAAATCACGAATTTGTCGCGAATACAAAAAACTAGTTTTGGATCAAGGAAATCATGAACTGCATGGCGAATACAAAAATCTAGTATTGGATCAAGAAAATCAAGAATTTGGTCGCGAATACAAAAATCTAGTTTTGGAGCAAGAAAGTCAAGAACTGCGTGGCGAATACAAAAATCTTGTTTTGGATCAAGAAAATGAAGAATTTGGTCGCGAATACAAAAATCTAGTTTTGGATCAAGAAAATCAAGAACTGCGTGGCGAATACAAAAATCTAGTTTTGGATCAAAGAAATCAAGCATTTGGTCGCGAAAACAAAAATCTAGTTTTGGATTAAGAAAATCAAGAATTTGGTCGCGAATAGAAAAATCTAGTTTTGGATCAAGAAAATCAAGAATTTGGTCGCGAATACAAAAATCTAGTTTTGGATCAAGAAAATCAAGAATTTGGTCGCGAATACAAAAATCTAGTTTTGGATCAAGGAAATCATGAACTGCGTGGCGAATACAACAATCTACTTTTGGATCAAGAAAATCAAGAATTTGGTCGCGAATATAAAAATCTAATTTTGGATCAAGAAAATCAAGAATTTGGTCGCGAATACAAAAATCTAGTTTTGGATCAACAAAATCAAGAATTTGGTCGCGAATACAAAAATCTAGTTTGGGATCAAGAAAATCAAGAACTGCGTGGCGAATACAAAAATCTAGTTTTGGATCAAGGAAATCAAGAATTTGGTCGCGAATACAAAAATCTAGTTTTGGATCAAGGAAATCATGAACTGCGTGGCGAATACAAAAATCTAGTTTTGGATCAAGAAAATCAAGAATTCGGTCGCGAATATAAAAATCTAATTTTGGATCAAGAAAATCAAGAATTTGGTCGCGAATACAAAAATCTAGTTTTGGATCAAGAAAGTCAAGAACTACGTGGCGAATACAAAAATCTAGTTTTGGAACAAGAAAATGAAAAATTTGGTCGCGAATACAAAAATCTAGTTTTGGATCAAGAAATTCAAGAACTGCGTGGCGAATACAAAAATCTAGTTTTGGATCAAGAAAATCAAGAATTTAGTCGCGAATATAAAAATCTAATTTTGGATCAAGAAAATCAAGAATTTGGTCGCGAATACAAAAATCTAGTTTTGGATCAAGAAAATCACGAATTTGGTCGCGAATACAAAAATCTAGTTTTGGATCAAGAAAATCAAGAACTGCGTGGCGAATACAAAAATCTAGTTTTGGATCAAGAAAATCAAGAATTTGGTCGCGAATACAAAAATCTAGTTTTGGATAAAGAAAGTCAAGAACTGCGTGGCGAATACAAAAATCTAGTTTTGGATCAAGAAAAATCAAGAATTTGGTCGCGAATACAAAAATCTAGTTTTGAATCAAGAAAATCAAGAATTTGGTCGCGAATACAAAAATCTAGTTTTGGATCAAGAAATTCAAGAATTTAGTCGCGAATACAAAAATCTAGTTTTGGATCAAGAAAATCAAGAATTTGGTCGCGAATACAAAAATTTATTTTTGGATCAAGAATGTCAAGAACTGCGTGGCGAATACAAAAATCTAGTTTTGGATCAAGAAAATGAAGAATTTGGTCGCGAATACAAAAATCTAGTTTTGGATCAAGAAAATCAAGAACTGCGTGGCGAATACAAAAATCTAGTTTTGGATCAAGGAAATCAAGCATTTGTTCGCGAAAACAAAAAACTAGTTTTGGATCAAGAAAATCAAGAATTTAGTCGCGAATACAAAAATCTAGTTTTAGATCAAGAAAATCAAGAATTTGGTCGCGAATACAAAAATCTAGTTTTGGATCAAGAAAATCAAGAATTTGGTGGCGAATACAAAAATCTAGTTTTGGATCAAGAAAATCAAGAATTGGTCGCGAATACAAAAATCTAGTTTTGGATCAAGAAAGTCAAGAACTGCGTGGCGAATACAAAAATCTAGTTTTTGATCAAGAAAATGAAGAATTTGGTCGCGAATACAAAAATCTTGTTCTGGATCAAGAAAATCAAGAACTGCGTGGCGAATACAAAAATCTAGTTTTGGATCAAGGAAATAAAACATTTGGTCGCGAAAACAAAAAACTAGTTTTGGATCAAGAAAATCAAGAATTCGGTCGCGAATACAAAAATCTAGTTTTGGATCAAGAAAATCAAGAATTTGGTCGCGAATACAAAAATCTATTTTTGGATCAAGAAAATCACGAATTTGTCGCGAATACAAAAATCTAGTTTTGGATCAAGGAAATCATGAACTGCATGGCGAATACAAAAATCTAGTATTGGATCAAGAAAATCAAGAATTTGGTCGCGAATACAAAAATCTAGTTTTGGATCAAGAAAGTCAAGAACTGCGTGGCGAATACAAAAATCTTGTTTTGGATCAAGAAAATGAAGAATTTGGTCGCGAATACAAAAATCTAGTTTTGGATCAAGAAAATCAAGAACTGCGTGGCGAATACAAAAATCTAGTTTTGGATCAAAGAAATCAAGCATTTGGTCGCGAAAACAAAAATCTAGTTTTGGATTAAGAAAATCAAGAATTTGGTCGCGAATAGAAAAATCTAGTTTTGGATCAAGAAAATCAAGAATTTGGTCGCGAATACAAAAATCTAGTTTTGGATCAAGAAAATCAAGAATTTGGTCGCGAATACAAAAATCTAGTTTTGGATCAAGAAAATCAAGAATTTGGTCGCGAATACAAAAATCTAGTTTTGGATCAAGAAAATCAAGAATTTAGTCGCGAATACAAGAATCTAGTTTTAGATCAAGAAAATCAAGAATTTGGTCGCGAATACAAAAATCTAGTTTTGGATCAAGAAAATCAAGAATTTGGTGGCGAATACAAAAATCTAGTTTTGGATCAAGAAAATCAAGAATTTGGTCGCGAATACAAAAATCTAGTTTTGGATCAAGAAAATCAAGAATTTGGTAGCGAATACAAAAATCTAGTTTTGGATCAAGAAAATCAAGAATTTGGTCGCGAATACAAAAATCTAGTTTTGGATCAAGTAAATTAAGCATTTGTTCGCAAAAACAAAAAACTAGTTTTGGATCAAGAAAATCAAGAATTTAGTTGCGAATACAAAAATCTAGTTTTAGATCAAGAAAATCAAGAATTTGGTCGCGAATACAAAAATCTAGTTTTGGATCAAGAAAATCAAGAATTTGGTCGCGAATACAAAAATCTAGTTTTGGATCAAGAAAATCAAGAATTTGGTCGCGAATACAAAAATTTATTTTTGGATCAAGAATGTCAAGAACTGCGTGGCGAATACAAAAATCTAGTTTTGGATCAAGAAAATGAAGAATTTGGTCGCGAATACAAAAATCTAGTTTTGGATCAAGAAAATCAAGAACTGCGTGGCGAATACAAAAATCTAGTTTTGGATCAAGGAAATCAAGAACTGCGTGGCGAATACAAAAATCTAGTTTTGGATCAAGGAAATCAAGAATTTGGTCGCGAATACAAAAATCTAGTTTTGGATCAAGAAAATCAAGAACTGCGTGGCGAATACAAAAATCTAGTTTTGGATCAAGAAAATGAAAAATTTGGTCGCGAATACAAAAATCTAGTTTTGGATCAAGAAATTCAAGCATTTGGTCGCGAAAACAACAAACTAGTTTTGGATCAAGAAAATCAAGAACTGCGTGGCGAATACAAAAATGTAGTTTTGGATCAAGAAAATCAAGAACTGCGTGGCGAATACAAAAATGTAGTTTTGGATCAAGAAAATCAAGAATTTGGTCGCGAATACAAAAATCTAGTTTTGGATCAAGAAAATCAAGAATTTGGTCGCGAATACAAAAATCTAGTTTTGGATCAAGAAAATCAAGAATTTGGTCGCGAATACAAAAATCTAGTTTTGGATCAAGGAAATCAAGAATTTGGTCGCGAATACAAAAATCTAGTTTTGGATCAAGGAAATCATGAACTGCGTGGCGAATACAAAAATCTAGTTTTGGATCAAGAAAATCAAGAATTCGGTCGCGAATATAAAAATCTAATTTTGGATCAAGAAAATCAAGAATTTGGTCGCGAATACAAAAATCTAGTTTTGGATCAAGAAAGTCAAGAACTACGTGGCGAATACAAAAATCTAGTTTTGGATCAAGAAAATCAAGAATTTAGTCGCGAATATAAAAATCTAATTTTGGATCAAGAAAATCAAGAATTTGGTCGCGAATACAAAAATCTAGTTTTGGATCAAGAAAGTCAAGAACTGCGTGGCGAATACAAAAATCTAGTTTTGGATCAAGAAAATCAAGAATTTGGTCGCGAAAACAAAAATCTAGTTTTGGATCAAGAAAGTCAAGAATTTGGTCGCGAATACAAAAATCTAGTTTTGGATCAAGGAAATCAAGCATTTGTTCGCGAAAACAAAAAACTAGTTTTGGATAAAAAAAATCAAGAATTCGGTCGCGAATACAAAAATCTAGTTTTGGATCAAGAAAATCAATAATTTGGTCGCGAATACAAAAATCTAGTTTTGGATCAAGAAAATCAAGAATTTGGTCGCGAATACAAAAATCTAGTTTTGGATCAAGAAAATCAAGAATTTCGTCGCGAATACAAAAATCTAGTTTTGGATCAAGAAAATCAAGAATTGGTCGCGAATACAAAAATCTAGTTTTGGATCAAGAAAGTCAAGAACTGCGTGGCGAATACAAAAATCTAGTTTTTGACCAAGAAAATGAAGAATTTGGTCGCGAATACAAAAATCTTGTTCTGGATCAAGAAAATCAAGAACTGCGTGGCGAATACAAAAATCTAGTTTTGGATCAAGGAAATAAAACATTTGGTCGCGAAAACAAAAAACTAGTTTTGGATCAAGAAAATCAAGAATTCGGTCGCGAATACAAAAATCTAGTTTTGGATCAAGAAAATCAAGAATTTGGTCGCGAATACAAAAATCTATTTTTGGATCAAGAAAATCACGAATTTGTCGCGAATACAAAAATCTAGTTTTGGATCAAGAAAATGAAAAATTTGGTCGCGAATACAAAAATCTAGTTTTGGATCAAGAAATTCAAGAACTGCGTGGCGAATACAAAAATCTAGTTTTGGATCAAGAAAATCAAGAATTTAGTCGCGAATATAAAAATCTAATTTTGGATCAAGAAAATCAAGAATTTGGTCGCGAATACAAAAATCTAGTTTTGGATCAAGAAAGTCAAGAACTGCGTGGCGAATACAAAAATCTAGTTTTGGATCAAGAAAATCAAGAATTTGGTCGCGAAAATAAAAATCTAGTTTTGGATCAAGAAAGTCAAGAATTTGGTCGCGAATACAAAAATCTAGTTTTGGATCAAGGAAATCAAGCATTTGTTCGCGAAAACAAAAAACTAGTTTTGGATAAAAAAAATCAAGAATTCGGTCGCGAATACAAAAATCTAGTTTTGGATCAAGAAAATCAATAATTTGGTCGCGAATACAAAAATCTAGTTTTGGATCAAGAAAATCAAGAATTTGGTCGCGAATACAAAAATCTAGTTTTGGATCAAGAAAATCAAGAATTTCGTCGCGAATACAAAAATCTAGTTTTGGATCAAGAAAATCAAGAATTGGTCGCGAATACAAAAATCTAGTTTTGGATCAAGAAAGTCAAGAACTGCGTGGCGAATACAAAAATCTAGTTTTTGATCAAGAAAATGAAGAATTTGGTCGCGAATACAAAAATCTTGTTCTGGATCAAGAAAATCAAGAACTGCGTGGCGAATACAAAAATCTAGTTTTGGATCAAGGAAATAAAACATTTGGTCGCGAAAACAAAAAACTAGTTTTGGATCAAGAAAATCAAGAATTCGGTCGCGAATACAAAAATCTAGTTTTGGATCAAGAAAATCAAGAATTTAGTCGCGAATACAAAAATCTAGTTTTAGATCAAGAAAATCAAGAATTTGGTCGCGAATACAAAAATCTAGTTTTGGATCAAGAAAATCAAGAATTTGGTGGCGAATACAAAAATCTAGTTTTGGATCAAGAAAATCAAGAATTTGGTCGCGAATACAAAAATCTAGTTTTGGATCAAGAAAATCAAGAATTTGGTAGCGAATACAAAAATCTAGTTTTGGATCAAGAAAATCAAGAATTTGGTCGCGAATACAAAAATCTAGTTTTGGATCAAGGAAATTAAGCATTTGTTCGCAAAAACAAAAAACTAGTTTTGGATCAAGAAAATCAAGAATTTAGTTGCGAATACAAAAATCTAGTTTTAGATCAAGAAAATCAAGAATTTGGTCGCGAATACAAAAATCTAGTTTTGGATCAAGAAAATCAAGAATTTGGTCGCGAATACAAAAATCTAGTTTTGGATCAAGAAAATCAAGAATTTGGTCGCGAATACAAAAATTTATTTTTGGATCAAGAATGTCAAGAACTGCGTGGCGAATACAAAAATCTAGTTTTGGATCAAGAAAATGAAGAATTTGGTCGCGAATACAAAAATCTAGTTTTGGATCAAGAAAATCAAGAACTGCGTGGCGAATACAAAAATCTAGTTTTGGATCAAGGAAATCAAGAACTGCGTGGCGAATACAAAAATCTAGTTTTGGATCAAGGAAATCAAGAATTTGGTCGCGAATACAAAAATCTAGTTTTGGATCAAGAAAATCAAGAACTGCGTGGCGAATACAAAAATCTAGTTTTGGATCAAGGAAATAAAACATTTGGTCGCGAAAACAAAAAACTAGTTTTGGATCAAGAAAATCAAGAATTCGGTCGCGAATACAAAAATCTAGTTTTGGATCAAGAAAATCAAGAATTTGGTCGCGAATACAAAAATCTATTTTTGGATCAAGAAAATCAAGAACTGCGTGGCGAATACAAAAATGTAGTTTTGGATCAAGAAAATCAAGAATTTGGTCGCGAATACAAAAATCTAGTTTTGGATCAAGAAAATCAAGAATTTGGTCGCGAATACAAAAATCTAGTTTTGGATCAAGAAAATCAAGAATTTGGTCGCGAATACAAAAATCTAGTTTTGGATCAAGGAAATCAAGAATTTGGTCGCGAATACAAAAATCTAGTTTTGGATCAAGGAAATCATGAACTGCGTGGCGAATACAAAAATCTAGTTTTGGATCAAGAAAATCAAGAATTCGGTCGCGAATATAAAAATCTAATTTTGGATCAAGAAAATCAAGAATTTGGTCGCGAATACAAAAATCTAGTTTTGGATCAAGAAAGTCAAGAACTACGTGGCGAATACAAAAATCTAGTTTTGGATCAAGAAAATGAAAAATTTGGTCGCGAATACAAAAATCTAGTTTTGGATCAAGAAATTCAAGAACTGCGTGGCGAATACAAAAATCTAGTTTTGGATCAAGAAAATCAAGAATTTAGTCGCGAATATAAAAATCTAATTTTGGATCAAGAAAATCAAGAATTTGGTCGCGAATACAAAAATCTAGTTTTGGATCAAGAAAGTCAAGAACTGCGTGGCGAATACAAAAATCTAGTTTTGGATCAAGAAAATCAAGAATTTGGTCGCGAAAACAAAAATCTAGTTTTGGATCAAGAAAGTCAAGAATTTGGTCGCGAATACAAAAATCTAGTTTTGGATCAAGGAAATCAAGCATTTGTTCGCGAAAACAAAAAACTAGTTTTGGATAAAAAAAATCAAGAATTCGGTCGCGAATACAAAAATCTAGTTTTGGATCAAGAAAATCAATAATTTGGTCGCGAATACAAAAATCTAGTTTTGGATCAAGAAAATCAAGAATTTGGTCGCGAATACAAAAATCTAGTTTTGGATCAAGAAAATCAAGAATTTCGTCGCGAATACAAAAATCTAGTTTTGGATCAAGAAAATCAAGAATTGGTCGCGAATACAAAAATCTAGTTTTGGATCAAGAAAGTCAAGAACTGCGTGGCGAATACAAAAATCTAGTTTTTGATCAAGAAAATGAAGAATTTGGTCGCGAATACAAAAATCTTGTTCTGGATCAAGAAAATCAAGAACTGCGTGGCGAATACAAAAATCTAGTTTTGGATCAAGGAAATAAAACATTTGGTCGCGAAAACAAAAAACTAGTTTTGGATCAAGAAAATCAAGAATTCGGTCGCGAATACAAAAATCTAGTTTTGGATCAAGAAAATCAAGAATTTAGTCGCGAATACAAAAATCAAGTTTTAGATCAAGAAAATCAAGAATTTGGTCGCGAATACAAAAATCTAGTTTTGGATCAAGAAAATCAAGAATTTGGTGGCGAATACAAAAATCTAGTTTTGGATCAAGAAAATCAAGAATTTGGTGGCGAATACAAAAATCTAGTTTTGGATCAAGAAAATCAAGAATTTGGTCGCGAATACAAAAATCTAGTTTTGGATCAAGAAAATCAAGAATTTGGTAGCGAATACAAAAATCTAGTTTTGGATCAAGAAAATCAAGAATTTGGTCGCGAATACAAAAATCTAGTTTTGGATCAAGGAAATTAAGCATTTGTTCGCAAAAACAAAAAACTAGTTTTGGATCAAGAAAATCAAGAATTTAGTTGCGAATACAAAAATCTAGTTTTAGATCAAGAAAATCAAGAATTTGGTCGCGAATACAAAAATCTAGTTTTGGATCAAGAAAATCAAGAATTTGGTCGCGAATACAAAAATCTAGTTTTGGATCAAGAAAATCAAGAATTTCGTCGCGAATACAAAAATCTAGTTTTGGATCAAGAAAATCAAGAATTGGTCGCGAATACAAAAATCTAGTTTTGGATCAAGAAAGTCAAGAACTGCGTGGCGAATACAAAAATCTAGTTTTTGATCAAGAAAATGAAGAATTTGGTCGCGAATACAAAAATCTTGTTCTGGATCAAGAAAATCAAGAACTGCGTGGCGAATACAAAAATCTAGTTTTGGATCAAGGAAATAAAACATTTGGTCGCGAAAACAAAAAACTAGTTTTGGATCAAGAAAATCAAGAATTCGGTCGCGAATACAAAAATCTAGTTTTGGATCAAGAAAATCAAGAATTTCGTCGCGAATACAAAAATCTAGTTTTAGATCAAGAAAATCAAGAATTTGGTCGCGAATACAAAAATCTAGTTTTGGATCAAGAAAATCAAGAATTTGGTGGCGAATACAAAAATCTAGTTTTGGATCAAGAAAATCAAGAATTTGGTCGCGAATACAAAAATCTAGTTTTGGATCAAGAAAATCAAGAATTTGGTAGCGAATACAAAAATCTAGTTTTGGATCAAGAAAATCAAGAATTTGGTCGCGAATACAAAAATCTAGTTTTGGATCAAGGAAATTAAGCATTTGTTCGCAAAAACAAAAAACTAGTTTTGGATCAAGAAAATCAAGAATTTAGTTGCGAATACAAAAATCTAGTTTTAGATCAAGAAAATCAAGAATTTGGTCGCGAATACAAAAATCTAGTTTTGGATCAAGAAAATCAAGAATTTGGTCGCGAATACAAAAATCTAGTTTTGGATCAAGAAAATCAAGAATTTGGTCGCGAATACAAAAATTTATTTTTGGATCAAGAATGTCAAGAACTGCGTGGCGAATACAAAAATCTAGTTTTGGATCAAGAAAATGAAGAATTTGGTCGCGAATACAAAAATCTAGTTTTGGATCAAGAAAATCAAGAACTGCGTGGCGAATACAAAAATCTAGTTTTGGATCAAGGAAATCAAGAACTGCGTGGCGAATACAAAAATCTAGTTTTGGATCAAGGAAATCAAGAATTTGGTCGCGAATACAAAAATCTAGTTTTGGATCAAGAAAATCAAGAACTGCGTGGCGAATACAAAAATCTAGTTTTGGATCAAGAAAATGAAAAATTTGGTCGCGAATACAAAAATCTAGTTTTGGATCAAGAAAGTCAAGAACTGCGTGGCGAAAACAACAAACTAGTTTTGGATCAAGAAAATCAAGAACTGCGTGGCGAATACAAAAATGTAGTTTTGGATCAAGAAAATCAAGAACTGCGTGGCGAATACAAAAATGTAGTTTTGGATCAAGAAAATCAAGAATTTGGTCGCGAATACAAAAATCTAGTTTTGGATCAAGAAAATCAAGAATTTGGTCGCGAATACAAAAATCTAGTTTTGGATCAAGAAAATCAAGAATTTGGTCGCGAATACAAAAATCTAGTTTTGGATCAAGGAAATCAAGAATTTGGTCGCGAATACAAAAATCTAGTTTTGGATCAAGGAAATCATGAACTGCGTGGCGAATACAAAAATCTAGTTTTGGATCAAGAAAATCAAGAATTCGGTCGCGAATATAAAAATCTAATTTTGGATCAAGAAAATCAAGAATTTGGTCGCGAATACAAAAATCTAGTTTTGGATCAAGAAAGTCAAGAACTACGTGGCGAATACAAAAATCTAGTTTTGGATCAAGAAAATGAAAAATTTGGTCGCGAATACAAAAATCTAGTTTTGGATCAAGAAATTCAAGAACTGCGTGGCGAATACAAAAATCTAGTTTTGGATCAAGAAAATCAAGAATTTAGTCGCGAATATAAAAATCTAATTTTGGATCAAGAAAATCAAGAATTTGGTCGCGAATACAAAAATCTAGTTTTGGATCAAGAAAGTCAAGAACTGCGTGGCGAATACAAAAATCTAGTTTTGGATCAAGAAAATCAAGAATTTGGTCGCGAAAACAAAAATCTAGTTTTGGATCAAGAAAGTCAAGAATTTGGTCGCGAATACAAAAATCTAGTTTTGGATCAAGGAAATCAAGCATTTGTTCGCGAAAACAAAAAACTAGTTTTGGATAAAAAAAATCAAGAATTCGGTCGCGAATACAAAAATCTAGTTTTGGATCAAGAAAATCAATAATTTGGTCGCGAATACAAAAATCTAGTTTTGGATCAAGAAAATCAAGAATTTGGTCGCGAATACAAAAATCTAGTTTTGGATCAAGAAAATCAAGAATTTCGTCGCGAATACAAAAATCTAGTTTTGGATCAAGAAAATCAAGAATTGGTCGCGAATACAAAAATCTAGTTTTGGATCAAGAAAGTCAAGAACTGCGTGGCGAATACAAAAATCTAGTTTTTGATCAAGAAAATGAAGAATTTGGTCGCGAATACAAAAATCTTGTTCTGGATCAAGAAAATCAAGAACTGCGTGGCGAATACAAAAATCTAGTTTTGGATCAAGGAAATAAAACATTTGGTCGCGAAAACAAAAAACTAGTTTTGGATCAAGAAAATCAAGAATTCGGTCGCGAATACAAAAATCTAGTTTTGGATCAAGAAAATCAAGAATTTGGTCGCGAATACAAAAATCTATTTTTGGATCAAGAAAATCACGAATTTGTCGCGAATACAAAAATCTAGTTTTGGATCAAGGAAATCATGAACTGCATGGCGAATACAAAAATCTAGTATTGGATCAAGAAAATCAAGAATTTGGTCGCGAATACAAAAATCTAGTTTTGGATCAAGAAAATCAAGAATTTGGTCGCGAATACAAAAATCTAGTTTTGGATCAAGGAAATCATGAACTGCGTGGCGAATACAACAATCTACTTTTGGATCAAGAAAATCAAGAATTTGGTCGCGAATATAAAAATCTAATTTTGGATCAAGAAAATCAAGAATTTGGTCGCGAATACAAAAATCTAGTTTTGGATCAACAAAATCAAGAATTTGGTCGCGAATACAAAAATCTAGTTTTGGATCAAGAAAATCAAGAACTGCGTGGCGAATACAAAAATCTAGTTTTGGATCAAAGAAATCAAGCATTTGGTCGCGAAAACAAAAATCTAGTTTTGGATTAAGAAAATCAAGAATTTGGTCGCGAATAGAAAAATCTAGTTTTGGATCAAGAAAATCAAGAATTTGGTCGCGAATACAAAAATCTAGTTTTGGATCAAGAAAATCAAGAATTTGGTCGCGAATACAAAAATCTAGTTTTGGATCAAGGAAATCATGAACTGCGTGGCGAATACAACAATCTACTTTTGGATCAAGAAAATCAAGAATTTGGTCGCGAATATAAAAATCTAATTTTGGATCAAGAAAATCAAGAATTTGGTCGCGAATACAAAAATCTAGTTTTGGATCAACAAAATCAAGAATTTGGTCGCGAATACAAAAATCTAGTTTTGGATCAAGAAAATCAAGAACTGCGTGGCGAATACAAAAATCTAGTTTTGGATCAACGAAATCAAGAATTTGGTCGCGAATACAAAAATCTAGTTTTGGATCAAGGAAATCATGAACTGCGTGGCGAATACAAAAATCTAGTTTTGGATCAAGAAAATCAAGAATTCGGTCGCGAATATAAAAATCTAATTTTGGATCAAGAAAATCAAGAATTTGGTCGCGAATACAAAAATCTAGTTTTGGATCAAGAAAGTCAAGAACTACGTGGCGAATACAAAAATCTAGTTTTGGATCAAGAAAATGAAAAATTTGGTCGCGAATACAAAAATCTAGTTTTGGATCAAGAAATTCAAGAACTGCGTGGCGAATACAAAAATCTAGTTTTGGATCAAGAAAATCAAGAATTTAGTCGCGAATATAAAAATCTAATTTTGGATCAAGAAAATCAAGAATTTGGTCGCGAATACAAAAATCTAGTTTTGGATCAAGAAAATCACGAATTTGGTCGCGAATACAAAAATCTAGTTTTGGATCAAGAAAATCAAGAACTGCGTGGCGAATACAAAAATCTAGTTTTGGATCAAGAAAATCAAGAATTTGGTCGCGAATACAAAAATCTAGTTTTGGATAAAGAAAGTCAAGAACTGCGTGGCGAATACAAAAATCTAGTTTTGGATCAAGAAAAATCAAGAATTTGGTCGCGAATACAAAAATCTAGTTTTGAATCAAGAAAATCAAGAATTTGGTCGCGAATACAAAAATCTAGTTTTGGATCAAGAAATTCAAGAATTTAGTCGCGAATACAAAAATCTAGTTTTGGATCAAGAAAATCAAGAATTTGGTCGCGAATACAAAAATTTATTTTTGGATCAAGAATGTCAAGAACTGCGTGGCGAATACAAAAATCTAGTTTTGGATCAAGAAAATGAAGAATTTGGTCGCGAATACAAAAATCTAGTTTTGGATCAAGAAATTCAAGAACTGCGTGGCGAATACAAAAATCTAGTTTTGGATCAAGAAAATCAAGAATTTAGTCGCGAATATAAAAATCTAATTTTGGATCAAGAAAATCAAGAATTTGGTCGCGAATACAAAAATCTAGTTTTGGATCAAGAAAGTCAAGAACTGCGTGGCGAATACAAAAATCTAGTTTTGGATCAAGAAAATCAAGAATTTGGTCGCGAAAACAAAAATCTAGTTTTGGATCAAGAAAGTCAAGAATTTGGTCGCGAATACAAAAATCTAGTTTTGGATCAAGGAAATCAAGCATTTGTTCGCGAAAACAAAAAACTAGTTTTGGATAAAAAAAATCAAGAATTCGGTCGCGAATACAAAAATCTAGTTTTGGATCAAGAAAATCAATAATTTGGTCGCGAATACAAAAATCTAGTTTTGGATCAAGAAAATCAAGAATTTGGTCGCGAATACAAAAATCTAGTTTTGGATCAAGAAAATCAAGAATTTCGTCGCGAATACAAAAATCTAGTTTTGGATCAAGAAAATCAAGAATTGGTCGCGAATACAAAAATCTAGTTTTGGATCAAGAAAGTCAAGAACTGCGTGGCGAATACAAAAATCTAGTTTTTGATCAAGAAAATGAAGAATTTGGTCGCGAATACAAAAATCTTGTTCTGGATCAAGAAAATCAAGAACTGCGTGGCGAATACAAAAATCTAGTTTTGGATCAAGGAAATAAAACATTTGGTCGCGAAAACAAAAAACTAGTTTTGGATCAAGAAAATCAAGAATTCGGTCGCGAATACAAAAATCTAGTTTTGGATCAAGAAAATCAAGAATTTGGTCGCGAATACAAAAATCTATTTTTGGATCAAGAAAATCACGAATTTGTCGCGAATACAAAAATCTAGTTTTGGATCAAGGAAATCATGAACTGCATGGCGAATACAAAAATCTAGTATTGGATCAAGAAAATCAAGAATTTGGTCGCGAATACAAAAATCTAGTTTTGGATCAAGAAAGTCAAGAACTGCGTGGCGAATACAAAAATCTTGTTTTGGATCAAGAAAATGAAGAATTTGGTCGCGAATACAAAAATCTAGTTTTGGATCAAGAAAATCAAGAACTGCGTGGCGAATACAAAAATCTAGTTTTGGATCAAAGAAATCAAGCATTTGGTCGCGAAAACAAAAATCTAGTTTTGGATTAAGAAAATCAAGAATTTGGTCGCGAATAGAAAAATCTAGTTTTGGATCAAGAAAATCAAGAATTTGGTCGCGAATAGAAAAATCTAGTTTTGGATCAAGAAAATCAAGAATTTGGTCGCGAATACAAAAATCTAGTTTTGGATCAAGAAAATCAAGAATTTGGTCGCGAATACAAAAATCTAGTTTTGGATCAAGGAAATCATGAACTGCGTGGCGAATACAACAATCTACTTTTGGATCAAGAAAATCAAGAATTTGGTCGCGAATATAAAAATCTAATTTTGGATCAAGAAAATCAAGAATTTGGTCGCGAATACAAAAATCTAGTTTTGGATCAACAAAATCAAGAATTTGGTCGCGAATACAAAAATCTAGTTTTGGATCAAGAAAATCAAGAACTGCGTGGCGAATACAAAAATCTAGTTTTGGATCAAAGAAATCAAGCATTTGGTCGCGAAAACAAAAATCTAGTTTTGGATTAAGAAAATCAAGAATTTGGTCGCGAATAGAAAAATCTAGTTTTGGATCAAGAAAATCAAGAATTTGGTCGCGAATACAAAAATCTAGTTTTGGATCAAGAAAATCAAGAATTTGGTCGCGAATACAAAAATCTAGTTTTGGATCAAGGAAATCATGAACTGCGTGGCGAATACAACAATCTACTTTTGGATCAAGAAAATCAAGAATTTGGTCGCGAATATAAAAATCTAATTTTGGATCAAGAAAATCAAGAATTTGGTCGCGAATACAAAAATCTAGTTTTGGATCAACAAAATCAAGAATTTGGTCGCGAATACAAAAATCTAGTTTTGGATCAAGAAAATCAAGAACTGCGTGGCGAATACAAAAATCTAGTTTTGGATCAACGAAATCAAGAATTTGGTCGCGAATACAAAAATCTAGTTTTGGATCAAGGAAATCATGAACTGCGTGGCGAATACAAAAATCTAGTTTTGGATCAAGAAAATCAAGAATTCGGTCGCGAATATAAAAATCTAATTTTGGATCAAGAAAATCAAGAATTTGGTCGCGAATACAAAAATCTAGTTTTGGATCAAGAAAGTCAAGAACTACGTGGCGAATACAAAAATCTAGTTTTGGATCAAGAAAATGAAAAATTTGGTCGCGAATACAAAAATCTAGTTTTGGATCAAGAAATTCAAGAACTGCGTGGCGAATACAAAAATCTAGTTTTGGATCAAGAAAATCAAGAATTTAGTCGCGAATATAAAAATCTAATTTTGGATCAAGAAAATCAAGAATTTGGTCGCGAATACAAAAATCTAGTTTTGGATCAAGAAAATCACGAATTTGGTCGCGAATACAAAAATCTAGTTTTGGATCAAGAAAATCAAGAACTGCGTGGCGAATACAAAAATCTAGTTTTGGATCAAGAAAATCAAGAATTTGGTCGCGAATACAAAAATCTAGTTTTAGATAAAGAAAGTCAAGAACTGCGTGGCGAATACAAAAATCTAGTTTTGGATCAAGAAAAATCAAGAATTTGGTCGCGAATACAAAAATCTAGTTTTGAATCAAGAAAATCAAGAATTTGGTCGCGAATACAAAAATCTAGTTTTGGATCAAGAAATTCAAGAATTTAGTCGCGAATACAAAAATCTAGTTTTGGATCAAGAAAATCAAGAATTTGGTCGCGAATACAAAAATTTATTTTTGGATCAAGAATGTCAAGAACTGCGTGGCGAATACAAAAATCTAGTTTTGGATCAAGAAAATGAAGAATTTGGTCGCGAATACAAAAATCTAGTTTTGGATCAAGAAAATCAAGAACTGCGTGGCGAATACAAAAATCTAGTTTTGGATCAAGGAAATCAAGCATTTGTTCGCGAAAACAAAAAACTAGTTTTGGATCAAGAAAATCAAGAATTTAGTCGCGAATACAAAAATCTAGTTTTAGATCAAGAAAATCAAGAATTTGGTCGCGAATACAAAAATCTAGTTTTGGATCAAGAAAATCAAGAATTTGGTGGCGAATACAAAAATCTAGTTTTGGATCAAGAAAATCAAGAATTTGGTCGCGAATACAAAAATCTAGTTTTGGATCAAGAAAATCAAGAATTTGGTAGCGAATACAAAAATCTAGTTTTGGATCAAGAAAATCAAGAATTTGGTCGCGAATACAAAAATCTAGTTTTGAATCAAGGAAATTAAGCATTTGTTCGCAAAAACAAAAAACTAGTTTTGGATCAAGAAAATCAACAATTTTGTTGCGAATACAAAAATCTAGTTTTGGATCAAGAAAATCAAGAATTTGGTCGCGAATACAAAAATCTAGTTTTGGATCAAGAAAATCAAGAATTTGGTCGCGAATACAAAAATTTATTTTTGGATCAAGAATGTCAAGAACTGCGTGGCGAATACAAAAATCTAGTTTTGGATCAAGAAAATGAAGAATTTGGTCGCGAATACAAAAATCTAGTTTTGGATCAAGAATATCAAGAACTGCGTGGCGAATACAAAAATCTAGTTTTGGATCAAGGAAATCAAGAACTGCGTGGCGAATACAAAAATCTAGTTTTGGATCAAGGAAATCAAGAATTTGGTCGCGAATACAAAAATCTAGTTTTGGATCAAGAAAATCAAGAACTGCGTGGCGAATACAAAAATCTAGTTTTGGATCAAGAAAATGAAAAATTTGGTCGCGAATACAAAAATCTAGTTTTGGATCAAGAAATTTAAGCATTTGGTCGCGAAAACAACAAACTAGTTTTGGATCAAGAAAATCAAGAACTGCGTGGCGAATACAAAAATGTAGTTTTGGATCAAGAAAATCAAGAACTGCGTGGCGAATACAAAAATGTAGTTTTGGATCAAGAAAATCAAGAATTTGGTCGCGAATACAAAAATCTAGTTTTGGATCAAGAAAATCAAGAATTTGGTCGCGAATACAAAAATCTAGTTTTGGATCAAGAAAATCAAGAATTTGGTCGCGAATACAAAAATCTAGTTTTGGATCAAGAAAATCAAGAATTTGGTCGCGAATACTAAAATCTAGTTTTGGATCAAGGAAATCAAGAATTTGGTCGCGAATACAAAAATCTAGTTTTGGATCAAGGAAATCATGAACTGCGTGGCGAATACAAAAATCTAGTTTTGGATCAAGAAAATCAAGAATTCGGTCGCGAATATAAAAATCTAATTTTGGATCAAGAAAATCAAGAATTTGGTCGCGAATACAAAAATCTAGTTTTGGATCAAGAAAGTCAAGAACTACGTGGCGAATACAAAAATCTAGTTTTGGATCAAGAAAATGAAAAATTTGGTCGCGAATACAAAAATCTAGTTTTGGATCAAGAAATTCAAGAACTGCGTGGCGAATACAAAAATCTAGTTTTGGATCAAGAAAATCAAGAATTTAGTCGCGAATATAAAAATCTAATTTTGGATTAAGAAAATCAAGAATTTGGTCGCGAATACAAAAATCTAGTTTTGGATCAAGAAAGTCAAGAACTGCGTGGCGAATACAAAAATCTAGTTTTGGATCAAGAAAATCAAGAATTTGGTCGCGAAAACAAAAATCTAGTTTTGGATCAAGAAAGTCAAGAATTTGGTCGCGAATACAAAAATCTAGTTTTGGATCAAGGAAATCAAGCATTTGTTCGCGAAAACAAAAAACTAGTTTTGGATAAAAAAAATCAAGAATTCGGTCGCGAATAATAAAATCTAGTTTTGGATCAAGAAAATCAATAATTTGGTCGCGAATACAAAAATCTAGTTTTGGATCAAGAAAATCAAGAATTTGGTCGCGAATACAAAAATCTAGTTTTGGATCAAGAAAATCAAGAATTTCGTCGCGAATACAAAAATCTAGTTTTGGATCAAGAAAATCAAGAATTGGTCGCGAATACAAAAATCTAGTTTTGGATCAAGAAAGTCAAGAACTGCGTGGCGAATACAAAAATCTAGTTTTTGATCAAGAAAATGAAGAATTTGGTCGCGAATACAAAAATCTTGTTCTGGATCAAGAAAATCAAGAACTGCGTGGCGAATACAAAAATCTAGTTTTGGATCAAGGAAATAAAACATTTGGTCGCGAAAACAAAAAACTAGTTTTGGATCAAGAAAATCAAGAATTCGGTCGCGAATACAAAAATCTAGTTTTGGATCAAGAAAATCAATAATTTGGTCGCGAATACAAAAATCTAGTTTTGGATCAAGAAAATCAAGAATTTGGTCGCGAATACAAAAATCTAGTTTTGGATCAAGAAAATCAAGAATTTGGTCGCGAATACAAAAATCTATTTTTGGATCAAGAAAATCACGAATTTGTCGCGAATACAAAAATCTAGTTTTGGATCAAGGAAATCATGAACTGCATGGCGAATACAAAAATCTAGTATTGGATCAAGAAAATCAAGAATTTGGTCGCGAATACAAAAATCTAGTTTTGGATCAAGAAAGTCAAGAACTGCGTGGCGAATACAAAAATCTTGTTTTGGATCAAGAAAATGAAGAATTTGGTCGCGAATACAAAAATCTAGTTTTGGATCAAGAAAATCAAGAACTGCGTGGCGAATACAAAAATCTAGTTTTGGATCAAAGAAATCAAGCATTTGGTCGCGAAAACAAAAATCTAGTTTTGGATTAAGAAAATCAAGAATTTGGTCGCGAATAGAAAAATCTAGTTTTGGATCAAGAAAATCAAGAATTTGGTCGCGAATACAAAAATCTAGTTTTGGATCAAGAAAATCAAGAATTTGGTCGCGAATACAAAAATCTAGTTTTGGATCAAGGAAATCATGAACTGCGTGGCGAATACAACAATCTACTTTTGGATCAAGAAAATCAAGAATTTGGTCGCGAATATAAAAATCTAATTTTGGATCAAGAAAATCAAGAATTTGGTCGCGAATACAAAAATCTAGTTTTGGATCAACAAAATCAAGAATTTGGTCGCGAATACAAAAATCTAGTTTTGGATCAAGAAAATCAAGAACTGCGTGGCGAATACAAAAATCTAGTTTTGGATCAAGGAAATCAAGAATTTGGTCGCGAATACAAAAATCTAGTTTTGGATCAAGGAAATCATGAACTGCGTGGCGAATACAAAAATCTAGTTTTGGATCAAGAAAATCAAGAATTCGGTCGCGAATATAAAAATCTAATTTTGGATCAAGAAAATCAAGAATTTGGTCGCGAATACAAAAATCTAGTTTTGGATCAAGAAAGTCAAGAACTACGTGGCGAATACAAAAATCTAGTTTTGGATCAAGAAAATGAAAAATTTGGTCGCGAATACAAAAATCTAGTTTTGGATCAAGAAATTCAAGAACTGCGTGGCGAATACAAAAATCTAGTTTTGGATCAAGAAAATCAAGAATTTAGTCGCGAATATAAAAATCTAATTTTGGATCAAGAAAATCAAGAATTTGGTCGCGAATACAAAAATCTAGTTTTGGATCAAGAAAATCACGAATTTGGTCGCGAATACAAAAATTTAGTTTTGGATCAAGAAAATCAAGAACTGCGTGGCGAATACAAAAATCTAGTTTTGGATCAAGAAAATCAAGAATTTGGTCGCGAATACAAAAATCTAGTTTTGGATAAAGAAAGTCAAGAACTGCGTGGCGAATACAAAAATCTAGTTTTGGATCAAGAAAATGAAGAATTTGGTCGCGAATACAAAAATCTAGTTTTGGATCAAGAAAATGAAGAATTTGGTCGCGAATACAAAAATCTAGTTTTGGATCAAGAAAATCAAGAACTGCGTGGCGAATACAAAATTCTAGTTTTGGATCAAAGAAATCAAGAATTTGGTCGCGAATACAAAAATCTAGTTTTGGATCAAGGAAATCATGAACTGCGTGGCGAATACAACAATCTACTTTTGGATCAAGAAAATCAAGAATTTGGTCGCGAATATAAAAATCTAATTTTGGATCAAGAAAATCAAGAATTTGGTCGCGAATACAAAAATCTAGTTTTGGATCAACAAAATCAAGAATTTGGTCGCGAATACAAAAATCTAGTTTTGGATCAAGAAAATCAAGAATTTGGTCGCGAATACAAAAATCTAGTTTTGGATCAAGGAAATCAAGAACTGCGTGGCGAATACAACAATCTACTTTTGGATCAAGAAAATCAAGAATTTGGTCGTGAATATAAAAATCTAATTTTGGATCAAGAAAATCAAGAATTTGGTCGCGAATACAAAAATCTAGTTTTGGATCAACAAAATCAAGAATTTGGTCGCGAATACAAAAATCTAGTTTTGGATCAAGAAAATCAAGAATTTGGTCGCGAATACAAAAATCTAGTTTTGGATCAAGGAAATCAAGAATTTGGTCGCGAATACAAAAATCTAGTTTTGGATCAAGAAAGTCAAGAACTACGTGGCGAATACAAGAATCTAGTTTTGGATCAAGAAAATCAACAATTTGGTCGCGAACACAAAAATCTAGTTTTGGATCAGAAAATCAAGAATTTGGTCGCGAATACAAAAATCTAGTTTTGGATCAAGAAAATCAAGAATTTGGTCGCGAATAGAAAAATCTAGTTTTGGATCATGAAAATCAAGAATTTGGTCGCGAATACAAAAATCTAGTTTTGGATCAAGAAAATCAAGAACTGCGTGGCGAATACAAAAATCTAGTTTTGGATCAAGGAAATCAAGAATTTAGTCGCGAATATAAAAATCTAATTTTGGATCAAGAAAAATCAAGAATTTGGTCGCGAATACAAAAATCTAGTTTTGAATCAAGAAAATCAAGAATTTGGTCGCGAATACAAAAATCTAGTTTTGGATCAAGAAATTCAAGAATTTAGTCGCGAATACAAAAATCTAGTTTTGGATCAAGAAAATCAAGAATTTGGTCGCGAATACAAAAATTTATTTTTGGATCAAGAATGTCAAGAACTGCGTGGCGAATACAAAAATCTAGTTTTGGATCAAGAAAATGAAGAATTTGGTCGCGAATACAAAAATCTAGTTTTGGATCAAGAAAATCAAGAACTGCGTGGCGAATACAAAAATCTAGTTTTGGATCAAGGAAATCAAGCATTTGTTCGCGAAAACAAAAAACTAGTTTTGGATCAAGAAAATCAAGAATTTAGTCGCGAATACAAAAATCTAGTTTTAGATCAAGAAAATCAAGAATTTGGTCGCGAATACAAAAATCTAGTTTTGGATCAAGAAAATCAAGAATTTGGTGGCGAATACAAAAATCTAGTTTTGGATCAAGAAAATCAAGAATTTGGTCGCGAATACAAAAATCTAGTTTTGGATCAAGAAAATCAAGAATTTGGTAGCGAATACAAAAATCTAGTTTTGGATCAAGAAAATCAAGAATTTGGTCGCGAATACAAAAATCTAGTTTTGGATCAAGGAAATTAAGCATTTGTTCGCAAAAACAAAAAACTAGTTTTGGATCAAGAAAATCAAGAATTTAGTTGCGAATACAAAAATCTAGTTTTAGATCAAGAAAATCAAGAATTTGGTCGCGAATACAAAAATCTAGTTTTGGATCAAGAAAATCAAGAATTTGGTCGCGAATACAAAAATCTAGTTTTGGATCAAGAAAATCAAGAATTTGGTCGCGAATACAAAAATTTATTTTTGGATCAAGAATGTCAAGAACTGCGTGGCGAATACAAAAATCTAGTTTTGGATCAAGAAAATGAAGAATTTGGTCGCGAATACAAAAATCTAGTTTTGGATCAAGAAAATCAAGAACTGCGTGGCGAATACAAAAATCTAGTTTTGGATCAAGGAAATCAAGAACTGCGTGGCGAATACAAAAATCTAGTTTTGGATCAAGGAAATCAAGAATTTGGTCACGAATACAAAAATCTAGTTTTGGATCAAGAAAATCAAGAACTGCGTGGCGAATACAAAAATCTAGTTTTGGATCAAGAAAATGAAAAATTTGGTCGCAAATACAAAAATCTAGTTTTGGATCAAGAAATTCAAGCATTTGGTCGCGAAAACAACAAACTAGTTTTGGATCAAGAAAATCAAGAACTGCGTGGCGAATACAAAAATGTAGTTTTGGATCAAGAAAATCAAGAATTTGGTCGCGAATACAAAAATCTAGTTTTGGATCAAGAAAATCAAGAATTTGGTCGCGAATACAAAAATCTAGTTTTGGATCAAGAAAATCAAGAATTTGGTCGCGAATACAAAAATCTAGTTTTGGATCAAGAAAATCAAGAATTTGGTCGCGAATACAAAAATCTAGTTTTGGATCAAGGAAATCAAGAATTTGGTCGCGAATACAAAAATCTAGTTTTGGATCAAGGAAATCATGAACTGCGTGGCGAATACAAAAATCTAGTTTTGGATCAAGAAAATCAAGAATTCGGTCGCGAATATAAAAATCTAATTTTGGATCAAGAAAATCAAGAATTTGGTCGCGAATACAAAAATCTAGTTTTGGATCAAGAAAGTCAAGAACTACGTGGCGAATACAAAAATCTAGTTTTGGATCAAGAAAATGAAAAATTTGGTCGCGAATACAAAAATCTAGTTTTGGATCAAGAAATTCAAGAACTGCGTGGCGAATACAAAAATCTAGTTTTGGATCAAGAAAATCAAGAATTTAGTCGCGAATATAAAAATCTAATTTTGGATCAAGAAAATCAAGAATTTGGTCGCGAATACAAAAATCTAGTTTTGGATCAAGAAAATCACGAATTTGGTCGCGAATACAAAAATCTAGTTTTGGATCAAGAAAATCAAGAACTGCGTGGCGAATACAAAAATCTAGTTTTGGATCAAGAAAATCAAGAATTTGGTCGCGAATACAAAAATTTATTTTTGGATCAAGAATGTCAAGAACTGCGTGGCGAATACAAAAATCTAGTTTTGGATCAAGAAAATGAAGAATTTGGTCGCGAATACAAAAATCTAGTTTTGGATCAAGAATATCAAGAACTGCGTGGCGAATACAAAAATCTAGTTTTGGATCAAGGAAATCAAGAACTGCGTGGCGAATACAAAAATCTAGTTTTGGATCAAGGAAATCAAGAATTTGGTCGCGAATACAAAAATCTAGTTTTGGATCAAGAAAATCAAGAACTGCGTGGCGAATACAAAAATCTAGTTTTGGATCAAGAAAATGAAAAATTTGGTCGCGAATACAAAAATCTAGTTTTGGATCAAGAAATTTAAGCATTTGGTCGCGAAAACAACAAACTAGTTTTGGATCAAGAAAATCAAGAACTGCGTGGCGAATACAAAAATGTAGTTTTGGATCAAGAAAATCAAGAACTGCGTGGCGAATACAAAAATGTAGTTTTGGATCAAGAAAATCAAGAATTTGGTCGCGAATACAAAAATCTAGTTTTGGATCAAGAAAATCAAGAATTTGGTCGCGAATACAAAAATCTAGTTTTGGATCAAGAAAATCAAGAATTTGGTCGCGAATACAAAAATCTAGTTTTGGATCAAGAAAATCAAGAATTTGGTCGCGAATACTAAAATCTAGTTTTGGATCAAGGAAATCAAGAATTTGGTCGCGAATACAAAAATCTAGTTTTGGATCAAGGAAATCATGAACTGCGTGGCGAATACAAAAATCTAGTTTTGGATCAAGAAAATCAAGAATTCGGTCGCGAATATAAAAATCTAATTTTGGATCAAGAAAATCAAGAATTTGGTCGCGAATACAAAAATCTAGTTTTGGATCAAGAAAGTCAAGAACTACGTGGCGAATACAAAAATCTAGTTTTGGATCAAGAAAATGAAAAATTTGGTCGCGAATACAAAAATCTAGTTTTGGATCAAGAAATTCAAGAACTGCGTGGCGAATACAAAAATCTAGTTTTGGATCAAGAAAATCAAGAATTTAGTCGCGAATATAAAAATCTAATTTTGGATTAAGAAAATCAAGAATTTGGTCGCGAATACAAAAATCTAGTTTTGGATCAAGAAAGTCAAGAACTGCGTGGCGAATACAAAAATCTAGTTTTGGATCAAGAAAATCAAGAATTTGGTCGCGAAAACAAAAATCTAGTTTTGGATCAAGAAAGTCAAGAATTTGGTCGCGAATACAAAAATCTAGTTTTGGATCAAGGAAATCAAGCATTTGTTCGCGAAAACAAAAAACTAGTTTTGGATAAAAAAAATCAAGAATTCGGTCGCGAATAATAAAATCTAGTTTTGGATCAAGAAAATCAATAATTTGGTCGCGAATACAAAAATCTAGTTTTGGATCAAGAAAATCAAGAATTTGGTCGCGAATACAAAAATCTAGTTTTGGATCAAGAAAATCAAGAATTTCGTCGCGAATACAAAAATCTAGTTTTGGATCAAGAAAATCAAGAATTGGTCGCGAATACAAAAATCTAGTTTTGGATCAAGAAAGTCAAGAACTGCGTGGCGAATACAAAAATCTAGTTTTTGATCAAGAAAATGAAGAATTTGGTCGCGAATACAAAAATCTTGTTCTGGATCAAGAAAATCAAGAACTGCGTGGCGAATACAAAAATCTAGTTTTGGATCAAGGAAATAAAACATTTGGTCGCGAAAACAAAAAACTAGTTTTGGATCAAGAAAATCAAGAATTCGGTCGCGAATACAAAAATCTAGTTTTGGATCAAGAAAATCAATAATTTGGTCGCGAATACAAAAATCTAGTTTTGGATCAAGAAAATCAAGAATTTGGTCGCGAATACAAAAATCTAGTTTTGGATCAAGAAAATCAAGAATTTGGTCGCGAATACAAAAATCTATTTTTGGATCAAGAAAATCACGAATTTGTCGCGAATACAAAAATCTAGTTTTGGATCAAGGAAATCATGAACTGCATGGCGAATACAAAAATCTAGTATTGGATCAAGAAAATCAAGAATTTGGTCGCGAATACAAAAATCTAGTTTTGGATCAAGAAAGTCAAGAACTGCGTGGCGAATACAAAAATCTTGTTTTGGATCAAGAAAATGAAGAATTTGGTCGCGAATACAAAAATCTAGTTTTGGATCAAGAAAATCAAGAACTGCGTGGCGAATACAAAAATCTAGTTTTGGATCAAAGAAATCAAGCATTTGGTCGCGAAAACAAAAATCTAGTTTTGGATTAAGAAAATCAAGAATTTGGTCGCGAATAGAAAAATCTAGTTTTGGATCAAGAAAATCAAGAATTTGGTCGCGAATACAAAAATCTAGTTTTGGATCAAGAAAATCAAGAATTTGGTCGCGAATACAAAAATCTAGTTTTGGATCAAGGAAATCATGAACTGCGTGGCGAATACAACAATCTACTTTTGGATCAAGAAAATCAAGAATTTGGTCGCGAATATAAAAATCTAATTTTGGATCAAGAAAATCAAGAATTTGGTCGCGAATACAAAAATCTAGTTTTGGATCAACAAAATCAAGAATTTGGTCGCGAATACAAAAATCTAGTTTTGGATCAAGAAAATCAAGAACTGCGTGGCGAATACAAAAATCTAGTTTTGGATCAAGGAAATCAAGAATTTGGTCGCGAATACAAAAATCTAGTTTTGGATCAAGGAAATCATGAACTGCGTGGCGAATACAAAAATCTAGTTTTGGATCAAGAAAATCAAGAATTCGGTCGCGAATATAAAAATCTAATTTTGGATCAAGAAAATCAAGAATTTGGTCGCGAATACAAAAATCTAGTTTTGGATCAAGAAAGTCAAGAACTACGTGGCGAATACAAAAATCTAGTTTTGGATCAAGAAAATGAAAAATTTGGTCGCGAATACAAAAATCTAGTTTTGGATCAAGAAATTCAAGAACTGCGTGGCGAATACAAAAATCTAGTTTTGGATCAAGAAAATCAAGAATTTAGTCGCGAATATAAAAATCTAATTTTGGATCAAGAAAATCAAGAATTTGGTCGCGAATACAAAAATCTAGTTTTGGATCAAGAAAATCACGAATTTGGTCGCGAATACAAAAATTTAGTTTTGGATCAAGAAAATCAAGAACTGCGTGGCGAATACAAAAATCTAGTTTTGGATCAAGAAAATCAAGAATTTGGTCGCGAATACAAAAATCTAGTTTTGGATAAAGAAAGTCAAGAACTGCGTGGCGAATACAAAAATCTAGTTTTGGATCAAGAAAATGAAGAATTTGGTCGCGAATACAAAAATCTAGTTTTGGATCAAGAAAATGAAGAATTTGGTCGCGAATACAAAAATCTAGTTTTGGATCAAGAAAATCAAGAACTGCGTGGCGAATACAAAATTCTAGTTTTGGATCAAAGAAATCAAGAATTTGGTCGCGAATACAAAAATCTAGTTTTGGATCAAGGAAATCATGAACTGCGTGGCGAATACAACAATCTACTTTTGGATCAAGAAAATCAAGAATTTGGTCGCGAATATAAAAATCTAATTTTGGATCAAGAAAATCAAGAATTTGGTCGCGAATACAAAAATCTAGTTTTGGATCAACAAAATCAAGAATTTGGTCGCGAATACAAAAATCTAGTTTTGGATCAAGAAAATCAAGAATTTGGTCGCGAATACAAAAATCTAGTTTTGGATCAAGGAAATCAAGAACTGCGTGGCGAATACAACAATCTACTTTTGGATCAAGAAAATCAAGAATTTGGTCGCGAATATAAAAATCTAATTTTGGATCAAGAAAATCAAGAATTTGGTCGCGAATACAAAAATCTAGTTTTGGATCAACAAAATCAAGAATTTGGTCGCGAATACAAAAATCTAGTTTTGGATCAAGAAAATCAAGAATTTGGTCGCGAATACAAAAATCTAGTTTTGGATCAAGGAAATCAAGAATTTGGTCGCGAATACAAAAATCTAGTTTTGGATCAAGAAAGTCAAGAACTACGTGGCGAATACAAGAATCTAGTTTTGGATCAAGAAAATCAACAATTTGGTCGCGAACACAAAAATCTAGTTTTGGATCAGAAAATCAAGAATTTGGTCGCGAATACAAAAATCTAGTTTTGGATCAAGAAAATCAAGAATTTGGTCGCGAATAGAAAAATCTAGTTTTGGATCATGAAAATCAAGAATTTGGTCGCGAATACAAAAATCTAGTTTTGGATCAAGAAAATCAAGAACTGCGTGGCGAATACAAAAATCTAGTTTTGGATCAAGGAAATCAAGAATTTAGTCGCGAATATAAAAATCTAATTTTGGATCAAGAAAAATCAAGAATTTGGTCGCGAATACAAAAATCTAGTTTTGAATCAAGAAAATCAAGAATTTGGTCGCGAATACAAAAATCTAGTTTTGGATCAAGAAATTCAAGAATTTAGTCGCGAATACAAAAATCTAGTTTTGGATCAAGAAAATCAAGAATTTGGTCGCGAATACAAAAATTTATTTTTGGATCAAGAATGTCAAGAACTGCGTGGCGAATACAAAAATCTAGTTTTGGATCAAGAAAATGAAGAATTTGGTCGCGAATACAAAAATCTAGTTTTGGATCAAGAAAATCAAGAACTGCGTGGCGAATACAAAAATCTAGTTTTGGATCAAGGAAATCAAGCATTTGTTCGCGAAAACAAAAAACTAGTTTTGGATCAAGAAAATCAAGAATTTAGTCGCGAATACAAAAATCTAGTTTTAGATCAAGAAAATCAAGAATTTGGTCGCGAATACAAAAATCTAGTTTTGGATCAAGAAAATCAAGAATTTGGTGGCGAATACAAAAATCTAGTTTTGGATCAAGAAAATCAAGAATTTGGTCGCGAATACAAAAATCTAGTTTTGGATCAAGAAAATCAAGAATTTGGTAGCGAATACAAAAATCTAGTTTTGGATCAAGAAAATCAAGAATTTGGTCGCGAATACAAAAATCTAGTTTTGGATCAAGGAAATTAAGCATTTGTTCGCAAAAACAAAAAACTAGTTTTGGATCAAGAAAATCAAGAATTTAGTTGCGAATACAAAAATCTAGTTTTAGATCAAGAAAATCAAGAATTTGGTCGCGAATACAAAAATCTAGTTTTGGATCAAGAAAATCAAGAATTTGGTCGCGAATACAAAAATCTAGTTTTGGATCAAGAAAATCAAGAATTTGGTCGCGAATACAAAAATTTATTTTTGGATCAAGAATGTCAAGAACTGCGTGGCGAATACAAAAATCTAGTTTTGGATCAAGAAAATGAAGAATTTGGTCGCGAATACAAAAATCTAGTTTTGGATCAAGAAAATCAAGAACTGCGTGGCGAATACAAAAATCTAGTTTTGGATCAAGGAAATCAAGAACTGCGTGGCGAATACAAAAATCTAGTTTTGGATCAAGGAAATCAAGAATTTGGTCACGAATACAAAAATCTAGTTTTGGATCAAGAAAATCAAGAACTGCGTGGCGAATACAAAAATCTAGTTTTGGATCAAGAAAATGAAAAATTTGGTCGCAAATACAAAAATCTAGTTTTGGATCAAGAAATTCAAGCATTTGGTCGCGAAAACAACAAACTAGTTTTGGATCAAGAAAATCAAGAACTGCGTGGCGAATACAAAAATGTAGTTTTGGATCAAGAAAATCAAGAATTTGGTCGCGAATACAAAAATCTAGTTTTGGATCAAGAAAATCAAGAATTTGGTCGCGAATACAAAAATCTAGTTTTGGATCAAGAAAATCAAGAATTTGGTCGCGAATACAAAAATCTAGTTTTGGATCAAGAAAATCAAGAATTTGGTCGCGAATACAAAAATCTAGTTTTGGATCAAGGAAATCAAGAATTTGGTCGCGAATACAAAAATCTAGTTTTGGATCAAGGAAATCATGAACTGCGTGGCGAATACAAAAATCTAGTTTTGGATCAAGAAAATCAAGAATTCGGTCGCGAATATAAAAATCTAATTTTGGATCAAGAAAATCAAGAATTTGGTCGCGAATACAAAAATCTAGTTTTGGATCAAGAAAGTCAAGAACTACGTGGCGAATACAAAAATCTAGTTTTGGATCAAGAAAATGAAAAATTTGGTCGCGAATACAAAAATCTAGTTTTGGATCAAGAAATTCAAGAACTGCGTGGCGAATACAAAAATCTAGTTTTGGATCAAGAAAATCAAGAATTTAGTCGCGAATATAAAAATCTAATTTTGGATCAAGAAAATCAAGAATTTGGTCGCGAATACAAAAATCTAGTTTTGGATCAAGAAAATCACGAATTTGGTCGCGAATACAAAAATCTAGTTTTGGATCAAGAAAATCAAGAACTGCGTGGCGAATACAAAAATCTAGTTTTGGATCAAGAAAATCAAGAATTTGGTCGCGAATACAAAAATCTAGTTTTGGATAAAGAAAGTCAAGAACTGCGTGGCGAATACAAAAATCTAGTTTTGGATCAAGAAAATGAAGAATTTGGTCGCGAATACAAAAATCTAGTTTTGGATCAAGAAAATGAAGAATTTGGTCGCGAATACAAAAATCTAGTTTTGGATCAAGAAAATCAAGAATTTGGTCGCGAATACAAAAATCTAGTTTTGGATCAAGGAAATCATGAACTGCGTGGCGAATACAACAATCTACTTTTGGATCAAGAAAATCAAGAATTTGGTCGCGAATATAAAAATCTAATTTTGGATCAAGAAAATCAAGAATTTGGTCGCGAATACAAAAATCTAGTTTTGGATCAAGAAAATGAAAAATTTGGTCGCGAATACAAAAATCTAGTTTTGGATCAAGAAATTCAAGAACTGCGTGGCGAATACAAAAATCTAGTTTTGGATCAAGAAAATCAAGAATTTAGTCGCGAATATAAAAATCTAATTTTGGATCAAGAAAATCAAGAATTTGGTCGCGAATACAAAAATCTAGTTTTGGATCAAGAAAATCACGAATTTGGTCGCGAATACAAAAATCTAGTTTTGGATCAAGAAAATCAAGAACTGCGTGGCGAATACAAAAATCTAGTTTTGGATCAAGAAAATCAAGAATTTGGTCGCGAATACAAAAATCTAGTTTTGGATAAAGAAAGTCAAGAACTGCGTGGCGAATACAAAAATCTAGTTTTGGATCAAGAAAATCAAGAATTTGGTCGCGAATAGAAAAATCTAGTTTTGGATCAAGAAAATCAAGAATTTGGTCGCGAATACAAAAATCTAGTTTTGGATCAAGAAAATCAAGAATTTGGTCGCGAATACAAAAATCTAGTTTTGGATCAAGGAAATCATGAACTGCGTGGCGAATACAACAATCTACTTTTGGATCAAGAAAATCAAGAATTTGGTCGCGAATATAAAAATCTAATTTTGGATCAAGAAAATCAAGAATTTGGTCGCGAATACAAAAATCTAGTTTTGGATCAACAAAATCAAGAATTTGGTCGCGAATACAAAAATCTAGTTTTGGATCAAGAAAATCAAGAACTGCGTGGCGAATACAAAAATCTAGTTTTGGATCAAGGAAATCAAGAATTTGGTCGCGAATACAAAAATCTAGTTTTGGATCAAGGAAATCATGAACTGCGTGGCGAATACAAAAATCTAGTTTTGGATCAAGAAAATCAAGAATTCGGTCGCGAATATAAAAATCTAATTTTGGATCAAGAAAATCAAGAATTTGGTCGCGAATACAAAAATCTAGTTTTGGATCAAGAAAGTCAAGAACTACGTGGCGAATACAAAAATCTAGTTTTGGATCAAGAAAATGAAAAATTTGGTCGCGAATACAAAAATCTAGTTTTGGATCAAGAAATTCAAGAACTGCGTGGCGAATACAAAAATCTAGTTTTGGATCAAGAAAATCAAGAATTTAGTCGCGAATATAAAAATCTAATTTTGGATCAAGAAAATCAAGAATTTGGTCGCGAATACAAAAATCTAGTTTTGGATCAAGAAAATCACGAATTTGGTCGCGAATACAAAAATTTAGTTTTGGATCAAGAAAATCAAGAACTGCGTGGCGAATACAAAAATCTAGTTTTGGATCAAGAAAATCAAGAATTTGGTCGCGAATACAAAAATCTAGTTTTGGATAAAGAAAGTCAAGAACTGCGTGGCGAATACAAAAATCTAGTTTTGGATCAAGAAAATGAAGAATTTGGTCGCGAATACAAAAATCTAGTTTTGGATCAAGAAAATGAAGAATTTGGTCGCGAATACAAAAATCTAGTTTTGGATCAAGAAAATCAAGAACTGCGTGGCGAATACAAAATTCTAGTTTTGGATCAAAGAAATCAAGAATTTGGTCGCGAATACAAAAATCTAGTTTTGGATCAAGGAAATCATGAACTGCGTGGCGAATACAACAATCTACTTTTGGATCAAGAAAATCAAGAATTTGGTCGCGAATATAAAAATCTAATTTTGGATCAAGAAAATCAAGAATTTGGTCGCGAATACAAAAATCTAGTTTTGGATCAACAAAATCAAGAATTTGGTCGCGAATACAAAAATCTAGTTTTGGATCAAGAAAATCAAGAATTTGGTCGCGAATACAAAAATCTAGTTTTGGATCAAGGAAATCAAGAACTGCGTGGCGAATACAACAATCTACTTTTGGATCAAGAAAATCAAGAATTTGGTCGCGAATATAAAAATCTAATTTTGGATCAAGAAAATCAAGAATTTGGTCGCGAATACAAAAATCTAGTTTTGGATCAACAAAATCAAGAATTTGGTCGCGAATACAAAAATCTAGTTTTGGATCAAGAAAATCAAGAATTTGGTCGCGAATACAAAAATCTAGTTTTGGATCAAGGAAATCAAGAATTTGGTCGCGAATACAAAAATCTAGTTTTGGATCAAGAAAGTCAAGAACTACGTGGCGAATACAAGAATCTAGTTTTGGATCAAGAAAATCAACAATTTGGTCGCGAACACAAAAATCTAGTTTTGGATCAGAAAATCAAGAATTTGGTCGCGAATACAAAAATCTAGTTTTGGATCAAGAAAATCAAGAATTTGGTCGCGAATAGAAAAATCTAGTTTTGGATCATGAAAATCAAGAATTTGGTCGCGAATACAAAAATCTAGTTTTGGATCAAGAAAATCAAGAACTGCGTGGCGAATACAAAAATCTAGTTTTGGATCAAGGAAATCAAGAATTTAGTCGCGAATATAAAAATCTAATTTTGGATCAAGAAAAATCAAGAATTTGGTCGCGAATACAAAAATCTAGTTTTGAATCAAGAAAATCAAGAATTTGGTCGCGAATACAAAAATCTAGTTTTGGATCAAGAAATTCAAGAATTTAGTCGCGAATACAAAAATCTAGTTTTGGATCAAGAAAATCAAGAATTTGGTCGCGAATACAAAAATTTATTTTTGGATCAAGAATGTCAAGAACTGCGTGGCGAATACAAAAATCTAGTTTTGGATCAAGAAAATGAAGAATTTGGTCGCGAATACAAAAATCTAGTTTTGGATCAAGAAAATCAAGAACTGCGTGGCGAATACAAAAATCTAGTTTTGGATCAAGGAAATCAAGCATTTGTTCGCGAAAACAAAAAACTAGTTTTGGATCAAGAAAATCAAGAATTTAGTCGCGAATACAAAAATCTAGTTTTAGATCAAGAAAATCAAGAATTTGGTCGCGAATACAAAAATCTAGTTTTGGATCAAGAAAATCAAGAATTTGGTGGCGAATACAAAAATCTAGTTTTGGATCAAGAAAATCAAGAATTTGGTCGCGAATACAAAAATCTAGTTTTGGATCAAGAAAATCAAGAATTTGGTAGCGAATACAAAAATCTAGTTTTGGATCAAGAAAATCAAGAATTTGGTCGCGAATACAAAAATCTAGTTTTGGATCAAGGAAATTAAGCATTTGTTCGCAAAAACAAAAAACTAGTTTTGGATCAAGAAAATCAAGAATTTAGTTGCGAATACAAAAATCTAGTTTTAGATCAAGAAAATCAAGAATTTGGTCGCGAATACAAAAATCTAGTTTTGGATCAAGAAAATCAAGAATTTGGTCGCGAATACAAAAATCTAGTTTTGGATCAAGAAAATCAAGAATTTGGTCGCGAATACAAAAATTTATTTTTGGATCAAGAATGTCAAGAACTGCGTGGCGAATACAAAAATCTAGTTTTGGATCAAGAAAATGAAGAATTTGGTCGCGAATACAAAAATCTAGTTTTGGATCAAGAAAATCAAGAACTGCGTGGCGAATACAAAAATCTAGTTTTGGATCAAGGAAATCAAGAACTGCGTGGCGAATACAAAAATCTAGTTTTGGATCAAGGAAATCAAGAATTTGGTCACGAATACAAAAATCTAGTTTTGGATCAAGAAAATCAAGAACTGCGTGGCGAATACAAAAATCTAGTTTTGGATCAAGAAAATGAAAAATTTGGTCGCAAATACAAAAATCTAGTTTTGGATCAAGAAATTCAAGCATTTGGTCGCGAAAACAACAAACTAGTTTTGGATCAAGAAAATCAAGAACTGCGTGGCGAATACAAAAATGTAGTTTTGGATCAAGAAAATCAAGAATTTGGTCGCGAATACAAAAATCTAGTTTTGGATCAAGAAAATCAAGAATTTGGTCGCGAATACAAAAATCTAGTTTTGGATCAAGAAAATCAAGAATTTGGTCGCGAATACAAAAATCTAGTTTTGGATCAAGAAAATCAAGAATTTGGTCGCGAATACAAAAATCTAGTTTTGGATCAAGGAAATCAAGAATTTGGTCGCGAATACAAAAATCTAGTTTTGGATCAAGGAAATCATGAACTGCGTGGCGAATACAAAAATCTAGTTTTGGATCAAGAAAATCAAGAATTCGGTCGCGAATATAAAAATCTAATTTTGGATCAAGAAAATCAAGAATTTGGTCGCGAATACAAAAATCTAGTTTTGGATCAAGAAAGTCAAGAACTACGTGGCGAATACAAAAATCTAGTTTTGGATCAAGAAAATGAAAAATTTGGTCGCGAATACAAAAATCTAGTTTTGGATCAAGAAATTCAAGAACTGCGTGGCGAATACAAAAATCTAGTTTTGGATCAAGAAAATCAAGAATTTAGTCGCGAATATAAAAATCTAATTTTGGATCAAGAAAATCAAGAATTTGGTCGCGAATACAAAAATCTAGTTTTGGATCAAGAAAATCACGAATTTGGTCGCGAATACAAAAATCTAGTTTTGGATCAAGAAAATCAAGAACTGCGTGGCGAATACAAAAATCTAGTTTTGGATCAAGAAAATCAAGAATTTGGTCGCGAATACAAAAATCTAGTTTTGGATAAAGAAAGTCAAGAACTGCGTGGCGAATACAAAAATCTAGTTTTGGATCAAGAAAATGAAGAATTTGGTCGCGAATACAAAAATCTAGTTTTGGATCAAGAAAATGAAGAATTTGGTCGCGAATACAAAAATCTAGTTTTGGATCAAGGAAATCATGAACTGCGTGGCGAATACAACAATCTACTTTTGGATCAAGAAAATCAAGAATTTGGTCGCGAATATAAAAATCTAATTTTGGATCAAGAAAATCAAGAATTTGGTCGCGAATACAAAAATCTAGTTTTGGATCAACAAAATCAAGAATTTGGTCGCGAATACAAAAATCTAGTTTTGGATCAAGAAAATCAAGAATTTGGTCGCGAATACAAAAATCTAGTTTTGGATCAAGGAAATCAAGAATTTGGTCGCGAATACAAAAATCTAGTTTTGGATCAAGAAAGTCAAGAACTACGTGGCGAATACAAGAATCTAGTTTTGGATCAAGAAAATCAACAATTTGGTCGCGAACACAAAAATCTAGTTTTGGATCAGAAAATCAAGAATTTGGTCGCGAATACAAAAATCTAGTTTTGGATCAAGAAAATCAAGAATTTGGTCGCGAATAGAAAAATCTAGTTTTGGATCATGAAAATCAAGAATTTGGTCGCGAATACAAAAATCTAGTTTTGGATCAAGAAAATCAAGAACTGCGTGGCGAATACAAAAATCTAGTTTTGGATCAAGGAAATCAAGAATTTAGTCGCGAATATAAAAATCTAATTTTGGATCAAGAAAAATCAAGAATTTGGTCGCGAATACAAAAATCTAGTTTTGAATCAAGAAAATCAAGAATTTGGTCGCGAATACAAAAATCTAGTTTTGGATCAAGAAATTCAAGAATTTAGTCGCGAATACAAAAATCTAGTTTTGGATCAAGAAAATCAAGAATTTGGTCGCGAATACAAAAATTTATTTTTGGATCAAGAATGTCAAGAACTGCGTGGCGAATACAAGAATCTAGTTTTGGATCAAGAAAATGAAGAATTTGGTCGCGAATACAAAAATCTAGTTTTGGATCAAGAAAATCAAGAACTGCGTGGCGAATACAAAAATCTAGTTTTGGATCAAGGAAATCAAGCATTTGTTCGCGAAAACAAAAAACTAGTTTTGGATCAAGAAAATCAAGAATTTAGTCGCGAATACAAAAATCTAGTTTTGGATCAAGAAAATCAAAAATTTGGTCGCGAATACAAAAATCTAGTTTTGGATCAAGAAAATCAAGAACTGCGTGGCGAATACAAAAATCTAGTTTTAGATCAAGAAAATCAAGAATTTGGTCGCGAATACAAAAATCTAGTTTTGGATCAAGAAAATCAAGAATTTGGTCGCGAATACAAAAATCTAGTTTTGGATCAAGAAAATCAAGAATTTGGTCGCGAATACAAAAATCTAGTTTTGGATCAAGAAAATCAAGAACTGCGTGGCGAATACAAAAATCTAGTTTTGGATCAAGGAAATCAAGCATTTGTTCGCGAAAACAAAAAACTAGTTTTGGATCAAGAAAATCAAGAATTTAGTCGCGAATACAAAAATCTAGTTTTAGATCAAGAAAATCAAGAATTTGGTCGCGAATACAAAAATCTAGTTTTGGATCAAGAAAATCAAGAATTTGGTGGCGAATACAAAAATCTAGTTTTGGATCAAGAAAATCAAGAATTTGGTCGCGAATACAAAAATCTAGTTTTGGATCAAGAAAATCAAGAATTTGGTAGCGAATACAAAAATCTAGTTTTGGATCAAGAAAATCAAGAATTTGGTCGCGAATACAAAAATCTAGTTTTGGATCAAGGAAATTAAGCATTTGTTCGCAAAAACAAAAAACTAGTTTTGGATCAAGAAAATCAAGAATTTAGTTGCGAATACAAAAATCTAGTTTTAGATCAAGAAAATCAAGAATTTGGTCGCGAATACAAAAATCTAGTTTTGGATCAAGAAAATCAAGAATTTGGTCGCGAATACAAAAATCTAGTTTTGGATCAAGAAAATCAAGAATTTGGTCGCGAATACAAAAATTTATTTTTGGATCAAGAATGTCAAGAACTGCGTGGCGAATACAAAAATCTAGTTTTGGATCAAGAAAATGAAGAATTTGGTCGCGAATACAAAAATCTAGTTTTGGATCAAGAAAATCAAGAACTGCGTGGCGAATACAAAAATCTAGTTTTGGATCAAGGAAATCAAGAACTGCGTGGCGAATACAAAAATCTAGTTTTGGATCAAGGAAATCAAGAATTTGGTCACGAATACAAAAATCTAGTTTTGGATCAAGAAAATCAAGAACTGCGTGGCGAATACAAAAATCTAGTTTTGGATCAAGAAAATGAAAAATTTGGTCGCGAATACAAAAATCTAGTTTTGGATCAAGAAATTCAAGCATTTGGTCGCGAAAACAACAAACTAGTTTTGGATCAAGAAAATCAAGAACTGCGTGGCGAATACAAAAATGTAGTTTTGGATCAAGGAAATCAAGAATTTGGTCACGAATACAAAAATCTAGTTTTGGATCAAGAAAATCAAGAACTGCGTGGCGAATACAAAAATCTAGTTTTGGATCAAGAAAATGAAAAATTTGGTCGCGAATACAAAAATCTAGTTTTGGATCAAGAAATTCAATCATTTGGTCGCGAAAACAACAAACTAGTTTTGGATCAAGAAAATCAAGAACTGCGTGGCGAATACAAAAATGTAGTTTTGGATCAAGGAAATCAAGAATTTGGTCACGAATACAAAAATCTAGTTTTGGATCAAGAAAATCAAGAACTGCGTGGCGAATACAAAAATCTAGTTTTGGATCAAGAAAATGAAAAATTTGGTCGCGAATACAAAAATCTAGTTTTGGATCAAGAAATTCAAGCATTTGGTCGCGAAAACAACAAACTAGTTTTGGATCAAGAAAATCAAGAACTGCGTGGCGAATACAAAAATCTAGTTTTGGATCAAGGAAATCAAGAATTTGGTCACGAATACAAAAATCTAATTTTGGATCAAGAAAATCAAGAACTGCGTGGCGAATACAAAAATCTAGTTTTGGATCAAGAAAATGAAAAATTTGGTCGCGAATACAAAAATCTAGTTTTGGATCAAGAAATTCAAGCATTTGGTCGCGAAAACAACAAACTAGTTTTGGATCAAGAAAATCAAGAACTGCGTGGCGAATACAAAAATGTAGTTTTGGATCAAGAAAATCAAGAACTGCGTGGCGAATACAAAAATGTAGTTTTGGATCAAGAAAATCAAGAATTTGGTCGCGAATACAAAAATCTAGTTTTGGATCAAGAAAATCAAGAATTTGGTCGCGAATACAAAAATCTAGTTTTGGATCAAGAAAATCAAGAATTTGGTCGCGAATACAAAAATCTAGTTTTGGATCAAGAAAATCAAGAATTTGGTCGCGAATACAAAAATCTAGTTTTGGATCAAGGAAATCAAGAATTTGGTCGCGAATACAAAAATCTAGTTTTGGATCAAGGAAATCATGAACTGCGTGGCGAATACAAAAATCTAGTTTTGGATCAAGAAAATCAAGAATTCGGTCGCGAATATAAAAATCTAATTTTGGATCAAGAAAATCAAGAATTTGGTCGCGAATACAAAAATCTAGTTTTGGATCAAGAAAGTCAAGAACTACGTGGCGAATACAAAAATCTAGTTTTGGATCAAGAAAATGAAAAATTTGGTCGCGAATACAAAAATCTAGTTTTGGATCAAGAAATTCAAGAACTGCGTGGCGAATACAAAAATCTAGTTTTGGATCAAGAAAATCAAGAATTTAGTCGCGAATATAAAAATCTAATTTTGGATCAAGAAAATCAAGAATTTGGTCGCGAATACAAAAATCTAGTTTTGGATCAAGAAAATCACGAATTTGGTCGCGAATACAAAAATCTAGTTTTGGATCAAGAAAATCAAGAACTGCGTGGCGAATACAAAAATCTAGTTTTGGATCAAGAAAATCAAGAATTTGGTCGCGAATACAAAAATCTAGTTTTGGATAAAGAAAGTCAAGAACTGCGTGGCGAATACAAAAATCTAGTTTTGGATCAAGAAAATGAAGAATTTGGTCGCGAATACAAAAATCTAGTTTTGGATCAAGAAAATGAAGAATTTGGTCGCGAATACAAAAATCTAGTTTTGGATCAAGAAAATCAAGAACTGCGTGGCGAATACAAAATTCTAGTTTTGGATCAAAGAAATCAAGAATTTGGTCGCGAATACAAAAATCTAGTTTTGGATCAAGGAAATCATGAACTGCGTGGCGAATACAACAATCTACTTTTGGATCAAGAAAATCAAGAATTTGGTCGCGAATATAAAAATCTAATTTTGGATCAAGAAAATCAAGAATTTGGTCGCGAATACAAAAATCTAGTTTTGGATCAACAAAATCAAGAATTTGGTCGCGAATACAAAAATCTAGTTTTGGATCAAGAAAATCAAGAATTTGGTCGCGAATACAAAAATCTAGTTTTGGATCAAGGAAATCAAGAATTTGGTCGCGAATACAAAAATCTAGTTTTGGATCAAGAAAGTCAAGAACTACGTGGCGAATACAAGAATCTAGTTTTGGATCAAGAAAATCAACAATTTGGTCGCGAACACAAAAATCTAGTTTTGGATCAGAAAATCAAGAATTTGGTCGCGAATACAAAAATCTAGTTTTGGATCAAGAAAATCAAGAATTTGGTCGCGAATAGAAAAATCTAGTTTTGGATCATGAAAATCAAGAATTTGGTCGCGAATACAAAAATCTAGTTTTGGATCAAGAAAATCAAGAACTGCGTGGCGAATACAAAAATCTAGTTTTGGATCAAGGAAATCAAGAATTTAGTCGCGAATATAAAAATCTAATTTTGGATCAAGAAAAATCAAGAATTTGGTCGCGAATACAAAAATCTAGTTTTGAATCAAGAAAATCAAGAATTTGGTCGCGAATACAAAAATCTAGTTTTGGATCAAGAAATTCAAGAATTTAGTCGCGAATACAAAAATCTAGTTTTGGATCAAGAAAATCAAGAATTTGGTCGCGAATACAAAAATTTATTTTTGGATCAAGAATGTCAAGAACTGCGTGGCGAATACAAGAATCTAGTTTTGGATCAAGAAAATGAAGAATTTGGTCGCGAATACAAAAATCTAGTTTTGGATCAAGAAAATCAAGAACTGCGTGGCGAATACAAAAATCTAGTTTTGGATCAAGGAAATCAAGCATTTGTTCGCGAAAACAAAAAACTAGTTTTGGATCAAGAAAATCAAGAATTTAGTCGCGAATACAAAAATCTAGTTTTGGATCAAGAAAATCAAAAATTTGGTCGCGAATACAAAAATCTAGTTTTGGATCAAGAAAATCAAGAACTGCGTGGCGAATACAAAAATCTAGTTTTAGATCAAGAAAATCAAGAATTTGGTCGCGAATACAAAAATCTAGTTTTGGATCAAGAAAATCAAGAATTTGGTCGCGAATACAAAAATCTAGTTTTGGATCAAGAAAATCAAGAATTTGGTGGCGAATACAAAAATCTAGTTTTGGATCAAGAAAATCAAGAATTTGGTCGCGAATACAAAAATCTAGTTTTGGATCAAGAAAATCAAGAATTTGGTAGCGAATACAAAAATCTAGTTTTGGATCAAGAAAATCAAGAATTTGGTCGCGAATACAAAAATCTAGTTTTGGATCAAGGAAATTAAGCATTTGTTCGCAAAAACAAAAAACTAGTTTTGGATCAAGAAAATCAAGAATTTAGTTGCGAATACAAAAATCTAGTTTTAGATCAAGAAAATCAAGAATTTGGTCGCGAATACAAAAATCTAGTTTTGGATCAAGAAAATCAAGAATTTGGTCGCGAATACAAAAATCTAGTTTTGGATCAAGAAAATCAAGAATTTGGTCGCGAATACAAAAATTTATTTTTGGATCAAGAATGTCAAGAACTGCGTGGCGAATACAAAAATCTAGTTTTGGATCAAGAAAATGAAGAATTTGGTCGCGAATACAAAAATCTAGTTTTGGATCAAGAAAATCAAGAACTGCGTGGCGAATACAAAAATCTAGTTTTGGATCAAGGAAATCAAGAACTGCGTGGCGAATACAAAAATCTAGTTTTGGATCAAGGAAATCAAGAATTTGGTCGCGAATACAAAAATCTAGTTTTGGATCAAGAAAATCAAGAACTGCGTGGCGAATACAAAAATCTAGTTTTGGATCAAGAAAATGAAAAATTTGGTCGCGAATACAAAAATCTAGTTTTGGATCAAGAAATTCAAGCATTTGGTCGCGAAAACAACAAACTAGTTTTGGATCAAGAAAATCAAGAACTGCGTGGCGAATACAAAAATGTAGTTTTGGATCAAGAAAATCAAGAACTGCGTGGCGAATACAAAAATGTAGTTTTGGATCAAGAAAATCAAGAATTTGGTCGCGAATACAAAAATCTAGTTTTGGATCAAGAAAATCAAGAATTTGGTCGCGAATACAAAAATCTAGTTTTGGATCAAGAAAATCAAGAATTTGGTCGCGAATACAAAAATCTAGTTTTGGATCAAGAAAATCAAGAATTTGGTCGCGAATACAAAAATTTATTTTTGGATCAAGAATGTCAAGAACTGCGTGGCGAATACAAAAATCTAGTTTTGGATCAAGAAAATGAAGAATTTGGTCGCGAATACAAAAATCTAGTTTTGGATCAAGAAAATCAAGAACTGCGTGGCGAATACAAAAATCTAGTTTTGGATCAAGGAAATCAAGAACTGCGTGGGGAATACAAAAATCTAGTTTTGGATCAAGGAAATCAAGAATTTGGTCGCGAATACAAAAATCTAGTTTTGGATCAAGAAAATCAAGAACTGCGTCGCGAATACAAAAATCTAGTTTTGGATCAAGGAAATCAAGCATTTGGTCGCGACAACAAAAAACTAGTTTTGGATCATGAAAATCAAGAATTCGGTCGCGAATACAAAAATCTAGTTTTGGATCAAGAAAATTAAGAATTTGGTCGCGAATACAAAAATCTAGTTTTGGATCAAGAAAATCAAGAATTTGGTCGCGAATACAAAAATCTAGTTTTGGATCAAGGAAATTAAGCATTTGTTCGCAAAAACAAAAAACTAGTTTTGGATCAAGAAAATCAAGAATTTAGTTGCGAATACAAAAATCTAGTTTTAGATCAAGAAAATCAAGAATTTGGTCGCGAATACAAAAATCTAGTTTTGGATCAAGAAAATCAAGAATTTGGTCGCGAATACAAAAATCTAGTTTTGGATCAAGAAAATCAAGAATTTGGTCGCGAATACAAAAATTTATTTTTGGATCAAGAATGTCAAGAACTGCGTGGCGAATACAAAAATCTAGTTTTGGATCAAGAAAATGAAGAATTTGGTCGCGAATACAAAAATCTAGTTTTGGATCAAGAAAATCAAGAACTGCGTGGCGAATACAAAAATCTAGTTTTGGATCAAGGAAATCAAGAACTGCGTGGCGAATACAAAAATCTAGTTTTGGATCAAGGAAATCAAAAATTTGGTCGCGAATACAAAAATCTAGTTTTGGATCAAGAAAATCAAGAACTGCGTGGCGAATACAAAAATCTAGTTTTAGATCAAGAAAATCAAGAATTTGGTCGCGAATACAAAAATCTAGTTTTGGATCAAGAAAATCAAGAATTTGGTCGCGAATACAAAAATCTAGTTTTGGATCAAGAAAATCAAGAATTTGGTGGCGAATACAAAAATCTAGTTTTGGATCAAGAAAATCAAGAATTTGGTCGCGAATACAAAAATCTAGTTTTGGATCAAGAAAATCAAGAATTTGGTAGCGAATACAAAAATCTAGTTTTGGATCAAGAAAATCAAGAATTTGGTCGCGAATACAAAAATCTAGTTTTGGATCAAGGAAATTAAGCATTTGTTCGCAAAAACAAAAAACTAGTTTTGGATCAAGAAAATCAAGAATTTAGTCGCGAATACAAAAATCTAGTTTTAGATCAAGAAAATCAAGAATTTGGTCGCGAATACAAAAATCTAGTTTTGGATCAAGAAAATCAAGAATTTGGTCGCGAATACAAAAATTTATTTTTGGATCAAGAATGTCAAGAACTGCGTGGCGAATACAAAAATCTAGTTTTGGATCAAGAAAATGAAGAATTTGGTCGCGAATACAAAAATCTAGTTTTGGATCAAGAAAATCAAGAACTGCGTGGCGAATACAAAAATCTAGTTTTGGATCAAGGAAATCAAGAACTGCGTGGCGAATACAAAAATCTAGTTTTGGATCAAGGAAATCAAGAATTTGGTCGCGAATACAAAAATCTAGTTTTGGATCAAGAAAATCAAGAACTGCGTGGCGAATACAAAAATCTAGTTTTGGATCAAGAAAATGAAAAATTTGGTCGCGAATACAAAAATCTAGTTTTGGATCAAGAAATTCAAGCATTTGGTCGCGAAAACAACAAACTAGTTTTGGATCAAGAAAATCAAGAACTGCGTGGCGAATACAAAAATGTAGTTTTGGATCAAGAAAATCAAGAACTGCGTGGCGAATACAAAAATGTAGTTTTGGATCAAGAAAATCAAGAATTTGGTCGCGAATACAAAAATCTAGTTTTGGATCAAGAAAATCAAGAATTTGGTCGCGAATACAAAAATCTAGTTTTGGATCAAGAAAATCAAGAATTTGGTCGCGAATACAAAAATCTAGTTTTGGATCAAGAAAATCAAGAATTTGGTCGCGAATACAAAAATTTATTTTTGGATCAAGAATGTCAAGAACTGCGTGGCGAATACAAAAATCTAGTTTTGGATCAAGAAAATGAAGAATTTGGTCGCGAATACAAAAATCTAGTTTTGGATCAAGAAAATCAAGAACTGCGTGGCGAATACAAAAATCTAGTTTTGGATCAAGGAAATCAAGAACTGCGTGGGGAATACAAAAATCTAGTTTTGGATCAAGGAAATCAAGAATTTGGTCGCGAATACAAAAATCTAGTTTTGGATCAAGAAAATCAAGAACTGCGTCGCGAATACAAAAATCTAGTTTTGGATCAAGGAAATCAAGCATTTGGTCGCGAAAACAAAAAACTAGTTTTGGATCATGAAAATCAAGAATTCGGTCGCGAATACAAAAATCTAGTTTTGGATCAAGAAAATTAAGAATTTGGTCGCGAATACAAAAATCTAGTTTTGGATCAAGAAAATCAAGAATTTGGTCGCGAATACAAAAATCTAGTTTTGGATCAAGGAAATCATGAACTGCGTGGCGAATACAAAAATCTAGTTTTGGATCAAGAAAATCAAGAATTTAGTCGCGAATATAAAAATCTAATTTTGGATCAAGAAAATCAAGAATTTGGTCGCGAATACAAAAATCTAGTTTTGGATCAAGAAAATCAAGAATTTGGTCGCGAATACAAAAATCTAGTTTTGGATCAAGAAAATCAAGAATTTGGTCGCGAATACAAAAATCTAGTTTTGGATCAAGAAAATCAAGAATTTGGTCCCGAATACAAAAATCTAGTTTTGGATCAAGAAAGTCAAGAACTGCGTGGCGCATACAAAAATCTAGTTTTTGATCAAGAAAATGAAGAATTTGGTCGCGAATACAAAAATCTAGTTTTGGATCAAGAAATTCAAGCATTTGGTCGCGAAAACAACAAACTAGTTTTGGATCAAGAAAATCAAGAACTGCGTGGCGAATACAAAAATGTAGTTTTGGATCAAGAAAATCAAGAACTGCGTGGCGAATACAAAAATGTAGTTTTGGATCAAGAAAATCAAGAATTTGGTCGCGAATACAAAAATTTATTTTTGGATCAAGAATGTCAAGAACTGCGTGGCGAATACAAAAATCTAGTTTTGGATCAAGAAAATCAAGAATTTGGTCGCGAATACAAAAATTTATTTTTGGATCAAGAATGTCAAGAACTGCGTGGCGAATACAAAAATCTAGTTTTGGATCAAGAAAATGAAGAATTTGGTCGCGAATACAAAAATCTAGTTTTGGATCAAGAAAATCAAGAACTGCGTGGCGAATACAAAAATCTAGTTTTGGATCAAGGAAATCAAGAACTGCGTGGCGAATACAAAAATCTAGTTTTGGATCAAGGAAATCAAAAATTTGGTCGCGAATACAAAAATCTAGTTTTGGATCAAGAAAATCAAGAACTGCGTGGCGAATACAAAAATCTAGTTTTAGATCAAGAAAATCAAGAATTTGGTCGCGAATACAAAAATCTAGTTTTGGATCAAGAAAATCAAGAATTTGGTCGCGAATACAAAAATCTAGTTTTGGATCAAGAAAATCAAGAATTTGGTGGCGAATACAAAAATCTAGTTTTGGATCAAGAAAATCAAGAATTTGGTCGCGAATACAAAAATCTAGTTTTGGATCAAGAAAATCAAGAATTTGGTAGCGAATACAAAAATCTAGTTTTGGATCAAGAAAATCAAGAATTTGGTCGCGAATACAAAAATCTAGTTTTGGATCAAGGAAATTAAGCATTTGTTCGCAAAAACAAAAAACTAGTTTTGGATCAAGAAAATCAAGAATTTAGTTGCGAATACAAAAATCTAGTTTTAGATCAAGAAAATCAAGAATTTGGTCGCGAATACAAAAATCTAGTTTTGGATCAAGAAAATCAAGAATTTGGTCGCGAATACAAAAATCTAGTTTTGGATCAAGAAAATCAAGAATTTGGTCGCGAATACAAAAATTTATTTTTGGATCAAGAATGTCAAGAACTGCGTGGCGAATACAAAAATCTAGTTTTGGATCAAGAAAATGAAGAATTTGGTCGCGAATACAAAAATCTAGTTTTGGATCAAGAAAATCAAGAACTGCGTGGCGAATACAAAAATCTAGTTTTGGATCAAGGAAATCAAGAACTGCGTGGCGAATACAAAAATCTAGTTTTGGATCAAGGAAATCAAGAATTTGGTCGCGAATACAAAAATCTAGTTTTGGATCAAGAAAATCAAGAACTGCGTGGCGAATACAAAAATCTAGTTTTGGATCAAGAAAATGAAAAATTTGGTCGCGAATACAAAAATCTAGTTTTGGATCAAGAAATTCAAGCATTTGGTCGCGAAAACAACAAACTAGTTTTGGATCAAGAAAATCAAGAACTGCGTGGCGAATACAAAAATGTAGTTTTGGATCAAGAAAATCAAGAACTGCGTGGCGAATACAAAAATGTAGTTTTGGATCAAGAAAATCAAGAATTTGGTCGCGAATACAAAAATCTAGTTTTGGATCAAGAAAATCAAGAATTTGGTCGCGAATACAAAAATCTAGTTTTGGATCAAGAAAATCAAGAATTTGGTCGCGAATACAAAAATCTAGTTTTGGATCAAGAAAATCAAGAATTTGGTCGCGAATACAAAAATTTATTTTTGGATCAAGAATGTCAAGAACTGCGTGGCGAATACAAAAATCTAGTTTTGGATCAAGAAAATGAAGAATTTGGTCGCGAATACAAAAATCTAGTTTTGGATCAAGAAAATCAAGAACTGCGTGGCGAATACAAAAATCTAGTTTTGGATCAAGGAAATCAAGAACTGCGTGGGGAATACAAAAATCTAGTTTTGGATCAAGGAAATCAAGAATTTGGTCGCGAATACAAAAATCTAGTTTTGGATCAAGAAAATCAAGAACTGCGTCGCGAATACAAAAATCTAGTTTTGGATCAAGGAAATCAAGCATTTGGTCGCGAAAACAAAAAACTAGTTTTGGATCATGAAAATCAAGAATTCGGTCGCGAATACAAAAATCTAGTTTTGGATCAAGAAAATTAAGAATTTGGTCGCGAATACAAAAATCTAGTTTTGGATCAAGAAAATCAAGAATTTGGTCGCGAATACAAAAATCTAGTTTTGGATCAAGGAAATCATGAACTGCGTGGCGAATACAAAAATCTAGTTTTGGATCAAGAAAATCAAGAATTTAGTCGCGAATATAAAAATCTAATTTTGGATCAAGAAAATCAAGAATTTGGTCGCGAATACAAAAATCTAGTTTTGGATCAAGAAAATCAAGAATTTGGTCGCGAATACAAAAATCTAGTTTTGGATCAAGAAAATCAAGAATTTGGTCGCGAATACAAAAATCTAGTTTTGGATCAAGAAAATCAAGAATTTGGTCCCGAATACAAAAATCTAGTTTTGGATCAAGAAAGTCAAGAACTGCGTGGCGCATACAAAAATCTAGTTTTTGATCAAGAAAATGAAGAATTTGGTCGCGAATACAAAAATCTAGTTTTGGATCAAGAAATTCAAGCATTTGGTCGCGAAAACAACAAACTAGTTTTGGATCAAGAAAATCAAGAACTGCGTGGCGAATACAAAAATGTAGTTTTGGATCAAGAAAATCAAGAACTGCGTGGCGAATACAAAAATGTAGTTTTGGATCAAGAAAATCAAGAATTTGGTCGCGAATACAAAAATTTATTTTTGGATCAAGAATGTCAAGAACTGCGTGGCGAATACAAGAATCTAGTTTTGGATCAAGAAAATGAAGAATTTGGTCGCGAATACAAAAATCTAGTTTTGGATCAAGAAACTCAAGAACTGCGTGGCGAATACAAAAATCTAGTTTTGGATCAAGGAAATCAAGCATTTGTTCGCGAAAACAAAAAACTAGTTTTGGATCAAGAAAATCAAGAATTTAGTCGCGAATACAAAAATCTAGTTTTGGATCAAGAAAATCAAAAATTTGGTCGCGAATACAAAAATCTAGTTTTGGATCAAGAAAATCAAGAACTGCGTGGCGAATACAAAAATCTAGTTTTAGATCAAGAAAATCAAGAATTTGGTCGCGAATACAAAAATCTAGTTTTGGATCAAGAAAATCAAGAATTTGGTCGCGAATACAAAAATCTAGTTTTGGATCAAGAAAATCAAGAATTTGGTGGCGAATACAAAAATCTAGTTTTGGATCAAGAAAATCAAGAATTTGGTCGCGAATACAAAAATCTAGTTTTGGATCAAGAAAATCAAGAATTTGGTGGCGAATACAAAAATCTAGTTTTGGATCAAGAAAATCAAGAATTTGGTCGCGAATACAAAAATCTAGTTTTGGATCAAGGAAATTAAGCATTTGTTCGCAAAAACAAAAAACTAGTTTTGGATCAAGAAAATCAAGAATTTAGTTGCGAATACAAAAATCTAGTTTTAGATCAAGAAAATCAAGAATTTGGTCGCGAATACAAAAATCTAGTTTTGGATCAAGAAAATCAAGAATTTGGTCGCGAATACAAAAATCTAGTTTTGGATCAAGAAAATCAAGAATTTGGTCGCGAATACAAAAATTTATTTTTGGATCAAGAATGTCAAGAACTGCGTGGCGAATACAAAAATCTAGTTTTGGATCAAGAAAATGAAGAATTTGGTCGCGAATACAAAAATCTAGTTTTGGATCAAGAAAATCAAGAACTGCGTGGCGAATACAAAAATCTAGTTTTGGATCAAGGAAATCAAGAACTGCGTGGCGAATACAAAAATCTAGTTTTGGATCAAGGAAATCAAGAATTTGGTCGCGAATACAAAAATCTAGTTTTGGATCAAGAAAATCAAGAACTGCGTGGCGAATACAAAAATCTAGTTTTGGATCAAGAAAATGAAAAATTTGGTCGCGAATACAAAAATCTAGTTTTGGATCAAGAAATTCAAGCATTTGGTCGCGAAAACAACAAACTAGTTTTGGATCAAGAAAATCAAGAACTGCGTGGCGAATACAAAAATGTAGTTTTGGATCAAGAAAATCAAGAACTGCGTGGCGAATACAAAAATGTAGTTTTGGATCAAGAAAATCAAGAATTTGGTCGCGAATACAAAAATCTAGTTTTGGATCAAGAAAATCAAGAATTTGGTCGCGAATACAAAAATCTAGTTTTGGATCAAGAAAATCAAGAATTTGGTCGCGAATACAAAAATCTAGTTTTGGATCAAGAAAATCAAGAATTTGGTCGCGAATACAAAAATTTATTTTTGGATCAAGAATGTCAAGAACTGCGTGGCGAATACAAAAATCTAGTTTTGGATCAAGAAAATGAAGAATTTGGTCGCGAATACAAAAATCTAGTTTTGGATCAAGAAAATCAAGAACTGCGTGGCGAATACAAAAATCTAGTTTTGGATCAAGGAAATCAAGAACTGCGTGGGGAATACAAAAATCTAGTTTTGGATCAAGGAAATCAAGAATTTGGTCGCGAATACAAAAATCTAGTTTTGGATCAAGAAAATCAAGAACTGCGTGGCGAATACAAAAATCTAGTTTTGGATCAAGGAAATCAAGCATTTGGTCGCGAAAACAAAAAACTAGTTTTGGATCATGAAAATCAAGAATTCGGTCGCGAATACAAAAATCTAGTTTTGGATCAAGGAAATCATGAACTGCGTGGCGAATACAAAAATCTAGTTTTGGATCAAGAAAATCAAGAATTCGGTCGCGAATATAAAAATCTAATTTTGGATCAAGAAAATCAAGAATTTGGTCGCGAATACAAAAATCTAGTTTTGGATCAAGAAAGTCAAGAACTACGTGGCGAATACAAAAATCTAGTTTTGGATCAAGAAAATGAAAAATTTGGTCGCGAATACAAAAATCTAGTTTTGGATCAAGAAATTCAAGAACTGCGTGGCGAATACAAAAATCTAGTTTTGGATCAAGAAAATCAAGAATTTAGTCGCGAATATAAAAATCTAATTTTGGATCAAGAAAATCAAGAATTTGGTCGCGAATACAAAAATCTAGTTTTGGATCAAGAAAATCACGAATTTGGTCGCGAATACAAAAATCTAGTTTTGGATCAAGAAAATCAAGAACTGCGTGGCGAATACAAAAATCTAGTTTTGGATCAAGAAAATCAAGAATTTGGTCGCGAATACAAAAATCTAGTTTTGGATAAAGAAAGTCAAGAACTGCGTGGCGAATACAAAAATCTAGTTTTGGATCAAGAAAATGAAGAATTTGGTCGCGAATACAAAAATCTAGTTTTGGATCAAGAAAATGAAGAATTTGGTCGCGAATACAAAAATCTAGTTTTGGATCAAGAAAATCAAGAATTTGGTCGCGAATACAAAAATCTAGTTTTGGATCAAGGAAATCAAGAACTGCGTGGCGAATACAACAATCTACTTTTGGATCAAGAAAATCAAGAATTTGGTCGCGAATATAAAAATCTAATTTTGGATCAAGAAAATCAAGAATTTGGTCGCGAATACAAAAATCTAGTTTTGGATCAACAAAATCAAGAATTTGGTCGCGAATACAAAAATCTAGTTTTGGATCAAGAAAATCAAGAATTTGGTCGCGAATACAAAAATCTAGTTTTGGATCAAGGAAATCAAGAATTTGGTCGCGAATACAAAAATCTAGTTTTGGATCAAGAAAGTCAAGAACTACGTGGCGAATACAAGAATCTAGTTTTGGATCAAGAAAATCAACAATTTGGTCGCGAACACAAAAATCTAGTTTTGGATCAGAAAATCAAGAATTTGGTCGCGAATACAAAAATCTAGTTTTGGATCAAGAAAATCAAGAATTTGGTCGCGAATAGAAAAATCTAGTTTTGGATCATGAAAATCAAGAATTTGGTCGCGAATACAAAAATCTAGTTTTGGATCAAGAAAATCAAGAACTGCGTGGCGAATACAAAAATCTAGTTTTGGATCAAGGAAATCAAGAATTTAGTCGCGAATATAAAAATCTAATTTTGGATCAAGAAAAATCAAGAATTTGGTCGCGAATACAAAAATCTAGTTTTGAATCAAGAAAATCAAGAATTTGGTCGCGAATACAAAAATCTAGTTTTGGATCAAGAAATTCAAGAATTTAGTCGCGAATACAAAAATCTAGTTTTGGATCAAGAAAATCAAGAATTTGGTCGCGAATACAAAAATTTATTTTTGGATCAAGAATGTCAAGAACTGCGTGGCGAATACAAAAATCTAGTTTTGGATCAAGAAAATGAAGAATTTGGTCGCGAATACAAAAATCTAGTTTTGGATCAAGAAAATCAAGAACTGCGTGGCGAATACAAAAATCTAGTTTTGGATCAAGGAAATCAAGCATTTGTTCGCGAAAACAAAAAACTAGTTTTGGATCAAGAAAATCAAGAATTTAGTCGCGAATACAAAAATCTAGTTTTAGATCAAGAAAATCAAGAATTTGGTCGCGAATACAAAAATCTAGTTTTGGATCAAGAAAATCAAGAATTTGGTGGCGAATACAAAAATCTAGTTTTGGATCAAGAAAATCAAGAATTTGGTCGCGAATACAAAAATCTAGTTTTGGATCAAGAAAATCAAGCATTTGGTCGCGAAAACAAAAAACTAGTTTTGGATCATGAAAATCAAGAATTCGGTCGCGAATACAAAAATCTAGTTTTGGATCAAGGAAATCATGAACTGCGTGGCGAATACAAAAATCTAGTTTTGGATCAAGAAAATCAAGAATTCGGTCGCGAATATAAAAATCTAATTTTGGATCAAGAAAATCAAGAATTTGGTCGCGAATACAAAAATCTAGTTTTGGATCAAGAAAGTCAAGAACTACGTGGCGAATACAAAAATCTAGTTTTGGATCAAGAAAATGAAAAATTTGGTCGCGAATACAAAAATCTAGTTTTGGATCAAGAAATTCAAGAACTGCGTGGCGAATACAAAAATCTAGTTTTGGATCAAGAAAATCAAGAATTTAGTCGCGAATATAAAAATCTAATTTTGGATCAAGAAAATCAAGAATTTGGTCGCGAATACAAAAATCTAGTTTTGGATCAAGAAAATCACGAATTTGGTCGCGAATACAAAAATCTAGTTTTGGATCAAGAAAATCAAGAACTGCGTGGCGAATACAAAAATCTAGTTTTGGATCAAGAAAATCAAGAATTTGGTCGCGAATACAAAAATCTAGTTTTGGATAAAGAAAGTCAAGAACTGCGTGGCGAATACAAAAATCTAGTTTTGGATCAAGAAAATGAAGAATTTGGTCGCGAATACAAAAATCTAGTTTTGGATCAAGAAAATGAAGAATTTGGTCGCGAATACAAAAATCTAGTTTTGGATCAAGAAAATCAAGAACTGCGTGGCGAATACAAAATTCTAGTTTTGGATCAAAGAAATCAAGAATTTGGTCGCGAATACAAAAATCTAGTTTTGGATCAAGGAAATCATGAACTGCGTGGCGAATACAACAATCTACTTTTGGATCAAGAAAATCAAGAATTTGGTCGCGAATATAAAAATCTAATTTTGGATCAAGAAAATCAAGAATTTGGTCGCGAATACAAAAATCTAGTTTTGGATCAACAAAATCAAGAATTTGGTCGCGAATACAAAAATCTAGTTTTGGATCAAGAAAATCAAGAATTTGGTCGCGAATACAAAAATCTAGTTTTGGATCAAGGAAATCAAGAATTTGGTCGCGAATACAAAAATCTAGTTTTGGATCAAGAAAGTCAAGAACTACGTGGCGAATACAAGAATCTAGTTTTGGATCAAGAAAATCAACAATTTGGTCGCGAACACAAAAATCTAGTTTTGGATCAGAAAATCAAGAATTTGGTCGCGAATACAAAAATCTAGTTTTGGATCAAGAAAATCAAGAATTTGGTCGCGAATAGAAAAATCTAGTTTTGGATCATGAAAATCAAGAATTTGGTCGCGAATACAAAAATCTAGTTTTGGATCAAGAAAATCAAGAACTGCGTGGCGAATACAAAAATCTAGTTTTGGATCAAGGAAATCAAGAATTTAGTCGCGAATATAAAAATCTAATTTTGGATCAAGAAAAATCAAGAATTTGGTCGCGAATACAAAAATCTAGTTTTGAATCAAGAAAATCAAGAATTTGGTCGCGAATACAAAAATCTAGTTTTGGATCAAGAAATTCAAGAATTTAGTCGCGAATACAAAAATCTAGTTTTGGATCAAGAAAATCAAGAATTTGGTCGCGAATACAAAAATTTATTTTTGGATCAAGAATGTCAAGAACTGCGTGGCGAATACAAGAATCTAGTTTTGGATCAAGAAAATGAAGAATTTGGTCGCGAATACAAAAATCTAGTTTTGGATCAAGAAAATCAAGAACTGCGTGGCGAATACAAAAATCTAGTTTTGGATCAAGGAAATCAAGCATTTGTTCGCGAAAACAAAAAACTAGTTTTGGATCAAGAAAATCAAGAATTTAGTCGCGAATACAAAAATCTAGTTTTGGATCAAGAAAATCAAGAACTGCGTGGCGAATACAAAAATCTAGTTTTAGATCAAGAAAATCAAGAATTTGGTCGCGAATACAAAAATCTAGTTTTGGATCAAGAAAATCAAAAATTTGGTCGCGAATACAAAAATCTAGTTTTGGATCAAGAAAATCAAGAACTGCGTGGCGAATACAAAAATCTAGTTTTAGATCAAGAAAATCAAGAATTTGGTCGCGAATACAAAAATCTAGTTTTGGATCAAGAAAATCAAGAATTTGGTCGCGAATACAAAAATCTAGTTTTGGATCAAGAAAATCAAGAATTTGGTCGCGAATACAAAAATCTAGTTTTGGATCAAGAAAATCAAGAACTGCGTGGCGAATACAAAAATCTAGTTTTGGATCAAGGAAATCAAGCATTTGTTCGCGAAAACAAAAAACTAGTTTTGGATCAAGAAAATCAAGAATTTAGTCGCGAATACAAAAATCTAGTTTTAGATCAAGAAAATCAAGAATTTGGTCGCGAATACAAAAATCTAGTTTTGGATCAAGAAAATCAAGAATTTGGTGGCGAATACAAAAATCTAGTTTTGGATCAAGAAAATCAAGAATTTGGTCGCGAATACAAAAATCTAGTTTTGGATCAAGAAAATCAAGAATTTGGTAGCGAATACAAAAATCTAGTTTTGGATCAAGAAAATCAAGAATTTGGTCGCGAATACAAAAATCTAGTTTTGGATCAAGGAAATTAAGCATTTGTTCGCAAAAACAAAAAACTAGTTTTGGATCAAGAAAATCAAGAATTTAGTTGCGAATACAAAAATCTAGTTTTAGATCAAGAAAATCAAGAATTTGGTCGCGAATACAAAAATCTAGTTTTGGATCAAGAAAATCAAGAATTTGGTCGCGAATACAAAAATCTAGTTTTGGATCAAGAAAATCAAGAATTTGGTCGCGAATACAAAAATTTATTTTTGGATCAAGAATGTCAAGAACTGCGTGGCGAATACAAAAATCTAGTTTTGGATCAAGAAAATGAAGAATTTGGTCGCGAATACAAAAATCTAGTTTTGGATCAAGAAAATCAAGAACTGCGTGGCGAATACAAAAATCTAGTTTTGGATCAAGGAAATCAAGAACTGCGTGGCGAATACAAAAATCTAGTTTTGGATCAAGGAAATCAAGAATTTGGTCGCGAATACAAAAATCTAGTTTTGGATCAAGAAAATCAAGAACTGCGTGGCGAATACAAAAATCTAGTTTTGGATCAAGAAAATGAAAAATTTGGTCGCGAATACAAAAATCTAGTTTTGGATCAAGAAATTCAAGCATTTGGTCGCGAAAACAACAAACTAGTTTTGGATCAAGAAAATCAAGAACTGCGTGGCGAATACAAAAATGTAGTTTTGGATCAAGAAAATCAAGAACTGCGTGGCGAATACAAAAATGTAGTTTTGGATCAAGAAAATCAAGAATTTGGTCGCGAATACAAAAATCTAGTTTTGGATCAAGAAAATCAAGAATTTGGTCGCGAATACAAAAATCTAGTTTTGGATCAAGAAAATCAAGAATTTGGTCGCGAATACAAAAATCTAGTTTTGGATCAAGAAAATCAAGAATTTGGTCGCGAATACAAAAATCTAGTTTTGGATCAAGGAAATCAAGAATTTGGTCGCGAATACAAAAATCTAGTTTTGGATCAAGGAAATCATGAACTGCGTGGCGAATACAAAAATCTAGTTTTGGATCAAGAAAATCAAGAATTCGGTCGCGAATATAAAAATCTAATTTTGGATCAAGAAAATCAAGAATTTGGTCGCGAATACAAAAATCTAGTTTTGGATCAAGAAAGTCAAGAACTACGTGGCGAATACAAAAATCTAGTTTTGGATCAAGAAAATGAAAAATTTGGTCGCGAATACAAAAATCTAGTTTTGGATCAAGAAATTCAAGAACTGCGTGGCGAATACAAAAATCTAGTTTTGGATCAAGAAAATCAAGAATTTAGTCGCGAATATAAAAATCTAATTTTGGATCAAGAAAATCAAGAATTTGGTCGCGAATACAAAAATCTAGTTTTGGATCAAGAAAATCACGAATTTGGTCGCGAATACAAAAATCTAGTTTTGGATCAAGAAAATCAAGAACTGCGTGGCGAATACAAAAATCTAGTTTTGGATCAAGAAAATCAAGAATTTGGTCGCGAATACAAAAATCTAGTTTTGGATAAAGAAAGTCAAGAACTGCGTGGCGAATACAAAAATCTAGTTTTGGATCAAGAAAATGAAGAATTTGGTCGCGAATACAAAAATCTAGTTTTGGATCAAGAAAATGAAGAATTTGGTCGCAAATACAAAAATCTAGTTTTGGATCAAGAAAATCAAGAACTGCGTGGCGAATACAAAATTCTAGTTTTGGATCAAAGAAATCAAGAATTTGGTCGCGAATACAAAAATCTAGTTTTGGATCAAGGAAATCATGAACTGCGTGGCGAATACAACAATCTACTTTTGGATCAAGAAAATCAAGAATTTGGTCGCGAATATAAAAATCTAATTTTGGATCAAGAAAATCAAGAATTTGGTCGCGAATACAAAAATCTAGTTTTGGATCAACAAAATCAAGAATTTGGTCGCGAATACAAAAATCTAGTTTTGGATCAAGAAAATCAAGAATTTGGTCGCGAATACAAAAATCTAGTTTTGGATCAAGGAAATCAAGAATTTGGTCGCGAATACAAAAATCTAGTTTTGGATCAAGAAAGTCAAGAACTACGTGGCGAATACAAGAATCTAGTTTTGGATCAAGAAAATCAACAATTTGGTCGCGAACACAAAAATCTAGTTTTGGATCAGAAAATCAAGAATTTGGTCGCGAATACAAAAATCTAGTTTTGGATCAAGAAAATCAAGAATTTGGTCGCGAATAGAAAAATCTAGTTTTGGATCATGAAAATCAAGAATTTGGTCGCGAATACAAAAATCTAGTTTTGGATCAAGAAAATCAAGAACTGCGTGGCGAATACAAAAATCTAGTTTTGGATCAAGGAAATCAAGAATTTAGTCGCGAATATAAAAATCTAATTTTGGATCAAGAAAAATCAAGAATTTGGTCGCGAATACAAAAATCTAGTTTTGAATCAAGAAAATCAAGAATTTGGTCGCGAATACAAAAATCTAGTTTTGGATCAAGAAATTCAAGAATTTAGTCGCGAATACAAAAATCTAGTTTTGGATCAAGAAAATCAAGAATTTGGTCGCGAATACAAAAATTTATTTTTGGATCAAGAATGTCAAGAACTGCGTGGCGAATACAAGAATCTAGTTTTGGATCAAGAAAATGAAGAATTTGGTCGCGAATACAAAAATCTAGTTTTGGATCAAGAAAATCAAGAACTGCGTGGCGAATACAAAAATCTAGTTTTGGATCAAGGAAATCAAGCATTTGTTCGCGAAAACAAAAAACTAGTTTTGGATCAAGAAAATCAAGAATTTAGTCGCGAATACAAAAATCTAGTTTTGGATCAAGAAAATCAAAAATTTGGTCGCGAATACAAAAATCTAGTTTTGGATCAAGAAAATCAAGAACTGCGTGGCGAATACAAAAATCTAGTTTTAGATCAAGAAAATCAAGAATTTGGTCGCGAATACAAAAATCTAGTTTTGGATCAAGAAAATCAAGAATTTGGTCGCGAATACAAAAATCTAGTTTTGGATCAAGAAAATCAAGAATTTGGTGGCGAATACAAAAATCTAGTTTTGGATCAAGAAAATCAAGAATTTGGTCGCGAATACAAAAATCTAGTTTTGGATCAAGAAAATCAAGAATTTGGTAGCGAATACAAAAATCTAGTTTTGGATCAAGAAAATCAAGAATTTGGTCGCGAATACAAAAATCTAGTTTTGGATCAAGGAAATTAAGCATTTGTTCGCAAAAACAAAAAACTAGTTTTGGATCAAGAAAATCAAGAATTTAGTTGCGAATACAAAAATCTAGTTTTAGATCAAGAAAATCAAGAATTTGGTCGCGAATACAAAAATCTAGTTTTGGATCAAGAAAATCAAGAATTTGGTCGCGAATACAAAAATCTAGTTTTGGATCAAGAAAATCAAGAATTTGGTCGCGAATACAAAAATTTATTTTTGGATCAAGAATGTCAAGAACTGCGTGGCGAATACAAAAATCTAGTTTTGGATCAAGAAAATGAAGAATTTGGTCGCGAATACAAAAATCTAGTTTTGGATCAAGAAAATCAAGAACTGCGTGGCGAATACAAAAATCTAGTTTTGGATCAAGGAAATCAAGAACTGCGTGGCGAATACAAAAATCTAGTTTTGGATCAAGGAAATCAAGAATTTGGTCGCGAATACAAAAATCTAGTTTTGGATCAAGAAAATCAAGAACTGCGTGGCGAATACAAAAATCTAGTTTTGGATCAAGAAAATGAAAAATTTGGTCGCGAATACAAAAATCTAGTTTTGGATCAAGAAATTCAAGCATTTGGTCGCGAAAACAACAAACTAGTTTTGGATCAAGAAAATCAAGAACTGCGTGGCGAATACAAAAATGTAGTTTTGGATCAAGAAAATCAAGAACTGCGTGGCGAATACAAAAATGTAGTTTTGGATCAAGAAAATCAAGAATTTGGTCGCGAATACAAAAATCTAGTTTTGGATCAAGAAAATCAAGAATTTGGTCGCGAATACAAAAATCTAGTTTTGGATCAAGAAAATCAAGAATTTGGTCGCGAATACAAAAATCTAGTTTTGGATCAAGAAAATCAAGAATTTGGTCGCGAATACAAAAATTTATTTTTGGATCAAGAATGTCAAGAACTGCGTGGCGAATACAAAAATCTAGTTTTGGATCAAGAAAATGAAGAATTTGGTCGCGAATAAAAAATCTAGTTTTGGATCAAGAAAATCAAGAACTGCGTGGCGAATACAAAAATCTAGTTTTGGATCAAGGAAATCAAGAACTGCGTGGGGAATACAAAAATCTAGTTTTGGATCAAGGAAATCAAGAATTTGGTCGCGAATACAAAAATCTAGTTTTGGATCAAGAAAATCAAGAACTGCGTGGCGAATACAAAAATCAAGTTTTGGATCAAGGAAATCAAGCATTTGGTCGCGAAAACAAAAAACTAGTTTTGGATCATGAAAATCAAGAATTCGGTCGCGAATACAAAAATCTAGTTTTGGATCAAGAAAATTAAGAATTTGGTCGCGAATACAAAAATCTAGTTTTGGATCAAGAAAATCAAGAATTTGGTCGCGAATACAAAAATCTAGTTTTGGATCAAGGAAATCATGAACTGCGTGGCGAATACAAAAATCTAGTTTTGGATCAAGAAAATCAAGAATTTAGTCGCGAATATAAAAATCTAATTTTGGATCAAGAAAATCAAGAATTTGGTCGCGAATACAAAAATCTAGTTTTGGATCAAGAAAATCAAGAATTTGGTCGCGAATACAAAAATCTAGTTTTGGATCAAGAAAATCAAGAATTTGGTCGCGAATACAAAAATCTAGTTTTGGATCAAGAAAATCAAGAATTTGGTCACGAATACAAAAATCTAGTTTTGGATCAAGAAAGTCAAGAACTGCGTGGCGCATACAAAAATCTAGTTTTTGATCAAGAAAATGAAGAATTTGGTCGCGAATACAAAAATCTAGTTTTGGATCAAGAAATTCAAGCATTTGGTCGCGAAAACAACAAACTAGTTTTGGATCAAGAAAATCAAGAACTGCGTGGCGAATACAAAAATGTAGTTTTGGATCAAGAAAATCAAGAACTGCGTGGCGAATACAAAAATGTAGTTTTGGATCAAGAAAATCAAGAATTTGGTCGCGAATACAAAAATTTATTTTTGGATCAAGAATGTCAAGAACTGCGTGGCGAATACAAGAATCTAGTTTTGGATCAAGAAAATGAAGAATTTGGTCGCGAATACAAAAATCTAGTTTTGGATCAAGAAAATCAAGAACTGCGTGGCGAATACAAAAATCTAGTTTTGGATCAAGGAAATCAAGCATTTGTTCGCGAAAACAAAAAACTAGTTTTGGATCAAGAAAATCAAGAATTTAGTCGCGAATACAAAAATCTAGTTTTGGATCAAGAAAATCAAAAATTTGGTCGCGAATACAAAAATCTAGTTTTGGATCAAGAAAATCAAGAACTGCGTGGCGAATACAAAAATCTAGTTTTAGATCAAGAAAATCAAGAATTTGGTCGCGAATACAAAAATCTAGTTTTGGATCAAGAAAATCAAGAATTTGGTCGCGAATACAAAAATCTAGTTTTGGATCAAGAAAATCAAGAATTTGGTGGCGAATACAAAAATCTAGTTTTGGATCAAGAAAATCAAGAATTTGGTCGCGAATACAAAAATCTAGTTTTGGATCAAGAAAATCAAGAATTTGGTAGCGAATACAAAAATCTAGTTTTGGATCAAGAAAATCAAGAATTTGGTCGCGAATACAAAAATCTAGTTTTGGATCAAGGAAATTAAGCATTTGTTCGCAAAAACAAAAAACTAGTTTTGGATCAAGAAAATCAAGAATTTAGTTGCGAATACAAAAATCTAGTTTTAGATCAAGAAAATCAAGAATTTGGTCGCGAATACAAAAATCTAGTTTTGGATCAAGAAAATCAAGAATTTGGTCGCGAATACAAAAATCTAGTTTTGGATCAAGAAAATCAAGAATTTGGTCGCGAATACAAAAATTTATTTTTGGATCAAGAATGTCAAGAACTGCGTGGCGAATACAAAAATCTAGTTTTGGATCAAGAAAATGAAGAATTTGGTCGCGAATACAAAAATCTAGTTTTGGATCAAGAAAATCAAGAACTGCGTGGCGAATACAAAAATCTAGTTTTGGATCAAGGAAATCAAGAACTGCGTGGCGAATACAAAAATCTAGTTTTGGATCAAGGAAATCAAGAATTTGGTCGCGAATACAAAAATCTAGTTTTGGATCAAGAAAATCAAGAACTGCGTGGCGAATACAAAAATCTAGTTTTGGATCAAGAAAATGAAAAATTTGGTCGCGAATACAAAAATCTAGTTTTGGATCAAGAAATTCAAGCATTTGGTCGCGAAAACAACAAACTAGTTTTGGATCAAGAAAATCAAGAACTGCGTGGCGAATACAAAAATGTAGTTTTGGATCAAGAAAATCAAGAACTGCGTGGCGAATACAAAAATGTAGTTTTGGATCAAGAAAATCAAGAATTTGGTCGCGAATACAAAAATCTAGTTTTGGATCAAGAAAATCAAGAATTTGGTCGCGAATACAAAAATCTAGTTTTGGATCAAGAAAATCAAGAATTTGGTCGCGAATACAAAAATCTAGTTTTGGATCAAGAAAATCAAGAATTTGGTCGCGAATACAAAAATTTATTTTTGGATCAAGAATGTCAAGAACTGCGTGGCGAATACAAAAATCTAGTTTTGGATCAAGAAAATGAAGAATTTGGTCGCGAATACAAAAATCTAGTTTTGGATCAAGAAAATCAAGAACTGCGTGGCGAATACAAAAATCTAGTTTTGGATCAAGAAAATCAAGCATTTGGTCGCGAAAACAAAAAACTAGTTTTGGATCAAGAAAATCAAGAACTGTGTGGCGAATAAAAAAATCTAGTTTTGGATCAAGAAAATCAAGAACTGCGTGGCGAATACAAAAATGTAGTTTCGGATCAAGAAAATCAAGAATTTGTTCGCGAATACAAAAATCTAGTTTTGGATCAAGAAAGTCAAGAACTACGTGGCGAATACAAAAATCTAGTTTTGGATCAAGAAAATGAAGAATTTGGTCGCGAATACAAAAATCTAGTTTTGGATCATGAAAATCAAGAACTGCTTGGCGAATACAAAAATCTAGTTTTGGATCAAGGAAATCAAGCATTTGGTCGCGAAAACAAAAAACTAGTTTTGGATCAAGAAAATCAAGAATTTGGTCGCGAATACAAAAATCTAGTTTTGGATCAAGAAAATCAAGAATTTGGTCACGAATACAAAAATCTAGTTTTGGATCAAGAAAGTCAAGAACTGCGTGGCGCATACAAAAATCTAGTTTTTGATCAAGAAAATGAAGAATTTGGTCGCGAATACAAAAATCTAGTTTTGGATCAAGAAATTCAAGCATTTGGTCGCGAAAACAACAAACTAGTTTTGGATCAAGAAAATCAAGAACTGCGTGGCGAATACAAAAATGTAGTTTTGGATCAAGAAAATCAAGAACTGCGTGGCGAATACAAAAATGTAGTTTTGGATCAAGAAAATCAAGAATTTGGTCGCGAATACAAAAATTTATTTTTGGATCAAGAATGTCAAGAACTGCGTGGCGAATACAAGAATCTAGTTTTGGATCAAGAAAATGAAGAATTTGGTCGCGAATACAAAAATCTAGTTTTGGATCAAGAAAATCAAGAACTGCGTGGCGAATACAAAAATCTAGTTTTGGATCAAGGAAATCAAGCATTTGTTCGCGAAAACAAAAAACTAGTTTTGGATCAAGAAAATCAAGAATTTAGTCGCGAATACAAAAATCTAGTTTTGGATCAAGAAAATCAAAAATTTGGTCGCGAATACAAAAATCTAGTTTTGGATCAAGAAAATCAAGAACTGCGTGGCGAATACAAAAATCTAGTTTTAGATCAAGAAAATCAAGAATTTGGTCGCGAATACAAAAATCTAGTTTTGGATCAAGAAAATCAAGAATTTGGTCGCGAATACAAAAATCTAGTTTTGGATCAAGAAAATCAAGAATTTGGTGGCGAATACAAAAATCTAGTTTTGGATCAAGAAAATCAAGAATTTGGTCGCGAATACAAAAATCTAGTTTTGGATCAAGAAAATCAAGAATTTGGTAGCGAATACAAAAATCTAGTTTTGGATCAAGAAAATCAAGAATTTGGTCGCGAATACAAAAATCTAGTTTTGGATCAAGGAAATTAAGCATTTGTTCGCAAAAACAAAAAACTAGTTTTGGATCAAGAAAATCAAGAATTTAGTTGCGAATACAAAAATCTAGTTTTAGATCAAGAAAATCAAGAATTTGGTCGCGAATACAAAAATCTAGTTTTGGATCAAGAAAATCAAGAATTTGGTCGCGAATACAAAAATCTAGTTTTGGATCAAGAAAATCAAGAATTTGGTCGCGAATACAAAAATTTATTTTTGGATCAAGAATGTCAAGAACTGCGTGGCGAATACAAAAATCTAGTTTTGGATCAAGAAAATGAAGAATTTGGTCGCGAATACAAAAATCTAGTTTTGGATCAAGAAAATCAAGAACTGCGTGGCGAATACAAAAATCTAGTTTTGGATCAAGGAAATCAAGAACTGCGTGGCGAATACAAAAATCTAGTTTTGGATCAAGGAAATCAAGAATTTGGTCGCGAATACAAAAATCTAGTTTTGGATCAAGAAAATCAAGAACTGCGTGGCGAATACAAAAATCTAGTTTTGGATCAAGAAAATGAAAAATTTGGTCGCGAATACAAAAATCTAGTTTTGGATCAAGAAATTCAAGCATTTGGTCGCGAAAACAACAAACTAGTTTTGGATCAAGAAAATCAAGAACTGCGTGGCGAATACAAAAATGTAGTTTTGGATCAAGAAAATCAAGAACTGCGTGGCGAATACAAAAATGTAGTTTTGGATCAAGAAAATCAAGAATTTGGTCGCGAATACAAAAATCTAGTTTTGGATCAAGAAAATCAAGAATTTGGTCGCGAATACAAAAATCTAGTTTTGGATCAAGAAAATCAAGAATTTGGTCGCGAATACAAAAATCTAGTTTTGGATCAAGAAAATCAAGAATTTGGTCGCGAATACAAAAATTTATTTTTGGATCAAGAATGTCAAGAACTGCGTGGCGAATACAAAAATCTAGTTTTGGATCAAGAAAATGAAGAATTTGGTCGCGAATACAAAAATCTAGTTTTGGATCAAGAAAATCAAGAACTGCGTGGCGAATACAAAAATCTAGTTTTGGATCAAGAAAATCAAGCATTTGGTCGCGAAAACAAAAAACTAGTTTTGGATCAAGAAAATCAAGAACTGTGTGGCGAATAAAAAAATCTAGTTTTGGATCAAGAAAATCAAGAACTGCGTGGCGAATACAAAAATGTAGTTTCGGATCAAGAAAATCAAGAATTTGTTCGCGAATACAAAAATCTAGTTTTGGATCAAGAAAGTCAAGAACTACGTGGCGAATACAAAAATCTAGTTTTGGATCAAGAAAATGAAGAATTTGGTCGCGAATACAAAAATCTAGTTTTGGATCATGAAAATCAAGAACTGCTTGGCGAATACAAAAATCTAGTTTTGGATCAAGGAAATCAAGCATTTGGTCGCGAAAACAAAAAACTAGTTTTGGATCAAGAAAATCAAGAATTTGGTCGCGAATACAAAAATCTAGTTTTGGATCAAGAAAATCAAGAATTTGGTCGCGAATACAAAAATCTAGTTTTGGATCAAGAAAATCAATAATTTTGTCGGGAATACAAAAATCTAGTTTTGGATCAAGAAAATCAAGAATTTGGTCGCGAATACAAAAATCTAGTTTTGGATCAAGAAAATCAAGAATTTGGTCACGAATACAAAAATCTAGTTTTGGATCAAGAAAGTCAAGAACTGCGTGGCGCATACAAAAATCTAGTTTTTGATCAAGAAAATGAAGAATTTGGTCGCGAATACAAAAATCTAGTTTTGGATCAAGAAATTCAAGCATTTGGTCGCGAAAACAACAAACTAGTTTTGGATCAAGAAAATCAAGAACTGCGTGGCGAATACAAAAATGTAGTTTTGGATCAAGAAAATCAAGAACTGCGTGGCGAATACAAAAATGTAGTTTTGGATCAAGAAAATCAAGAATTTGGTCGCGAATACAAAAATTTATTTTTGGATCAAGAATGTCAAGAACTGCGTGGCGAATACAAGAATCTAGTTTTGGATCAAGAAAATGAAGAATTTGGTCGCGAATACAAAAATCTAGTTTTGGATCAAGAAAATCAAGAACTGCGTGGCGAATACAAAAATCTAGTTTTGGATCAAGGAAATCAAGCATTTGTTCGCGAAAACAAAAAACTAGTTTTGGATCAAGAAAATCAAGAATTTAGTCGCGAATACAAAAATCTAGTTTTGGATCAAGAAAATCAAAAATTTGGTCGCGAATACAAAAATCTAGTTTTGGATCAAGAAAATCAAGAACTGCGTGGCGAATACAAAAATCTAGTTTTAGATCAAGAAAATCAAGAATTTGGTCGCGAATACAAAAATCTAGTTTTGGATCAAGAAAATCAAGAATTTGGTCGCGAATACAAAAATCTAGTTTTGGATCAAGAAAATCAAGAATTTGGTGGCGAATACAAAAATCTAGTTTTGGATCAAGAAAATCAAGAATTTGGTCGCGAATACAAAAATCTAGTTTTGGATCAAGAAAATCAAGAATTTGGTAGCGAATACAAAAATCTAGTTTTGGATCAAGAAAATCAAGAATTTGGTCGCGAATACAAAAATCTAGTTTTGGATCAAGGAAATTAAGCATTTGTTCGCAAAAACAAAAAACTAGTTTTGGATCAAGAAAATCAAGAATTTAGTTGCGAATACAAAAATCTAGTTTTAGATCAAGAAAATCAAGAATTTGGTCGCGAATACAAAAATCTAGTTTTGGATCAAGAAAATCAAGAATTTGGTCGCGAATACAAAAATCTAGTTTTGGATCAAGAAAATCAAGAATTTGGTCGCGAATACAAAAATTTATTTTTGGATCAAGAATGTCAAGAACTGCGTGGCGAATACAAAAATCTAGTTTTGGATCAAGAAAATGAAGAATTTGGTCGCGAATACAAAAATCTAGTTTTGGATCAAGAAAATCAAGAACTGCGTGGCGAATACAAAAATCTAGTTTTGGATCAAGGAAATCAAGAACTGCGTGGCGAATACAAAAATCTAGTTTTGGATCAAGGAAATCAAGAATTTGGTCGCGAATACAAAAATCTAGTTTTGGATCAAGAAAATCAAGAACTGCGTGGCGAATACAAAAATCTAGTTTTGGATCAAGAAAATGAAAAATTTGGTCGCGAATACAAAAATCTAGTTTTGGATCAAGAAATTCAAGCATTTGGTCGCGAAAACAACAAACTAGTTTTGGATCAAGAAAATCAAGAACTGCGTGGCGAATACAAAAATGTAGTTTTGGATCAAGAAAATCAAGAACTGCGTGGCGAATACAAAAATGTAGTTTTGGATCAAGAAAATCAAGAATTTGGTCGCGAATACAAAAATCTAGTTTTGGATCAAGAAAATCAAGAATTTGGTCGCGAATACAAAAATCTAGTTTTGGATCAAGAAAATCAAGAATTTGGTCGCGAATACAAAAATCTAGTTTTGGATCAAGAAAATCAAGAATTTGGTCGCGAATACAAAAATTTATTTTTGGATCAAGAATGTCAAGAACTGCGTGGCGAATACAAAAATCTAGTTTTGGATCAAGAAAATGAAGAATTTGGTCGCGAATACAAAAATCTAGTTTTGGATCAAGAAAATCAAGAACTGCGTGGCGAATACAAAAATCTAGTTTTGGATCAAGGAAATCAAGAACTGCGTGGGGAATACAAAAATCTAGTTTTGGATCAAGGAAATCAAGAATTTGGTCGCGAATACAAAAATCTAGTTTTGGATCAAGAAAATCAAGAACTGCGTGGCGAATACAAAAATCTAGTTTTGGATCAAGGAAATCAAGCAATTGGTCGCGAAAACAAAAAACTAGTTTTGGATCATGAAAATCAAGAATTCGGTCGCGAATACAAAAATCTAGTTTTGGATCAAGAAAATTAAGAATTTGGTCGCGAATACAAAAATCTAGTTTTGGATCAAGAAAATCAAGAATTTGGTCGCGAATACAAAAATCTAGTTTTGGATCAAGGAAATCATGAACTGCGTGGCGAATACAAAAATCTAGTTTTGGATCAAGAAAATCAAGAATTTAGTCGCGAATATAAAAATCTAATTTTGGATCAAGAAAATCAAGAATTTGGTCGCGAATACAAAAATCTAGTTTTGGATCAAGAAAATCAAGAATTTGGTCGCGAATACAAAAATCTAGTTTTGGATCAAGAAAATCAAGAAGTTGGTCGCGAATACAAAAATCTAGTTTTGGATCAAGAAAATCAAGAATTTGGTCACGAATACAAAAATCTAGTTTTGGATCAAGAAAGTCAAGAACTGCGTGGCGCATACAAAAATCTAGTTTTTGATCAAGAAAATGAAGAATTTGGTCGCGAATACAAAAATCTAGTTTTGGATCAAGAAATTCAAGCATTTGGTCGCGAAAACAACAAACTAGTTTTGGATCAAGAAAATCAAGAACTGCGTGGCGAATACAAAAATGTAGTTTTGGATCAAGAAAATCAAGAACTGCGTGGCGAATACAAAAATGTAGTTTTGGATCAAGAAAATCAAGAATTTGGTCGCGAATACAAAAATCTAGTTTTGGATCAAGAAAATCAAGAAGTTGGTCGCGAATACAAAAATCTAGTTTTGGATCAAGAAAATCAAGAATTTGGTCGCGAATACAAAAATCTAGTTTTGGATCAAGAAAATCAAGAATTTGGTCGCGAATACAAAAATTTATTTTTGGATGAAGAATGTCAAGAACTGCGTGGCGAATACAAAAATCTAGTTTTGGATCAAGAAAATGAAGAATTTGGTCGCGAATACAAAAATCTAGTTTTGGATCAAGAAAATCAAGAACTGCGTGGCGAATACAAAAATCTAGTTTTGGATCAAGGAAATCAAGAACTGCGTGGGGAATACAAAAATCTAGTTTTGGATCAAGGAAATCAAGAATTTGGTCGCGAATACAAAAATCTAGTTTTGGATCAAGAAAATCAAGAACTGCGTGGCGAATACAAAAATCTAGTTTTGGATCAAGGAAATCAAGCATTTGGTCGCGAAAACAAAAAACTAGTTTTGGATCAAGAAAATCAAGAATTCGGTCGCGAATACAAAAATCTAGTTTTGGATCAAGAAAATCAAGAATTTGGTCGCGAATACAAAAATCTAGTTTTGGATCAAGAAAATCAAGAATTTGGTCGCGAATACAAAAATCTAGTTTTGGATCAAGAAAATCAAGAATTTGGTCGCGAATACAAAAATCTAGTTTTGGATCAAGGAAATCATGAACTGCGTGGCGAATACAAAAATCTAGTTTTGGATCAAGAAAATCAAGAATTTAGTCGCGAATATAAAAATCTAATTTTGGATCAAGAAAATCAAGAATTTGGTCGTGAATACAAAAATCTAGTTTTGGATCAAGAAAATCAAGAATTTGGTCGCGAATACAAAAATCTAATTTTGGATCAAGAAAATCAAGAATTTGGTCGCGAATACAAAAATCTAGTTTTGGATCAAGAAAATCAAGAATTTGGTCGCGAATACAAAAATCTAGTTTTGGATCAAGAAAGTCAAGAACTGCGTGGCGCATACAAAAATCTAGTTTTTGATCAAGAAAATGAAGAATTTGGTCGCGAATACAAAAATCTAGTTTTGGATCAAGAAAATCAAGAACTGCGTGGCGAATACAAAAATCTAGTTTTGGATCAAGGAAATCAAGCATTCGGTCGCGAAAACAAAAAACTAGTTTTGGATCAAGAAAATCAAGAATTCGGTCGCGAATACAAAAATCTAGTTTTGGATCAAGAAAATAAAGAATTTGGTCGCGAATACAAAAATCTAGTTTTGGATCAAGAAAATCAAGAATTTGGTCGCGAATACAAAAATCTAGTTTTGGATCAAGAAAATCAAGAATTTGGTCGCGAATACAAAAATCTAGTTTTGGATCAAGGAAATCATGAACTGCGTGGCGAATACAAAAATCTAGTTTTGGATCAAGAAAATCAAGAATTTAGTCGCGAATATAAAAATCTAATTTTGGATCAAGAAAATCAAGAATTTGGTCGCGAATACAAAAATCTAGTTTTGGATCAAGAAAATCAAGAATTTGGTCGCGAATACAAAAATCTAGTTTTGGATCAAGAAAATCAAGAATTTGGTCGCGAATACAAAAATTTATTTTTGGATCAAGAATGTCAAGAACTGCGTGGCGAATACAAAAATCTAGTTTTGGATCAAGAAAATGAAGAATTTGGTCGCGAATACAAAAATCTAGTTTTGGATCAAGGAAATCATGAACTGCGTGGCGAATACACAAAACTAGTTTTGGATCAAGCAAGTCAAGAACTACGTGGCGAATACAAAAATCTAGTTTTGGATCAAGAAAATGAAAAATTTGGTCGCGAATACAAAAATCTAGTTTTGGATCAAGAAATTCAAGAACTGCGTGGTGAATACAAAAATCTAGTTTTGGATCAAGAAAATCAAGAACTGCGTGGCGAATACAAAAATGTAGTTTTTGATCAAGAAAATCAAGAATTTGGTCGCGAATACAAAAATCTAGTTTTGGATCAAGAAAGTCAAGAACTGCGTGGCGAATACAAAAATCTAGTTTTTGATCAAGAAAATGAAGAATTTGGTCGCGAATACAAAAATCTAGTTTTGGATCAAGAAAATCAAGAACTGCGTGGCGAATACAAAAATCTAGTTTTGGATCAAGGAAATCAAGCATTTGGTCGCGAAAACAACAAACTAGTTTTGGATCAAGAAAATCAAGAACTGCGTGGCGAATACAAAAATCTAGTTTTGGATCAAGAAAATCAAGATTTTTGATCGCGAATACAAAAATCTAATTTTGGATCAAGAAAATCAAGAATTTGGTCGCGAATACAAAAATCTAGTTTTGGATCAAGAAAATCAAGAATTTGGTCGCGAATACAAAAATTTATTTTTGGATCAAGAATGTCAAGAATTTGGTCGCGAATACAAAAATCTAGTTTTGGATCAAGAAAATCAAGAATTTGGTCGCGAATACAAAAATCTAGTTTTGGATCAAGAAAATCAAGAATTTGGTCGCGAATACAAAAATGTATTTTTGGATCAAGAATGTCAAGAACTGCGTGGCGAATACAAAAATCTAGTTTTGGATCAAGAAAATTAAGAATTTGGTCGCGAATACAAAAATCTAGTTTTGGATCAAGAAATTCAAGAACTGCGTGGCGAATACAAAAATCTAGTTTTGGATCAAGAAAATGAAGAATTTGGTCGCGAATACAAAAATCTAGTTTTGGATCAAGAAAATCAAGAACTGCGTGGCGAATACAAAAATCTAGTTTTGGATCAAGGAAATGAAGAACTGCGTGGCGAATACAAAAATCTAGTTTTGGATCAAGGAAATTAAGCATTTGTTCGCAAAAACAAAAAACTAGTTTTGGATCAAGAAAATCAAGAATTTGGTCGCGAATACAAAAATCTAGTTTTGGATCAAGAAAGTCAAGAACTGCGTGGCGAATACAAAAATCTAGTTTTTGATCAAGAAAATGAATAATTTGGTCGCGAATACAAAAAACTAGTTTTGGATCAAGAAAATCAAGGACTGCGTGGCGAATACAAAAATCTAGTTTTGGATCAAGGAAATCAAGCATTTGGTCGCGAAAACAAAAAACTAGTTTTGGATCAAGAAAATCAAGAATTCGGTCGCGAATACAAAAATCTAGTTTTGGATCAAGAAAATAAAGAATTTGGTCGCGAATACAAAAATCTAGTTTTGGATCAAGAAAATCAAGAATTTGGTCGCGAATACAAAAATCTAGTTTTGGATCAAGAAAATCAAGAATTTGGTCGCGAATACAAAAATCTAGTTTTGGATCAAGGAAATCATGAACTGCGTGGCGAATACAAAAATCTAGTTTTGGATCAAGAAAATGAAGAATTTGGTCGCGAATACAAAAATCTAGTTTTGGATCAAAGAAATCAAGAATTTGGTCGCGAATATAAAAATCTAATTTTGGATCAAGGAAATCAAGAATTTGGTCGCGAATACAAAAATCTCGTTTTGGATCAAGAAAATCAAGAATTTGGTCGCGAATACAAAAATCTAGTTTTGGATTAAGAAAATCAAGAATTTGGTCGCGAATACAAAAATCTAGTTTTGGATCAAGAAAATCAAGAATTTGGTCGCGAATACAAAAATCTAGTTTTGGATCAAGAAAATCAAGAATTTGGTCGCGAATAAAAAAATCTAGTTTTGGATCAAGAAAATCAAGAATTTGGTCGCGAATACAAAAATTTATTTTTGGATCAAGAATGTCAAGAACTGCGTGGCGAATACAAAAATCTAGTTTTGGATCAAGAAAATGAAGAATTTGGTCGCGAATACATAAATCTAGTTTTGGATCAAGAAAATCAAGAACTGCGTGGCGAATACAAAAATCTAGTTTTGGATCAAGGAAATCAAGAACTGCGTGGCGAATACAAAAATCTAGTTTTGGATCAAGGAAATTAAGCATTTGTTCGCAAAAACAAAAAACTAGTTGTGGATCAAGAAAATCAAGAATTTAGTCGCGAATACAAAAATCTAGTTTTACATCAAGAAAATCAAGAATTTGGTCGCGAATACAAAAATCTAGTTTTGGATCAAGAAAATCAAGAATTTGGTCGCGAATACAAAAATCTGATTTTGGATCAGGAAAATCAAGAATTTCGTCGCGAATACAAAAATCTAGTTTTGGATCAAGAAATCATGAACTGCGTGGCGAATACAAAAATCTAGTTTTGGATCAAGCAAGTCAAGAACTACGTGGCGAATACAAAAATCTAGTTTTGGATCAAGAAAATGAAAAATTTGGTCGCGAATACAAAAATCTAGTTTTGGATCAAGAAATTCAAGAACTGCGTGGCGAATACAAAAATCTAGTTTTGGATCAAGAAAATCAAGCATTTGGTCGCGAAAACAACAAACTAGTTTTGGATAAAGAAAATCAAGAACTGCGTGGCGAATACAAAAATCTAGTTTTGGATCAAGCAAATCAAGAATTTGGTCGCGAATACAAAAATCTAGTTTTGGATCAAGAAAGTCAAGAACTGCGTGGCGAATACAAAAATCTAGTTTTTGATCAAGAAAATGAAGAATTTGGTCGCGAATACAAAAATCTAGTTTTGGATCAAGAAAATCAAGAACTACGTGGCGAATACAAAAATCTAGTTTTGGATCAAGGAAATCAAGCATTTGGTCGCGAAAACAAAAAACTAGTTTTGGATCAAGAAAATCAAGAATTCGGTCGCGAATATAAAAATCTAGTTTTGGATCAAGAAAATCAAGAATTTGGTCGCGAATACAAAAATCTAGTTTTGGATCAAGAAAATCAAGAATTTGGTCGCGAATACAAAAATATAGTTTTGGATCAAGAAAATCAATAATTTGGTCGCGAATACAAAAATCTAGTTTTGGATCAAGAAAATCATGAATTTGGTCGCGAATACAAAAATCTAGTTTTGGATCAAGAAAATCAAGAATTTGGTCGCGAATACAAAAATCTAGTTTTGGATCAAGGAAATCATGAACTGCGTGGCGAATACAAAAATCTAGTTTTGGATCAAGAAAATCAAGAATTTGGTCGCGAATATAAAAATCTAATTTTGGATCAAGAAAATCAAGAATTTGGTCGCGAATACAAAAATCTAGTTTTGGATCAAGAAAATCAAGAATTTGGTCGCGAATACAAAAATCTAGTTTTGGATCAAGAAAATCAAGAATTTGGTCGCGAATACAAAAATCTAGTTTTGGATCAAAAAAATCAAGAATTTGGTCGCGAATACAAAAATTTATTTTTGGATCAAGAATGTCAAGAACTGCGTGGCGAATACAAAAATCTAGTTTTGGATCAAGAAAATGAAGAATTTGGTCGCGAATACAAAAATCTAGTTTTGGATCAAGAAAATCAAGAACTGCGTGGCGAATACAAAAATCTAGTTTTAGATCAAGAAAATCAAGAATTTGGTCGCGAATACAAAAATCTAGTTTTGGATCAAGAAAATCAAGAATTTGGTCGCGAATACAAAAATCTAGTTTTGGATCAAGAAAATCAAGAATTTGGTCGCGAATACAAAAATCTAGTTTTGGATCAAGGAAATCATGAACTGCGTGGCGAATACAAAAATCTAGTTTTGGATCAAGCAAGTCAAGAACTGCGTGGCGAATACAAAAATCTAGTTTTGGATCAAGAAAATGAAAAATTTGGTCGCGAATACAAAAATCTAGTTTTGGATCAAGAAATTCAAGAACTGCGTGGCGAATACAAAAATCTAGTTTTGGATCAAGAAAATCAAGCATTTGGTCGCGAATACAAAAATCTAGTTTTGGATCAAGAAAATCAAGAACTGCGTGGCGAATACAAAAATCTAGTTTTGGATCAAGGAAATCAAGCATTTGGTCGCGAATACAAAAATCTAGTTTTGGATCAAGAAAATCAAAAATTTGGTCGCGAATACAAAAATCTAGTTTTGGATCAAGAAAATCAAGAATTGGGTCGCGAATACAAAAATCTAGTTTTGGATCAAGAAAATCAAGAATTCGGTCGCGAATACAAAAATCTAGTTTTTGGATCAAGGAAATCATGAACTGCGTGGCGAATACAAAAATCTAGTTTTGGATCAAGAAAATCAAGAATTTGGTCGCGAATATAAAAATCTAATTTTGGATCAAGAAAATCAAGAATTTGGTCGCGAATACAAAAATCTAGTTTTGGATCAAGGAAATCATGAACTGCGTGGCGAATACAAAAATCTAGTTTTGGATCAAGAAAATCAAGAATTTGGTCGCGAATATAAAAATCTAATTTTGGATCAAGAAAATCAAGAATTTGGTCGCGAATACAAAAATCTAGTTTTGGATCAAGGAAATCATGAACTGCGTGGCGAATACAAAAATCTAGTTTGGGATCAAGAAAATCAAGAATTTGGTCGCGAATACAAAAATCTAGTTTTGGATCAAGAAAATCAAGAATTTGGTCGCCAATACAAAAATCTAGTTTTGGATCAAGAAAATCAAGAATTTGGTCGCGAATACAAAAATCTAGTTTTGGATCAAGAAAATCAAGAATTTGGTCGCGAATACAAAAATCTGATTTTGGATCAGGAAAATCAAGAATTTCGTCGCGAATACAAAAATCTAGTTTTGGATCAAGAAATCATGAACTGCGTGGCGAATACAAAAATCTAGTTTTGGATCAAGCAAGTCAAGAACTACGTGGCGAATACAAAAATCTAGTTTTGGATCAAGAAAATGAAAAATTTGGTCGCGAATACAAAAATCTAGTTTTGGATCAAGAAATTCAAGAACTGCGTGGCGAATACAAAAATCTAGTTTTGGATCAAGAAAATCAAGCATTTGGTCGCGAAAACAACAAACTAGTTTTGGATAAAGAAAATCAAGAACTGCGTGGCGAATACAAAAATCTAGTTTTGGATCAAGCAAATCAAGAATTTGGTCGCGAATACAAAAATCTAGTTTTGGATCAAGAAAGTCAAGAACTGCGTGGCGAATACAAAAATCTAGTTTTTGATCAAGAAAATGAAGAATTTGGTCGCGAATACAAAAATCTAGTTTTGGATCAAGAAAATCAAGAACTACGTGGCGAATACAAAAATCTAGTTTTGGATCAAGGAAATCAAGCATTTGGTCGCGAAAACAAAAAACTAGTTTTGGATCAAGAAAATCAAGAATTCGGTCGCGAATACAAAAATCTTGTTTTGGATCAAGAAAATCAAAAATTTGGTCGCGAATACAAAAATCTAGTTTTGGATCAAGAAAATCAAGAATTTGGTCGCGAATACAAAAATCTAGTTTTGGATCAAGAAAATCAAGAATTTGGTCGCGAATACAAAAATATAGTTTTGGATCAAGAAAATCAATAATTTGGTCGCGAATACAAAAATCTAGTTTTGGATCAAGAAAATCATGAATTTGGTCGCGAATACAAAAATCTAGTTTTGGATCAAGAAAATCAAGAATTTGGTCGCGAATACAAAAATCTAGTTTTGGATCAAGGAAATCATGAACTGCGTGGCGAATACAAAAATCTAGTTTTGGATCAAGAAAATCAAGAATTTGGTCGCGAATATAAAAATCTAATTTTGGATCAAGAAAATCAAGAATTTGGTCGCGAATACAAAAATCTAGTTTTGGATCAAGAAAATCAAGAATTTGGTCGCGAATACAAAAATCTAGTTTTGGATCAAGAAAATCAAGAATTTGGTCGCGAATACAAAAATCTAGTTTTGGATCAAAAAAATCAAGAATTTGGTCGCGAATACAAAAATTTATTTTTGGATCAAGAATGTCAAGAACTGCGTGGCGAATACAAAAATCTAGTTTTGGATCAAGAAAATGAAGAATTTGGTCGCGAATACAAAAATCTAGTTTTGGATCAAGAAAATCAAGAACTGCGTGGCGAATACAAAAATCTAGTTTTAGATCAAGAAAATCAAGAATTTGGTCGCGAATACAAAAATCTAGTTTTGGATCAAGAAAATCAAGAATTTGGTCGCGAATACAAAAATCTAGTTTTGGATCAAGGAAATCATGAACTGCGTGGCGAATACAAAAATCTAGTTTTGGATCAAGAAAATCAAGAATTTGGTCGCGAATATAAAAATCTAATTTTGGATCAAGAAAATCAAGAATTTGGTCGCGAATACAAAAATCTAGTTTTGGATCAAGCAAGTCAAGAACTACGTGGCGAATACAAAAATCTAGTTTTGGATCAAGAAAATGAAAAATTTGGTCGCGAATACAAAAATCTAGTTTTGGATCAAGAAATTCAAGAACTGCGTGGCGAATACAAAAATCTAGTTTTGGATCAAGAAAATCAAGAATTCGGTCGCGAATACAAAAATCTAGTTTTTGGATCAAGGAAATCATGAACTGCGTGGCGAATACAAAAATCTAGTTTTGGATCAAGAAAATCAAGAATTTGGTCGCGAATATAAAAATCTAATTTTGGATCAAGAAAATCAAGAATTTGGTCGCGAATACAAGAATCTAGTTTTGGATCAAGGAAATCATGAACTGCGTGGCGAATACAAAAATCTAGTTTTGGATCAAGAAAATCAAGAATTTGGTCGCGAATATAAAAATCTAATTTTGGATCAAGAAAATCAAGAATTTGGTCGCGAATACAAAAATCTAGTTTTGGATCAAGGAAATCATGAACTGCGTGGCGAATACAAAAATCTAGTTTGGGATCAAGAAAATCAAGAATTTGGTCGCGAATACAAAAATCTAGTTTTGGATCAAGAAAATCAAGAATTTGGTCGCCAATACAAAAATCTAGTTTTGGATCAAGAAAATCAAGAATTTGGTCGCGAATACAAAAATCTAGTTTTGGATCAAGAAAATCAAGAATTTGGTCGCGAATACAAAAATCTGATTTTGGATCAGGAAAATCAAGAATTTCGTCGCGAATACAAAAATCTAGTTTTGGATCAAGAAATCATGAACTGCGTGGCGAATACAAAAATCTAGTTTTGGATCAAGCAAGTCAAGAACTACGTGGCGAATACAAAAATCTAGTTTTGGATCAAGAAAATGAAAAATTTGGTCGCGAATACAAAAATCTAGTTTTGGATCAAGAAATTCAAGAACTGCGTGGCGAATACAAAAATCTAGTTTTGGATCAAGAAAATCAAGCATTTGGTCGCGAAAACAACAAACTAGTTTTGGATAAAGAAAATCAAGAACTGCGTGGCGAATACAAAAATCTAGTTTTGGATCAAGCAAATCAAGAATTTGGTCGCGAATACAAAAATCTAGTTTTGGATCAAGAAAGTCAAGAACTGCGTGGCGAATACAAAAATCTAGTTTTTGATCAAGAAAATGAAGAATTCGGTCGCGAATACAAAAATCTAGTTTTGGATCAAGAAAATCAAGAACTACGTGGCGAATACAAAAATCTAGTTTTGGATCAAGGAAATCAAGCATTTGGTCGCGAATATAAAAATCTAATTTTGGATCAAGAAAATCAAGAATTTGGTCGCGAATACAAAAATCTAGTTTTGGATCAAGGAAATCATGAACTGCGTGGCGAATACAAAAATCTAGTTTTGGATCAAGAAAATCAAGAACTGCGTGGCGAATACAAAAATCTAATTTTGGATCAAGAAAATCAAGAATTTGGTCGCGAATACAAAAATCTAGTTTTGGATCAAGAAAATCAAGAATTTGGTCGCGAATACAAAAATTTATTTTTGGATCAAGAATGTCAAGAATTTGGTCGCGAATACAAAAATCTAGTTTTGGATCAAGAAAATCAAGAATTTGGTCGCGAATACAAAAATCTAGTTTTGGATCAAGAAAATCAAGAATTTGGTCGCGAATACAAAAATGTATTTTTGGATCAAGAATGTCAAGAACTGCGTGGCGAATACAAAAATCTAGTTTTGGATCAAGAAAATTAAGAATTTGGTCGCGAATACAAAAATCTAGTTTTGGATCAAGAAATTCAAGAACTGCGTGGCGAATACAAAAATCTAGTTTTGGATCAAGAAAATGAAGAATTTGGTCGCGAATACAAAAATCTAGTTTTGGATCAAGAAAATCAAGAACTGCGTGGCGAATACAAAAATCTAGTTTTGGATCAAGGAAATCAAGAACTGCGTGGCGAATACAAAAATCTAGTTTTGGATCAAGGAAATTAAGCATTTGTTCGCAAAAACAAAAAACTAGTTTTGGATCAAGAAAATCAAGAATTTGGTCGCGAATACAAAAATCTAGTTTTGGATCAAGAAAGTCAAGAACTGCGTGGCGAATACAAAAATCTAGTTTTTGATCAAGAAAATGAATAATTTGGTCGCGAATACAAAAAACTAGTTTTGGATCAAGAAAATCAAGGACTGCGTGGCGAATACAAAAATCTAGTTTTGGATCAAGGAAATCAAGCATTTGGTCGCGAAAACAAAAAACTAGTTTTGGATCAAGAAAATCAAGAATTCGGTCGCGAATACAAAAATCTAGTTTTGGATCAAGAAAATAAAGAATTTGGTCGCGAATACAAAAATCTAGTTTTGGATCAAGAAAATCAAGAATTTGGTCACGAATACAAAAATCTAGTTTTGGATCAAGAAAATCAAGAATTTGGTCGCGAATACAAAAATCTAGTTTTGGATCAAGGAAATCATGAACTGCGTGGCGAATACAAAAATCTAGTTTTGGATCAAGAAAATGAAGAATTTGGTCGCGAATACAAAAATCTAGTTTTGGATCAAGGAAATCAAGAATTTGGTCGCGAATATAAAAATCTAATTTTGGATCAAGGAAATCAAGAATTTGGTCGCGAATACAAAAATCTCGTTTTGGATCAAGAAAATCAAGAATTTGGTCGCGAATACAAAAATCTAGTTTTGGATTAAGAAAATCAAGAATTTGGTCGCGAATACAAAAATCTAGTTTTGGATCAAGAAAATCAAGAATTTGGTCGCGAATACAAAAATCTAGTTTTGGATCAAGAAAATCAAGAATTTGGTCGCGAATAAAAAAATCTAGTTTTGGATCAAGAAAATCAAGAATTTGGTCGCGAATACAAAAATTTATTTTTGGATCAAGAATGTCAAGAACTGCGTGGCGAATACAAAAATCTAGTTTTGGATCAAGAAAATGAAGAATTTGGTCGCGAATACATAAATCTAGTTTTGGATCAAGAAAATCAAGAACTGCGTGGCGAATACAAAAATCTAGTTTTGGATCAAGGAAATCAAGAACTGCGTGGCGAATACAAAAATCTAGTTTTGGATCAAGGAAATTAAGCATTTGTTCGCAAAAACAAAAAACTAGTTGTGGATCAAGAAAATCAAGAATTTAGTCGCGAATACAAAAATCTAGTTTTACATCAAGAAAATCAAGAATTTGGTCGCGAATACAAAAATCTAGTTTTGGATCAAGAAAATCAAGAATTTGGTCGCGAATACAAAAATCTGATTTTGGATCAGGAAAATCAAGAATTTCGTCGCGAATACAAAAATCTAGTTTTGGATCAAGAAATCATGAACTGCGTGGCGAATACAAAAATCTAGTTTTGGATCAAGCAAGTCAAGAACTACGTGGCGAATACAAAAATCTAGTTTTGGATCAAGAAAATGAAAAATTTGGTCGCGAATACAAAAATCTAGTTTTGGATCAAGAAATTCAAGAACTGCGTGGCGAATACAAAAATCTAGTTTTGGATCAAGAAAATCAAGCATTTGGTCGCGAAAACAACAAACTAGTTTTGGATAAAGAAAATCAAGAACTGCGTGGCGAATACAAAAATCTAGTTTTGGATCAAGCAAATCAAGAATTTGGTCGCGAATACAAAAATCTAGTTTTGGATCAAGAAAGTCAAGAACTGCGTGGCGAATACAAAAATCTAGTTTTTGATCAAGAAAATGAAGAATTTGGTCGCGAATACAAAAATCTAGTTTTGGATCAAGAAAATCAAGAACTACGTGGCGAATACAAAAATCTAGTTTTGGATCAAGGAAATCAAGCATTTGGTCGCGAAAACAAAAAACTAGTTTTGGATCAAGAAAATCAAGAATTCGGTCGCGAATATAAAAATCTAGTTTTGGATCAAGAAAATCAAGAATTTGGTCGCGAATACAAAAATCTAGTTTTGGATCAAGAAAATCAAGAATTTGGTCGCGAATACAAAAATATAGTTTTGGATCAAGAAAATCAATAATTTGGTCGCGAATACAAAAATCTAGTTTTGGATCAAGAAAATCATGAATTTGGTCGCGAATACAAAAATCTAGTTTTGGATCAAGAAAATCAAGAATTTGGTCGCGAATACAAAAATCTAGTTTTGGATCAAGGAAATCATGAACTGCGTGGCGAATACAAAAATCTAGTTTTGGATCAAGAAAATCAAGAATTTGGTCGCGAATATAAAAATCTAATTTTGGATCAAGAAAATCAAGAATTTGGTCGCGAATACAAAAATCTAGTTTTGGATCAAGAAAATCAAGAATTTGGTCGCGAATACAAAAATCTAGTTTTGGATCAAGAAAATCAAGAATTTGGTCGCGAATACAAAAATCTAGTTTTGGATCAAAAAAATCAAGAATTTGGTCGCGAATACAAAAATTTATTTTTGGATCAAGAATGTCAAGAACTGCGTGGCGAATACAAAAATCTAGTTTTGGATCAAGAAAATGAAGAATTTGGTCGCGAATACAAAAATCTAGTTTTGGATCAAGAAAATCAAGAACTGCGTGGCGAATACAAAAATCTAGTTTTAGATCAAGAAAATCAAGAATTTGGTCGCGAATACAAAAATCTAGTTTTGGATCAAGAAAATCAAGAATTTGGTCGCGAATACAAAAATCTAGTTTTGGATCAAGAAAATCAAGAATTTGGTCGCGAATACAAAAATCTAGTTTTGGATCAAGGAAATCATGAACTGCGTGGCGAATACAAAAATCTAGTTTTGGATCAAGCAAGTCAAGAACTGCGTGGCGAATACAAAAATCTAGTTTTGGATCAAGAAAATGAAAAATTTGGTCGCGAATACAAAAATCTAGTTTTGGATCAAGAAATTCAAGAACTGCGTGGCGAATACAAAAATCTAGTTTTGGATCAAGAAAATCAAGCATTTGGTCGCGAATACAAAAATCTAGTTTTGGATCAAGAAAATCAAGAACTGCGTGGCGAATACAAAAATCTAGTTTTGGATCAAGGAAATCAAGCATTTGGTCGCGAATACAAAAATCTAGTTTTGGATCAAGAAAATCAAAAATTGGGTCGCGAATACAAAAATCTAGTTTTGGATCAAGAAAATCAAGAATTGGGTCGCGAATACAAAAATCTAGTTTTGGATCAAGAAAATCAAGAATTCGGTCGCGAATACAAAAATCTAGTTTTTGGATCAAGGAAATCATGAACTGCGTGGCGAATACAAAAATCTAGTTTTGGATCAAGAAAATCAAGAATTTGGTCGCGAATATAAAAATCTAATTTTGGATCAAGAAAATCAAGAATTTGGTCGCGAATACAAAAATCTAGTTTTGGATCAAGGAAATCATGAACTGCGTGGCGAATACAAAAATCTAGTTTTGGATCAAGAAAATCAAGAATTTGGTCGCGAATACAAAAATCTGATTTTGGATCAGGAAAATCAAGAATTTCGTCGCGAATACAAAAATCTAGTTTTGGATCAAGAAATCATGAACTGCGTGGCGAATACAAAAATCTAGTTTTGGATCAAGCAAGTCAAGAACTACGTGGCGAATACAAAAATCTAGTTTTGGATCAAGAAAATGAAAAATTTGGTCGCGAATACAAAAATCTAGTTTTGGATCAAGAAATTCAAGAACTGCGTGGCGAATACAAAAATCTAGTTTTGGATCAAGAAAATCAAGCATTTGGTCGCGAAAACAACAAACTAGTTTTGGATAAAGAAAATCAAGAACTGCGTGGCGAATACAAAAATCTAGTTTTGGATCAAGCAAATCAAGAATTTGGTCGCGAATACAAAAATCTAGTTTTGGATCAAGAAAGTCAAGAACTGCGTGGCGAATACAAAAATCTAGTTTTTGATCAAGAAAATGAAGAATTTGGTCGCGAATACAAAAATCTAGTTTTGGATCAAGAAAATCAAGAACTACGTGGCGAATACAAAAATCTAGTTTTGGATCAAGGAAATCAAGCATTTGGTCGCGAAAACAAAAAACTAGTTTTGGATCAAGAAAATCAAGAATTCGGTCGCGAATATAAAAATCTAGTTTTGGATCAAGAAAATCAAGAATTTGGTCGCGAATACAAAAATCTAGTTTTGGATCAAGAAAATCAAGAATTTGGTCGCGAATACAAAAATATAGGTTTGGATCAAGAAAATCAATAATTTGGTCGCGAATACAAAAATCTAGTTTTGGATCAAGAAAATCATGAATTTGGTCGCGAATACAAAAATCTAGTTTTGGATCAAGAAAATCAAGAATTTGGTCGCGAATACAAAAATCTAGTTTTGGATCAAGGAAATCATGAACTGCGTGGCGAATACAAAAATCTAGTTTTGGATCAAGAAAATCAAGAATTTGGTCGCGAATATAAAAATCTAATTTTGGATCAAGAAAATCAAGAATTTGGTCGCGAATACAAAAATCTAGTTTTGGATCAAGAAAATCAAGAATTTGGTCGCGAATACAAAAATCTAGTTTTGGATCAAGAAAATCAAGAATTTGGTCGCGAATACAAAAATCTAGTTTTGGATCAAAAAAATCAAGAATTTGGTCGCGAATACAAAAATTTATTTTTGGATCAAGAATGTCAAGAACTGCGTGGCGAATACAAAAATCTAGTTTTGGATCAAGAAAATGAAGAATTTGGTCGCGAATACAAAAATCTAGTTTTGGATCAAGAAAATCAAGAACTGCGTGGCGAATACAAAAATCTAGTTTTAGATCAAGAAAATCAAGAATTTGGTCGCGAATACAAAAATCTAGTTTTGGATCAAGAAAATCAAGAATTTGGTCGCGAATACAAAAATCTAGTTTTGGATCAAGAAAATCAAGAATTTGGTCGCGAATACAAAAATCTAGTTTTGGATCAAGGAAATCATGAACTGCGTGGCGAATACAAAAATCTAGTTTTGGATCAAGCAAGTCAAGAACTGCGTGGCGAATACAAAAATCTAGTTTTGGATCAAGAAAATGAAAAATTTGGTCGCGAATACAAAAATCTAGTTTTGGATCAAGAAATTCAAGAACTGCGTGGCGAATACAAAAATCTAGTTTTGGATCAAGAAAATCAAGCATTTGGTCGCGAATACAAAAATCTAGTTTTGGATCAAGAAAATCAAGAACTGCGTGGCGAATACAAAAATCTAGTTTTGGATCAAGGAAATCAAGCATTTGGTCGCGAATACAAAAATCTAGTTTTGGATCAAGAAAATCAAAAATTTGGTCGCGAATACAAAAATCTAGTTTTGGATCAAGAAAATCAAGAATTGGGTCGCGAATACAAAAATCTAGTTTTGGATCAAGAAAATCAAGAATTCGGTCGCGAATACAAAAATCTAGTTTTTGGATCAAGGAAATCATGAACTGCGTGGCGAATACAAAAATCTAGTTTTGGATCAAGAAAATCAAGAATTTGGTCGCGAATATAAAAATCTAATTTTGGATCAAGAAAATCAAGAATTTGGTCGCGAATACAAAAATCTAGTTTTGGATCAAGGAAATCATGAACTGCGTGGCGAATACAAAAATCTAGTTTTGGATCAAGAAAATCAAGAATTTGGTCGCGAATATAAAAATCTAATTTTGGATCAAGAAAATCAAGAATTTGGTCGCGAATACAAAAATCTAGTTTTGGATCAAGGAAATCATGAACTGCGTGGCGAATACAAAAATCTAGTTTGGGATCAAGAAAATCAAGAATTTGGTCGCGAATACAAAAATCTAGTTTTGGATCAAGAAAATCAAGAATTTGGTCGCCAATACAAAAATCTAGTTTTGGATCAAGAAAATCAAGAATTTGGTCGCGAATACAAAAATCTAGTTTTGGATCAAGAAAATCAAGAATTTGGTCGCGAATACAAAAATCTGATTTTGGATCAGGAAAATCAAGAATTTCGTCGCGAATACAAAAATCTAGTTTTGGATCAAGAAATCATGAACTGCGTGGCGAATACAAAAATCTAGTTTTGGATCAAGCAAGTCAAGAACTACGTGGCGAATACAAAAATCTAGTTTTGGATCAAGAAAATGAAAAATTTGGTCGCGAATACAAAAATCTAGTTTTGGATCAAGAAATTCAAGAACTGCGTGGCGAATACAAAAATCTAGTTTTGGATCAAGAAAATCAAGCATTTGGTCGCGAAAACAACAAACTAGTTTTGGATAAAGAAAATCAAGAACTGCGTGGCGAATACAAAAATCTAGTTTTGGATCAAGCAAATCAAGAATTTGGTCGCGAATACAAAAATCTAGTTTTGGATCAAGAAAGTCAAGAACTGCGTGGCGAATACAAAAATCTAGTTTTTGATCAAGAAAATGAAGAATTTGGTCGCGAATACAAAAATCTAGTTTTGGATCAAGAAAATCAAGAACTACGTGGCGAATACAAAAATCTAGTTTTGGATCAAGGAAATCAAGCATTCGGTCGCGAAAACAAAAAACTAGTTTTGGATCAAGAAAATCAAGAATTCGGTCGCGAATACAAAAATCTTGTTTTGGATCAAGAAAATCAAAAATTTGGTCGCGAATACAAAAATCTAGTTTTGGATCAAGAAAATCAAGAATTTGGTCGCGAATACAAAAATCTAGTTTTGGATCAAGAAAATCAAGAATTTGGTCGCGAATACAAAAATATAGTTTTGGATCAAGAAAATCAATAATTTGGTCGCGAATACAAAAATCTAGTTTTGGATCAAGAAAATCATGAATTTGGTCGCGAATACAAAAATCTAGTTTTGGATCAAGAAAATCAAGAATTTGGTCGCGAATACAAAAATCTAGTTTTGGATCAAGGAAATCATGAACTGCGTGGCGAATACAAAAATCTAGTTTTGGATCAAGAAAATCAAGAATTTGGTCGCGAATATAAAAATCTAATTTTGGATCAAGAAAATCAAGAATTTGGTCGCGAATACAAAAATCTAGTTTTGGATCAAGAAAATCAAGAATTTGGTCGCGAATACAAAAATCTAGTTTTGGATCAAAAAAATCAAGAATTTGGTCGCGAATACAAAAATTTATTTTTGGATCAAGAATGTCAAGAACTGCGTGGCGAATACAAAAATCTAGTTTTGGATCAAGAAAATGAAGAATTTGGTCGCGAATACAAAAATCTAGTTTTGGATCAAGAAAATCAAGAACTGCGTGGCGAATACAAAAATCTAGTTTTAGATCAAGAAAATCAAGAATTTGGTCGCGAATACAAAAATCTAGTTTTGGATCAAGAAAATCAAGAATTTGGTCGCGAATACAAAAATCTAGTTTTGGATCAAGGAAATCATGAACTGCGTGGCGAATACAAAAATCTAGTTTTGGATCAAGCAAGTCAAGAACTACGTGGCGAATACAAAAATCTAGTTTTGGATCAAGAAAATGAAAAATTTGGTCGCGAATACAAAAATCTAGTTTTGGATCAAGAAATTCAAGAACTGCGTGGCGAATACAAAAATCTAGTTTTGGATCAAGAAAATCAAGAATTCGGTCGCGAATACAAAAATCTAATTTTGGATCAAGAAAATCAAGAATTTGGTCGCGAATACAAAAATCTAGTTTTGGATCAAGGAAATCATGAACTGCGTGGCGAATACAAAAATCTAGTTTGGGATCAAGAAAATCAAGAATTTGGTCGCGAATACAAAAATCTAGTTTTGGATCAAGAAAATCAAGAATTTGGTCGCCAATACAAAAATCTAGTTTTGGATCAAGAAAATCAAGAATTTGGTCGCGAATACAAAAATCTAGTTTTGGATCAAGAAAATCAAGAATTTGGTCGCGAATACAAAAATCTGATTTTGGATCAGGAAAATCAAGAATTTCGTCGCGAATACAAAAATCTAGTTTTGGATCAAGAAATCATGAACTGCGTGGCGAATACAAAAATCTAGTTCTGGATCAAGCAAGTCAAGAACTACGTGGCGAATACAAAAATCTAGTTTTGGATCAAGAAAATGAAAAATTTGGTCGCGAATACAAAAATCTAGTTTTGGATCAAGAAATTCAAGAACTGCGTGGCGAATACAAAAATCTAGTTTTGGATCAAGAAAATCAAGCATTTGGTCGCGAAAACAACAAACTAGTTTTGGATAAAGAAAATCAAGAACTGCGTGGCGAATACAAAAATCTAGTTTTGGATCAAGCAAATCAAGAATTTGGTCGCGAATACAAAAATCTAGTTTTGGATCAAGAAAGTCAAGAACTGCGTGGCGAATACAAAAATCTAGTTTTTGATCAAGAAAATGAAGAATTCGGTCGCGAATACAAAAATCTAGTTTTGGATCAAGAAAATCAAGAACTACGTGGCGAATACAAAAATCTAGTTTTGGATCAAGGAAATCAAGCATTTGGTCGCGAATATAAAAATCTAATTTTGGATCAAGAAAATCAAGAATTTGGTCGCGAATACAAAAATCTAGTTTTGGATCAAGGAAATCATGAACTGCGTGGCGAATACAAAAATCTAGTTTTGGATCAAGCAAGTCAAGAACTCCGTGGCGAATACAAAAATCTAGTTTTGGATCAAGAAAATGAAAAATTTGGTCGCGAATACAAAAATCTAGTTTTGGATCAAGAAATTCAAGAACTGCGTGGCGAATACAAAAATCTAGTTTTGGATCAAGAAAATCAAGAATTCGGTCGCGAATACAAAAATCTAGTTTTTGGATCAAGGAAATCATGAACTGCGTGGCGAATACAAAAATCTAGTTTTGGATCAAGAAAATCAAGAATTTGGTCGCGAATATAAAAATCTAATTTTGGATCAAGAAAATCAAGAATTTGGTCGCGAATACAAAAATCTAGTTTTGGATCAAGGAAATCATGAACTGCATGGCGAATACAAAAATCTAGTTTTGGATCAAGAAAATCAAGAATTTGGTCGCGAATATAAAAATCTAATTTTGGATCAAGAAAATCAAGAATTTGGTCGCGAATACAAAAATCTAGTTTTGGATCAAGGAAATCACGAACTGCGTGGCGAATACAAAAATCTAGTTTTGGATCAAGAAAATCAAGAATTTGGTCGCGAATACAAAAATCTAGTTTTGGATCAAGAAAATCAAGAATTGGGTCGCGAATACAAAAATCTAGTTTTGGATCAAGAAAATCAAGAATTCGGTCGCGAATACAAAAATCTAGTTTTTGGATCAAGGAAATCATGAACTGCGTGGCGAATACAAAAATCTAGTTTTGGATCAAGAAAATCAAGAATTTGGTCGCGAATATAAAAATCTAATTTTGGATCAAGAAAATCAAGAATTTGGTCGCGAATACAAAAATCTAGTTTTGGATCAAGGAAATCATGAACTGCGTGGCGAATACAAAAATCTAGTTTTGGATCAAGAAAATCAAGAATTTGGTCGCGAATACAAAAATCTAGTTTTGGATCAAGAAAATCAAGAATTTGGTCGCGAATACAAAAATCTAGTTTTGGATCAAGAAAATCAAGAATTTGGTCGCGAATACAAAAATTTAGTTTTGGATCAAGAAAATCAAGAATTTGGTCGCGAATACAAAAATCTAGTTTTGGATCAAGAAAATCAAGAATTTGGTCGCGAATACAAAAATCTAGTTTTGGATCAAGGAAATCATGAACTGCGTGGCGAATACAAAAATCTAGTTTTGGATCAAGGAAATCATGAACTGCGTGGCGAATACAAAAATCTAGTTTTGGATCAAGCAAGTCAAGAACTACGTGGCGAATACAAAAATCTAGTTTTGGATCAAGAAAATGAAAAATTTGGTCGCGAATACAAAAATCTAGTTTTGGATCAAGAAATTCAAGAACTGCGTGGCGAATACAAAAATCTAGTTTTGGATCAAGAAAATAAAGCATTTGGTCGCGAATACAAAAATCTAATTTTGGATCAAGAAAATCAAGAACTGCGTGGCGAATACAAAAATCTAGTTTTGGATCAAGGAAATCAAGCATTTGGTCGCGAAAACAAAAAACTAGTTTTGGATCATGAAAATCAAGAATTCGGTCGCGAATACAAAAATCTAGTTTTGGATCAAGAAAATCAAAAATTTGGTCGCGAATACAAAAATCTAGTTTTGGATCAAGAAATCAAGAATTTGGTCGCGAATACAAAAATCTAGTTTTGGATCAAGAAAATCAAGAATTTGGTCGCGAATACAAAAATCTAGTTTTTGGATCAAGGAAATCATGAACTGCGTGGCGAATACAAAAATCTAGTTTTGGATCAAGAAAATCAAGAATTTGGTCGCGAATATAAAAATCTAATTTTGGATCAAGAAAATCAAGAATTTGGTCGCGAATACAAAAATCTAGTTTTGGATCAAGGAAATCATGAACTACGTGGCGAATACAAAAATCTAGTTTTGGATCAAGAAAATCAAGAACTGCGTGGCGAATATAAAAATCTAGTTTTGGATCAAGAAAATGAAGAATTTGGTCGCGAATACAAAAATCTAGTTTTGGATCAAGAAAATCAAGAACTTCGTGGCGAATACAAAAATCTAGTTTTGGATCAAGGAAATCAAGAACTGCGTGGCGAATACAAAAATCTAGTTTTGGATCAAGGAAATTAAGCATTTGTTCGCAAAAACAAAAAACTAGTTTTGGATCAAGACAATCAAGAATTTGGTCGCGAATACAAAAATCTAGTTTTGGATCAAGAAAATCAAGAATTTGGTCGCGAATACAAAAATCTAGTTTTGGATCAAGCAAGATAAGAACTACGTGGCGAATACAAAAATCAAGTTTTGGATCAAGAAAATGAAAAATTTGGTCGCGAATACAAAAATCTAGTTTTGGATCAAGAAATTCAAAACTGCGTGGCGAATACAAAAATCTAGTTTTGGATCAAGAAAATCAAGCATTTGGTCGCGAAAACAACAAACTAGTTTTGGATCAAGAAAATCAAGAACTGCGTGGCGAATACAAAAATCTAGTTTTGGATCAAGCAAATCAAGAATTTGGTCGCGAATACAAAAATCTAGTTTTTGGATCAAGGAAATCATGAACTGCGTGGCGAATACAAAAATCTAGTTTTGGATCAAGAAAATCAAGAATTTGGTCGCGAATATAAAAATCTAATTTTGGATCAAGAAAATCAAGAATTTGGTCGCGAATACAAAAATCTAGTTTTGGATCAAGGAAATCATGAACTGCGTGGCGAATACAAAAATCTAGTTTTGGATCAAGAAAATCAAGAACTGCGTGGCGAATACAAAAATCTAGTTTTGGATCAAGAAAATGAAGAATTTGGTCGCGAATACAAAAATCTAGTTTTGGATCAAGAAAATCAAGAACTGCGTGGCGAATACAAAAATCTAGTTTTGGATCAAGGAAATCAAGAACTGCGTGGCGAATACAAAAATCTAGTTTTGGATCAAGGAAATTAAGCATTTGATCGCAAAAACAAAAAACTAGTTTTGGATCAAGACAATCAAGAATTTGGTCGCGAATACAAAAATCTAGTTTTGGATCAAGAAAATCAAGAATTTGGTCGCGAATACAAAAATCTAGTTTTGGATCAAGCAAGTCAAGAACTACGTGGCGAATACAAAAATCAAGTTTTGGATCAAGAAAATGAAAAATTTGGTCGCGAATACAAAAATCTAGTTTTGGATCAAGAAATTCAAGAACAGCGTGGCGAATACAAAAATCTAGTTTTGGATCAAGAAAATCAAGAATTTGGTCGCGAATACAAAAATCTAGTTTTGGATCAAAAAAATCAAGAATTTGGTCGCGAATACAAAAATTTATTTTTGGATCAAGAATGTCAAGAACTGCGTGGCGAATACAAAAATCTAGTTTTGGATCAAGAAAATGAAGAATTTGGTCGCGAATACAAAAATCTAGTTTTGGATCAAGAAAATCAAGAACTGCGTGGCGAATACAAAAATCTAGTTTTAGATCAAGAAAATCAAGAATTTGGTCGCGAATACAAAAATCTAGTTTTGGATCAAGAAAATCAAGAATTTGGTCGCGAATACAAAAATCTAGTTTTGGATCAAGAAAATCAAGAATTTGGTCGCGAATACAAAAATCTAGTTTTGGATCAAGGAAATCATGAACTGCGTGGCGAATACAAAAATCTAGTTTTGGATCAAGCATGTCAAGAACTACGTGGCGAATACAAAAATCTAGTTTTGGATCAAGAAAATGAAAAATTTGGTCGCGAATACAAAAATCTAGTTTTGGATCAAGAAATTCAAGAACTGCGTGGCGAATACAAAAATCTAGTTTTGGATCAAGAAAATCAAGCATTTGGTCGCGAATACAAAAATCTAGTTTTGGATCAAGAAAATCAAGAACTGCGTGGCGAATACAAAAATCTAGTTTTGGATCAAGGAAATCAAGCATTTGGTCGCGAAAACAAAAAACTAGTTTTGGATCAAGAAAATCAAGAATTAGGTCGCGAATACAAAAATCTAGTTTTGGATCAAGAAAATCAAAAATTTGGTCGCGAATACAAAAATCTAGTTTTGGATCAAGAAAATCAAGAATTGGGTCGCGAATACAAAAATCTAGTTTTGGATCAAGAAAATCAAGAATTCGGTCGCGAATACAAAAATCTAGTTTTTGGATCAAGGAAATCATGAACTGCGTGGCGAATACAAAAATCTAGTTTTGGATCAAGAAAATCAAGAATTTGGTCGCGAATATAAAAATCTAATTTTGGATCAAGAAAATCAAGAATTTGGTCGCGAATACAAAAATCTAGTTTTGGATCAAGGAAATCATGAACTGCGTGGAGAATACAAAAATCTAGTTTTGGATCAAGAAAATCAAGAATTTGGTCGCGAATATAAAAATCTAATTTTGGATCAAGAAAATCAAGAATTTGGTCGCGAATACAAAAATCTAGTTTTGGATCAAGGAAATCATGAACTGCGTGGCGAATACAAAAATCTAGTTTTGGATCAAGAAAATCAAGAATTTGGTCGCGAATACAAAAATCTAGTTTTGGATCAAGAAAATCAAGAATTTGGTCGCGAATACAAAAATCTAGTTTTGGATCAAGAAAATCAAGAATTTGGTCGCGAATACAAAAATTTAGTTTTGGATCAAGAAAATCAAGAATTCGGTCGCGAATACAAAAATCTAGTTTTGGATCAAGAAAATCAAGAATTCGGTCGCGAATACAAAAATCTAGTTTTTGGATCAAGGAAATCATGAACTGCGTGGCGAATACAAAAATCTAGTTTTGGATCAAGAAAATCAAGAATTTGGTCGCGAATATAAAAATCTAATTTTGGATCAAGAAAATCAAGAATTTGGTCGCGAATACAAAAATCTAGTTTTGGATCAATGAAATCATGAACTGCGTGGCGAATACAAAAATCTAGTTTTGGATCAAGAAAATCAAGAATTTGGTCGCGAATACAAAAATCTAGTTTTGGATCAAGAAAATCAAGAATTTGGTCGCGAATACAAAAATCTAGTTTTGGATCAAGAAAATCAAGAATTTGGTCGCGAATACAAAAATTTAGTTTTGGATCAAGAAAATCAAGAATTTGGTCGCGAATACAAAAATCTAGTTTTGGATCAAGAAAATCAAGAATTTGGTCGCGAATACAAAAATCTAGTTTTGGATCAAGGAAATCATGAACTGCGTGGCGAATAAAAAAATCTAGTTTTGGATCAAGGAAATCATGAACTGCGTGGCGAATACAAAAATCTAGTTTTGGATCAAGCAAGTCAAGAACTACGTGGCGAATACAAAAATCTAGTTTTGGATCAAGAAAATGAAAAATTTGGTCGCGAATACAAAAATCTAGTTTTGGATCAAGAAATTCAAGAACTGCGTGGCGAATACAAAAATCTAGTTTTGGATCAAGAAAATCAAGCATTTGGTCGCGAATACAAAAATCTAGTTTTGGATCAAGAAATTCAAGAACTGCGTGGCGAATACAAAAATCTAGTTTTGGATCAATAAAATCAAGCATTTGGTCGCAAATACAAAAATCTAGTTTTGGATCAAGAAAATCAAAAACTGCGTGGCGAATACAAAAATCTAGTTTTGGATCAAGGAAATCAAGCATTTGGTCGCGAAAACAAAAAACTAGTTTTGGATCAAGAAAATCAAGAATTCGGTTGCGAATACAAAAATCTAGTTTTGGATCAAGAAAATCAAAAATTTGGTCGCGAATACAAAAATCTAGTTTTGGATCAAGAAAATCAAGAGTTTGGTCGCGAATACAAAAATCTAGTTTTGGATCAAGAAAATCAAGAACTGCGTGGCGAATACAAAAATCTAGTTTTGGATCAAGGAAATCAAGAACTGCGTGGCGAATACAAAAATCTAGTTTTGGATCAAGGAAATTAAGCATTTGATCGCAAAAACAAAAAACTAGTTTTGGATCAAGACAATCAAGAATTTGGTCGCGAATACAAAAATCTAGTTTTGGATCAAGAAAATCAAGAATTTGGTCGCGAATACAAAAATCTAGTTTTGGATCAAGCAAGTCAAGAACTACGTGGCGAATACAAAAATCAAGTTTTGGATCAAGAAAATGAAAAATTTGGTCGCGAATACAAAAATCTAGTTTTGGATCAAGAAATTCAAGAACTGCGTGGCGAATACAAAAATCTAGTTTTGGATCAAGAAAATCAAGAATTTGGTCGCGAATACAAAAATCTAGTTTTGGATCAAAAAAATCAAGAATTTGGTCGCGAATACAAAAATTTATTTTTGGATCAAGAATGTCAAGAACTGCGTGGCGAATACAAAAATCTAGTTTTGGATCAAGAAAATGAAGAATTTGGTCGCGAATACAAAAATCTAGTTTTGGATCAAGAAAATCAAGAACTGCGTGGCGAATACAAAAATCTAGTTTTAGATCAAGAAAATCAAGAATTTGGTCGCGAATACAAAAATCTAGTTTTGGATCAAGAAAATCAAGAATTTGGTCGCGAATACAAAAATCTAGTTTTGGATCAAGAAAATCAAGAATTTGGTCGCGAATACAAAAATCTAGTTTTGGATCAAGGAAATCATGAACTGCGTGGCGAATACAAAAATCTAGTTTTGGATCAAGCAAGTCAAGAACTACGTGGCGAATACAAAAATCTAGTTTTGGATCAAGAAAATGAAAAATTTGGTCGCGAATACAAAAATCTAGTTTTGGATCAAGAAATTCAAGAACTGCGTGGCGAATACAAAAATCTAGTTTTGGATCAAGAAAATCAAGAACTGCGTGGCGAATACAAAAATCTAGTTTTGGATCAAGGAAATCAAGCATTTGGTCGCGAAAACAAAAAACTAGTTTTGGATCAAGAAAATCAAGAATTAGGTCGCGAATACAAAAATCTAGTTTTGGATCAAGAAAATCAAAAATTTGGTCGCGAATACAAAAATCTAGTTTTGGAGCAAGAAAATCAAGAATTGGGTCGCGAATACAAAAATCTAGTTTTGGATCAAGAAAATCAAGAATTCGGTCGCGAATACAAAAATCTAGTTTTTGGATCAAGGAAATCATGAACTGCGTGGCGAATACAAAAATCTAGTTTTGGATCAAGAAAATCAAGAATTTGGTCGCGAATATAAAAATCTAATTTTGGATCAAGAAAATCAAGAATTTGGTCGCGAATACAAAAATCTAGTTTTGGATCAAGGAAATCATGAACTGCGTGGCGAATACAAAAATCTAGTTTTGGATCAAGAAAATCAAGAATTTGGTCGCGAATATAAAAATCTAATTTTGGATCAAGAAAATCAAGAATTTGGTCGCGAATACAAAAATCTAGTTTTGGATCAAGGAAATCATGAACTGCGTGGCGAATACAAAAATCTAGTTTTGGATCAAGAAAATCAAGAATTTGGTCGCGAATACAAAAATCTAGTTTTGGATCAAGAAAATCAAGAATTGGGTCGCGAATACAAAAATCTAGTTTTGGATCAAGAAAATCAAGAATTCGGTCGCGAATACAAAAATCTAGTTTTTGGATCAAGGAAATCATGAACTGCGTGGCGAATACAAAAATCTAGTTTTGGATCAAGAAAATCAAGAATTTGGTCGCGAATATAAAAATCTAATTTTGGATCAAGAAAATCAAGAATTTGGTCGCGAATACAAAAATCTAGTTTTGGATCAAGGAAATCATGAACTGCGTGGCGAATACAAAAATCTAGTTTTGGATCAAGAAAATCAAGAATTTGGTCGCGAATACAAAAATCTAGTTTTGGATCAAGAAAATCAAGAATTTGGTCGCGAATACAAAAATTTAGTTTTGGATCAAGAAAATCAAGAATTTGGTCGCGAATACAAAAATCTAGTTTTGGATCAAGAAAATCAAGAATTTGGTCGCGAATACAAAAATCTAGTTTTGGATCAAGGAAATCATGAACTGCGTGGCGAATAAAAAAATCTAGTTTTGGATCAAGGAAATCATGAACTGCGTGGCGAATACAAAAATCTAGTTTTGGATCAAGCAAGTCAAGAACTACGTGGCGAATACAAAAATCTAGTTTTGGATCAAGAAAATGAAAAATTTGGTCGCGAATACAAAAATCTAGTTTTGGATCAAGAAATTCAAGAACTGCGTGGCGAATACAAAAATCTAGTTTTGGATCAAGCAAGTCAAGAACTACGTGGCGAATACAAAAATCTAGTTTTGGATCAAGAAAATGAAAAATTTGGTCGCGAATACAAAAATCTAGTTTTGGATCAAGAAATTCAAGAACTGCGTGGCGAATACAAAAATCTAGTTTTGGATCAAGAAAATCAAGCATTTGGTGGCGAATACAAAAATCTAGTTTTGGATCAAGAAAATCAAGAACTGCGTGGCGAATACAAAAATCTAGTTTTGGATCAAGGAAATCAAGCATTTGGTCGCGAAAACAAAAAACTAGTTTAGGATCAAGAAAATCAAGAATTTGGTCGCGAATACAAAAATCTAGTTTTGGATCAAGAAAATCAAAAATTTGGTCGCGAATACAAAAATCTAGTTTTGGATCAAGAAAATCAAGAATTTGGTCGCGAATACAAAAATCTAGTTTTGGATCAAGAAAATCAAGAATTTGGTCGCGAATACAAAAATCTAGTTTTTGGATCAAGGAAATCATGAACTGCGTGGCGAATACAAAAATCTAGTTTTGGATCAAGAAAATCAAAAATTTGGTCGCGAATACAAAAATCTAGTTTTGGATCAAGAAAATCAAGAATTTGGTCGCGAATATAAAAATCTAATTTTGGATCAAGAAAATCAAGAATTTGGTCGCGAATACAAAAATCTAGTTTTGGATCAAGGAAATCATGAACTGCGTGGCGAATACAAAAATCTAGTGTTGGATCAAGAAAATCAAGAACTGCGTGGCGAATACAAAAATCTAGTTTTGGATCAAGAAAATGAAGAATTTGGTCGCGAATACAAAAATCTAGTTTTGGATCAAGAAAATCAAGAACTGCGTGGCGAATACAAAAATCTAGTTTTGGATCAAGGAAATCAAGAACTGCGTGGCGAATACAAAAATCTAGTTTTGGATCAAGGAAATTAAGCATTTGTTCGCAAAAAGAAAAAACTAGTTTTGGATCAAGACAATCAAGAATTTGGTCGCGAATACAAAAATCTAGTTTTGGATCAAGAAAATCAAGAATTTGGTCGCGAATACAAAAATCTAGTTTTGGATCAAGCAAGTCAAGAACTACGTGGCGAATACAAAAATCAAGTTTTGGATCAAGAAAATGAAAAATTTGGTCGCGAATACAAAAATCTAGTTTTGGATCAAGAAATTCAAGAACTGCGTGGCAAATACAAAAATCTAGTTTTGGATCAAGAAAATCAAGAATTTGGTCGCGAATACAAAAATCTAGTTTTGGATCAAAAAAATCAAGAATTTGGTCGCGAATACAAAAATTTATTTTTGGATCAAGAATGTCAAGAACTGCGTGGCGAATACAAAAATCTAGTTTTGGATCAAGAAAATGAAGAATTTGGTCGCGAATACAAAAATCTAGTTTTGGATCAAGGAAATCATGAACTGCGTGGCGAATACAAAAATCTAGTTTTGGATCAAGAAAATCAAGAATTTGGTCGCGAATACAAAAATCTAGTTTTGGATCAAGAAATTCAAGAACTGCGTGGCGAATACAAAAATCTAGTTTTGGATCAAGAAAATCAAGCATTTGGTCGCGAAAACAACAAACTAGTTTTGGATCAAGAAAATCAAGAACTGCGTGGCGAATACAAAAATCTAGTTTTTGATCAAGAAAATGAAGAATTTGGTCGCGAATACAAAAATCTAGTTTTGGATCAAGAAAATCAAGAACTACGTGGCGAATACAAAAATCTAGTTTTGGATCAAGGAAATCAAGCATTTGGTCGCGAAAACAAAAAACTAGTTTTGGATCAAGAAAATCAAGAATTCGGTCGCGAATACAAAAATCTTGTTTTGGATCAAGAAATTCAAGAACTGCGTGGCGAATACAAAAATCTAGTTTTGGATCAAGAAAATCAAGAATTTGGTCGCGAATACAAAAATCTAGTTTTGGATCAAAAAAATCAAGAATTTGGTCGCGAATACAAAAATTTATTTTTGGATCAAGAATGTCAAGAACTGCGTGGCGAATACAAAAATCTAGTTTTGGATCAAGAAAATGAAGAATTTGGTCGCGAATACAAAAATCTAGTTTTGGATCAAGGAAATCATGAACTGCGTGGCGAATACAAAAATCTAGTTTTGGATCAAGAAAATCAAGAATTTGGTCGCGAATACAAAAATCTAGTTTTGGATCAAGAAATTCAAGAACTGCGTGGCGAATACAAAAATCTAGTTTTGGATCAAGAAAATCAAGCATTTGGTCGCGAATACAAAAATCTAGTTTTGGATCAAAAAAATCAAGAATTTGGTCGCGAATACAAAAATTTATTTTTGGATCAAGAATGTCAAGAACTGCGTGGCGAATACAAAAATCTAGTTTTGGATCAAGAAAATGAAGAATTTGGTCGCGAATACAAAAATCTAGTTTTGGATCAAGAAAATCAAGAACTGCGTGGCGAATACAAAAATCTAGTTTTAGATCAAGAAAATCAAGAATTTGGTCGCGAATACAAAAATCTAGTTTTGGATCAAGAAAATCAAGAATTTGGTCGCGAATACAAAAATCTAGTTTTGGATCAAGAAAATCAAGAATTTGGTCGCGAATACAAAAATCTAGTTTTGGATCAAGGAAATCATGAACTGCGTGGCGAATACAAAAATCTAGTTTTGGATCAAGCAAGTCAAGAACTACGTGGCGAATACAAAAATCTAGTTTTGGATCAAGAAAATGAAAAATTTGGTCGCGAATACAAAAATCTAGTTTTGGATCAAGAAATTCAAGAACTGCGTGGCGAATACAAAAATCTAGTTTTGGATCAAGAAAATCAAGCATTTGGTCGCGAATACAAAAATCTAGTTTTGGATCAAGAAAATCAAGAACTGCGTGGCGAATACAAAAATCTAGTTTTGGATCAAGGAAATCAAGCATTTGGTCGCGAAAACAAAAAACTAGTTTTGGATCAAGAAAATCAAGAATTAGGTCGCGAATACAAAAATCTAGTTTTGGATCAAGAAAATCAAAAATTTGGTCGCGAATACAAAAATCTAGTTTTGGATTAAGAAAATCAAGAATTGGGTCGCGAATACAAAAATCTAGTTTTGGATCAAGAAAATCAAGAATTCGGTCGCGAATACAAAAATCTAGTTTTTGGATCAAGGAAATTATGAACTGCGTGGCGAATACAAAAATCTAGTTTTGGATCAAGAAAATCAAGAATTTGGTCGCGAATATAAAAATCTAATTTTGGATCAAGAAAATCAAGAATTTGGTCGCGAATACAAAAATCTAGTTTTGGATCAAGGAAATCATGAACTGCGTGGCGAATACAAAAATCTAGTTTTGGATCAAGAAAATCAAGAATTTGGTCGCGAATATAAAAATCTAATTTTGGATCAAGAAAATCAAGAATTGGGTCGCGAATACAAAAATCTAGTTTTGGATCAAGGAAATCATGAACTGCGTGGCGAATACAAAAATCTAGTTTTGGATCAAGAAAATCAAGAATTTGGTCGCGAATACAAAAATCTAGTTTTGGATCAAGAAAATCAAGAATTGGGTCGCGAATACAAAAATCTAGTTTTGGATCAAGAAAATCAAGAATTCGGTCGCGAATACAAAAATCTAGTTTTTGGATCAAGGAAATCATGAACTGCGTGGCGAATACAAAAATCTAGTTTTGGATCAAGAAAATCAAGAATTTGGTCGCGAATATAAAAATCTAATTTTGGATCAAGAAAATCAAGAATTTGGTCGCGAATACAAAAATCTAGTTTTGGATCAAGGAAATCATGAACTGCGTGGCGAATACAAAAATCTAGTTTTGGATCAAGAAAATCAAGAATTTGGTCGCGAATACAAAAATCTAGTTTTGGATCAAGAAAATCAAGAATTTGGTCGCGAATACAAAAATCTAGTTTTGGATCAAGAAAATCAAGAATTTGGTCGCGAATACAAAAATTTAGTTTTGGATCAAGAAAATCAAGAATTTGGTCGCGAATACAAAAATCTAGTTTTGGATCAAGAAAATCAAGAATTTGGTCGCGAATACAAAAATCTAGTTTTGGATCAAGGAAATCATGAACTGCGTGGCGAATACAAAAATCTAGTTTTGGATCAAGGAAATCATGAACTGCGTGGCGAATACAAAAATCTAGTTTTGGATCAAGCAAGTCAAGAACTACGTGGCGAATACAAAAATCTAGTTTTGGATCAAGAAAATGAAAAATTTGGTCGCGAATACAAAAATCTAGTTTTGGATCAAGAAATTCAAGAACTGCGTGGCGAATACAAAAATCTAGTTTTGGATCAAGAAAATCAAGCATTTGGTCGCGAATACAAAAACCTAGTTTTGGATCAAGAAAATCAAGAACTGCGTGGCGAATACAAAAATCTAGTTTTGGATCAAGGAAATCAAGCATTTGGTCGCGAAAACAAAAAACTAGTTTTGGATCAAGAAAATCAAGAATTTGGTCGCGAATACAAAAATCTAGTTTTGGATCAAGAAAATCAAGAATTTGGTCGCGAATACAAAAATCTAGTTTTTGGATCAAGGAAATCATGAACTGCGTGGCGAATACAAAAATCTAGTTTTGGATCAAGAAAATCAAGAATTTGGTCGCGAATATAAAAATCTAATTTTGGATCAAGAAAATCAAGAATTTGGTCGCGAATACAAAAATCTAGTTTTGGATCAAGGAAATCATGAACTGCGTGGCGAATACAAAAATCTAGTTTTGGATCAAGCAAATCAAGAACTGCGTGGCGAATACAAAAATCTAGTTTTGGATCAAGAAAATGAAGAATTTGGTCGCGAATACAAAAATCTAGTTTTGGATCAAGAAAATCAAGAACTGCGTGGCGAATACAAAAATCTAGTTTTGGATCAAGGAAATCAAGAACTGCGTGGCGAATACAAAAATCTAGTTTTGGATCAAGGAAATTAAGCATTTGTTCGCAAAAACAAAAAACTAGTTTTGGATCAAGAAAATCAAGAATTTGGTCGCGAATACAAAAATCTAGTTTTGGATCAAGCAAGTCAAGAACTACGTGGCGAATACAAAAATCAAGTTTTGGATCAAGAAAATGAAAAATTTGGTCGCGAATACAAAAATCTAGTTTTGGATCAAGAAATTCAAGAACTGCGTGGCGAATACAAAAATCTAGTTTTGGATCAAGAAAATCAAGCATTTGGTCGCGAAAACAACAAACTAGTTTTGGATCAAGAAAATCAAGAACTGCGTGGCGAATACAAAAATCTAATTTTGGATCAAGCAAATCAAGAATTTGGTCGCGAATACAAAAATCTAGTTTTGGATCAAGAAAGTCAAGAACTGCGTGGCGAATACAAAAATCTAGTTTTGGATCAAGAAAATCAAGAATTTGGTCGCGAATACAAAAATCTAGTTTTGGATCAAGAAAATCAAGAATTGGGTCGCGAATACAAAAATCTAGTTTTGGATCAAGAAAATCAAGAATTCGGTCGCGAATACAAAAATCTAGTTTTTGGATCAAGGAAATCATGAACTGCGTGGCGAATACAAAAATCTAGTTTTGGATCAAGAAAATCAAGAATTTGGTCGCGAATATAAAAATCTAATTTTGGATCAAGAAAATCAAGAATTTGGTCGCGAATACAAAAATCTAGTTTTGGATGAAGGAAATCATGAACTGCGTGGCGAATACAAAAATCTAGTTTTGGATCAAGAAAATCAAGAATTTGGTCGCGAATATAAAAATCTAATTTTGGATCAAGGAAATCAAGAATTTGGTCGCGAATACAAAAATCTAGTTTTGGATCAAGGAAATCATGAACTGCGTGGCGAATACAAAAATCTAGTTTTGGATCAAGAAAATCAAGAATTTGGTCGCGAATACAAAAATCTAGTTTTGGATCAAGAAAATCAAGAATTGGGTCGCGAATACAAAAATCTAGTTTTGGATCAAGAAAATCAAGAATTCGGTCGCGAATACAAAAATCTAGTTTTTGGATCAAGGAAATCATGAACTGCGTGGCGAATACAAAAATCTAGTTTTGGATCAAGAAAATCAAGAATTTGGTCGCGAATATAAAAATCTAATTTTGGATCAAGAAAATCAAGAATTTGGTCGCGAATACAAAAATCTAGTTTTGGATCAAGGAAATCATGAACTGCGTGGCGAATACAAAAATCTAGTTTTGGATCAAGAAAATCAAGAATTTGGTCGCGAATACAAAAATCTAGTTTTGGATCAAGAAAATCAAGAATTTGGTCGCGAATACAAAAATCTAGTTTTGGATCAAGAAAATCAAGAATTTGGTCGCGAATACAAAAATTTAGTTTTGGATCAAGAAAATCAAGAATTTGGTCGCGAATACAAAAATCTAGTTTTGGATCAAGAAAATCAAGAATTTGGTCGCGAATACAAAAATCTAGTTTTGGATCAAGGAAATCATGAACTGCGTGGCGAATACAAAAATCTAGTTTTGGATCAAGGAAATCATGAACTGCGTGGCGAATACAAAAATCTAGTTTTGGATCAAGCAAGTCAAGAACTACGTGGCGAATACAAAAATCTAGTTTTGGATCAAGAAAATGAAAAATTTGGTCGCGAATACAAAAATCTAGTTTTGGATCAAGAAATTCAAGAACTGCGTGGCGAATACAAAAATCTAGTTTTGGATCAAGAAAATCAAGCATTTGGTCGCGAATACAAAAATCTAGTTTTGGATCAAGAAAATCAAGAACTGCGTGGCGAATACAAAAATCTAGTTTTGGATCAAGGAAATCAAGCATTTGGTCGCGAAAACAAAAAACTAGTTTTGGATCAAGAAAATCAAGAATTTGGTCGCGAATACAAAAATCTAGTTTTGGATCAAGAAAATCAAGAATTTGGTCGCGAATACAAAAATCTAGTTTTTGGATCAAGGAAATCATGAACTGCGTGGCGAATACAAAAATCTAGTTTTGGATCAAGAAAATCAAGAATTTGGTCGCGAATATAAAAATCTAATTTTGGATCAAGAAAATCAAGAATTTGGTCGCGAATACAAAAATCTAGTTTTGGATCAAGGAAATCATGAACTGCGTGGCGAATACAAAAATCTAGTTTTGGATCAAGCAAATCAAGAACTGCGTGGCGAATACAAAAATCTAGTTTTGGATCAAGAAAATCAAGAATTTGGTCGCGAATATAAAAATCTAATTTTGGATCAAGAAAATCAAGAATTTGGTCGCGAATACAAAAATCTAGTTTTGGATCAAGGAAATCATGAACTGCGTGGCGAATACAAAAATCTAGTTTTGGATCAAGAAAATCAAGAATTTGGTCGCGAATACAAAAATCTAGTTTTGGATCAAGAAAATCAAGAATTGGGTCGCGAATACAAAAATCTAGTTTTGGATCAAGAAAATCAAGAATTCGGTCGCGAATACAAAAATCTAGTTTTTGGATCAAGGAAATCATGAACTGCGTGGCGAATACAAAAATCTAGTTTTGGATCAAGAAAATCAAGAATTTGGTCGCGAATATAAAAATCTAATTTTGGATCAAGAAAATCAAGAATTTGGTCGCGAATACAAAAATCTAGTTTTGGATCAAGGAAATCATGAACTGCGTGGCGAATACAAAAATATAGTTTTGGATCAAGAAAATCAAGAATTTGGTCGCGAATACAAAAATCTAGTTTTGGATCAAGAAAATCAAGAATTTGGTCGCGAATACAAAAATCTAGTTTTGGATCAAGAAAATCAAGAATTTGGTCGCGAATACAAAAATTTAGTTTTGGATCAAGAAAATCAAGAATTTGGTCGCGAATACAAAAATCTAGTTTTGGATCAAGAAAATCAAGAATTTGGTCGCGAATACAAAAATCTAGTTTTGGATCAAGGAAATCATGAACTGCGTGGCGAATACAAAAATCTAGTTTTGGATCAAGGAAATCATGAACTGCGTGGCGAATACAAAAATCTAGTTTTGGATCAAGCAAGTCAAGAACTACGTGGCGAATACAAAAATCTAGTTTTGGATCAAGAAAATGAAAAATTTGGTCGCGAATACAAAAATCTAGTTTTGGATCAAGAAATTCAAGAACTGCGTGGCGAATACAAAAATCTAGTTTTGGATCAAGAAAATCAAGCATTTGGTCGCGAATACAAAAATCTAGTTTTGGATCAAGAAAATCAAGAACTGCGTGGCGAATACAAAAATCTAGTTTTGGATCAAGGAAATCAAGCATTTGGTCGCGAAAACAAAAAACTAGTTTTGGATCAAGAAAATCAAGAATTTGGTCGCGAATACAAAAATCTAGTTTTGGATCAAGAAAATCAAGAATTTGGTCGCGAATACAAAAATCTAGTTTTTGGATCAAGGAAATCATGAACTGCGTGGCGAATACAAAAATCTAGTTTTGGATCAAGAAAATCAAGAATTTGGTCGCGAATATAAAAATCTAATTTTGGATCAAGAAAATCAAGAATTTGGTCGCGAATACAAAAATCTAGTTTTGGATCAAGGAAATCATGAACTGCGTGGCGAATACAAAAATCTAGTTTTGGATCAAGCAAATCAAGAACTGCGTGGCGAATACAAAAATCTAGTTTTGGATCAAGAAAATGAAGAATTTGGTCGCGAATACAAAAATCTAGTTTTGGATCAAGAAAATCAAGAACTGCGTGGCGAATACAAAAATCTAGTTTTGGATCAAGAAAATGAAGAATTTGGTCGCGAATACAAAAATCTAGTTTTGGATCAAGAAAATCAAGAACTGCGTGGCGAATACAAAAATCTAGTTTTGGATCAAGGAAATCAAGAACTGCGTGGCGAATACAAAAATCTAGTTTTGGATCAAGGAAATTAAGCATTTGTTCGCAAAAACAAAAAACTAGTTTTGGATCAAGACAATCAAGAATTCGGTCGCGAATACAAAAATCTAGTTTTGGATCAAGAAAATCAAGAATTTGGTCGCGAATACAAAAATCTAGTTTTGGATCAAGCAAGTCAAGAACTACGTGGCGAATACAAAAATCAAGTTTTGGATCAAGAAAATGAAAAATTTGGTCGCGAATACAAAAATCTAGTTTTGGATCAAGAAATTCAAGAACTGCGTGGCGAATACAAAAATCTAGTTTTGGATCAAGAAAATCAAGCATTTGGTCGCGAAAACAACAAACTAGTTTTGGATCAAGAAAATCAAGAACTGCGTGGCGAATACAAAAATCTAGTTTTGGATCAAGCAAATCAAGAATTTGGTCGCGAATACAAAAATCTAGTTTTGGATCAAGAAAGTCAAGAACTGCGTGGCGAATACAAAAATCTAGTTTTTGATCAAGAAAATGAAGAATTTGGTCGCGAATACAAAAATCTAGTTTTGGATCAAGAAAATCAAGAACTACGTGGCGAATACAAAAATCTAGTTTTGGATCAAGGAAATCAAGCATTTGGTCGCGAAAACAAAAAACTAGTTTTGGATCAAGAAAATCAAGAATTCGGTCGCGAATACAAAAATCTTGTTTTGGATCAAGAAAATCAAAAATTTCGTCGCGAATACAAAAATCTAGTTTTGGATCAAGAAAATCAAGAATTTGGTCGCGAATACAAAAATCTAGTTTTGGATCAAGAAAATCAAGAATTTGGTCGCGAATACAAAAATCAAGTTTTGGATCAAGAAAATCAAGAATTTGGTCGCGAATACAAAAATCTAGTTTTGGATCTAGAATGTCAAGAACTGCGTGGCGAATACAAAAATCTAGTTTTGGATCAAGAAAATGAAGAATTTGGTCGCGAATACAAAAATCTAGTTTTGGATCAAGAAAATCAAGAACTGCGTGGCGAATACAAAAATCTAGTTTTAGATCAAGAAAATCAAGAATTTGGTCGCGAATACAAAAATCTAGTTTTGGATCAAGAAAATCAAGAATTTGGTCGCGAATACAAAAATCTAGTTTTGGATCAAGAAAATCAAGAATTTGGTCGCGAATACAAAAATCTAGTTTTGGATCAAGGAAATCATGAACTGCGTGGCGAATACAAAAATCTAGTTTTGGATCAAGCAATTCAAGAACTACGTGGCGAATACAAAAATCTAGTTTTGGATCAAGAAAATGAAAAATTTGGTCGCGAATACAAAAATCTAGTTTTGGATCAAGAAAATCAAGCATTTGGTCGCGAATACAAAAATCTAGTTTTGGATCAAGAAAATCAAGAACTGCGTGGCGAATACAAAAATCTAGTTTTGGATCAAGAAATCAAGCATTTGGTCGCGAAAACAAAAAACTAGTTTTGGATCAAGAAAATCAAGAATTCGGTCGCGAATACAAAAATCTAGTTTTGGATCAAGAAAATCAAGAATTTGGTCGCGAATACAAAAATCTAGTTTTGGATCAAGCAAGTCAAGAATTACGTGGCGAATACAAAAATCTAGTTTTGGATCAAGAAAATGAAAAATTTGGTCGCGAATACAAAAATCTAGTTTTGGATCAAGAAATTGAAGAACTGCGTGGCGAATACAAAAATCTAGTTTTGGATCAAGAAAATGAAGAATTTGGTCGCGAATACAAAAATCTAGTTTTGGATCAAGAAAATCAAGAATTCGGTCGCGAATACAAAAATCTTGTTTTGGATCAAGAAAATCAAGAACTGCGTGGCGAATACAAAAATCTAGTTTTTGATCAAGAAAATGAAGAATTTGGTCGCGAATACAAAAATCTAGTTTTGGATCAAGAAAATCAAGAACTACGTGGCGAATACAAAAATCTAGTTTTGGATCAAGGAAATCAAGCATTTGGTCGCGAAAACAAAAAACTAGTTTTGGATCAAGAAAATCAAGAATTCGGTCGCGAATACAAAAATCTTGTTTTGGATCAAGAAAATCAAAAATTTGGTCGCGAATACAAAAATCTAGTTTTGGATCAAGAAAATCAAGAATTTGGTCGCGAATACAAAAATCTAGTTTTGGATCAAGAAAATCAAGAATTTGGTCGCGAATACAAACATATAGTTTTGGATCAAGAAAATCAAGAATTTGGTCGCGAATACAAAAATCTAGTTTTGGATCAAGAAAATCATGAATTTGGTCGCGAATACAAAAATCTAGTTTTGGATCAAGAAAATCAAGAATTTGGTCGCGAATACAAAAATCTAGTTTTGGATCAAGGAAATCATGAACTGCGTGGCGAATACAAAAATCTAGTTTTGGATCAAGCAATTCAAGAACTACGTGGCGAATAAAAAAATCTAGTTTTGGATCAAGAAAATGAAAAATTTGGTCGCGAATACAAAAATCTAGTTTTGGATCAAGGAAATCAAGCATTTGGTCGCGAATACAAAAATCTAGTTTTGGATCAAGAAAATCAAGAACTGCGTGGCGAATACAAAAATCTAGTTTTGGATCAAGAAATCAAGCATTTGGTCGCGAATACAAAAATTTATTTTTGGATCAAGAATGTCAAGAACTGCGTGGCGAATACAAAAATCTAGTTTTTGGATCAAGAAAATGAAGAATTTGGTCGCGAATACAAAAATCTAGTTTTGGATCAAGAAAATCAAGAACTGCGTGGCGAATACAAAAATCTAGTTTTAGATCAAGAAAATCAAGAATTTGGTCGCGAATACAAAAATCTAGTTTTGGATCAAGAAAATCAAGAATTTGGTCGCGAATACAAAAATCTAGTTTTGGATCAAGAAAATCAAGAATTTGGTCGCGAATACAAAAATCTAGTTTTGGATCAAGGAAATCATGAACTGCGTGGCGAATACAAAAATCTAGTTTTGGATCAAGCAAGTCAAGAACTACGTGGCGAATACAAAAATCTAGTTTTGGATCAAGAAAATGAAAAATTTGGTCGCGAATACAAAAATCTAGTTTTGGATCAAGAAATTCAAGAACTGCGTGGCGAATACAAAAATCTAGTTTTGGATCAAGAAAATCAAGCATTTGGTCGCGAATACAAAAATCTAGTTTTGGATCAAGAAAATCAAGAACTGCGTGGCGAATACAAAAATCTAGTTTTGGATCAAGGAAATCAAGCATTTGGTCGCGAAAACAAAAAACTAGTTTTGGATCAAGAAAATCAAGAATTCGGTCGCGAATACAAAAATCTAGTTTTGGATCAAGAAAATCAAAAATTTGGTCGCGAATACAAAAATCTAGTTTTGGATCAAGAAAATCAAGAATTTGGTCGCGAATACAAAAATCTAGTTTTGGATCAAGAAAATCAAGAATTTGGTCGCGAATACAAAAATCTAGTTTTTGGATCAAGGAAATCATGAACTGCGTGGCGAATACAAAAATCTAGTTTTGGATCAAGAAAATCAAGAATTTGGTCGCGAATATAAAAATCTAATTTTGGATCAAGAAAATCAAGAATTTGGTCGCGAATACAAAAATCTAGTTTTGGATCAAGGAAATCATGAACTGCGTGGCGAATACAAAAATCTAGTTTTGGATCAAGAAAATCAAGAACTGCGCGGCGAATACAAAAATCTAGTTTTGGATCAAGAAAATGAAGAATTTGATCGCGAATACAAAAATCTAGTTTTGGATCAAGAAAATCAAGAACTGCGTGGCGAATACAAAAATCTAGTTTTGGATCAAGGAAATCAAGAACTGCGTGGCGAATACAAAAATCTAGTTTTGGATCAAGGAAATTAAGCATTTGTTCGCAAAAACAAAAAACTAGTTTTGGATCAAGACAATCAAGAATTTGGTCGCGAATACAAAAATCTAGTTTTGGATCAAGAAAATCAAGAATTTGGTCGCGAATACAAAAATCTAGTTTTGGATCAAGCAAGTCAAGAACTACGTGGCGAATACAAAAATCTAGTTTTGGATCAAGAAAATCAAGAATTTGGTCGCGAATACAAAAATCTAGTTTTGGATCAAGAAAATCAAGAATTTGGTCGCGAATACAAAAATCTAGTTTTGGATCAAGAAAATCAAGAATTTGGTCGCGAATACAAAAATCTAGTTTTTGGATCAAGGAAATCATGAACTGCGTGGCGAATACAAAAATCTAGTTTTGGATCAAGAAAATCAAGAATTTGGTCGCGAATATAAAAATCTAATTTTGGATCAAGAAAATCAAGAATTTGGTCGCGAATACAAAAATCTAGTTTTGGATCAAGGAAATCATGAACTGCGTGGCGAATACAAAAATCTAGTTTTGGATCAAGAAAATCAAGAACTGCGTGGCGAATACAAAAATCTAGTTTTGGATCAAGAAAATGAAGAATTTGGTCGCGAATAAAAAAATCTAGTTTTGGATCAAGAAAATCAAGAACTGCGTGGCGAATACAAAAATCTTGTTTTGGATCAAGGAAATCAAAAACTGCGTGGCGAATACAAAAATCTAGTTTTGGATCAAGGAAATTAAGCATTTGTTCGCAAAAACAAAAAACTAGTTTTGGATCAAGACAATCAAGAATTTGGTCGCGAATACAAAAATCTAGTTTTGGATCAAGAAAATCAAGAATTTGGTCGCGAATACAAAAATCTAGTTTTGGATCAAGCAAGTCAAGAACTACGTGGCGAATACAAAAATCTAGTTTTGGATCAAGAAAATGAAAAATTTGGTCGCGAATACAAAAATCTAGTTTTGGATCAAGAAATTCAAGAACTGCGTGGCGAATACAAAAATCTAGTTTTGGATCAAGAAAATCAAGCATTTGGTCGCGAAAACAACAAACTAGTTTTGGATCAAGAAAATCAAGAACTGCGTGGCGAATACAAAAATCTAGTTTTGGATCAAGCAAATCAAGAATTTGGTCGCGAATACAAAAATCTAGTTTTGGATCAAGAAAGTCAAGAACTGCGTGGCGAATACAAAAATCTAGTTTTTGATCAAGAAAATGAAGAATTTGGTCGCGAATACAAAAATCTAGTTTTGGATCAAGAAAATCAAGAACTACGTGGCGAATACAAAAATCTAGTTTTGGATCAAGGAAATCAAGCATTTGGTCGCGAATACAAAAATCTAGTTTTGGATCAAGAAAATCAAGAATTTGGTCGCGAATACAAAAATCTAGTTTTGGATCAAGAAAATCAAGAATTTGGTCGCGAATACAAAAATCTAGTTTTGGATCAAGGAAATCATGAACTGCGTGGCGAATACAAAAATCTAGTTTTGGATCAAGAAAATCAAGAATTTGGTCGCGAATACAAAAATCTAGTTTTGGATCAAGAAAATCAAGAATTTGGTCGCGAAAACAAAAATCTAATTTTGGATCAAGAAAATCAAGAATTTGGTCGCGAATACAAAAATCTAGTTTTGGATCAAGAAAATCAAGAATTTGGTCGCGAATACAAAAATCAAGTTTTGGATCAAGAAAATCAAGAATTTGGTCGCGAATACAAAAATCTAGTTTTGGATCAAGAAAATCAAGAATTTGGTCGCGAATACAAAAATCTAGTTTTGGATCAAGGAAATCATGAACTGCGTGGCGAATACAAAAATCTAGTTTTGGATCAAGAAAATCAAGAATTTGGTCGCGAATACAAAAATCTAGTTTTGGATCAAGAAAATCAAGAATTTGGTCGCGAAAACAAAAATCTAGTTTTGGATCAAGAAAATCAAGAATTTGGTCGCGAATACAAAAATCTAGTTTTGGATCAAGAAAATCAAGAATTTGGTCGCGAATACAAAAATCAAGTTTTGGATCAAGAAAATCAAGAATTTGGTCGCGAATACAAAAATTTATTTTTGGATCAAGAATGTCAAGAACTGCGTGGCGAATACAAAAATCTAGTTTTGGATCAAGAAAATGAAGAATTTGGTCGCGAATACAAAAATCTAGTTTTGGATCAAGAAAATCAAGAACTGCGTGACGAATACAAAAATCTAGTTTTAGATCAAGAAAATCAAGAATTTGGTCGCGAATACAAAAATCTAGTTTTGGATCAAGAAAATCAAGAATTTGGTCGCGAATACAAAAATCTAGTTTTGGATCAAGAAAATCAAGAATTTGGTCGCGAATACAAAAATCTAGTTTTGGATCAAGGAAATCATGAACTGCGTGGCGAATACAAAAATCTAGTTTTGGATCAAGCAAGTCAAGAACTACGTGGCGAATACAAAAATCTAGTTTTGGATCAAGAAAATGAAAAATTTGGTCGCGAATACAAAAATCTAGTTTTGGATCAAGAAATTCAAGAACTGCGTGGCGAATACAAAAATCTAGTTTTGGATCAAGAAAATCAAGCATTTGGTCGCGAATACAAAAATCTAGTTTTGGATCAAGAAAATCAAGAACTGCGTGGCGAATACAAAAATCTAGTTTTGGATCAAGGAAATCAAGCATTTGGTCGCGAAAACAAAAAACTAGTTTTGGATCAAGAAAATCAAGAATTCGGTCGCGAATACAAAAATCTAGTTTTGGATCAAGAAAATAAAAAATTTGGTCGCGAATACAAAATTCTAGTTTTGGATCAAGAAAATCAAGAATTTGGTCGCGAATACAAAAATCTAGTTTTGGATCAAGAAAATCAAGAATTTGGTCGCGAATACAAAAATCTAGTTTTTGGATCAAGGAAATCATGAACTGCGTGGCGAATACAAAAATCTAGTTTTGGATCAAGAAAATCAAGAATTTGGTCGCGAATATAAAAATCTAATTTTGGATCAAGAAAATCAAGAATTTGGTCGCGAATACAAAAATCTAGTTTTGGATCAAGGAAATCATGAACTGCGTGGCGAATACAAAAATCTAGTTTTGGATCAAGAAAATCAAGAACTGCGTGGCGAATACAAAAATCTAGTTTTGGATCAAGAAAATGAAGAATTTGGTCGCGAATACAAAAATCTAGTTTTGGATCAAGAAAATCAAGAACTGCGTGGCGAATACAAAAATCTAGTTTTGGATCAAGGAAATCAAGAATTTGGTCGCGAATACAAAAATCTAGTTTTGGATCAAGCAAATCAAGAATTTGGTCGCGAATACAAAAATCTAGTTTTTGGATCAAGGAAATCATGAACTGCGTGGCGAATACAAAAATCTAGTTTTGGATCAAGAAAATCAAGAATTTGGTCGCGAATATAAAAATCTAATTTTGGATCAAGAAAATCAAGAATTTGGTCGCGAATACAAAAATCTAGTTTTGGATCAAGGAAATCATGAACTGCGTGGCGAATACAAAAATCTAGTTTTGGATCAAGAAAATCAAGAATTTGGTCGCGAATATAAAAATCTAATTTTGGATCAAGAAAATCAAGAATTTGGTCGCGAATACAAAAATCTAGTTTTGGATCAAGAAAATCAAGAATTTGGTCGCCAATACAAAAATCTAGTTTTGGATCAAGGAAATCAAGCATTTGGTCGCGGAAACAAAAAACTATTTTTGGATCAAGAAAATCAAGATTTCGGTCGCGAATACAAAAATCTAGTTTTGGATCAAGAAAATCAAACATTTGGTCGCGAATAAAAAAATCTAGTTTTGGATCAAGAAAATCAAGAATTTGGTCGCGAATACAAAAATATAGTTTTGGATAAAGAAAATCAAGAATTTGGTCGCGAATACAAAAATCTAGTTTTGGATCAAGAAAATCATGAATTTGGTCGCGAATACAAAAATCTAGTTTTGGATCAAGAAAATCAAGAATTTGGTCGCGAATACAAAAATCTAGTTTTGGATCAAGGAAATCATGAACTGCGTGGCGAATACAAAAATCTAGTTTTGGATCAAGAAAATCAAGAATTTGGTCGCGAATACAAAAATCTAGTTTTGGATCAAGAAAATCAAGAATTTGGTCGCGAATACAAAAATCTAGTTTTGGATCAAGAAAATCAAGAATTTGGTCGCGAATACAAAAATCTAGTTTTGGATCAAGGAAATCATGAACTGCGTGGCGAATACAAAAATCTAGTTTTGGATCAAGAAAATCAAGAACTGCGTGGCGAATACAAAAATCTAGTTTTGGATCAAGAAAATGAAGAATTTGGTCGCGAATACAAAAATCTAGTTTTGGATCAAGAAAATCAAGAACTGCGTGGCGAATACAAAAATCTAGTTTTGGATCAAGGAAATCAAGAACTGCGTGGCGAATACAAAAATCTAATTTTTGATCAAGGAAATTAAGCATTTGTTCGCAAAAACAAAAAACTAGTTTTGGATCAAGACAATCAAGAATTTGGTCGCGAATACAAAAATCTAGTTTTGGATCAAGAAAATGAAGAATTTGGTCGCGAATACAAAAATCTAGTTTTGGATCAAGAAAATCAAGAACTGCGTGGCGAATACAAAAATCTAATTTTGGATCAAGGAAATCAAGAACTGCGTGGCGAATACAAAAATCTAATTTTGGATCAAGGAAATTAAGCATTTGTTCGCAAAAACAAAAAACTAGTTTTGGATCAAGACAATCAAGAATTTGGTCGCGAATACAAAAATCTAGTTTTGGATCAAGAAAATCAAGAATTTGGTCGCGAATACAAAAATCTAGTTTTGGATCAAGCAAGTCAAGAACTACGTGGCGAATACAAAAATCTAGTTTTGGATCAAGAAAATGAAAAATTTGGTCGCGAATACAAAAATCTAGTTTTGGATCAAGAAATTCAAGAACTGCGTGGCGAATACAAAAATCTAGTTTTGGATCAAGAAAATCAAGCATTTGGTCGCGAAAACAACAAACTAGTTTTGGATCAAGAAAATCAAGAACTGCGTGGCGAATACAAAAATCTAGTTTTGGATCAAGCAAATCAAGAATTTGGTCGCGAATACAAAAATCTAGTTTTGGATCAAGAAAGTCAAGAACTGCGTGGCGAATACAAAAATCTAGTTTTTGATCAAGAAAATGAAGAATTTGGTCGCGAATACAAAAATCTAGTTTTGGATCAAGAAAATCAAGAACTACGTGGCGAATACAAAAATCTAGTTTTGGATCAAGGAAATCAAGCATTTGGTCGCGAAAATAAAAAACTAGTTTTGGATCAAGAAAATCAAGAATTCGGTCGCGAATACAAAAATCTTGTTTTGGATCAAGAAAATCAAAAATTTGGTCGCGAATACAAAAATCTAGTTTTGGATCAAGAAAATCAAGAATTTGGTCGCGAATACAAAAATCTAGTTTTGGATCAATAAAATCAAGAATTTGGTCGCGAATACAAAAATATAGTTTTGGATCAAGAAAATCAAGAATTTGGTCGCGAATACAAAAATCTAGTTTTGGATCAAGAAAATCATGAATTTGGTCGCGAATACAAAAATCTAGTTTTGGATCAAGAAAATCAAGAATTTGGTCGCGAATACAAAAATCTAGTTTTGGATCAAGGAAATCATGAACTGCGTGGCGAATACAAAAATCTAGTTTTGGATCAAGAAAATCAAGAATTTGGTCGCGAATACAAAAATCTAGTTTTGGATCAAGAAAATCAAGAATTTGGTCGCGAATACAAAAATCTAGTTTTGGATCAAGAAAATCAAGAATTTGGTCGCGAATACAAAAATCTAGTTTTGGATCAAGAAAATCAAGAATTTGGTCGCCAATACAAAAATCTAGTTTTGGATCAAGGAAATCAAGCATTTGGTCGCGAAAACAAAAAACTAGTTTTGGATCAAGAAAATCAAGAATTCGGTCGCGAATACAAAAATCTAGTTTTGGATCAAGAAAATCAAAAATTTGGTCGCGAATACAAAAATTTAGTTTTGGATCAAGAAAATCAAGAATTTGGTCGCGAATACAAAAATCTAGTTTTGGATCAAGAAAATCAAGAATTTGGTCGCGAATACAAAAATCTAGTTTTTGGATCAAGGAAATCATGAACTGCGTGGCGAATACAAAAATCTAGTTTTGGATCAAGAAAATCAAGAATTTGGTCGCGAATATAAAAATCTAATTTTGGATCAAGAAAATCAAGAATTTGGTCGCGAATACAAAAATCTAGTTTTGGATCAAGGAAATCATGAACTGCGTGGCGAATACAAAAATCTAGTTTTGGATCAAGAAAATCAAGAACTGCGTGGCGAATACAAAAATCTAGTTTTGGATCAAGAAAATGAAGAATTTGGTCGCGAATACAAAAATCTAGTTTTGGATCAAGAAAATCAAGAACTGCGTGGCGAATACAAAAATCTAGTTTTGGATCAAGGAAATCAAGAACTGCGTGGCGAATACAAAAATCTAGTTTTGGATCAAGGAAATTAAGCATTTGTTCGCAAAAACAAAAAACTAGTTTTGGATCAAGACAATCAAGAATTTGGTCGCGAATACAAAAATCTAGTTTTGGATCAAGAAAATCAAGAATTTGGTCGCGAATACAAAAATCTAGTTTTGGATCAAGGAAATCATGAACTGCGTGGCGAATACAAAAATCTAGTTTTGGATCAAGAAAATCAAGAACTGCGTGGCGAATACAAAAATCTAGTTTTGGATCAAGAAAATGAAGAATTTGGTCGCGAATACAAAAATCTAGTTTTGGATCAAGAAAATCAAGAACTGCGTGGCGAATACAAAAATCTAGTTTTGGATCAAGGAAATCAAGAACTGCGTGGCGAATACAAAAATCTAGTTTTGGATCAAGGAAATTAAGCATTTGTTCGCAAAAACAAAAAACTAGTTTTGGATCAAGACAATCAAGAATTTGGTCGCGAATACAAAAATCTAGTTTTGGATCAAGAAAATCAAGAATTTGGTCGCGAATACAAAAATCTAGTTTTGGATCAAGGAAATCATGAACTGCGTGGCGAATACAAAAATCTAGTTTTGGATCAAGAAAATCAAGAATTTGGTCGCGAATACAAAAATCTAGTTTTGGATCAAGAAAATGAAGAATTTGGTCGCGAATACAAAAATCTAGTTTTGGATCAAGAAAATCAAGAATTCGGTCGCGAATACAAAAATCTAGTTTTGGATCAAGAAAATCAAGAATTTGGTCGCGAATACAAAAATCTAGTTTTGGATCAATAAAATCAAGAATTTGGTCGCGAATACAAAAATATAGTTTTGGATCAAGAAAATCAAGAATTTGGTCGCGAATACAAAAATCTAGTTTTGGATCAAGAAAATCATGAATTTGGTCGCGAATACAAAAATCTAGTTTTGGATCAAGAAAATCAAGAATTTGGTCGCGAATACAAAAATCTAGTTTTGGATCAAGAAAATCAAGAATTTGGTCGCGAATACAAAAATCTAGTTTTGGATCAAGGAAATCATGAACTGCGTGGCGAATACAAAAATCTAGTTTTGGATCAAGAAAATCAAGAACTGCGTGGCGAATACAAAAATCTAGTTTTGGATCAAGAAAATGAAGAATTTGGTCGCGAATACAAAAATCTAGTTTTGGATCAAGAAAATCAAGAACTGCGTGGCGAATACAAAAATCTAGTTTTGGATCAAGGAAATCAAGAACTGCGTGGCGAATACAAAAATCTAATTTTTGATCAAGGAAATTAAGCATTTGTTCGCAAAAACAAAAAACTAGTTTTGGATCAAGACAATCAAGAATTTGGTCGCGAATACAAAAATCTAGTTTTGGATCAAGAAAATGAAGAATTTGGTCGCGAATACAAAAATCTAGTTTTGGATCAAGAAAATCAAGAACTGCGTGGCGAATACAAAAATCTAATTTTGGATCAAGGAAATCAAGAACTGCGTGGCGAATACAAAAATCTAATTTTGGATCAAGGAAATTAAGCATTTGTTCGCAAAAACAAAAAACTAGTTTTGGATCAAGACAATCAAGAATTTGGTCGCGAATACAAAAATCTAGTTTTGGATCAAGAAAATCAAGAATTTGGTCGCGAATACAAAAATCTAGTTTTGGATCAAGCAAGTCAAGAACTACGTGGCGAATACAAAAATCTAGTTTTGGATCAAGAAAATGAAAAATTTGGTCGCGAATACAAAAATCTAGTTTTGGATCAAGAAATTCAAGAACTGCGTGGCGAATACAAAAATCTAGTTTTGGATCAAGAAAATCAAGCATTTGGTCGCGAAAACAACAAACTAGTTTTGGATCAAGAAAATCAAGAACTGCGTGGCGAATACAAAAATCTAGTTTTGGATCAAGCAAATCAAGAATTTGGTCGCGAATACAAAAATCTAGTTTTGGATCAAGAAAGTCAAGAACTGCGTGGCGAATACAAAAATCTAGTTTTTGATCAAGAAAATGAAGAATTTGGTCGCGAATACAAAAATCTAGTTTTGGATCAAGAAAATCAAGAACTACGTGGCGAATACAAAAATCTAGTTTTGGATCAAGGAAATCAAGCATTTGGTCGCGAAAATAAAAAACTAGTTTTGGATCAAGAAAATCAAGAATTCGGTCGCGAATACAAAAATCTTGTTTTGGATCAAGAAAATCAAAAATTTGGTCGCGAATACAAAAATCTAGTTTTGGATCAAGAAAATCAAGAATTTGGTCGCGAATACAAAAATCTAGTTTTGGATCAATAAAATCAAGAATTTGGTCGCGAATACAAAAATATAGTTTTGGATCAAGAAAATCAAGAATTTGGTCGCGAATACAAAAATCTAGTTTTGGATCAAGAAAATCATGAATTTGGTCGCGAATACAAAAATCTAGTTTTGGATCAAGAAAATCAAGAATTTGGTCGCGAATACAAAAATCTAGTTTTGGATCAAGGAAATCATGAACTGCGTGGCGAATACAAAAATCTAGTTTTGGATCAAGAAAATCAAGAATTTGGTCGCGAATACAAAAATCTAGTTTTGGATCAAGAAAATCAAGAATTTGGTCGCGAATACAAAAATCTAGTTTTGGATCAAGAAAATCAAGAATTTGGTCGCGAATACAAAAATCTAGTTTTGGATCAAGAAAATCAAGAATTTGGTCGCCAATACAAAAATCTAGTTTTGGATCAAGGAAATCAAGCATTTGGTCGCGAAAACAAAAAACTAGTTTTGGATCAAGAAAATCAAGAATTCGGTCGCGAATACAAAAATCTAGTTTTGGATCAAGAAAATCAAAAATTTGGTCGCGAATACAAAAATTTAGTTTTGGATCAAGAAAATCAAGAATTTGGTCGCGAATACAAAAATCTAGTTTTGGATCAAGAAAATCAAGAATTTGGTCGCGAATACAAAAATCTAGTTTTTGGATCAAGGAAATCATGAACTGCGTGGCGAATACAAAAATCTAGTTTTGGATCAAGAAAATCAAGAATTTGGTCGCGAATATAAAAATCTAATTTTGGATCAAGAAAATCAAGAATTTGGTCGCGAATACAAAAATCTAGTTTTGGATCAAGGAAATCATGAACTGCGTGGCGAATACAAAAATCTAGTTTTGGATCAAGAAAATCAAGAACTGCGTGGCGAATACAAAAATCTAGTTTTGGATCAAGAAAATGAAGAATTTGGTCGCGAATACAAAAATCTAGTTTTGGATCAAGAAAATCAAGAACTGCGTGGCGAATACAAAAATCTAGTTTTGGATCAAGGAAATCAAGAACTGCGTGGCGAATACAAAAATCTAGTTTTGGATCAAGGAAATTAAGCATTTGTTCGCAAAAACAAAAAACTAGTTTTGGATCAAGACAATCAAGAATTTGGTCGCGAATACAAAAATCTAGTTTTGGATCAAGAAAATCAAGAATTTGGTCGCGAATACAAAAATCTAGTTTTGGATCAAGGAAATCATGAACTGCGTGGCGAATACAAAAATCTAGTTTTGGATCAAGAAAATCAAGAACTGCGTGGCGAATACAAAAATCTAGTTTTGGATCAAGAAAATGAAGAATTTGGTCGCGAATACAAAAATCTAGTTTTGGATCAAGAAAATCAAGAACTGCGTGGCGAATACAAAAATCTAGTTTTGGATCAAGGAAATCAAGAACTGCGTGGCGAATACAAAAATCTAGTTTTGGATCAAGGAAATTAAGCATTTGTTCGCAAAAACAAAAAACTAGTTTTGGATCAAGACAATCAAGAATTTGGTCGCGAATACAAAAATCTAGTTTTGGATCAAGAAAATCAAGAATTTGGTCGCGAATACAAAAATCTAGTTTTGGATCAAGGAAATCATGAACTGCGTGGCGAATACAAAAATCTAGTTTTGGATCAAGAAAATCAAGAATTTGGTCGCGAATACAAAAATCTAGTTTTGGATCAAGAAAATCAAGAATTTGGTCGCGAATACAAAAATCTAGTTTTGGATCAAGAAAATCAAGAATTTGGTCGCGAATACAAAAATCTAGTTTTTGGATCAAGGAAATCATGAACTGCGTGGCGAATACAAAAATCTAGTTTTGGATCAAGAAAATCAAGAATTTGGTCGCGAATATAAAAATCTAATTTTGGATCAAGAAAATCAAGAATTTGGTCGCGAATACAAAAATCTAGTTTTGGATCAAGGAAATCATGAACTGCGTGGCGAATACAAAAATCTAGTTTTGGATCAAGAAAATCAAGAACTGCGTGGCGAATACAAAAATCTAGTTTTGGATCAAGAAAATGAAGAATTTGGTCGCGAATACAAAAATCTAGTTTTGGATCAAGAAAATCAAGAACTGCGTGGCGAATACAAAAATCTAGTTTTGGATCAAGGAAATCAAGAACTGCGTGGCGAATACAAAAATCTAGTTTTGGATCAAGGAAATTAAGCATTTGTTCGCAAAAACAAAAAACTAGTTTTGGATCAAGACAATCAAGAATTTGGTCGCGAATACAAAAATCTAGTTTTGGATCAAGAAAATCAAGAATTTGGTCGCAAATACAAAAATCTAGTTTTGGATCAAGCAAGTCAAGAACTACGTGGCGAATACAAAAATCTAGTTTTGGATCAAGAAAATGAAAAATTTGGTCGCGAATACAAAAATCTAGTTTTGGATCAAGAAATTCAAGAACTGCGTGGCGAATACAAAAATCTAGTTTTGGATCAAGAAAATCAAGCATTTGGTCGCGAAAACAACAAACTAGTTTTGGATCAAGAAAATCAAGAACTGCGTGGCGAATACAAAAATCTAGTTTTGGATCAAGCAAATCAAGAATTTGGTCGCGAATACAAAAATCTAGTTTTGGATCAAGAAAGTCAAGAACTGCGTGGCGAATACAAAAATCTAGTTTTTGATCAAGAAAATGAAGAATTTGGTCGCGAATACAAAAATCTAGTTTTGGATCAAGAAAATCAAGAACTACGTGGCGAATACAAAAATCTAGTTTTGGATCAAGGAAATCAAGCATTTGGTCGCGAAAATAAAAAACTAGTTTTGGATCAAGAAAATCAAGAATTCGGTCGCGAATACAAAAATCTTGTTTTGGATCAAGAAAATCAAAAATTTGGTCGCGAATACAAAAATCTAGTTTTGGATCAAGAAAATCAAGAATTTGGTCGCGAATACAAAAATCTAGTTTTGGATCAAGAAAATCAAGAATTTGGTCGCGAATACAAAAATCTAGTTTTGGATCAAGAAAATCAAGAATTTGGTCGCGAATACAAAAATCTAGTTTTGGATCAAGAAAATCATGAACTGCGTGGCGAATACAAAAATCTAGTTTTGGATCAAGAAAATCAAGAATTTGGTCGCGAATACAAAAATCTAGTTTTGGATCAAGAAAATCAAGAATTTGGTCGCGAATACAAAAATCTAGTTTTGGATCAAGAAAATCAAGAATTTGGTCGCGAATACAAAAATCTAGTTTTTGGATCAAGGAAATCATGAACTGCGTGGCGAATACAAAAATCTAGTTTTGGATCAAGAAAATCAAGAATTTGGTCGCGAATATAAAAATCTAATTTTGGATCAAGAAAATCAAGAATTTGGTCGCGAATACAAAAATCTAGTTTTGGATCAAGGAAATCATGAACTGCGTGGCGAATACAAAAATCTAGTTTTGGATCAAGAAAATCAAGAACTGCGTGGCGAATACAAAAATCTAGTTTTGGATCAAGAAAATGAAGAATTTGGTCGCGAATACAAAAATCTAGTTTTGGATCAAGAAAATCAAGAACTGCGTGGCGAATACAAAAATCTAGTTTTGGATCAAGGAAATCAAGAACTGCGTGGCGAATACAAAAATCTAGTTTTGGATCAAGGAAATTAAGCATTTGTTCGCAAAAACAAAAAACTAGTTTTGGATCAAGACAATCAAGAATTTGGTCGCGAATACAAAAATCTAGTTTTGGATCAAGAAAATCAAGAATTTGGTCGCAAATACAAAAATCTAGTTTTGGATCAAGCAAGTCAAGAACTACGTGGCGAATACAAAAATCTAGTTTTGGATCAAGAAAATGAAAAATTTGGTCGCGAATACAAAAATCTAGTTTTGGATCAAGAAATTCAAGAACTGCGTGGCGAATACAAAAATCTAGTTTTGGATCAAGAAAATCAAGCATTTGGTCGCGAAAACAACAAACTAGTTTTGGATCAAGAAAATCAAGAACTGCGTGGCGAATACAAAAATCTAGTTTTGGATCAAGCAAATCAAGAATTTGGTCGCGAATACAAAAATCTAGTTTTGGATCAAGAAAGTCAAGAACTGCGTGGCGAATACAAAAATCTAGTTTTTGATCAAGAAAATGAAGAATTTGGTCGCGAATACAAAAATCTAGTTTTGGATCAAGAAAATCAAGAACTACGTGGCGAATACAAAAATCTAGTTTTGGATCAAGGAAATCAAGCATTTGGTCGCGAAAATAAAAAACTAGTTTTGGATCAAGAAAATCAAGAATTCGGTCGCGAATACAAAAATCTTGTTTTGGATCAAGAAAATCAAAAATTTGGTCGCGAATACAAAAATCTAGTTTTGGATCAAGAAAATCAAGAATTTGGTCGCGAATACAAAAATCTAGTTTTGGATCAAGAAAATCAAGAATTTGGTCGCGAATACAAAAATCTAGTTTTGGATCAAGAAAATCAAGAATTTGGTCGCGAATACAAAAATCTAGTTTTGGATCAAGAAAATCAAGAATTTGGTCGCGAATACAAAAATCTAGTTTTGGATCAAGGAGATCATGAACTGCGTGGCGAATACAAAAATTTAGTTTTGGATCAAGAAAATCAAGAATTTGGTCGCGAATACAAAAATCTAGTTTTGGATCAAGAAAATCAAGAATTTGGTCGCGAATACAAAAATCTAGTTTTGGATCAAGAAAATCAAGAATTTGGTCGCGAATACAAAAATCTAGTTTTGGATCAAGAAAATCAAGAATTTGGTCGCGAATACAAAAATCTAGTTTTGGATCAAGAAAATCAAGAATTTGGTCGCGAATACAAAAATCTAGTTTTGGATCAAGGACATCATGAACTGCGTGGCGAATACAAAAATCTAGTTTTGGATCAAGAAAATCAAGAATTTGGTCGCGAATACAAAAATCTAGTTTTGGATCAAGAAAATCAAGAATTTGGTCGCGAATACAAAAATCTAGTTTTGGATCAAGAAAATCAAGAATTTGGTCGCGAATACAAAAATCTAGTTTTGGATCAAGAAAATCAAGAATTTGGTCGCGAATACAAAAATCTAGTTTTGGATCAAGAAAATGAAAAATTTGGTCGCGAATACAAAAATCTAGTTTTGGATCAAGAAATTCAAGAACTGCGTGGCGAATACAAAAATCTAGTTTTGGATCAAGAAAATCAAGCATTTGGTCGCGAAAACAAAAAACTAGTTTTGGATCAAGAAAATCAAGAATTCGGTCGCGAATACAAAAATCTAGTTTTGGATCAAGAAAATCAAGAATTTGGTCGCGAATACAAAAATCTAGTTTTGGATCAAGAAAATCAAGAATTTGGTCGCGAATACAAAAATCTAGTTTTTGGATCAAGGAAATCATGAACTGCGTGGCGAATACAAAAATCTAGTTTTGGATCAAGAAAATCAAGAATTTGGTCGCGAATATAAAAATCTAATTTTGGATCAAGAAAATCAAGAATTTGGTCGCGAATACAAAAATCTAGTTTTGGATCAAGAAATTCAAGAACTGCGTGGCGAATACAAAAATCTAGTTTTGGATCAAGCAAATCAAGAATTTGGTCGCGAATACAAAAATCTAGTTTTGGATCAAGAAAGTCAAGAACTGCGTGGCGAATACAAAAATCTAGTTTTTGATCAAGAAAATGAAGAATTTGGTCGCGAATACAAAAATCTAGTTTTGGATCAAGAAAATCAAGAACTACGTGGCGAATACAAAAATCTAGTTTTGGATCAAGGAAATCAAGCATTTGGTCGCGAAAATAAAAAACTAGTTTTGGATCAAGAAAATCAAGAATTCGGTCGCGAATACAAAAATCTTGTTTTGGATCAAGAAAATCAAAAATTTGGTCGCGAATACAAAAATCTAGTTTTGGATCAAGAAAATCAAGAATTTGGTCGCGAATACAAAAATCTAGTTTTGGATCAAGAAAATCAAGAATTTGGTCGCGAATACAAAAATCTAGTTTTGGATCAAGACAATCAAGAATTTGGTCGCGAATAAAAAAATCTAGTTTTGGATCAAGAAAATCAAGAATTTGGTCGCGAATACAAAAATCTAGTTTTGGATCAAGGAAATCATGAACTGCGTGGCGAATACAAAAATCTAGTTTTGGATCAAGAAAATCAAGAATTTGGTCGCGAATACAAAAATCTAGTTTTGGGTCAAGAAAATCAAGAATTTGGTCGCGAATACAAAAATCTAGTTTTGGATCAAGAAAATCAAGAATTTGGTCGCGAATACAAAAATCTAGTTTTGGATCAAGAAAATCAAGAATTTGGTCGCGAATACAAAAATCTAGTTTTGGATCAAGAAAATGAAAAATTTGGTCGCGAATACAAAAATCTAGTTTTGGATCAAGAAATTCAAGAACTGCGTGGCGAATACAAAAATCTAGTTTTGGATCAAGAAAATCAAGCATTTGGTCGCGAAAACAAAAAACTAGTTTTGGATCAAGAAAATCAAGAATTCGGTCGCGAATACAAAAATCTAGTTTTGGATCAAGAAAATCAAAAATTTGGTCGGGAATACAAAAATCTAGTTTTGGATCAAGAAAATCAAGAATTTTTTCGCGAATACAAAAATCTAGTTTTGGATCAAGAAAATCAAGAATTTGGTCGCGAATACAAAAATCTAGTTTTTGGATCAAGGAAATCATGAACTGCGTGGCGAATACAAAAATCTAGTTTTGGATCAAGAAAATCAAGAATTTGGTCGCGAATATAAAAATCTAATTTTGGATCAAGAAAATCAAGAATTTGGTCGCGAATACAAAAATCTAGTTTTGGATCAAGGAAATCATGAACTGCGTGGCGAATACAAAAATCTAGTTTTGGATCAAGAAAATCAAGAACTGCGTGGCGAATACAAAAATCTAGTTTTGGATCAAGAAAATGAAGAATTTGGTCGCGAATACAAAAATCTAGTTTTGGATCAATAAAATCAAGAACTGCGTGGCGAATACAAAAATCTAGTTTTGGATCAAGGAAATCAAGAACTGCGTGGCGAATACAAAAATCTAGTTTTGGATCAAGGAAATTAAGCATTTGTTCGCAAAAACAAAAAACTAGTTTTGGATCAAGACAATCAAGAATTTGGTCGCGAATACAAAAATCTAGTTTTGGATCAAGAAAATCAAGAATTTGGTCGCGAATACAAAAATCTAGTTTTAGATCAAGCAAGTCAAGAACTACGTGGCGAATACAAAAATCTAGTTTTGGATCAAGAAAATCAAGAATTTGGTCGCGAATACAAAAATCTAGTTTTGGATCAAGAAAATCAAGAATTTGGTCGCGAATACAAAAATCTAGTTTTGGATCAAGAAAATCAAGAATTTGGTCGCGAATACAAAAATCTAGTTTTTGGATCAAGGAAATCATGAACTGCGTGGCGAATACAAAAATCTTGTTTTGGATCAAGAAAATCAAGAATTTGGTCGCGAATATAAAAATCTAATTTTGGATCAAGAAAATCAAGAATTTGGTCGCGAATACAAAAATCTAGTTTTGGATCAAGGAAATCATGAACTGCGTGGCGAATACAAAAATCTAGTTTTGGATCAAGAAAATCAAGAACTGCGTGGCGAATACAAAAATCTAGTTTTGGATCAAGAAAATGAAGAATTTGGTCGCGAATACAAAAATCTAGTTTTGGATCAAGAAAATCAAGAACTGCGTGGCGAATACAAAAATCTAGTTTTGGATCAAGGAAATCAAGAACTGCGTGGCGAATACAAAAATCTAGTTTTGGATCAAGGAAATTAAGCATTTGTTCGCAAAAACAAAAAACTAGTTTTGGATCAAGACAATCAAGAATTTGGTCGCGAATACAAAAATCTAGTTTTGGATCAAGAAAATCAAGAATTTGGTCGCGAATACAAAAATCTAGTTTTGGATCAAGCAAGTAAAGAACTACGTGGCGAATACAAAAATCTAGTTTTGGATCAAGAAAATGAAAAATTTGGTCGCGAATACAAAAATCTAGTTTTGGATCAAGAAATTCAAGAACTGCGTGGCGAATACAAAAATCTAGTTTTGGATCAAGAAAATCAAGCATTTGGTCGCGAAAACTACAAACTAGTTTTGGATCAAGAAAATCAAGAACTGCGTGGCGAATACAAAAATCTAGTTTTGGATCAAGCAAATCAAGAATTTGGTCGCGAATACAAAAATCTAGTTTTGGATCAAGAAAGTCAAGAACTGCGTGGCGAATACAAAAATCTAGTTTTTGATCAAGAAAATGAAGAATTTGGTCGCAAATACAAAAATCTAGTTTTGGATCAAGAAAATCAAGAACTACGTGGCGAATACAAAAATCTAGTTTTGGATCAAGGAAATCATGAACTGCGTGGCGAATACAAAAATCTAGTTTTGGATCAAGCAAGTCAAGAACTACGTGGCGAATACAAAAATCTAGTTTTGGATCAAGAAAATGAAAAATTTGGTCGCGAATACAAAAATCTAGTTTTGGATCAAGAAAATCAAGAATTTGGTCGCGAATACAAAAATCTAGTTTTGGATCAAGGAAATCATGAACTGCGTGGCGAATACAAAAATCTAGTTTTGGATCAAGAAAATCAAGAATTTGGTCGCGAATACAAAAATCTAGTTTTGGATCAAGAAAATCAAGAATTTGGTCGCGAATACAAAAATCTAGTTTTGGATCAAGAAAATCAAGAATTTGGTCGCGAATACAAAAATCTAGTTTTGGATCAAGAAAATCAAGAATTTGGTCGCGAATACAAAAATCTAGTTTTGGATCAAGCAAGTAAAGAACTACGTGGCGAATACAAAAATCTAGTTTTGGATCAAGAAAATGAAAAATTTGGTCGCGAATACAAAAATCTAGTTTTGGATCAAGAAATTCAAGAACTGCGTGGCGAATACAAAAATCTAGTTTTGGATCAAGAAAATCAAGCATTTGGTCGCGAAAACAACAAACTAGTTTTGGATCAAGAAAATCAAGAACTGCGTGGCGAATACAAAAATCTAGTTTTGGATCAAGCAAATCAAGAATTTGGTCGCGAATACAAAAATCTAGTTTTGGATCAAGAAAGTCAAGAACTGCGTGGCGAATACAAAAATCTAGTTTTTGATCAAGAAAATGAAGAATTTGGTCGCGAATACAAAAATCTAGTTTTGGATCAAGAAAATCAAGAACTACGTGGCGAATACAAAAATCTAGTTTTGGATCAAGGAAATCAAGCATTTGGTCGCGAAAATAAAAAACTAGTTTTGGATCAAGAAAATCAAGAATTCGGTCGCGAATACAAAAATCTTGTTTTGGATCAAGAAAATCAAAAATTTGGTCGCGAATACAAAAATCTAGTTTTGGATCAAGAAAATCAAGAATTTGGTCGCGAATACAAAAATCTAGTTTTGGATCAAGAAAATCAAGAATTTGGTCGCGAATACAAAAATCTAGTTTTGGATCAAGAAAATCAAGAATTTGGTCGCGAATACAAAAATCTAGTTTTGGATCAAGAAAATCAAGAATTTGGTCGCGAATACAAAAATCTAGTTTTGGATCAAGGAAATCATGAACTGCGTGGCGAATACAAAAATCTAGTTTTGGATCAAGAAAATCAAGAATTTGGTCGCGAATACAAAAATCTAGTTTTGGATCAAGAAAATCAAGAATTTGGTCGCGAATACAAAAATCTAGTTTTGGATCAAGAAAATCAAGAATTTGGTCGCGAATACAAAAATCTAGTTTTGGATCAAGAAAATCAAGAATTTGGTCGCGAATACAAAAATCAAGTTTTGGATCAAGAAAATCAAGAATTTGGTCGCGAATACAAAAATTTATTTTTGGATCAAGAATGTCAAGAACTGCGTGGCGAATACAAAAATCTAGTTTTGGATCAAGAAAATGAAGAATTTGGTCGCGAATACAAAAATCTAGTTTTGGATCAAGAAAATCAAGAACTGCGTGACGAATACAAAAATCTAGTTTTAGATCAAGAAAATCAAGAATTTGGTCGCGAATACAAAAATCTAGTTTTGGATCAAGAAAATCAAGAATTTGGTCGCGAATACAAAAATCTAGTTTTGGATCAAGAAAATCAAGAATTTGGTCGCGAATACAAAAATCTAGTTTTGGATCAAGGAAATCATGAACTGCGTGGCGAATATAAAAATCTAGTTTTGGATCAAGCAAGTCAAGAACTACGTGGCGAATACAAAAATCTAGTTTTGGATCAAGAAAATGAAAAATTTGGTCGCGAATACAAAAATCTAGTTTTGGATCAAGAAATTCAAGAACTGCGTGGCGAATACAAAAATCTAGTTTTGGATCAAGAAAATCAAGCATTTGGTCGCGAATACAAAAATCTAGTTTTGGATCAAGAAAATCAAGAACTGCGTGGCGAATACAAAAATCTAGTTTTTGATCAAGGAAATCAAGCATTGGGTCGCGAAAACAAAAAACTAGTTTTGGATCAAGAAAATCAAGAATTCGGTCGCGAATACAAAAATCTAGTTTTGGATCAAGAAAATCAAGAATTCGGTCGCGAATACAAAAATCTAGTTTTGGATCAAGAAAATCAAGAATTTGGTCGCGAATACAAAAATCTAGTTTTGGATCAAGAAAATCAAGAATTTGGTCGCGAATACAAAAATCTAGTTTTTGGATCAAGGAAATCATGAACTGCGTGGCGAATACAAAAATCTAGTTTTGGATCAAGAAAATCAAGAATTTGGTCGCGAATATAAAAATCTAATTTTGGATCAAGAAAATCAAGAATTTGGTCGCGAATACAAAAATCTAGTTTTGGATCAAGGAAATCATGAACTGCGTGGCGAATACAAAAATCTAGTTTTGGATCAAGAAAATCAAGAACTGCGTGGCGAATACAAAAATCTAGTTTTGGATCAAGAAAATGAAGAATTTGGTCGCGAATACAAAAATCTAGTTTTGGATCAAGAAAATCAAGAACTGCGTGGCGAATACAAAAATCTAATTTTGGATCAAGGAAATCAAGAATTTGGTCGCGAATACAAAAATCTAGTTTTGGATCAAGCAAATCAAGAATTTGGTCGCGAATACAAAAATCTAGTTTTTGGATCAAGGAAATCATGAACTGCGTGGCGAATACAAAAATCTAGTTTTGGATCAAGAAAATCAAGAATTTGGTCGCGAATATAAAAATCTAATTTTGGATCAAGAAAATCAAGAATTTGGTCGCGAATACAAAAATCTAGTTTTGGATCAAGGAAATCATGAACTGCGTGGCGAATACAAAAATCTAGTTTTGGATCAAGAAAATCAAGAATTTGGTCGCGAATATAAAAATCTAATTTTGGATCAAGAAAATCAAGAATTTGGTCGCGAATACAAAAATCTAGTTTTGGATCAAGGAAATCATGAACTGCGTGGCGAATACAAAAATCTAGTTTTGGATCAAGCAAGTCAAGAACTACGTGGCGAATACAAAAATCTAGTTTTGGATCAAGAAAATGAAAAATTTGGTCGCGAATACAAAAATCTAGTTTTGGATCAAGAAATTCAAGAACTGCGTGGCGAATACAAAAATCTAGTTTTGGATCAAGAAAATCAAGCATTTGGTCGCGAATACAAAAATCTAGTTTTGGATCAAGAAAATCAAGAACTGCGTGGCGAATACAAAAATCTAGTTTTGGATCAAGGAAATCAAGCATTGGGTCGCGAAAACAAAAAACTAGTTTTGGATCAAGAAAATCAAGAATTCGGTCGCGAATACAAAAATCTAGTTTTGGATCAAGAAAATCAAAAATTTGGTCGCGAATACAAAAATCTAGTTTTGGATCAAGAAAATCAAGAATTTGGTCGCGAATACAAAAATCTAGTTTTGGATCAAGAAAATCAAGAATTTGGTCGCGAATACAAAAATCTAGTTTTTGGATCAAGGAAATCATGAACTGCGTGGCGAATACAAAAATCTAGTTTTGGATCAAGAAAATCAAGAATTTGGTCGCGAATATAAAAATCTAATTTTGGATCAAGAAAATCAAGAATTTGGTCGCGAATACAAAAATCTAGTTTTGGATCAAGGAAATCATGAACTGCGTGGCGAATACAAAAATCTAGTTTTGGATCAAGAAAATCAAGAACTGCGTGGCGAATACAAAAATCTAGTTTTGGATCAAGAAAATCAAGAATTTGGTCGCGAATACAAAAATCTAGTTTTGGATCAAGAAAGTCAAGAACTGCGTGGCGAATACAAAAATCTAGTTTTTGATCAAGAAAATGAAGAATTTGGTCGCGAATACAAAAATCTAGTTTTGGATCAAGAAAATCAAGAACTGCGTGGCGAATACAAAAATCTAGTTTTGGATCAAGGAAATCATGAACTGCGTGGCGAATACAAAAATCTAGTTTTGGATCAAGAAAATCAAGAATTTGGTCGCGAATATAAAAATCTAATTTTGGATCAAGAAAATCAAGAATTTGGTCGCGAATACAAAAATCTAGTTTTGGATCAAGAAAATCAAGAATTTGGTCGCCAATACAAAAATCTAGTTTTGGATCAAGGAAATCATGAACTGCGTGGCGAATACAAAAATCTAGTTTTGGATCAAGCAAGTCAAGAACTACGTGGCGAATACAAAAATCTAGTTTTGGATCAAGAAAATGAAAAATTTGGTCGCGAATACAAAAATCTAGTTTTGGATCAAGAAATTCAAGAACTGCGTGGCGAATACAAAAATCTAGTTTTGGATCAAGAAAATCAAGCATTTGGTCGCGAATACAAAAATCTAGTTTTGGATCAAGAAAATCAAGAACTGCGTGGCGAATACAAAAATCTAGTTTTGGATCAAGGAAATCAAGCATTGGGTCGCGAAAACAAAAAACTAGTTTTGGATCAAGAAAATCAAGAATTCGGTCGCGAATACAAAAATCTAGTTTTGGATCAAGAAAATCAAAAATTTGGTCGCGAATACAAAAATCTAGTTTTGGATCAAGAAAATCAAGAATTTGGTCGCGAATACAAAAATCTAGTTTTGGATCAAGAAAATCAAGAATTTGGTCGCGAATACAAAAATCTAGTTTTTGGATCAAGGAAATCATGAACTGCGTGGCGAATACAAAAATCTAGTTTTGGATCAAGAAAATCAAGAATTTGGTCGCGAATATAAAAATCTAATTTTGGATCAAGAAAATCAAGAATTTGGTCGCGAATACAAAAATCTAGTTTTGGATCAAGGAAATCATGAACTGCGTGGCGAATACAAAAATCTAGTTTTGGATCAAGAAAATCAAGAACTGCGTGGCGAATACAAAAATCTAGTTTTGGATCAAGAAAATCAAGAATTTGGTCGCGAATACAAAAATCTAGTTTTGGATCAAGAAAGTCAAGAACTGCGTGGCGAATACAAAAATCTAGTTTTTGATCAAGAAAATGAAGAATTTGGTCGCGAATACAAAAATCTAGTTTTGGATCAAGAAAATCAAGAACTGCGTGGCGAATACAAAAATCTAGTTTTGGATCAAGGAAATCATGAACTGCGCGGCGAATACAAAAATCTAGTTTTGGATCAAGAAAATCAAGAATTTGGTCGCGAATATAAAAATCTAATTTTGGATCAAGAAAATCAAGAATTTGGTCGCGAATACAAAAATCTAGTTTTGGATCAAGAAAATCAAGAATTTGGTCGCCAATACAAAAATCTAGTTTTGGATCAAGGAAATCAAGCATTTGGTCGCGGAAACAAAAAACTATTTTTGGATCAAGAAAATCAAGATTTCGGTCGCGAATACAAAAATCTAGTTTTGGATCAAGAAAATCAAAAATTTGGTCGCGAATACAAAAATCTAGTTTTGGATCAAGAAAATCAAGAATTTGGTCGCGAATACAAAAATATAGTTTTGGATAAAGAAAATCAAGAATTTGGTCGCGAATACAAAAATCTAGTTTTGGATCAAGAAAATCATGAATTTGGTCGCGAATACAAAAATCTAGTTTTGGATCAAGAAAATCAAGAATTTGGTCGCGAATACAAAAATCTAGTTTTGGATCAAGGAAATCATGAACTGCGTGGCGAATACAAAAATCTAGTTTTGGATCAAGAAAATCAAGAATTTGGTCGCGAATACAAAAATCTAGTTTTGGATTAAGAAAATCAAGAATTTGGTCGCGAATACAAAAATCTAGTTTTGGATCAAGAAAATCAAGAATTTGGTCGCGAATACAAAAATCTAGTTTTGGATCAAGGAAATCATGAACTGCGTGGCGAATACAAAAATCTAGTTTTGGATCAAGAAAATCAAGAACTGCGTGGCGAATACAAAAATCTAGTTTTGGATCAAGAAAATGAAGAATTTGGTCGCGAATACAAAAATCTAGTTTTGGATCAAGAAAATCAAGAACTGCGTGGCGAATACAAAAATCTAGTTTTGGATCAAGGAAATCAAGAACTGCGTGGCGAATACAAAAATCTAATTTTGGATCAAGGAAATTAAGCATTTGTTCGCAAAAACAAAAAACTAGTTTTGGATCAAGACAATCAAGAATTTGGTCGCGAATACAAAAATCTAGTTTTGGATCAAGAAAATCAAGAATTTGGTCGCGAATACAAAAATCTAGTTTTGGATCAAGCAAGTCAAGAACTACGTGGCGAATACAAAAATCTAGTTTTGGATCAAGAAAATGAAAAATTTGGTCGCGAATACAAAAATCTAGTTTTGGATCAAGAAATTCAAGAACTGCGTGGCGAATACAAAAATCTAGTTTTGGATCAAGAAAATCAAGCATTTGGTCGCGAAAACAACAAACTAGTTTTGGATCAAGAAAATCAAGAACTGCGTGGCGAATACAAAAATCTATTTTTGGATCAAGCAAATCAAGAATTTGGTCGCGAATACAAAAATCTAGTTTTGGATCAAGAAAGTCAAGAACTGCGTGGCGAATACAAAAATCTAGTTTTTGATCAAGAAAATGAAGAATTTGGTCGCGAATACAAAAATCTAGTTTTGGATCAAGAAAATCAAGAACTACGTGGCGAATACAAAAATCTAGTTTTGGATCAAGGAAATCAAGCATTTGGTCGCGAAAATAAAAAACTAGTTTTGGATCAAGAAAATCAAGAATTCGGTCGCGAATACAAAAATCTTGTTTTGGATCAAGAAAATCAAAAATTTGGTCGCGAATACAAAAATCTAGTTTTGGATCAAGAAAATCAAGAATTTGGTCGCGAATACAAAAATCTAGTTTTGGATCAAGAAAATCAAGAATTTGGTCGCGAATACAAAAATATAGTTTTGGATCAAGAAAATCAAGAATTTGGTCGCAAATACAAAAATCTAGTTTTGGATCAAGAAAATCATGAATTTGGTCGTGAATACAAAAATCTAGTTTTGGATCAAGAAAATCAAGAATTTGGTCGCGAAAACAAAAATCTAGTTTTGGATCAAGGAAATCATGAACTGCGTGGCGAATACAAAAATCTAGTTTTGGATCAAGAAAATCAAGAATTTGGTCGCGAATACAAAAATCTAGTTTTGGATCAAGAAAATCAAGAACTGCGTGGCGAATACAAAAATCTAGTTTTGGATCAAGGAAATCATGAACTGCGTGGCGAATACAAAAATCTAGTTTTGGATCAAGAAAATCAAGAATTTGGTCGCGAATACAAAAATCTAGTTTTGGATCAAGAAAATCAAGAATTTGGTCGCGAATACAAAAATCTAGTTTTGGATCAAGAAAATCAAGAATTTGGTCGCGAATACAAAAATCTAGTTTTGGATCAAGAAAATCAAGCATTTGTTCGCGAAAACAAAAAACTAGTTTTGGATCAAGACAATCAAGAATTTGGTCGCGAATACAAAAATCTAGTTTTGGATCAAGAAAATGAAGAATTTGGTCGCGAATACAAAAATCTAGTTTTGGATCAAGAAAATCAAGAACTACGTGGCGAATACAAAAATCTAGTTTTGGATCAAGGAAATGAAAAATTTGGTCGCGAATACAAAAATCTAGTTTTCGATCAAGAAATTCAAGAACTGCGTGGCGAATACAAAAATCTAGTTTTGGATCAAGAAAATCAAGCATTTGGTCGCGAAAACAACAAACTAGTTTTGGATCAAGAAAATCAAGAACTGCGTGGCGAATACAAAAATCTAGTTTTGGATCAAGCAAATCAAGAATTTGGTCGCGAATACAAAAATCTAGTTTTGGATCAAGAAAGTCAAGAACTGCGTGGCGAATACAAAAATCTAGTTTTTGATCAAGAAAATGAAGAATTTGGTCGCGAATACAAAAATCTAGTTTTGGATCAAGAAAATCAAGAACTACGCGGCGAATACAAAAATCTAGTTTTGGATCAAGGAAATCAAGCATTTGGTCGCGAAAATAAAAAACTAGTTTTGGATCAAGAAAATCAAGAATTCGGTCGCGAATACAAAAATCTTGTTTTGGATCAAGAAAATCAAAAAATTGGTCGCGAATACAAAAATCTAGTTTTGGATCAAGAAAATCCAGAATTTGGTCGCGAATACAAAAATATAGTTTTGGATCAAGAAAATCAAGAATTTGGTCGCGAATACAAAAATATAGTTTTGGATCAAGAAAATCAAGAATTTGGTCGCGAATACAAAAATCTAGTTTTGGATCAAGAAAATAATGAATTTGGTCGTGAATACAAAAATCTAGTTTTGGATCAAGAAAATCAAGAATTTGGTCGCGAATACAAAAATCTAGTTTTGGATCAAGGAAATCATGAACTGCGTGGCGAATACAAAAATCTAGTTTTGGATCAAGAAAATCAAGAATTTGGTCGCGAATACAAAAATCTAGTTTTGGATCAAGAAAATCAAGAATTGGGTCGCGAATACAAAAATCTAGTTTTGGATCAAGAAAATCAAGAATTCGGTCGCGAATACAAAAATCTAGTTTTGGATCAAGAAAATCAAGAATTTGGTCGCGAATACAAAAATCTAGTTTTGGATCAAGGAAATCATGAACTGCGTGGCGAATACAAAAATCTAGTTTTGGATCAAGAAAATCAAGAATTTGGTCGCGAATACAAAAATCTAGTTTTGGATCAAGAAAATCAAGAATTTGGTCGCGAATACAAAAATCTAGTTTTGGATCAAGAAAATCAAGAATTTGGTCGCGAATACAAAAATCTAGTTTTGGATCAAGGAAATCATGAACTGCGTGGCGAATACAAAAATCTAGTTTTGGATCAAGCAAATCAAGAACTGCGTGGCGAATACAAAAATCTAGTTTTGGATCAAGAAAATGAAGAATTTGGTCGCGAATACAAAAATCCAGTTTTGGATCAAGAAAATCAAGAACTGCGTGGCGAATACAAAAATCTAGTTTTGGATCAAGGAAATCAAGAACTGCGTGGCGAATACAAAAATCTAGTTTTGGATCAAGGAAATTAAGCATTTGTTCGCAAAAACAAAAAACTAGTTTTGGATCAAGACAATCAAGAATTTGGTCGCGAATACAAAAATCTAGTTTTGGATCAAGAAAATCAAGAATTTGGTCGCGAATACAAAAATCTAGTTTTGGATCAAGCAAGTCAAGAACTACGTGGCGAATACAAAAATCTAGTTTTGGATCAAGAAAATGAAAAATTTGGTCGCGAATACAAAAATCTAGTTTTGGATCAAGAAATTCAAGAACTGCGTGGCGAATACAAAAATCTAGTTTTGGATCAAGAAAATCAAGCATTTGGTCGCGAAAACAACAAACTAGTTTTGGATCAAGAAAATCAAGAACTGCGTGGCGAATACAAAAATCTAGTTTTGGATCAAGCAAATCAAGAATTTGGTCGCGAATACAAAAATCTAGTTTTGGATCAAGAAAGTCAAGAACTGCGTGGCGAATACAAAAATCTAGTTTTTGATCAAGAAAATGAAGAATTTGGTCGCGAATACAAAAATCTAGTTTTGGATCAAGAAAATCAAGAACTACGTGGCGAATACAAAAATCTAGTTTTGGATCAAGGAAATCAAGCATTTGGTCGCGAAAATAAAAAACTAGTTTTGGATCAAGAAAATCAAGAATTCGGTCGCGAATACAAAAATCTTGTTTTGGATCAAGAAAATCAAAAATTTGGTCGCGAATACAAAAATCTAGTTTTGGATCAAGAAAATCAAGAATTTGGTCGCGAATACAAAAATATAGTTTTGGATCAAGAAAATCAAGAATTTGGTCGCGAATACAAAAATATAGTTTTGGATCAAGAAAATCAAGAATTTGGTCGCGAATACAAAAATCTAGTTTTGGATCAAGAAAATCAAGAATTTGGTCGCGAATACAAAAATCTAGTTTTGGATCAAGGAAATCATGAACTGCGTGGCGAATACAAAAATCTAGTTTTGGATCAAGAAAATCAAGAATTTGGTCGCGAATACAAAAATCTAGTTTTGGATCAAGAAAATCAAAAATTTGGTCGCGAATACAAAAATCTAGTTTTGGATCAAGAAAATCAAGAATTTGGTCGCGAATACAAAAATATAGTTTTGGATAAAGAAAATCAAGAAATTGGTCGCGAATACAAAAATCTAGTTTTGGATCAAGAAAATCATGAATTTGGTCGCGAATACAAAAATCTAGTTTTGGATCAAGAAAATCAAGAATTTGGTCGCGAATACAAAAATCTAGTTTTGGATCAAGGAAATCATGAACTGCGTGGCGAATACAAAAATCTAGTTTTGGATCAAGAAAATCAAGAATTTGGTCGCGAATACAAAAATCTAGTTTTGGATCAAGAAAATCAAGAATTTGGTCGCGAATACAAAAATCTAGTTTTGGATCAAGAAAATCAAGAATTTGGTCGCGAATACAAAAATCTAGTTTTGGATCAAGGAAATCATGAACTGCGTGGCGAATACAAAAATCTAGTTTTGGATCAAGAAAATCAAGAACTGCGTGGCGAATACAAAAATCTAGTTTTGGATCAAGAAAATGAAGAATTTGGTCGCGAATACAAAAATCTAGTTTTGGATCAAGAAAATCAAGAACTGCGTGGCGAATACAAAAATCTAGTTTTGGATCAAGGAAATCAAGAACTGCGTGGCGAATACAAAAATCTAATTTTGGATCAAGGAAATTAAGCATTTGTTCGCAAAAACAAAAAACTAGTTTTGGATCAAGACAATCAAGAATTTGGTCGCGAATACAAAAATCTAGTTTTGGATCAAGAAAATCAAGAATTTGGTCGCGAATACAAAAATCTAGTTTTGGATCAAGCAAGTCAAGAACTACGTGGCGAATACAAAAATCTAGTTTTGGATCAAGCAAGTCAAGAACTACGTGGCGAATACAAAAATCTAGTTTTGGATCAAGAAATTCAAGAACTGCGTGGCGAATACAAAAATCTAGTTTTGGATCAAGAAAATCAAGCATTTGGTCGCGAAAACAACAAACTAGTTTTGGATCAAGAAAATCAAGAACTGCGTGGCGAATACAAAAATCTAGTTTTGGATCAAGCAAATCAAGAATTTGGTCGCGAATACAAAAATCTAGTTTTGGATCAAGAAAGTCAAGAACTGCGTGGCGAATACAAAAATCTAGTTTTTGATCAAGAAAATGAAGAATTTGGTCGCGAATACAAAAATCTAGTTTTGGATCAAGAAAATCAAGAACTACGTGGCGAATACAAAAATCTAGTTTTGGATCAAGGAAATCAAGCATTTGGTCGCGAAAATAAAAAACTAGTTTTGGATCAAGAAAATCAAGAATTCGGTCGCGAATACAAAAATCTTGTTTTGGATCAAGAAAATCAAAAATTTGGTCGCGAATACAAAAATCTAGTTTTGGATCAAGAAAATCAAGAATTTGGTCGCGAATACAAAAATCTAGTTTTGGATCAAGAAAATCAAGAATTTGGTCGCGAATACAAAAATATAGTTTTGGATCAAGAAAATCAAGAATTTGGTCGCGAATACAAAAATCTAGTTTTGGATCAAGAAAATCATGAATTTGGTCGCGAATACAAAAATCTAGTTTTGGATCAAGAAAATCAAGAATTTGGTCGCGAATACAAAAATCTAGTTTTGGATCAAGGAAATCATGAACTGCGTGGCGAATACAAAAATCTAGTTTTGGATCAAGAAAATCAAGAATTTGGTCGCGAATACAAAAATCTAGTTTTGGATCAAGAAAATCAAGAATTTGGTCGCGAATACAAAAATCTAGTTTTGGATCAAGGAAATCATGAACTGCGTGGCGAATACAAAAATCTAGTTTTGGATGAAGAAAATCAAGAATTTGGTCGCGAATACAAAAATCTAGTTTTGGATCAAGAAAATCAAGAATTTGGTCGCGAATACAAAAATCTAGTTTTGGATCAAGAAAATCAAGAATTTGGTCGCGAATACAAAAATCTAGTTTTGGATCAAGAAAATCAAGAATTTGGTCGCGAATACAAAAATCAAGTTTTGGATCAAGAAAATCAAGAATTTGGTCGCGAATACAAAAATTTATTTTTGGATCAAGAATGTCAAGAACTGCGTGGCGAATACAAAAATCTAGTTTTGGATCAAGAAAATGAAGAATTTGGTCGCGAATACAAAAATCTAGTTTTGGATCAAGAAAATCAAGAACTGCGTGACGACTACAAAAATCTAGTTTTAGATCAAGAAAATCAAGAATTTGGTCGCGAATACAAAAATCTAGTTTTGGATCAATAAAATCAAGAATTTGGTCGCGAATACAAAAATCTAGTTTTGGATCAAGAAAATCAAGAATTTGGTCGCGAATACAAAAATCTAGTTTTGGATCAAGGAAATCATGAATTGCGTGGCGAATACAAAAATCTAGTTTTGGATCAAGCAAGTCAAGAACTACGTGGCGAATACAAAAATCTAGTTTTGGATCAAGAAAATGAAAAATTTGGTCGCGAATACAAAAATCTAGTTTTGGATCAAGAAATTCAAGAACTGCGTGGCAAATACAAAAATCTAGTTTTGGATCAAGAAAATCAAGCATTTGGTCGCGAATACAAAAATCTAGTTTTGGATCAAGAAAATCAAGAACTGCGTGGCGAATACAAAAATCTAGTTTTGGATCAAGGAAATCAAGCATTTGGTCGCGAAAACAAAAAACTAGTTTTGGATCAAGAAAATAAAGAATTCGGTCGCGAATACAAAAATCTAGTTTTGGATCAAGAAAATCAAAAATTTGGTCACGAATACAAAAATCTAGTTTTGGATCAAGAAAATCAAGAATTTGGTCGCGAATACAAAAATCTAGTTTTGGATCAAGAAAATCAAGAATTTGGTCGCGAATACAAAAATCTAGTTTTTGGATCAAGGAAATCATGAACTGCGTGGCGAATACAAAAATCTAGTTTTGGATCAAGAAAATCAAGAATTTGGTCGCGAATATAAAAATCTAATTTTGGATCAAGAAAATCAAGAATTTGGTCGCGAATACAAAAATCTAGTTTTGGATCAAGGAAATCATGAACTGCGTGGCGAATACAAAAATCTAGTTTTGGATCAAGCAAATCAAGAACTGCGTGGCGAATACAAAAATCTAGTTTTGGATCAAGAAAATGAAGAATTTGGTCGCGAATACAAAAATCTAGTTTTGGATCAAGAAAATCAAGAACTGCGTGGCGAATACAAAAATCTAGTTTTGGATCAAGGAAATCAAGAATTTGGTCGCGAATACAAAAATCTAGTTTTGGATCAAGAAAATCAAGAATTTGGTCGCGAATACAAAAATCTAGTTTTTGGATCAAGGAAATCATGAACTGCGTGGCGAATACAAAAATCTAGTTTTGGATCAAGAAAATCAAGAATTTGGTCGCGAATATAAAAATCTAATTTTGGATCAAGAAAATCAAGAATTTGGTCGCGAATACAAAAATCTAGTTTTGGATCAAGGAAATCATGAACTGCGTGGCGAATAAAAAAATCTAGTTTTGGATCAAGAAAATCAAGAATTTGGTCGCGAATATAAAAATCTAATTTTGGATCAAGAAAATCAAGAATTTGGTCGCGAATACAAAAATCTAGTTTTGGATCAAGAAAATCAAGAATTTGGTCGCCAATACAAAAATCTAGTTTTGGATCAAGGAAATCAAGCATTTGGTCGCGGAAACAAAAAACTATTTTTGGATCAAGAAAATCAAGATTTCGGTCGCGAATACAAAAATCTAGTTTTGGATCAAGAAAATCAAGAATTTGGTCGCGAATACAAAAATCTAGTTTTGGATCAAGAAAATCAAGAATTTGGTCGCGAATACAAAAATCAAGTTTTGGATCAAGAAAATCAAGAATTTGGTCGCGAATACAAAAATTTATTTTTGGATCAAGAATGTCAAGAACTGCGTGGCGAATACAAAAATCTAGTTTTGGATCAAGAAAATGAAGAATTTGGTCGCGAATACAAAAATCTAGTTTTGGATCAAGAAAATCAAGAACTGCGTGACGACTACAAAAATCTAGTTTTAGATCAAGAAAATCAAGAATTTGGTCGCGAATACAAAAATCTAGTTTTGGATCAATAAAATCAAGAATTTGGTCGCGAATACAAAAATCTAGTTTTGGATCAAGAAAATCAAGAATTTGGTCGCGAATACAAAAATCTAGTTTTGGATCAAGGAAATCATGAATTGCGTGGCGAATACAAAAATCTAGTTTTGGATCAAGCAAGTCAAGAACTACGTGGCGAATACAAAAATCTAGTTTTGGATCAAGAAAATGAAAAATTTGGTCGCGAATACAAAAATCTAGTTTTGGATCAAGAAATTCAAGAACTGCGTGGCAAATACAAAAATCTAGTTTTGGATCAAGAAAATCAAGCATTTGGTCGCGAATACAAAAATCTAGTTTTGGATCAAGAAAATCAAGAACTGCGTGGCGAATACAAAAATCTAGTTTTGGATCAAGGAAATCAAGCATTTGGTCGCGAAAACAAAAAACTAGTTTTGGATCAAGAAAATAAAGAATTCGGTCGCGAATACAAAAATCTAGTTTTGGATCAAGAAAATCAAAAATTTGGTCACGAATACAAAAATCTAGTTTTGGATCAAGAAAATCAAGAATTTGGTCGCGAATACAAAAATCTAGTTTTGGATCAAGAAAATCAAGAATTTGGTCGCGAATACAAAAATCTAGTTTTTGGATCAAGGAAATCATGAACTGCGTGGCGAATACAAAAATCTAGTTTTGGATCAAGAAAATCAAGAATTTGGTCGCGAATATAAAAATCTAATTTTGGATCAAGAAAATCAAGAATTTGGTCGCGAATACAAAAATCTAGTTTTGGATCAAGGAAATCATGAACTGCGTGGCGAATACAAAAATCTAGTTTTGGATCAAGCAAATCAAGAACTGCGTGGCGAATACAAAAATCTAGTTTTGGATCAAGAAAATGAAGAATTTGGTCGCGAATACAAAAATCTAGTTTTGGATCAAGAAAATCAAGAACTGCGTGGCGAATACAAAAATCTAGTTTTGGATCAAGGAAATCAAGAATTTGGTCGCGAATACAAAAATCTAGTTTTGGATCAAGAAAATCAAGAATTTGGTCGCGAATACAAAAATCTAGTTTTTGGATCAAGGAAATCATGAACTGCGTGGCGAATACAAAAATCTAGTTTTGGATCAAGAAAATCAAGAATTTGGTCGCGAATATAAAAATCTAATTTTGGATCAAGAAAATCAAGAATTTGGTCGCGAATACAAAAATCTAGTTTTGGATCAAGGAAATCATGAACTGCGTGGCGAATAAAAAAATCTAGTTTTGGATCAAGAAAATCAAGAATTTGGTCGCGAATATAAAAATCTAATTTTGGATCAAGAAAATCAAGAATTTGGTCGCGAATACAAAAATCTAGTTTTGGATCAAGAAAATCAAGAATTTGGTCGCCAATACAAAAATCTAGTTTTGGATCAAGGAAATCAAGCATTTGGTCGCGGAAACAAAAAACTATTTTTGGATCAAGAAAATCAAGATTTCGGTCGCGAATACAAAAATCTAGTTTTGGATCAAGAAAATCAAAAATTTGGTCGCGAATACAAAAATCTAGTTTTGGATCAAGAAAATCAAGAATTTGGTCGCGAATACAAAAATCAAGTTTTGGATCAAGAAAATCATGAATTTGGTCGCGAATACAAAAATCTAGTTTTGGATCAAGAAAATCAAGAATTTGGTCGCGAATACAAAAATCTAGTTTTGGATCAAGAAAATCAAGAACTGCGTGACGACTACAAAAATCTAGTTTTAGATCAAGAAAATCAAGAATTTGGTCGCGAATACAAAAATCTAGTTTTGGATCAATAAAATCAAGAATTTGGTCGCGAATACAAAAATCTAGTTTTGGATCAAGAAAATCAAGAATTTGGTCGCGAATACAAAAATCTAGTTTTGGATCAAGGAAATCATGAATTGCGTGGCGAATACAAAAATCTAGTTTTGGATCAAGCAAGTCAAGAACTACGTGGCGAATACAAAAATCTAGTTTTGGATCAAGAAAATGAAAAATTTGGTCGCGAATACAAAAATCTAGTTTTGGATCAAGAAATTCAAGAACTGCGTGGCAAATACAAAAATCTAGTTTTGGATCAAGAAAATCAAGCATTTGGTCGCGAATACAAAAATCTAGTTTTGGATCAAGAAAATCAAGAACTGCGTGGCGAATACAAAAATCTAGTTTTGGATCAAGGAAATCAAGCATTTGGTCGCGAAAACAAAAAACTAGTTTTGGATCAAGAAAATAAAGAATTCGGTCGCGAATACAAAAATCTAGTTTTGGATCAAGAAAATCAAAAATTTGGTCACGAATACAAAAATCTAGTTTTGGATCAAGAAAATCAAGAATTTGGTCGCGAATACAAAAATCTAGTTTTGGATCAACAAAAACAAGAATTTGGTCGCGAATACAAAAATCTAGTTTTTGGATCAAGGAAATCATGAACTGCGTGGCGAATACAAAAATCTAGTTTTGGATCAAGAAAATCAAGAATTTGGTCGCGAATATAAAAATCTAATTTTGGATCAAGAAAATCAAGAATTTGGTCGCGAATACAAAAATCTAGTTTTGGATCAAGGAAATCATGAACTGCGTGGCGAATACAAAAATCTAGTTTTGGATCAAGCAAATCAAGAACTGCGTGGCGAATACAAAAATCTAGTTTTGGATCAAGAAAATGAAGAATTTGGTCGCGAATACAAAAATCTAGTTTTGGATCAAGAAAATCAAGAACTGCGTGGCGAATACAAAAATCTAGTTTTGGATCAAGGAAATCAAGAATTTGGTCGCGAATACAAAAATCTAGTTTTGGATCAAGAAAATCAAGAATTTGGTCGCGAATACAAAAATCTAGTTTTTGGATCAAGGAAATCATGAACTGCGTGGCGAATACAAAAATCTAGTTTTGGATCAAGAAAATCAAGAATTTGGTCGCGAATATAAAAATCTAATTTTGGATCAAGAAAATCAAGAAAATCAAGAATTTGGTCGCGAATACAAAAATCTAGTTTTGGATCAAGGAAATCATGAACTGCGTGGCGAATAAAAAAATCTAGTTTTGGATCAAGAAAATCAAGAATTTGGTCGCGAATATAAAAATCTAATTTTGGATCAAGAAAATCAAGAATTTGGTCGCGAATACAAAAATCTAGTTTTGGATCAAGAAAATCAAGAATTTGGTCGCCAATACAAAAATCTAGTTTTGGATCAAGGAAATCAAGCATTTGGTCGCGGAAACAAAAAACTATTTTTGGATCAAGAAAATCAAGATTTCGGTCGCGAATACAAAAATCTAGTTTTGGATCAAGAAAATCAAAAATTTGGTCGCGAATACAAAAATCTAGTTTTGGATCAAGAAAATCAAGAATTTGGTCGCGAATACAAAAATCAAGTTTTGGATCAAGAAAATCATGAATTTGGTCGCGAATACAAAAATCTAGTTTTGGATCAAGAAAATCAAGAATTTGGTCGCGAATACAAAAATCTAGTTTTGGATCAAGGAAATCAAGAATTTGGTCGCGAATACAAAAATCTAGTTTTGGATCAAGGAAATCAAGAATTTGGTCGCGAATATAAAAATCTAATTTTGGATCAAGAAAATCAAGAATTTGGTCGCGAATACAAAAATCTAGTTTTGGATCAAGGAAATCATGAACTGCGTGGCGAATACAAAAATCTAGTTTTGGATCAAGAAAATCAAGAATTTGGTCGCGAATATAAAAATCTAATTTTGGATCAAGAAAATCAAGAATTTGGTCGCGAATACAAAAATCTAGTTTTGGATCAAGAAAATGAAGAATTTGGTCGCGAATACAAATATCTAGTTTTGGATCAAGAAAATCAAGAACTACGTGGCGAATACAAAAATCTAGTTTTGGATCAAGGAAATCAAGCATTTGGTCGCGAAAACAAAAAACTAGTTTTGGATCAAGAAATCATGAACTGCGTGGCGAATACAAAAATTTAGTTTTGGATCAAGGAAATCAAGAATTTGGTCGCGAATACAAAAATCTAGTTTTGGATCAAGAAAATCAAGAATTTGGTCGCGAATACAAAAATCTAGTTTTTGGATCAAGGAAATCATGAACTGCGTGGCGAATACAAAAATCTAGTTTTGGATCAAGAAATTCAAGAACTGCGTGGCGAATACAAAAATCTAGTTTTGGATCAAGAAAATCAAGCATTTGGTCGCGAAAACAACAAACTAGTTTTGGATCAAGAAAATCAAGAACTGCGTGGCGAATACAAAAATCTAGTTTTGGATCAAGCAAATCAAGAATTTGGTCGCGAATACAAAAATCTAGTTTTGGATCAAGAAAGTCAAGAACTGCGTGGCGAATACAAAAATCTAGTTTTTGATCAAGAAAATGAAGAATTTGGTCGCGAATACAAAAATCTAGTTTTGGATCAAGAAAATCAAGAACTACGTGGCGAATACAAAAATCTAGTTTTGGATCAAGGAAATCAAGCATTTGGTCGCGAAAATAAAAAACTAGTTTTGGATCAAGAAAATCAAGAATTCGGTCGCGAATACAAAAATCTTGTTTTGGATCAAGAAAATCAAAAATTTGGTCGCGAATACAAAAATCTAGTTTTGGATCAAGAAAATCAAGAATTTGGTGGCGAATACAAAAATCTAGTTTTGGATCTAGAAAATCAAAAATTTGGTCGCGAATACAAAAATCTAGTTTTGGATCAAGAAAATCAAGAATTTGGTCGCGAATACAAAAATCAAGTTTTGGATCAAGAAAATCATGAATTTGGTCGCGAATACAAAAATCTAGTTTTGGATCAAGAAAATCAAGAATTTGGTCGCGAATACAAAAATTTAGTTTTGGATCAAGGAAATCAAGAATTTGGTCGCGAATACAAAAATCTAGTTTTGGATCAAGGAAATCAAGAATTTGGTCGCGAATATAAAAATCTAATTTTGGATCAAGAAAATCAAGAATTTGGTCGCGAATACAAAAATCTAGTTTTGGATCAAGGAAATCATGAACTGCGTGGCGAATACAAAAATCTAGTTTTGGATCAAGGAAATCAAGAATTTGGTCGCGAATACAAAAATCAAGTTTTGGATCAAGAAAATCATGAATTTGGTCGCGAATACAAAAATCTAGTTTTGGATCAAGAAAATCAAGAATTTGGTCGCGAATACAAAAATCTAGTTTTGGATCAAGGAAATCAAGAATTTGGTCGCGAATACAAAAATCTAGTTTTGGATCAAGGAAATCAAGAATTTGGTCGCGAATACAAAAATCTAGTTTTGGATCAAGGAAATCATGAACTGCGTGGCGAATACAAAAATCTAGTTTTGGATCAAGAAAATCAAGAATTTGGTCGCGAATATAAAAATCTAATTTTGGATCAAGAAAATCAAGAATTTGGTCGCGAATACAAAAATCTAGTTTTGGATCAAGGAAATCATGAACTGCGTGGCGAATACAAAAATCTAGTTTTGGATCAAGCAAATCAAGAACTGCGTGGCGAATACAAAAATCTAGTTTTGGATCAAGAAAATGAAGAATTTGGTCGCGAATACAAAAATCTAGTTTTGGATCAAGCAAATCAAGAACTGCGTGGCGAATACAAAAATCTAGTTTTGGATCAAGAAAATGAAGAATTTGGTCGCGAATACAAAAATCTAGTTTTGGATCAAGAAAATCAAGAACTACGTGGCGAATACAAAAATCTAGTTTTGGATCAAGGAAATCAAGCATTTGGTCGCGAAAATAAAAAACTAGTTTTGGATCAAGAAAATCAAGAATTCGGTCGCGAATACAAAAATCTAGTTTTGGATCAAGAAAATCAAGAATTTGGTCGCGAATACAAAAATCTAGTTTTTGGATCAAGGAAATCATGAACTGCGTGGCGAATACAAAAATCTAGTTTTGGATCAAGAAAATCAAGAATTTGGTCGCGAATATAAAAATCTAATTTTGGATCAAGAAAATCAAGAATTTGGTCGCGAATACAAAAATCTAGTTTTGGATCAAGGAAATCATGAACTGCGTGGCGAATACAAAAATCTAGTTTTGGATCAAGAAAATCAAGAATTTGGTCGCGAATATAAAAATCTAATTTTGGATCAAGAAAATCAAGAATTTGGTCGCGAATACAAAAATCTAGTTTTGGATCAAGAAAATCAAGAATTTGGTCGCCAATACAAAAATCTAGTTTTGGATCAAGGAAATCAAGCATTTGGTCGCGGAAACAAAAAACTATTTTTGGATCAAGAAAATCAAGATTTCGTTCGCGAATACAAAAATCTAGTTTTGGATCAAGAAAATCAAAAATTTGGTCGCGAATACAAAAATCTAGTTTTGGATCAAGAAAATCAAGAATTTGGTCGCGAATACAAAAATCAAGTTTTGGATCAAGAAAATCATGAATTTGGTCGCGAATACAAAAATCTAGTTTTGGATCAAGAAAATCAAGAATTTGGTCGCGAATACAAAAATCTAGTTTTGGATCAAGGAAATCATGAACTGCGTGGCGAATACAAAAATCTAGTTTTGGATCAAGAAAATCAAGAATTTGGTCGCGAATATAAAAATCTAATTTTGGATCAAGAAAATCAAGAATTTGGTCGCGAATACAAAAATCTAGTTTTGGATCAAGAAAATGAAGAATTTGGTCGCGAATACAAATATCTAGTTTTGGATCAAGAAAATCAAGAACTACGTGGCGAATACAAAAATCTAGTTTTGGATCAAGGAAATCAAGCATTTGGTCGCGAAAACAAAAAACTAGTTTTGGATCAAGAAATCATGAACTGCGTGGCGAATACAAAAATCTAGTTTTGGATCAAGGAAATCAAGCATTTGGTCGCGAAAACAAAAAACTAGTTTTGGATCAAGAAAATCAAGAATTCGGTCGCGAATACAAAAATCTAGTTTTGGATCAAGAAAATCAAAAATTTCGTCGCGAATACAAAAATCTTGTTTTGGATCAAAAAAATCAAGAATTTGGTCGCGAATACAAAAATCTAGTTTTGGATCAAGAAAATCAAGAATTTGGTCGCGAATACAAAAATCTAGTTTTTGGATCAAGGAAATCATGAACTGCGTGGCGAATACAAAAATCTAGTTTTGGATCAAGAAAATCAAGAATTTGGTCGCGAATATAAAAATCTAATTTTGAATCAAGAAAATCAAGAATTTGGTCGCGAATACAAAAATCTAGTTTTGGATCAAGGAAATCATGAACTGCGTGGCGAATACAAAAATCTAGTTTTGGATCAAGAAAATCAAGAATTTGGTCGCGAATATAAAAATCTAATTTTGGATCAAGAAAATCAAGAATTTGGTCGCGAATATAAAAATCTAGTTTTGGATCAAGAAAATCAAGAATTTGGTCGCGAATACAAAAATCTAGTTTTGGATCAAGAAAATCAAGAATTTTGTCGCGAATATAAAAATCTAATTTTGGATCAAGAAAATCAAGAATTTGGTCGCGAATACAAAAATCTAATTTTGGATCAAGAAAATCAAGAATTTGGTCGCCCATACAAAAATCTAGTTTTGGATCAAGGAAATCAAGCATTTGGTCGCGGAAACAAAAAACTATTTTTGGATCAAGAAAATCAAGAATTCGGTCGCGAATACAAAAATCTAGTTTTGGATCAAGAAAATCAAAAATTTGGTCGCGAATACAAAAATCTAGTTTTGGATCAAGAAAATCAAGAATTTGGTCGCGAATACAAAAATCAAGTTTTGGATCAAGAAAATCATGAATTTGGTCGCGAATACAAAAATCTAGTTTTGGATCAAGAAAATCAAGAATTTGGTCGCGAATACAAAAATCTAGTTTTGGATCAAGAAAATCAAAAATTTCGTCGCGAATACAAAAATCTAGTTTTGGATCAAGAAAATCAAGAATTTGGTCGCGAATACAAAAATCTAGTTTTGGATCAAGAAAATCAAGAATTTGGTCGCGAATACAAAAATCTAGTTTTTGGATCAAGGAAATCATGAACTGCGTGGCGAATACAAAAATCTAGTTTTGGATCAAGAAAATCAAGAATTTGGTCGCGAATATAAAAATCTAATTTTGGATCAAGAAAATCAAGAATTTGGTCGCGAATACAAAAATCTAGTTTTGGATCAAGGAAATCATGAACTGCGTGGCGAATACAAAAATCTAGTTTTGGATCAAGAAAATCAAGAATTTGGTCGCGAATATAAAAATCTAATTTTGGATCAAGAAAATCAAGAATTTGGTCGCGAATATAAAAATCAAATTTTGGATCAAGAAAATCAAGAATTTGGTCGCGAATACAAAAATTTATTTTTGGATCAAGAATGTCAAGAACTGCGTGGCGAATACAAAAATCTAGTTTTGGATCAAGAAAATGAAGAATTTGGTCGCGAATACAAAAATCTAGTTTTGGATCAAGAAAATCAAGAACTGCGTGGCGAATACAAAAATCTAGTTTTGGATCAAGGAAATCAAGAACTGCGTGGTGAATACAAAAATCTAGTTTTGGATCAAGGAAATTAAGCATTTGTTCGCAAAAACAAAAAACTAGTTTTGGATCAAGACAATCAAGAATTTGGTTAAGAATACAAAAATCTAGTTTTGGATCAAGAAAATCAAGAATTTGGTCGCGAATACAAAAATCTAGTTTTTGGATCAAGGAAATCATGAACTGCGTGGCGAATACAAAAATCTAGTTTTGGATCAAGAAAATCAAGAATTTGGTCGCGAATATAAAAATCTAATTTTGGATCAAGAAAATCAAGAATTTGGTCGCGAATACAAAAATCTAGTTTTGGATCAAGGAAATCATGAACTGCGTGGCGAATACAAAAATCTAGTTTTGGATCAAGAAAATCAAGAATTTGGTCGCGAATATAAAAATCTAATTTTGGATTAAGAAAATCAAGAATTTGGTCGCGAATACAAAAATCTAGTTTTGGATCAAGAAAATCAAGAATTTGGTCGCCAATACAAAAATCTAGTTTTGGATCAAGGAAATCAAGCATTTGGTCGCGGAAACAAAAAACTATTTTTGGATCAAGAAAATCAAGAATTCGGACGCGAATACAAAAATCTAGTTTTGGATCAAGAAAATCAAAAATTTGGTCGCGAATACAAAAATCTAGTTTTGGATCAAGAAATCATGAACTGCTTGGCGAATACAAAAATCTACTTTTGGATCAAGGAAATCAAGCATTTGGTCGCGAAAACAAAAAACTAGTTTTGGATCAAGAAAATCAAGAATTCGGTCGCGAATACAAAAATCTAGTTTTGGATCAAGAAAATCAAGAATTTCGTCGCGAATACAAAAATCTAGTTTTGGATCAAGAAAATCAAGAATTTGGTCGCGAATACAAAAATCTAGTTTTGGATCAAGAAAATCAAGAACTGCGTGGCGAATACAAAAATCTAGTTTTGGATCAAGGAAATCAAGAACTGCGTGGCGAATACAAAAATCTATTTTTGGATCAAGGAAATTAAGCATTTGTTTGCAAAAACAAAAAACTAGTTTTGGATCAAGACATTCAAGAATTTGGTCAAGAATACAAAAATCTAGTTTTGGATCAAGAAAATCAAGAATTTGGTCGCGAATACAAAAATCTAGTTTTTGGATCAAGGAAATCATGAACTGCGTGGCGAATACAAAAATCTAGTTTTGGATCAAGAAAATCAAGAATTTGGTCGCGAATATAAAAATCTAATTTTGGATCAAGAAAATCAAGAATTTGGTCGCGAATACAAAAATCTAGTTTTGGATCAAGGAAATCAAGAACTGCGTGGCGAATACAAAAATCTAGTTTTGGATCAAGAAAATCAAGAATTTGGTCGCGAATATAAAATTCTAATTTTGGATCAAGAAAATCAAGAATTTGGTCGCGAATACAAAAATCTAGTTTTGGATCAAGAAAATCAAGAATTGGGTCGCCAATACAAAAATCTAGTTTTGGATCAAGGAAATCAAGCATTTGGTCGCGGAAACAAAAAACTATTTTTGGATCAAGAAAATCAAGAATTCGGTCGCGAATACAAAAATCTAGTTTTGGATCAAGAAAATCAAAAATTTGGTCGCGAATACAAAAATCTAGTTTTGGATCAAGAAAATCAAGAATTTGGTCGCGAATACAAAAATCTAGTTTTGGATCAAGAAAATCATGAATTTGGTCGCGAATACAAAAATCTAGTTTTGGATCAAGAAAATCAAGAATTTGGTCGCGAATACAAAAATCTAGTTTTGGATCAAGGAAATCAAGAATTTGGTCGCGTATACAAAAATCTAGTTTTGGATCAAGGAAATCAAGAATTTGGTCGCGAATATAAAAATCTAATTTTGGATCAAGAAAATCAAGAATTTGGTCGCAAATACAAAAATCTAGTTTTGGATCAAGGAAATCATGAACTGCGTGGCGAATACAAAAATCTAGTTTTGGATCAAGAAAATCAAGAATTTGGTCGCGAATATAAAAATCTAATTTTGGATCAAGAAAATCAAGAATTTGGTCGCGAATACAAAAATCTAGTTTTGGATCAAGAAAATCAAGAACTGCGTGGCGAATACAAAAATCTAGTTTTGGATCAAGAAATCATGAACTGCGTGGCGAATACAAAAATCTAGTTTTGGATCAAGGAAATCAAGAACTCCGTGGCGAATACAAAAATCTAGTTTTGGATCAAGAAAATGAAAAATTTGGTCGCGAATACAAAAATCTAGTTTTGGATCAAGAAATTCAAGAACTGCGTGGCGAATACAAAAATCTAGTTTTGGATCAAGAAAATCAAGCATTTGGTCGCGAAAACAACAAACTAGTTTTGGATCAAGAAAATCAAGAACTGCGTGGCGAATACAAAAATCTAGTTTTGGATCAAGCAAATCAAGAATTTGGTCGCGAATACAAAAATCTAGTTTTGGATCAAGAAAGTCAAGAACTGCGTGGCGAATACAAAAATCTAGTTTTGGATCAAGAAAATCAAGAATTTGGTCGCGAATATAAAAATCTAATTTTGGATCAAGAAAATCAAGAATTTGGTCGCGAATATAAAAATCTAGTTTTGGATCAAGAAAATCAAGAATTTGGTCGCGAATACAAAAATCTAGTTTTGGATCAAGGAAATCATGAACTGCGTGGCGAATACAAAAATCTAGTTTTGGATCAAGAAAATCAAGAATTTGGTCGCGAATATAAAAATCTAATTTTGGATCAAGAAAATCAAGAATTTGGTCGCGAATACAAAAATCTAGTTTTGGATCAAGAAAATCAAGAATTTGGTCGCCAATACAAAAATCTAGTTTTGGATCAAGGAAATCAAGCATTTGGTCGCGGAAACAAAAAACTATTTTTGGATCAAGAAAATCAAGATTTCGTTCGCGAATACAAAAATCTAGTTTTGGATCAAGAAAATCAAACATTTGGTCGCGAATACAAAAATCTAGTTTTGGATCAAGAAAATCAAGAATTTGGTCGCGAATACAAAAATCAAGTTTTGGATCAAGAAAATCATGAATTTGGTCGCGAATACAAAAATCTAGTTTTGGATCAAGAAAATCAAGAATTTGGTCGCGAATACAAAAATCTAGTTTTGGATCAAGGAAATCATGAACTGCGTGGCGAATACAAAAATCTAGTTTTGGATCAAGAAAATCAAGAATTTGGTCGCGAATATAAAAATCTAATTTTGGATCAAGAAAATCAAGAATTTGGTCGCGAATACAAAAATCTAGTTTTGGATCAAGAAAATGAAGAATTTGGTCGCGAATACAAATATCTAGTTTTGGATCAAGAAAATCAAGAACTACGTGGCGAATACAAAAATCTAGTTTTGGATCAAGGAAATCAAGCATTTGGTCGCGAAAACAAAAAACTAGTTTTGGATCAAGAAATCATGAACTGCGTGGCGAATACAAAAATCTAGTTTTGGATCAAGGAAATCAAGCATTTGGTCGCGAAAACAAAAAACTAATTTTGGATCAAGAAAATCAAGAATTCGGTCGCGAATATAAAAATCTAATTTTGGATTAAGAAAATCAAGAATTTGGTCGCGAATACAAAAATCTAGTTTTGGATCAAGAAAATCAAGAATTTGGTCGCCAATACAAAAATCTAGTTTTGGATCAAGGAAATCAAGCATTTGGTCGCGGAAACAAAAAACTATTTTTGGATCAAGAAAATCAAGAATTCGGACGCGAATACAAAAATCTAGTTTTGGATCAAGAAAATCAAAAATTTGGTCGCGAATACAAAAATCTAGTTTTGGATCAAGAAATCATGAACTGCTTGGCGAATACAAAAATCTACTTTTGGATCAAGGAAATCAAGCATTTGGTCGCGAAAACAAAAAACTAGTTTTGGATCAAGAAAATCAAGAATTCGGTCGCGAATACAAAAATCTAGTTTTGGATCAAGAAAATCAAGAATTTCGTCGCGAATACAAAAATCTAGTTTTGGATCAAGAAAATCAAGAATTTGGTCGCGAATACAAAAATCTAGTTTTGGATCAAGAAAATCAAGAACTGCGTGGCGAATACAAAAATCTAGTTTTGGATCAAGGAAATCAAGAACTGCGTGGCGAATACAAAAATCTATTTTTGGATCAAGGAAATTAAGCATTTGTTTGCAAAAACAAAAAACAAGTTTTGGATCAAGACATTCAAGAATTTGGTCAAGAATACAAAAATCTAGTTTTGGATCAAGAAAATCAAGAATTTGGTCGCGAATACAAAAATCTAGTTTTTGGATCAAGGAAATCATGAACTGCGTGGCGAATACAAAAATCTAGTTTTGGATCAAGAAAATCAAGAATTTGGTCGCGAATACAAAAATCTAGTTTTGGATCAAGGAAATCAAGAACTGCGTGGCGAATACAAAAATCTAGTTTTGGATCAAGAAAATCAAGAATTTGGTCGCGAATATAAAATTCTAATTTTGGATCAAGAAAATCAAGAATTTGGTCGCGAATACAAAAATCTAGTTTTGGATCAAGAAAATCAAGAATTTGGTCGCCAATACAAAAATCTAGTTTTGGATCAAGGAAATCAAGCATTTGGTCGCGGAAACAAAAAACTATTTTTGGATCAAGAAAATCAAGAATTCGGTCGCGAATACAAAAATCTAGTTTTGGATCAAGAAAATCAAAAATTTGGTCGCGAATACAAAAATCTAGTTTTGGATCAAGAAAATCAAGAATTTGGTCGCGAATACAAAAATCTAGTTTTGGATCAAGAAAATCATGAATTTGGTCGCGAATACAAAAATCTAGTTTTGGATCAAGAAAATCAAGAATTTGGTCGCGAATACAAAAATCTAGTTTTGGATCAAGGAAATCAAGAATTTGGTCGCGTATACAAAAATCTAGTTTTGAATCAAGGAAATCAAGAATTTGGTCGCGAATATAAAAATCTAATTTTGGATCAAGAAAATCAAGAATTTGGTCGCAAATACAAAAATCTAGTTTTGGATCAAGGAAATCATGAACTGCGTGGCGAATACAAAAATCTAGTTTTGGATCAAGAAAATCAAGAATTTGGTCGCGAATATAAAAATCTAATTTTGGATCAAGAAAATCAAGAATTTGGTCGCGAATACAAAAATCTAGTTTTGGATCAAGAAAATCAAGAACTGCGTGGCGAATACAAAAATCTAGTTTTGGATCAAGAAATCATGAACTGCGTGGCGAATACAAAAATCTAGTTTTGGATCAAGGAAATCAAGAACTCCGTGGCGAATACAAAAATCTAGTTTTGGATCAAGAAAATGAAAAATTTGGTCGCGAATACAAAAATCTAGTTTTGGATCAAGAAATTCAAGAACTGCGTGGCGAATACAAAAATCTAGTTTTGGATCAAGAAAATCAAGCATTTGGTCGCGAAAACAACAAACTAGTTTTGGATCAAGAAAATCAAGAACTGCGTGGCGAATACAAAAATCTAGTTTTGGATCAAGCAAATCAAGAATTTGGTCGCGAATACAAAAATCTAGTTTTGGATCAAGAAAGTCAAGAACTGCGTGGCGAATACAAAAATCTAGTTTTGGATCAAGAAAATCAAGAATTTGGTCGCGAATATAAAAATCTAATTTTGGATCAAGAAAATCAAGAATTTGGTCGCGAATATAAAAATCTAGTTTTGGATCAAGAAAATCAAGAATTTGGTCGCGAATACAAAAATCTAGTTTTGGATCAAGGAAATCATGAACTGCGTGGCGAATACAAAAATCTAGTTTTGGATCAAGAAAATCAAGAATTTGGTCGCGAATATAAAAATCTAATTTTGGATCAAGAAAATCAAGAATTTGGTCGCGAATACAAAAATCTAGTTTTGGATCAAGAAAATCAAGAATTTGGTCGCCAATACAAAAATCTAGTTTTGGATCAAGGAAATCAAGCATTTGGTCGCGGAAACAAAAAACTATTTTTGGATCAAGAAAATCAAGATTTCGTTCGCGAATACAAAAATCTAGTTTTGAATCAAGAAAATCAAACATTTGGTCGCGAATACAAAAATCTAGTTTTGGATCAAGAAAATCAAGAATTTGGTCGCGAATACAAAAATCAAGTTTTGGATCAAGAAAATCATGAATTTGGTCGCGAATACAAAAATCTAGTTTTGGATCAAGAAAATCAAGAATTTGGTCGCGAATACAAAAATCTAGTTTTGGATCAAGGAAATCATGAACTGCGTGGCGAATACAAAAATCTAGTTTTGGATCAAGAAAATCAAGAATTTGGTCGCGAATATAAAAATCTAATTTTGGATCAAGAAAATCAAGAATTTGGTCGCGAATACAAAAATCTAGTTTTGGATCAAGAAAATGAAGAATTTGGTCGCGAATACAAATATCTAGTTTTGGATCAAGAAAATCAAGAACTACGTGGCGAATACAAAAATCTAGTTTTGGATCAAGGAAATCAAGCATTTGGTCGCGAAAACAAAAAACTAGTTTTGGATCAAGAAATCATGAACTGCGTGGCGAATACAAAAATCTAGTTTTGGATCAAGGAAATCAAGCATTTGGTCGCGAAAACAAAAAACTAGTTTTGGATCAAGAAAATCAAGAATTCGGTCGCGAATACAAAAATCTAGTTTTGGATCAAGAAAATCAAAAATTTCGTCGCGAATACAAAAATCTTGTTTTGGATCAAAAAAATCAAGAATTTGGTCGCGAATACAAAAATCTAGTTTTGGATCAAGAAAATCAAGAATTTGGTCGCGAATACAAAAATCTAGTTTTTGGATCAAGGAAATCATGAACTGCGTGGCGAATACAAAAATCTAGTTTTGGATCAAGAAAATCAAGAATTTGGTCGCGAATATAAAAATCTAATTTTGAATCAAGAAAATCAAGAATTTGGTCGCGAATACAAAAATCTAGTTTTGGATCAAGGAAATCATGAACTGCGTGGCGAATACAAAAATCTAGTTTTGGATCAAGAAAATCAAGAATTTGGTCGCGAATATAAAAATCTAATTTTGGATCAAGAAAATCAAGAATTTGGTCGCGAATATAAAAATCTAGTTTTGGATCAAGAAAATCAAGAATTTGGTCGCGAATACAAAAATCTAGTTTTGGATCAAGGAAATCATGAACTGCGTGGCGAATACAAAAATCTAGTTTTGGATCAAGAAAATCAAGAATTTTGTCGCGAATATAAAAATCTAATTTTGGATCAAGAAAATCAAGAATTTGGTCGCGAATACAAAAATCTAGTTTTGGATCAAGAAAATCAAGAATTTGGTCGCCCATACAAAAATCTAGTTTTGGATCAAGGAAATCAAGCATTTGGTCGCGGAAACAAAAAACTATTTTTGGATCAAGAAAATCAAGAATTCGGTCGCGAATACAAAAATCTAGTTTTGGATCAAGAAAATCAAAAATTTGGTCGCGAATACAAAAATCTAGTTTTGGATCAAGAAAATCAAGAATTTGGTCGCGAATACAAAAATCTAGTTTTGGATCAAGAAAATCATGAATTTGGTCGCGAATACAAAAATCTAGTTTTGGATCAAGAAAATCAAGAATTTGGTCGCGAATACAAAAATCTAGTTTTGGATCAAGGAAATCAAGAATTTGGTCGCGTATACAAAAATCTAGTTTTGAATCAAGGAAATCAAGAATTTGGTCGCGAATATAAAAATCTAATTTTGGATCAAGAAAATCAAGAATTTGGTCGCAAATACAAAAATCTAGTTTTGGATCAAGGAAATCATGAACTGCGTGGCGAATACAAAAATCTAGTTTTGGATCAAGAAAATCAAGAATTTGGTCGCGAATATAAAAATCTAATTTTGGATCAAGAAAATCAAGAATTTGGTCGCGAATACAAAAATCTAGTTTTGGATCAAGAAAATCAAGAACTGCGTGGCGAATACAAAAATCTAGTTTTGGATCAAGAAATCATGAACTGCGTGGCGAATACAAAAATCTAGTTTTGGATCAAGGAAATCAAGAACTCCGTGGCGAATACAAAAATCTAGTTTTGGATCAAGAAAATGAAAAATTTGGTCGCGAATACAAAAATCTAGTTTTGGATCAAGAAATTCAAGAACTGCGTGGCGAATACAAAAATCTAGTTTTGGATCAAGAAAATCAAGCATTTGGTCGCGAAAACAACAAACTAGTTTTGGATCAAGAAAATCAAGAACTGCGTGGCGAATACAAAAATCTAGTTTTGGATCAAGCAAATCAAGAATTTGGTCGCGAATACAAAAATCTAGTTTTGGATCAAGAAAGTCAAGAACTGCGTGGCGAATACAAAAATCTAGTTTTGGATCAAGAAAATCAAGAATTTGGTCGCGAATATAAAAATCTAATTTTGGATCAAGAAAATCAAGAATTTGGTCGCGAATATAAAAATCTAGTTTTGGATCAAGAAAATCAAGAATTTGGTCGCGAATACAAAAATCTAGTTTTGGATCAAGGAAATCATGAACTGCGTGGCGAATACAAAAATCTAGTTTTGGATCAAGAAAATCAAGAATTTGGTCGCGAATATAAAAATCTAATTTTGGATCAAGAAAATCAAGAATTTGGTCGCGAATACAAAAATCTAGTTTTGGATCAAGAAAATCAAGAATTTGGTCGCCAATACAAAAATCTAGTTTTGGATCAAGGAAATCAAGCATTTGGTCGCGGAAACAAAAAACTATTTTTGGATCAAGAAAATCAAGATTTCGTTCGCGAATACAAAAATCTAGTTTTGAATCAAGAAAATCAAACATTTGGTCGCGAATACAAAAATCTAGTTTTGGATCAAGAAAATCAAGAATTTGGTCGCGAATACAAAAATCAAGTTTTGGATCAAGAAAATCATGAATTTGGTCGCGAATACAAAAATCTAGTTTTGGATCAAGAAAATCAAGAATTTGGTCGCGAATACAAAAATCTAGTTTTGGATCAAGGAAATCATGAACTGCGTGGCGAATACAAAAATCTAGTTTTGGATCAAGAAAATCAAGAATTTGGTCGCGAATATAAAAATCTAATTTTGGATCAAGAAAATCAAGAATTTGGTCGCGAATACAAAAATCTAGTTTTGGATCAAGAAAATGAAGAATTTGGTCGCGAATACAAATATCTAGTTTTGGATCAAGAAAATCAAGAACTACGTGGCGAATACAAAAATCTAGTTTTGGATCAAGGAAATCAAGCATTTGGTCGCGAAAACAAAAAACTAGTTTTGGATCAAGAAATCATGAACTGCGTGGCGAATACAAAAATCTAGTTTTGGATCAAGGAAATCAAGCATTTGGTCGCGAAAACAAAAAACTAGTTTTGGATCAAGAAAATCAAGAATTCGGTCGCGAATACAAAAATCTAGTTTTGGATCAAGAAAATCAAAAATTTCGTCGCGAATACAAAAATCTTGTTTTGGATCAAAAAAATCAAGAATTTGGTCGCGAATACAAAAATCTAGTTTTGGATCAAGAAAATCAAGAATTTGGTCGCGAATACAAAAATCTAGTTTTTGGATCAAGGAAATCATGAACTGCGTGGCGAATACAAAAATCTAGTTTTGGATCAAGAAAATCAAGAATTTGGTCGCGAATATAAAAATCTAATTTTGAATCAAGAAAATCAAGAATTTGGTCGCGAATACAAAAATCTAGTTTTGGATCAAGGAAATCATGAACTGCGTGGCGAATACAAAAATCTAGTTTTGGATCAAGAAAATCAAGAATTTGGTCGCGAATATAAAAATCTAATTTTGGATCAAGAAAATCAAGAATTTGGTCGCGAATATAAAAATCTAGTTTTGGATCAAGAAAATCAAGAATTTGGTCGCGAATACAAAAATCTAGTTTTGGATCAAGGAAATCATGAACTGCGTGGCGAATACAAAAATCTAGTTTTGGATCAAGAAAATCAAGAATTTTGTCGCGAATATAAAAATCTAATTTTGGATCAAGAAAATCAAGAATTTGGTCGCGAATACAAAAATCTAGTTTTGGATCAAGAAAATCAAGAATTTGGTCGCCCATACAAAAATCTAGTTTTGGATCAAGGAAATCAAGCATTTGGTCGCGGAAACAAAAAACTATTTTTGGATCAAGAAAATCAAGAATTCGGTCGCGAATACAAAAATCTAGTTTTGGATCAAGAAAATCAAAAATTTGGTCGCGAATACAAAAATCTAGTTTTGGATCAAGAAAATCAAGAATTTGGTCGCGAATACAAAAATCAAGTTTTGGATCAAGAAAATCATGAATTTGGTCGCGAATACAAAAATCTAGTTTTGGATCAAGAAAATCAAGAATTTGGTCGCGAATACAAAAATCTAGTTTTGGATCAAGAAAATCAAAAATTTCGTCGCAAATACAAAAATCTAGTTTTGGATCAAGAAAATCAAGAATTTGGTCGCGAATACAAAAATCTAGTTTTGGATCAAGAAAATCAAGAATTTGGTCGCGAATACAAAAATATAGTTTTTGGATCAAGGAAATCATGAACTGCGTGGCGAATACAAAAATCTAGTTTTGGATCAAGAAAATCAAGAATTTGGTCGCGAATATAAAAATCTAATTTTGGATCAAGAAAATCAAGAATTTGGTCGCGAATACAAAAATCTAGTTTTGGATCAAGGAAATCATGAACTGCGTGGCGAATACAAAAATCTAGTTTTGGATCAAGAAAATCAAGAATTTGGTCGCGAATATAAAAATCTAATTTTGGATCAAGAAAATCAAGAATTTGGTCGCGAATATAAAAATCAAATTTTGGATCAAGAAAATCAAGAATTTGGTCGCGAATACAAAAATTTATTTTTGGATCAAGAATGTCAAGAACTGCGTGGCGAATACAAAAATCTAGTTTTGGATCAAGAAAATGAAGAATTTGGTCGCGAATACAAAAATCTAGTTTTGGATCAAGAAAATCAAGAACTGCGTGGCGAATACAAAAATCTAGTTTTGGATCAAGGAAATCAAGAACTGCGTGGTGAATACAAAAATCTAGTTTTGGATCAAGGAAATTAAGCATTTGTTCGCAAAAACAAAAAACTAGTTTTGGATCAAGACAATCAAGAATTTGGTTAAGAATACAAAAATCTAGTTTTGGATCAAGAAAATCAAGAATTTGGTCGCGAATACAAAAATCTAGTTTTTGGATCAAGGAAATCATGAACTGCGTGGCGAATACAAAAATCTAGTTTTGGATCAAGAAAATCAAGAATTTGGTCGCGAATATAAAAATCTAATTTTGGATCAAGAAAATCAAGAATTTGGTCGCGAATACAAAAATCTAGTTTTGGATCAAGGAAATCATGAACTGCGTGGCGAATACAAAAATCTAGTTTTGGATCAAGAAAATCAAGAATTTGGTCGCGAATATAAAAATCTAATTTTGGATTAAGAAAATCAAGAATTTGGTCGCGAATACAAAAATCTAGTTTTGGATCAAGAAAATCAAGAATTTGGTCGCGAATATAAAAATCTAATTTTGGATCAAGAAAATCAAGAATTTGGTCGCGAATACAAAAATCTAGTTTTGGATCAAGAAAATCAAGAATTTGGTCGCCAATACAAAAATCTAGTTTTGGATCAAGGAAATCAAGCATTTGGTCGCGGAAACAAAAAACTATTTTTGGATCAAGAAAATCAAGATTTCGTTCGCGAATACAAAAATCTAGTTTTGGATCAAGAAAATCAAAAATTTGGTCGCGAATACAAAAATCTAGTTTTGGATCAAGAAAATCAAGAATTTGGTCGCGAATACAAAAATCAAGTTTTGGATCAAGAAAATCATGAATTTGGTCGCGAATACAAAAATCTAGTTTTGGATCAAGAAAATCAAGAATTTGGTCGCGAATACAAAAATCTAGTTTTGGATCAAGGAAATCATGAACTGCGTGGCGAATACAAAAATCTAGTTTTGGATCAAGAAAATCAAGAATTTGGTCGCGAATATAAAAATCTAATTTTGGATCAAGAAAATCAAGAATTTGGTCGCGAATACAAAAATCTAGTTTTGGATCAAGAAAATGAAGAATTTGGTCGCGAATACAAATATCTAGTTTTGGATCAAGAAAATCAAGAACTACGTGGCGAATACAAAAATCTAGTTTTGGATCAAGGAAATCAAGCATTTGGTCGCGAAAACAAAAAACTAGTTTTGGATCAAGAAATCATGAACTGCGTGGCGAATACAAAAATCTAGTTTTGGATCAAGGAAATCAAGCATTTGGTCGCGAAAACAAAAAACTAGTTTTGGATCAAGAAAATCAAGAATTCGGTCGCGAATACAAAAATCTAGTTTTGGATCAAGAAAATCAAAAATTTCGTCGCGAATACAAAAATCTTGTTTTGGATCAAAAAAATCAAGAATTTGGTCGCGAATACAAAAATCTAGTTTTGGATCAAGAAAATCAAGAATTTGGTCGCGAATACAAAAATCTAGTTTTTGGATCAAGGAAATCATGAACTGCGTGGCGAATACAAAAATCTAGTTTTGGATCAAGAAAATCAAGAATTTGGTCGCGAATATAAAAATCTAATTTTGAATCAAGAAAATCAAGAATTTGGTCGCGAATACAAAAATCTAGTTTTGGATCAAGGAAATCATGAACTGCGTGGCGAATACAAAAATCTAGTTTTGGATCAAGAAAATCAAGAATTTGGTCGCGAATATAAAAATCTAATTTTGGATCAAGAAAATCAAGAATTTGGTCGCGAATATAAAAATCTAGTTTTGGATCAAGAAAATCAAGAATTTGGTCGCGAATACAAAAATCTAGTTTTGGATCAAGGAAATCATGAACTGCGTGGCGAATACAAAAATCTAGTTTTGGATCAAGAAAATCAAGAATTTTGTCGCGAATATAAAAATCTAATTTTGGATCAAGAAAATCAAGAATTTGGTCGCGAATACAAAAATCTAGTTTTGGATCAAGAAAATCAAGAATTTGGTCGCCCATACAAAAATCTAGTTTTGGATCAAGGAAATCAAGCATTTGGTCGCGGAAACAAAAAACTATTTTTGGATCAAGAAAATCAAGAATTCGGTCGCGAATACAAAAATCTAGTTTTGGATCAAGAAAATCAAAAATTTGGTCGCGAATACAAAAATCTAGTTTTGGATCAAGAAAATCAAGAATTTGGTCGCGAATACAAAAATCTACTTTTTGGATCAAGGAAATCATGAACTGCGTGGCGAATACAAAAATCAAGTTTTGGATCAAGAAAATCATGAATTTGGTCGCGAATACAAAAATCTAGTTTTGGATCAAGAAAATCAAGAATTTGGTCGCGAATACAAAAATCTAGTTTTGGATCAAGAAAATCAAAAATTTCGTCGCGAATACAAAAATCTAGTTTTGGATCAAGAAAATCAAGAATTTGGTCGAGAATACAAAAATCTAGTTTTGGATCAAGAAAATCAAGAATTTGGTCGTGAATACAAAAATATAGTTTTTGGATCAAGGAAATCATGAACTGCGTGGCGAATACAAAAATCTAGTTTTGGATCAAGAAAATCAAGAATTTGGTCGCGAATATAAAAATCTAATTTTGGATCAAGAAAATCAAGAATTTGGTCGCGAATACAAAAATCTAGTTTTGGATCAAGGAAATCATGAACTGCGTGGCGAATACAAAAATCTAGTTTTGGATCAAGAAAATCAAGAATTTGGTCGCGAATATAAAAATCTAATTTTGGATCAAGAAAATCAAGAATTTGGTCGCGAATATAAAAATCAAATTTTGGATCAAGAAAATCAAGAATTTGGTCGCGAATACAAAAATTTATTTTTGGATCAAGAATGTCAAGAACTGCGTGGCGAATACAAAAATCTAGTTTTGGATCAAGAAAATGAAGAATTTGGTCGCGAATACAAAAATCTAGTTTTGGATCAAGAAAATCAAGAACTGCGTGGCGAATACAAAAATCTAGTTTTGGATCAAGGAAATCAAGAACTGCGTGGTGAATACAAAAATCTAGTTTTGGATCAAGGAAATTAAGCATTTGTTCGCAAAAACAAAAAACTAGTTTTGGATCAAGACAATCAAGAATTTGGTTAAGAATACAAAAATCTAGTTTTGGATCAAGAAAATCAAGAATTTGGTCGCGAATACAAAAATCTAGTTTTTGGATCAAGGAAATCATGAACTGCGTGGCGAATACAAAAATCTAGTTTTGGATCAAGAAAATCAAGAATTTGGTCGCGAATATAAAAATCTAATTTTGGATCAAGAAAATCAAGAATTTGGTCGCGAATACAAAAATCTAGTTTTGGATCAAGGAAATCATGAACTGCGTGGCGAATACAAAAATCTAGTTTTGGATCAAGAAAATCAAGAATTTGGTCGCGAATATAAAAATCTAATTTTGGATTAAGAAAATCAAGAACTTGGTCGCGAATACAAAAATCTAGTTTTGGATCAAGAAAATCAAGAATTTGGTCGCCAATACAAAAATCTAGTTTTGGATCAAGGAAATCAAGCATTTGGTCGCGGAAACAAAAAACTATTTTTGGATCAAGAAAATCAAGAATTCGGACGCGAATACAAAAATCTAGTTTTGGATCAAGAAAATCAAAAATTTGGTCGCGAATACAAAAATCTAGTTTTGGATCAAGAAATCATGAACTGCTTGGCGAATACAAAAATCTACTTTTGGATCAAGGAAATCAAGCATTTGGTCGCGAAAACAAAAAACTAGTTTTGGATCAAGAAAATCAAGAATTCGGTCGCGAATACAAAAATCTAGTTTTGGATCAAGAAAATCAAGAATTTCGTCGCGAATACAAAAATCTAGTTTTGGATCAAGAAAATCAAGAATTTGGTCGCGAATACAAAAATCTAGTTTTGGATCAAGAAAATCAAGAACTGCGTGGCGAATACAAAAATCTAGTTTTGGATCAAGGAAATCAAGAACTGCGTGGCGAATACAAAAATCTATTTTTGGATCAAGGAAATTAAGCATTTGTTTGCAAAAACAAAAAACTAGTTTTGGATCAAGACATTCAAGAATTTGGTCAAGAATACAAAAATCTAGTTTTGGATCAAGAAAATCAAGAATTTGGTCGCGAATACAAAAATCTAGTTTTTGGATCAAGGAAATCATGAACTGCGTGGCGAATACAAAAATCTAGTTTTGGATCAAGAAAATCAAGAATTTGGTCGCGAATATAAAAATCTAATTTTGGATCAAGAAAATCAAGAATTTGGTCGCGAATACAAAAATCTAGTTTTGGATCAAGGAAATCAAGAACTGCGTGGCGAATACAAAAATCTAGTTTTGGATCAAGAAAATCAAGAATTTGGTCGCGAATATAAAATTCTAATTTTGGATCAAGAAAATCAAGAATTTGGTCGCGAATACAAAAATCTAGTTTTGGATCAAGAAAATCAAGAATTTGGTCGCCAATACAAAAATCTAGTTTTGGATCAAGGAAATCAAGCATTTGGTCGCGGAAACAAAAAACTATTTTTGGATCAAGAAAATCAAGAATTCGGTCGCGAATACAAAAATCTAGTTTTGGATCAAGAAAATCAAAAATTTGGTCGCGAATACAAAAATCTAGTTTTGGATCAAGAAAATCAAGAATTTGGTCGCGAATACAAAAATCTAGTTTTGGATCAAGAAAATCATGAATTTGGTCGCGAATACAAAAATCTAGTTTTGGATCAAGAAAATCAAGAATTTGGTCGCGAATACAAAAATCTAGTTTTGGATCAAGGAAATCAAGAATTTGGTCGCGTATACAAAAATCTAGTTTTGGATCAAGGAAATCAAGAATTTGGTCGCGAATATAAAAATCTAATTTTGGATCAAGAAAATCAAGAATTTGGTCGCAAATACAAAAATCTAGTTTTGGATCAAGGAAATCATGAACTGCGTGGCGAATACAAAAATCTAGTTTTGGATCAAGAAAATCAAGAATTTGGTCGCGAATATAAAAATCTAATTTTGGATCAAGAAAATCAAGAATTTGGTCGCGAATACAAAAATCTAGTTTTGGATCAAGAAAATCAAGAACTGCGTGGCGAATACAAAAATCTAGTTTTGGATCAAGAAATCATGAACTGCGTGGCGAATACAAAAATCTAGTTTTGGATCAAGGAAATCAAGAACTCCGTGGCGAATACAAAAATCTAGTTTTGGATCAAGAAAATGAAAAATTTGGTCGCGAATACAAAAATCTAGTTTTGGATCAAGAAATTCAAGAACTGCGTGGCGAATACAAAAATCTAGTTTTGGATCAAGAAAATCAAGCATTTGGTCGCGAAAACAACAAACTAGTTTTGGATCAAGAAAATCAAGAACTGCGTGGCGAATACAAAAATCTAGTTTTGGATCAAGCAAATCAAGAATTTGGTCGCGAATACAAAAATCTAGTTTTGGATCAAGAAAATCAAGAACTGCGTGGCGAATACGAAAATCTAATTTTGGATCAAGAAAATCAAGAATTTGGTCGCGAATATAAAAATCTAATTTTGGATCAAGAAAATCAAGAATTTGGTCGCGAATATAAAAATCTAGTTTTGGATCAAGAAAATCAAGAATTTGGTCGCGAATACAAAAATCTAGTTTTGGATCAAGGAAATCATGAACTGCGTGGCGAATACAAAAATCTAGTTTTGGATCAAGAAAATCAAGAATTTGGTCGCGAATATAAAAATCTAATTTTGGATCAAGAAAATCAAGAATTTGGTCGCGAATACAAAAATCTAGTTTTGGATCAAGAAAATCAAGAATTTGGTCGCCCATACAAAAATCTAGTTTTGGATCAAGGAAATCAAGCATTTGGTCGCGGAAACAAAAAACTATTTTTGGATCAAGAAAATCAAGAATTCGGTCGCGAATACAAAAATCTAGTTTTGGATCAAGAAAATCAAAAATTTGGTCGCGAGTACAAAAATCTAGTTTTGGATCAAGAAAATCAAGAATTTGGTCGCGAATACAAAAATCAAGTTTTGGATCAAGAAAATCATGAATTTGGTCGCGAATACAAAAATCTAGTTTTGGATCAAGAAAATCAAGAATTTCGTCGCGAATACAAAAATCTAGTTTTGGATCAAGAAAATCAAAAATTTCGTCGCGAATACAAAAATCTAGTTTTGGATCAAGAAAATCAAGAATTTGGTCGCGAATACAAAAATCTAGTTTTGGATCAAGAAAATCAAGAATTTGGTCGCGAATACAAAAATCTAGTTTTGGATCAAGAAAATCAAGAACTGCGTGGCGAATACAAAAATCTAGTTTTGGATCAAGGAAATCAAGAACTGCGTGGCGAATACAAAAATCTATTTTTGGATCAAGGAAATTAAGCATTTGTTTGCAAAAACAAAAAACTAGTTTTGGATCAAGACATTCAAGAATTTGGTCAAGAATACAAAAATCTAGTTTTGGATCAAGAAAATCAAGAATTTGGTCGCGAATACAAAAATCTAGTTTTTGGATCAAGGAAATCATGAACTGCGTGGCGAATACAAAAATCTAGTTTTGGATCAAGAAAATCAAGAATTTGGTCGCGAATATAAAAATCTAATTTTGGATCAAGAAAATCAAGAATTTGGTCGCGAATACAAAAATCTAGTTTTGGATCAAGGAAATCATGAACTGCGTGGCGAATACAAAAATCTAGTTTTGGATCAAGAAAATCAAGAATTTGGTCGCGAATATAAAAATCTAATTTTGGATTAAGAAAATCAAGAATTTGGTCGCGAATACAAAAATCTAGTTTTGGATCAAGAAAATCAAGAATTTGGTCGCCAATACAAAAATCTAGTTTTGGATCAAGGAAATCAAGCATTTGGTCGCGGAAACAAAAAACTATTTTTGGATCAAGAAAATCAAGAATTCGGACGCGAATACAAAAATCTAGTTTTGGATCAAGAAAATCAAAAATTTGGTCGCGAATACAAAAATCTAGTTTTGGATCAAGAAATCATGAACTGCTTGGCGAATACAAAAATCTACTTTTGGATCAAGGAAATCAAGCATTTGGTCGCGAAAACAAAAAACTAGTTTTGGATCAAGAAAATCAAGAATTCGGTCGCGAATACAAAAATCTAGTTTTGGATCAAGAAAATCAAAAATTTCGTCGCGAATACAAAAATCTAGTTTTGGATCAAGAAAATCAAGAATTTGGTCGCGAATACAAAAATCTAGTTTTGGATCAAGAAAATCAAGAATTTGGTCGCGAATACAAAAATCTAGTTTTGGATCAAGAAAATCAAGAACTGCGTGGCGAATACAAAAATCTAGTTTTGGATCAAGGAAATCAAGAACTGCGTGGCGAATACAAAAATCTATTTTTGGATCAAGGAAATTAAGCATTTGTTTGCAAAAACAAAAAACTAGTTTTGGATCAAGACATTCAAGAATTTGGTCAAGAATACAAAAATCTAGTTTTGGATCAAGAAAATCAAGAATTTGGTCGCGAATACAAAAATCTAGTTTTTGGATCAAGGAAATCATGAACTGCGTGGCGAATACAAAAATCTAGTTTTGGATCAAGAAAATCAAGAATTTGGTCGCGAATATAAAAATCTAATTTTGGATCAAGAAAATCAAGAATTTGGTCGCGAATACAAAAATCTAGTTTTGGATCAAGGAAATCAAGAACTGCGTGGCGAATACAAAAATCTAGTTTTGGATCAAGAAAATCAAGAATTTGGTCGCGAATATAAAATTCTAATTTTGGATCAAGAAAATCAAGAATTTGGTCGCGAATACAAAAATCTAGTTTTGGATCAAGAAAATCAAGAATTTGGTCGCCAATACAAAAATCTAGTTTTGGATCAAGGAAATCAAGCATTTGGTCGCGGAAACAAAAAACTATTTTTGGATCAAGAAAATCAAGAATTCGGTCGCGAATACAAAAATCTAGTTTTGGATCAAGAAAATCAAAAATTTGGTCGCGAATACAAAAATCTAGTTTTGGATCAAGAAAATCAAGAATTTGGTCGCGAATACAAAAATCTAGTTTTGGATCAAGAAAATCATGAATTTGGTCGCGAATACAAAAATCTAGTTTTGGATCAAGAAAATCAAGAATTTGGTCGCGAATACAAAAATCTAGTTTTGGATCAAGGAAATCAAGAATTTGGTCGCGTATACAAAAATCTAGTTTTGGATCAAGGAAATCATGAACTGCGTGGCGAATACAAAAATCTAGTTTTGGATCAAGAAAATCAAGAATTTGGTCGCGAATATAAAAATCTAATTTTGGATCAAGAAAATCAAGAATTTGGTCGCGAATACAAAAATCTAGTTTTGGATCAAGAAAATCAAGAATTTGGTCGCCCATACAAAAATCTAGTTTTGGATCAAGGAAATCAAGCATTTGGTCGCGGAAACAAAAAACTATTTTTGGATCAAGAAAATCAAGAATTCGGTCGCGAATACAAAAATCTAGTTTTGGATCAAGAAAATCAAAAATTTGGTCGCGAGTACAAAAATCTAGTTTTGGATCAAGAAAATCAAGAATTTGGTCGCGAATACAAAAATCAAGTTTTGGATCAAGAAAATCATGAATTTGGTCGCGAAAACAAAAAACTAGTTTTGGATCAAGAAAATCAAGAATTCGGTCGCGAATACAAAAATCTAGTTTTGGATCAAGAAAATCAAAAATTTCGTCGCGAATACAAAAATCTAGTTTTGGATCAAGAAAATCAAGAATTTGGTCGCGAATACAAAAATCTAGTTTTGGATCAAGAAAATCAAGAATTTGGTCGCGAATACAAAAATCTAGTTTTGGATCAAGAAAATCAAGAACTGCGTGGCGAATACAAAAATCTAGTTTTGGATCAAGGAAATCAAGAACTGCGTGGCGAATACAAAAATCTATTTTTGGATCAAGGAAATTAAGCATTTGTTTGCAAAAACAAAAAACTAGTTTTGGATCAAGACATTCAAGAATTTGGTCAAGAATACAAAAATCTAGTTTTGGATCAAGAAAATCAAGAATTTGGTCGCGAATACAAAAATCTAGTTTTTGGATCAAGGAAATCATGAACTGCGTGGCGAATACAAAAATCTAGTTTTGGATCAAGAAAATCAAGAATTTGGTCGCGAATATAAAATTCTAATTTTGGATCAAGAAAATCAAGAATTTGGTCGCGAATACAAAAATCTAGTTTTGGATCAAGAAAATCAAGAATTTGGTCGCCAATACAAAAATCTAGTTTTGGATCAAGGAAATCAAGCATTTGGTCGCGGAAACAAAAAACTATTTTTGGATCAAGAAAATCAAGAATTCGGTCGCGAATACAAAAATCTAGTTTTGGATCAAGAAAATCAAAAATTTGGTCGCGAATACAAAAATCTAGTTTTGGATCAAGAAAATCAAGAATTTGGTCGCGAATACAAAAATCTAGTTTTGGATCAAGAAAATCATGAATTTGGTCGCGAATACAAAAATCTAGTTTTGGATCAAGAAAATCAAGAATTTGGTCGCGAATACAAAAATCTAGTTTTGGATCAAGGAAATCAAGAATTTGGTCGCGTATACAAAAATCTAGTTTTGGATCAAGGAAATCATGAACTGCGTGGCGAATACAAAAATCTAGTTTTGGATCAAGAAAATCAAGAATTTGGTTGCGAATATAAAAATCTAATTTTGGATCAAGAAAATCAAGAAATTGCTCGCGAATACAAAAATCTAGTTTTGGATCAAGAAAATCAAGAATTTGGTCGCCCATACAAAAATCTAGTTTTGGATCAAGGAAATCAAGCATTTGGTCGCGGAAACAAAAAACTATTTTTGGATCAAGAAAATCAAGAATTCGGTCGCGAATACAAAAATCTAGTTTTGGATCAAGAAAATCAAAAATTTGGTCGCGAGTACAAAAATCTAGTTTTGGATCAAGAAAATCAAGAATTTGGTCGCGAATACAAAAATCAAGTTTTGGACCAAGAAAATCATGAATTTGGTCGCGAATACAAAAATCTAGTTTTGGATCAAGAAAATCAAGAATTTCGTCGCGAATACAAAAATCTAGTTTTGGATCAAGAAAATCAAAAATTTCGTCGCGAATACAAAAATCTAGTTTTGGATCAAGAAAATCAAGAATTTGGTCGCGAATACAAAAATCTAGTTTTGGATCAAGAAAATCAAGAATTTGGTCGCGAATACAAAAATCTAGTTTTTGGATCAAGGAAATCATGAACTGCGTGGCGAATACAAAAATCTAGTTTTGGATCAAGAAAATCAAGAATTTGGTCGCGAATATAAAAATCTAATTTTGGATCAAGAAAATCAAGAATTTGGTCGCGAATACAAAAATCTAGTTTTGGATCAAGGAAATCATGAACTGCGTGGCGAATACAAAAATCTAGTTTTGGATCAAGAAAATCAAGAATTTGGTCGCGAATATAAAAATCTAATTTTGGATCAAGAAAATCAAGAATTTGGTCGCGAATATAAAAATCAAATTTTGGATCAAGAAAATCAAGAATTTGGTCGCGAATACAAAAATTTATTTTTGGATCAAGAATGTCAAGAACTGCGTGGCGAATACAAAAACCTAGTTTTGGATCAAGAAAATGAAGAATTTGGTCGCGAATACAAAAATCTAGTTTTGGATCAAGAAAATCAAGAACTGCGTGGCGAATACAAAAATCTAGTTTTGGATCAAGGAAATCAAGAACTGCGTGGTGAATACAAAAATCTAGTTTTGGATCAAGGAAATTAAGCATTTGTTCGCAAAAACAAAAAACTAGTTTTGGATCAAGACAATCAAGAATTTGGTTAAGAATACAAAAATCTAGTTTTGGATCAAGAAAATCAAGAATTTGGTCGCGAATACAAAAATCTAGTTTTTGGATCAAGGAAATCATGAACTGCGTGGCGAATACAAAAATCTAGTTTTGGATCAAGAAAATCAAGAATTTGGTCGCGAATATAAAAATCTAATTTTGGATCAAGAAAATCAAGAATTTGGTCGCGAATACAAAAATCTAGTTTTGGATCAAGGAAATCATGAACTGCGTGGCGAATACAAAAATCTAGTTTTGGATCAAGAAAATCAAGAATTTGGTCGCGAATATAAAAATCTAATTTTGGATTAAGAAAATCAAGAATTTGGTCGCGAATACAAAAATCTAGTTTTGGATCAAGAAAAATCAAGAATTTGGTCGCCAATACAAAAATCTAGTTTTGGATCAAGGAAATCAAGCATTTGGTCGCGGAAACAAAAAACTATTTTTGGATCAAGAAAATCAAGAATTCGGACGCGAATACAAAAATCTAGTTTTGGATCAAGAAAATCAAAAATTTGGTCGCGAATACAAAAATCTAGTTTTGGATCAAGAAATCATGAACTGCTTGGCGAATACAAAAATCTACTTTTGGATCAAGGAAATCAAGCATTTGGTCGCGAAAACAAAAAACTAGTTTTGGATCAAGAAAATCAAGAATTTGGTCGCGAATATAAAAATCTAATTTTGGATCAAGAAAATCAAGAATTTGGTCGCAAATACAAAAATCTAGTTTTGGATCAAGGAAATCATGAACTGCGTGGCGAATACAAAAATCTAGTTTTGGATCAAGAAAATCAAGAATTTGGTCGCGAATATAAAAATCTAATTTTGGATCAAGAAAATCAAGAATTTGGTCGCGAATACAAAAATCTAGTTTTGGATCAAGAAAATCAAGAACTGCGTGGCGAATACAAAAATCTAGTTTTGGATCAAGAAATCATGAACTGCGTGGCGAATACAAAAATCTAGTTTTGGATCAAGGAAATCAAGAACTCCGTGGCGAATACAAAAATCTAGTTTTGGATCAAGAAAATGAAAAATTTGGTCGCGAATACAAAAATCTAGTTTTGGATCAAGAAATTCAAGAACTGCGTGGCGAATACAAAAATCTAGTTTTGGATCAAGAAAATTAAGCATTTGGTCGCGAAAACAACAAACTAGTTTTGGATCAAGAAAATCAAGAACTGCGTGGCGAATACAAAAATCTAGTTTTGGATCAAGCAAATCAAGAATTTGGTCGCGAATACAAAAATCTAGTTTTGGATCAAGAAAGTCAAGAACTGCGTGGCGAATACAAAAATCTAGTTTTGGATCAAGAAAATCAAGAATTTGGTCGCGAATATAAAAATCTAATTTTGGATCAAGAAAATCAAGAATTTGGTCGCGAATATAAAAATCTAGTTTTGGATCAAGAAAATCAAGAATTTGGTCGCGAATACAAAAATCTAGTTTTGGATCAAGGAAATCATGAACTGCGTGGCGAATACAAAAATCTAGTTTTGGATCAAGAAAATCAAGAATTTGGTCGCGAATATAAAAATCTAATTTTGGATCAAGAAAATCAAGAATTTGGTCGCGAATACAAAAATCTAGTTTTGGATCAAGAAAATCAAGAATTTGGTCGCCCATACAAAAATCTAGTTTTGGATCAAGGAAATCAAGCATTTGGTCGCGGAAACAAAAAACTATTTTTGGATCAAGAAAATCAAGAATTCGGTCGCGAATACAAAAATCTAGTTTTGGATCAAGAAAATCAAAAATTTGGTCGCGAATACAAAAATCTAGTTTTGGATCAAGAAAATCAAGAATTTGGTCGCGAATACAAAAATCAAGTTTTGGATCAAGAAAATCATGAATTTGGTCGCGAATACAAAAATCTAGTATTGGATCAAGAAAATCAAGAATTTGGTCGCGAATACAAAAATCTAGTTTTGGATCAAGAAAATCAAAAATTTCGTCGCGAATACAAAAATCTAGTTTTGGATCAAGAAAATCAAGAATTTGGTCGCGAATACAAAAATCTAGTTTTGGATCAAGAAAATCAAGAATTTGGTCGCGAATACAAAAATCTAGTTTTTGGATCAAGGAAATCATGAACTGCGTGGCGAATACAAAAATCTAGTTTTGGATCAAGAAAATCAAGAATTTGGTCGCGAATATAAAAATCTAATTTTGGATCAAGAAAATCAAGAATTTGGTCGCAAAAACAAAAATCTAGTTTTGGATCAAGGAAATCATGAACTGCGTGGCGAATACAAAAATCTAGTTTTGGATCAAGAAAATCAAGAATTTGGTCGCGAATATAAAAATCTAATTTTGGATCAAGAAAATCAAGAATTTGGTCGCGAATATAAAAATCAAATTTTGGATCAAGAAAATCAAGAATTTGGTCGCGAATACAAAAATTTATTTTTGGATCAAGAATGTCAAGAACTGCGTGGCGAATACAAAAACCTAGTTTTGGATCAAGAAAATGAAGAATTTGGTCGCGAATACAAAAATCTAGTTTTGGATCAAGAAAATCAAGAACTGCGTGGCGAATACAAAAATCTAGTTTTGGATCAAGGAAATCAAGAACTGCGTGGTGAATACAAAAATCTAGTTTTGGATCAAGGAAATTAAGCATTTGTTCGCAAAAACAAAAAACTAGTTTTGGATCAAGACAATCAAGAATTTGGTTAAGAATACAAAAATCTAGTTTTGGATCAAGAAAATCAAGAATTTGGTCGCGAATACAAAAATCTAGTTTTTGGATCAAGGAAATCATGAACTGCGTGGCGAATACAAAAATCTAGTTTTGGATCAAGAAAATCAAGAATTTGGTCGCGAATATAAAAATCTAATTTTGGATCAAGAAAATCAAGAATTTGGTCGCGAATACAAAAATCTAGTTTTGGATCAAGGAAATCATGAACTGCGTGGCGAATACAAAAATCTAGTTTTGGATCAAGAAAATCAAGAATTTGGTCGCGAATATAAAAATCTAATTTTGGATTAAGAAGATCAAGAATTTGGTCGCGAATACAAAAATCTAGTTTTGGATCAAGAAAGTCAAGAACTGCGTGGCGAATACAAAAATCTAGTTTTGGATCAAGAAAATCAAGAATTTGGTCGCGAATATAAAAATCTAATTTTGGATCAAGAAAATCAAGAATTTGGTCGCGAATATAAAAATCTAGTTTTGGATCAAGAAAATCAAGAATTTGGTCGCGAATACAAAAATCTAGTTTTGGATCAAGGAAATCATGAACTGCGTGGCGAATACAAAAATCTAGTTTTGGATCAAGAAAATCAAGAATTTGGTCGCGAATATAAAAATCTAATTTTGGATCAAGAAAATCAAGAATTTGGTCGCGAATACAAAAATCTAGTTTTGGATCAAGAAAATCAAGAATTTGGTCGCCCATACAAAAATCTAGTTTTGGATCAAGGAAATCAAGCATTTGGTCGCGGAAACAAAAAACTATTTTTGGATCAAGAAAATCAAGAATTCGGTCGCGAATACAAAAATCTAGTTTTGGATCAAGAAAATCAAAAATTTGGTCGCGAATACAAAAATCTAGTTTTGGATCAAGAAAATCAAGAATTTGGTCGCGAATACAAAAATCAAGTTTTGGATCAAGAAAATCATGAATTTGGTCGCGAATACAAAAATCTAGTATTGGATCAAGAAAATCAAGAATTTGGTCGCGAATACAAAAATCTAGTTTTGGATCAAGAAAATCAAAAATTTCGTCGCGAATACAAAAATCTAGTTTTGGATCAAGAAAATCAAGAATTTGGTCGCGAATACAAAAATCTAGTTTTGGATCAAGAAAATCAAGAATTTGGTCGCGAATACAAAAATCTAGTTTTTGGATCAAGGAAATCATGAACTGCGTGGCGAATACAAAAATCTAGTTTTGGATCAAGAAAATCAAGAATTTGGTCGCGAATATAAAAATCTAATTTTGGATCAAGAAAATCAAGAATTTGGTCGCGAATACAAAAATCTAGTTTTGGATCAAGGAAATCATGAACTGCGTGGCGAATACAAAAATCTAGTTTTGGATCAAGAAAATCAAGAATTTGGTCGCGAATATAAAAATCTAATTTTGGATCAAGAAAATCAAGAATTTGGTCGCGAATATAAAAATCAAATTTTGGATCAAGAAAATCAAGAATTTGGTCGCGAATAGAAAAATTTATTTTTGGATCAAGAATGTCAAGAACTGCGTGGCGAATACAAAAACCTAGTTTTGGATCAAGAAAATGAAGAATTTGGTCGCGAATACAAAAATCTAGTTTTGGATCAAGAAAATCAAGAACTGCGTGGCGAATACAAAAATCTAGTTTTGGATCAAGGAAATCAAGAACTGCGTGGTGAATACAAAAATCTAGTTTTGGATCAAGGAAATTAAGCATTTGTTCGCAAAAACAAAAAACTAGTTTTGGATCAAGACAATCAAGAATTTGGTTAAGAATACAAAAATCTAGTTTTGGATCAAGAAAATCAAGAATTTGGTCGCGAATACAAAAATCTAGTTTTTGGATCAAGGAAATCATGAACTGCGTGGCGAATACAAAAATCTAGTTTTGGATCAAGAAAATCAAGAATTTGGTCGCGAATATAAAAATCTAATTTTGGATCAAGAAAATCAAGAATTTGGTCGCGAATACAAAAATCTAGTTTTGGATCAAGGAAATCATGAACTGCGTGGCGAATACAAAAATCTAGTTTTGGATCAAGAAAATCAAGAATTTGGTCGCGAATATAAAAATCTAATTTTGGATTAAGAAAATCAAGAATTTGGTCGCGAATACAAAAATCTAGTTTTGGATCAAGAAAATCAAGAATTTGGTCGCCAATACAAAAATCTAGTTTTGGATCAAGGAAATCAAGCATTTGGTCGCGGAAACAAAAAACTATTTTTGGATCAAGAAAATCAAGAATTCGGACGCGAATACAAAAATCTAGTTTTGGATCAAGAAAATCAAAAATTTGGTCGCGAATACAAAAATCTAGTTTTGGATCAAGAAATCATGAACTGCTTGGCGAATACAAAAATCTACTTTTGGATCAAGGAAATCAAGCATTTGGTCGCGAAAACAAAAAACTAGTTTTGGATCAAGAAAATCAAGAATTCGGTCGCGAATACAAAAATCTAGTTTTGGATCAAGAAAATCAAAAATTTCGTCGCGAATACAAAAATCTAGTTTTGGATCAAGAAAATCAAGAATTTGGTCGCGAATACAAAAATCTAGTTTTGGATCAAGAAAATCAAGAACTGCGTGGCGAATACAAAAATCTAGTTTTGGATCAAGGAAATCAAGAACTGCGTGGCGAATACAAAAATCTATTTTTGGATCAAGGAAATTAAGCATTTGTTTGCAAAAACAAAAAACTAGTTTTGGATCAAGACATTCAAGAATTTGGTCAAGAATACAAAAATCTAGTTTTGGATCAAGAAAATCAAGAATTTGGTCGCGAATACAAAAATCTAGTTTTTGGATCAAGAAAATCATGAATTTGGTCGCGAATACAAAAATCTAGTTTTGGATCAAGAAAATCAAAAATTTCGTCGCGAATACAAAAATCTAGTTTTGGATCAAGAAAATCAAAAATTTCGTCGCGAATACAAAAATCTAGTTTTGGATCAAGAAAATCAAGAATTTGGTCGCGAATACAAAAATCTAGTTTTGGATCAAGAAAATCAAGAATTTGGTCGCGAATACAAAAATCTAGTTTTTGGATCAAGGAAATCATGAACTGCGTGGCGAATACAAAAATCTAGTTTTGGATCAAGAAAATCAAGAATTTGGTCGCGAATATAAAAATCTAATTTTGGATCAAGAAAATCAAGAATTTGGTCGCAAATACAAAAATCTAGTTTTGGATCAAGGAAATCATGAACTTCGTGGCGAATACAAAAATCTAGTTTTGGATCAAGAAAATCAAGAATTTGGTCGCGAATATAAAAATCTAATTTTGGATCAAGAAAATCAAGAATTTGGTCGCGAATACAAAAATCTAGTTTTGGATCAAGAAAATCAAGAACTGCGTGGCGAATACAAAAATCTAGTTTTGGATCAAGAAATCATGAACTGCGTGGCGAATACAAAAATCTAGTTTTGGATCAAGGAAATCAAGAACTCCGTGGCGAATACAAAAATCTAGTTTTGGATCAAGAAAATGAAAAATTTGGTCGCGAATACAAAAATCTAGTTTTGGATCAAGAAATTCAAGAACTGCGTGGCGAATACAAAAATCTAGTTTTGGATCAAGAAAATCAAGTATTTGGTCGCGAAAACAACAAACTAGTTTTGGATCAAGAAAATCAAGAACTGCGTGGCGAATACAAAAATCTAGTTTTGGATCAAGCAAATCAAGAATTTGGTCGCGAATACAAAAATCTAGTTTTGGATCAAGAAAGTCAAGAACTGCGTGGCGAATACAAAAATCTAGTTTTGGATCAAGGAAATGAAGCATTTGGTCGCGAAAACAAAAAACTAGTTTTGGATCAAGAAAATCAAGAATTCGGTCGCGAATACAAAAATCTTGTTTTGGATCAAGAAAATAAAAAATTTGGTCGCGAATACAAAAATCTAGTTTTGGATCAAGAGAATTAAGAATTTGGTCGCGAATACAAAAATATAGTTTTGGATCAAGAAAATCAAGAATTTGGTCGCGAATACAAAAATCTAGTTTTGGATCAAGAAAATCATGAATTTGGTCGCGAATACAAAAATCTAGTTTTGGATCAAGAAAATCAAGAATTTGGTCGCGAATACAAAAATCTAGTTTTGGATCAAGGAAATCATGAACTGCGTGGCGAATACAAAAATCTAGTTTTTGATCAAGAAAATCAAGAATTTGGTCGCGAATATAAAAATCTAATTTTGGATCAAGAAAATCAAGAATTTGGTCGCGAATACAAAAATCTAGTTTTGGATCAAGAAAATCAAGAATTTGGTCGCGAATACAAAAATCTAGTTTTGGATCAAGAAAATCAAAAATTTGGTCGCGAATACAAAAATCTATTTTTGGATCAAGAAAATCAAGAATTTGGTCGCGAATACAAAAATCAAGTTTTGGATCAAGAAAATCATGAATTTGGTCGCGAATACAAAAATCTAGTATTGGATCAAGAAAATCAAGAATTTGGTCGCGAATACAAAAATCTAGTTTTGGATCAAGAAAATCAAAAATTTCGTCGCGAATACAAAAATCTAGTTTTGGATCAAGAAAATCAAGAATTTGGTCGCGAATACAAAAATCTAGTTTTGGATCAAGAAAATCAAGAATTTGGTCGCGAATACAAAAATCTAGTTTTTGGATCAAGGAAATCATGAACTGCGTGGCGAATACAAAAATCTAGTTTTGGATCAAGAAAATCAAGAATTTGGTCGCGAATATAAAAATCTAATTTTGGATCAAGAAAATCAAGAATTTGGTCGCGAATACAAAAATCTAGTTTTGGATCAAGGAAATCATGAACTGCGTGGCGAATACAAAAATCTAGTTTTGGATCAAGAAAATCAAGAATTTGGTCGCGAATATAAAAATCTAATTTTGGATCAAGAAAATCAAAAATTTCGTCGCGAATACAAAAATCTAGTTTTGGATCAAGAAAATCAAGAATTTGGTCGCGAATACAAAAATCTAGTTTTGGATCAAGAAAATCAAGAATTTGGTCGCGAATACAAAAATCTAGTTTTTGGATCAAGGAAATCATGAACTGCGTGGCGAATACAAAAATCTAGTTTTGGATCAAGAAAATCAAGAATTTGGTCGCGAATATAAAAATCTAATTTTGGATCAAGAAAATCAAGAATTTGGTCGCGAATACAAAAATCTAGTTTTGGATCAAGGAAATCATGAACTGCGTGGCGAATACAAAAATCTAGTTTTGGATCAAGAAAATCAAGAATTTGGTCGCGAATATAAAAATCTAATTTTGGATCAAGAAAATCAAGAATTTGGTCGCGAATATAAAAATCAAATTTTGGATCAAGAAAATCAAGAATTTGGTCGCGAATACAAAAATTTATTTTTGGATCAAGAATGTCAAGAACTGCGTGGCGAATACAAAAACCTAGTTTTGGATCAAGAAAATGAAGAATTTGGTCGCGAATACAAAAATCTAGTTTTGGATCAAGAAAATCAAGAACTGCGTGGCGAATACAAAAATCTAGTTTTGGATCAAGGAAATCAAGAACTGCGTGGTGAATACAAAAATCTAGTTTTGGATCAAGGAAATTAAGCATTTGTTCGCAAAAACAAAAAACTAGTTTTGGATCAAGACAATCAAGAATTTGGTTAAGAATACAAAAATCTAGTTTTGGATCAAGAAAATCAAGAATTTGGTCGCGAATACAAAAATCTAGTTTTTGGATCAAGGAAATCATGAACTGCGTGGCGAATACAAAAATCTAGTTTTGGATCAAGAAAATCAAGAATTTGGTCGCGAATATAAAAATCTAATTTTGGATCAAGAAAATCAAGAATTTGGTCGCGAATACAAAAATCTAGTTTTGGATCAAGAAAATCAAGAATTTGGTCGCCAATACAAAAATCTAGTTTTGGATCAAGGAAATCAAGCATTTGGTCGCGGAAACAAAAAACTATTTTTGGATCAAGAAAATCAAGAATTCGGACGCGAATACAAAAATCTAGTTTTGGATCAAGAAAATCAAAAATTTGGTCGCGAATACAAAAATCTAGTTTTGGATCAAGAAATCATGAACTGCTTGGCGAATACAAAAATCTACTTTTGGATCAAGGAAATCAAGCATTTGGTCGCGAAAACAAAAAACTAGTTTTGGATCAAGAAAATCAAGAATTCGGTCGCGAATACAAAAATCTAGTTTTGGATCAAGAAAATCAAAAATTTCGTCGCGAATACAAAAATCTAGTTTTGGATCAAGAAAATCAAGAATTTCGTCGCGAATACAAAAATCTAGTTTTGGATCAAGAAAATCAAGAATTTGGTCGCGAATACAAAAATCTAGTTTTGGATCAAGAAAATCAAGAACTGCGTGGCGAATACAAAAATCTAGTTTTGGATCAAGGAAATCAAGAACTGCGTGGCGAATACAAAAATCTATTTTTGGATCAAGGAAATTAAGCATTTGTTTGCAAAAACAAAAAACTAGTTTTGGATCAAGACATTCAAGAATTTGGTCAAGAATACAAAAATCTAGTTTTGGATCAAGAAAATCAAGAATTTGGTCGCGAATACAAAAATCTAGTTTTTGGATCAAGAAAATCATGAATTTGGTCGCGAATACAAAAATCTAGTTTTGGATCAAGAAAATCAAAAATTTCGTCGCGAATACAAAAATCTAGTTTTGGATCAAGAAAATCAAAAATTTCGTCGCGAATACAAAAATCTAGTTTTGGATCAAGAAAATCAAGAATTTGGTCGCGAATACAAAAATCTAGTTTTGGATCAAGAAAATCAAGAATTTGGTCGCGAATACAAAAATCTAGTTTTTGGATCAAGGAAATCATGAACTGCGTGGCGAATACAAAAATCTAGTTTTGGATCAAGAAAATCAAGAATTTGGTCGCGAATATAAAAATCTAATTTTGGATCAAGAAAATCAAGAATTTGGTCGCAAATACAAAAATCTAGTTTTGGATCAAGGAAATCATGAACTTCGTGGCGAATACAAAAATCTAGTTTTGGATCAAGAAAATCAAGAATTTGGTCGCGAATACAAAAATCTAGTTTTGGATCAAGAAAATCAAGAACTGCGTGGCGAATACAAAAATCTAGTTTTGGATCAAGAAATCATGAACAGCGTGGCGAATACAAAAATCTAGTTTTGGATCAAGGAAATCAAGAACTCCGTGGCGAATACAAAAATCTAGTTTTGGATCAAGAAAATGAAAAATTTGGTCGCGAATACAAAAATCTAGTTTTGGATCAAGAAATTCAAGAACTGCGTGGCGAATACAAAAATCTAGTTTTGGATCAAGAAAATCAAGTATTTGGTCGCGAAAACAACAAACTAGTTTTGGATCAAGAAAATCAAGAACTGCGTGGCGAATACAAAAATCTAGTTTTGGATCAAGCAAATCAAGAATTTGGTCGCGAATACAAAAATCTAGTTTTGGATCAAGAAAGTCAAGAACTGCGTGGCGAATACAAAAATCTAGTTTTGGATCAAGGAAATGAAGCATTTGGTCGCGAAAACAAAAAACTAGTTTTGGATCAAGAAAATCAAGAATTCGGTCGCGAATACAAAAATCTTGTTTTGGATCAAGGAAATAAAAAATTTGGTCGCGAATACAAAAATCTAGTTTTGGATCAAGAGAATTAAGAATTTGGTCGCGAATACAAAAATATAGTTTTGGATCAAGAAAATCAAGAATTTGGTCGCGAATACAAAAATCTAGTTTTGGATCAAGAAAATCATGAATTTGGTCGCGAATACAAAAATCTAGTTTTGGATCAAGAAAATCAAGAATTTGGTCGCGAATACAAAAATCTAGTTTTGGATCAAGGAAATCATGAACTGCGTGGCGAATACAAAAATCTAGTTTTTGATCAAGAAAATCAAGAATTTGGTCGCGAATAGAAAAATCTAATTTTGGATCAAGAAAATCAAGAATTTGGTCGCGAATACAAAAATCTAGTTTTGGATCAAGAAAATCAAGAATTTGGTCGCGAATACAAAAATCTAGTTTTGGATCAAGAAAATCAAGAATTTGGTCGCGAATACAAAAATCTATTTTTGGATCAAGAAAATCAAGAATTTGGTCGCGAATACAAAAATCTAGTTTTGGATCAAGGAAATCATGAACTTCGTGGCGAATACAAAAATCTAGTTTTTGATCAAGAAAATCAAGAATTTGGTCGCGAATATAAAAATCTAATTTTGGATCAAGAAAATCAAGAATTTGGTCGCGAATACAAAAATCTAGTTTTGGATCAAGAAAATCAAGAATTTGGTCGCGAATACAAAAATCTAGTTTTGGATCAAGAAAATCAAGAATTTGGTCGCGAATACAAAAATCTAGTTTTGGATCAAGAAAATCAAGAATTTGGTCGCGAATACAAAAATTTATTTTTGGATCAAGAATGTCAAGAACTGCGTGGCGAATGCAAAAATCTAGTTTTGGATCAAGAAAATGAAGAATTTGGTCGCGAATACAAAAATCTAGTTTTGGATCAAGAAAATCAAGAATTTGGTCGCGAATACAAAAATCTAGTTTTTGGATCAAGGAAATCATGAACTGCGTGGCGAATACAAAAATCTAGTTTTGGATCAAGAAAATCAAGAATTTGGTCGCGAATATAAAAATCTAATTTTGGATCAAGAAAATCAAGAATTTGGTCGCGAATACAAAAATCTAGTTTTGGATCAAGGAAATCATGAACTGCGTGGCGAATACAAAAATCTAGTTTTGGATCAAGAAAATCAAGAATTTGGTCGCGAATATAAAAATCTAATTTTGGATCAAGAAAATCAAGAATTTGGTCGCGAATACAAAAATCTAGTTTTGGATCAAGAAAATCAAGAATTTGGTCGCGAATACAAAAATCTAGTTTTGGATCAAGAAAATCAAGAATTTGGTCGCGAATACAAAAATCTAGTTTTGGATCAAGAAAATCAAGAATTTGGTCGCGAATACAAAAATTTATTTTTGGATCAAGAATGTCAAGAACTGCGTGGCGAATGCAAAAATCTAGTTTTGGATCAAGAAAATAAAGAATTTGGTCGCGAATACAAAAATCTAGTTTTGGATGAAGAAATCAAGAATTTGGTCGCGAATACAAAAATCTAGTTTTTGGATCAAGGAAATCATGAACTGCGTGGCGAATACAAAAATCTAGTTTTGGATCAAGAAAATCAAGAACTGCGTGGCGAATATAAAAATATAGTTTTGGATCAAGAAAATGAAGAATTTGGTCGCGAATACAAAAATCTAGTTTTGGATCAAGGAAATCATGAACTGCGTGGCGAATACAAAAATCTAGTTTTGGATCAAGAAAATCAAGAATTTGGTCGCGAATACAAAAATCTAGTTTTGGATCAAGAAAATCAAGAATTTGGTCGCGAATACAAAAATCTAGTTTTGGATCAAGAAAATCAAGAATTTGGTCGCGAATACAAAAATTTATTTTTGGATCAAGAATGTCAAGAACTGTGTGGCGAATGCAAAAATCTAGTTTTGGATCAAGAAAATGAAGAATTTGGTCGCGAATACAAAAATCTAGTTTTGGATCAAGAAAATCAAGAATTTGGTCGCGAATACAAAAATCTAGTTTTTGGATCAAGGAAATCATGAACTGCGTGGCGAATACAAAAATCTAGTTTTGGATCAAGAAAATCAAGAATTTGGTCGCGAATATAAAAATCTAATTTTGGATCAAGAAAATCAAGAATTTGGTCGCGAATACAAAAATCTAGTTTTGGATCAAGGAAATCATGAACTGCGTGGCGAATACAAAAATCTAGTTTTGGATCAAGAAAATCAAGAATTTGGTCGCGAATACAAAAATCTAGTTTTGGATCAAGAAAATCAAGAATTTGGTCGCGAATACAAAAATCTAGTTTTGGATCAAGAAAATCAAGAATTTGGTCGCGAATACAAAAATTTATTTTTGGATCAAGAATGTCAAGAACTGCGTGGCGAATGCAAAAATCTAGTTTTGGATCAAGAAAATGAAGAATTTGGTCGCGAATACAAAAATCTAGTTTTGGATCAAGAAAATCAAGAACTGCGTGGCGAATACAAAAATCTAGTTTTGGATCAAGGAAATCAAGAACTGCGTGGCGAATACAAAAATCTATTTTTGGATCAAGGAAATTAAGCATTTGTTCGCAAAAACAAAAAACTAGTTTTGAATCAAGACATTCAAGAATTTGGTCAAGAATACAAAAATCTAGTTTTGGATCAAGAAAATCAAGAATTTGGTCGCGAATGCAAAAATCTAGTTTTTGGATCAAGGAAATCATGAACTGCGTGGCGAATACAAAAATCTAGTTTTGGATCAAGAAAATCAAGAATTTGGTCGCGAATATAAAAATCTAATTTTGGATCAAGAAAATCAAGAATTTGGTCGCGAATACAAAAATCTAGTTTTGGATCAAGGAAATCATGAACTGCGTGGCGAATACAAAAATCTAGTTTTGGATCAAGAAAATCAAGAATTTGGTCGCGAATATAAAAATCTAATTTTGGATCAAGAAAATCAAGAATTTGGTCGCGAATACAAAAATCTAGTTTTGGATCAAGAAAATCAAGAATTTGGTCGCCAATACAAAAATCTAGTTTTGGATCAAGGAAATCAAGCATTTGGTCGCGGAAACAAAAAACTATTTTTGGATCAAGAAAATCAAGAATTCGGTCGCGAATACAAAAATCTAGTTTTGGATCAAGAAAATCAAAAATTTGGTCGCGAATACAAAAATCTAGTTTTGGATCAAGAAAATCAAGAATTTGGTCGCGAATACAAAAATCTAGTTTTGGATCAAGAAAATCATGAATTTGGTCGCGAATACAAAAATCTAGTTTTGGATCAAGAAAATCAAGAATTTGGTCGCGAATACAAAAATCTAGTTTTGGATCAAGGAAATCAAGAATTTGGTCGCGTATACAAAAATCTAGTTTTGGATCAAGGAAATCAAGAATTTGGTCGCGAATATCAAAATCTAATTTTGGATCAAGAAAATCAAGAATTTGGTCGCAAATACAAAAATCTAGTTTTGGATCAAGGAAATCATGAACTGCGTGGCGAATACAAAAATCTAGTTTTGGATCAAGAAAATCAAGAATTTGGTCGCGAATATAAAAATCTAATTTTGGATCAAGAAAATTAAGAATTTGGTCGCGAATACAAAAATCTAGTTTTGGATCAAGAAAATCAAGAACTGCGTGGCGAATACAAAAATCTAGTTTTGGATCAAGAAATCATGAACTGCGTGGCGAATACAAAAATCTAGTTTTGGATCAAGGAAATCAAGAACTCCGTGGCGAATACAAAAATCTAGTTTTGGATCAAGAAAATGAAAAATTTGGTCGCGAATACAAAAATCTAGTTTTGGATCAAGAAATTCAAGAACTGCGTGGCGAATACAAAAATCTAGTTTTGGATCAAGAAAATCAAGCATTTGGTCGCGAAAACAACAAACTAGTTTTGGATCAAGAAAATCAAGAACTGCGTGGCGAATACAAAAATCTAGTTTTGGATCAAGCAAATCAAGAATTTGGTCGCGAATACAAAAATCTAGTTTTGGATCAAGAAAGTCAAGAACTGAGTGGCGAATACAAAAATCTAGTTTTGGATCAAGGAAATCAAGCATTTGGTCGCGAAAACAAAAAACTAGTTTTGGATCAAGAAAATCAAGAATTCGGTCGCGAATACAAAAATCTTGTTTTGGATCAAGAAAATAAAAAATTTGGTCGCGAATACAAAAATATAGTTTTGGATCAAGAAAATCAAGAATTTGGTCGCGAATACAAAAATCTAGTTTTGGATCAAGAAAATCAAGAATTTGGTCGCGAATACAAAAATCTAGTTTTGGATCAAGAAAATCAAGAATTTGGTCGCGAATACAAAAATTTATTTTTGGATCAAGAATGTCAAGAACTGCGTGGCGAATGCAAAAATCTAGTTTTGGATCAAGAAAATGAAGAATTTGGTCGCGAATACAAAAATCTAGTTTTGGATGAAGAAAATCAAGAATTTGGTCGCGAATACAAAAATCTAGTTTTTGGATCAAGGAAATCATGAACTGCGTGGCGAATACAAAAATCTAGTTTTGGATCAAGAAAATCATGAATTTGGTCGCGAATATAAAAATCTAATTTTGGATCAAGAAAATCAAGAATTTGGTCGCGAATACAAAAATCTAGTTTTGGATCAAGGAAATCATGAACTGCGTGGCGAATACAAAAATCTAGTTTTGGATCAAGAAAATCAAGAATTTGGTGGCGAATACAAAAATCTAGTTTTGGATCAAGAAAATCAAGAATTTGGTCGCGAATACAAAAATCTAGTTTTGGATCAAGAAAATCAAGAATTTGGTCGCGAATACAAAAATTTATTTTTGGATCAAGAATGTCAAGAACTGCGTGGCGAATGCAAAAATCTAGTTTTGGATCAAGAAAATGAAGAATTTGGTCGCGAATACAAAAATCTAGTTTTGGATCAAGAAAATCAAGAACTGCGTGGCGAATACAAAAATCTAGTCTTGGATCAAGGAAATCAAGAACTGCGTGGCGAATACAAAAATCTATTTTTGGATCAAGGAAATTAAGCATTTGTTCGCAAAAACAAAAAACTAGTTTTGAATCAAGACATTCAAGAATTTGGTCAAGAATACAAAAATCTAGTTTTGGATCAAGAAAATCAAGAATTTGGTCGCGAATACAAAAATCTAGTTTTTGGATCAAGGAAATCATGAACTGCGTGGCGAATACAAAAATCTAGTTTTGGATCAAGAAAATCAAGAATTTGGTCGCGAATATAAAAATCTAATTTTGGATCAAGAAAATCAAGAATTTGGTCGCGAATACAAAAATCTAGTTTTGGATCAAGGAAATCATGAACTGCGTGGCGAATACAAAAATCTAGTTTTGGATCAAGAAAATCAAGAATTTGGTCGCGAATATAAAAATCTAATTTTGGATCAAGAAAATCAAGAATTTGGTCGCGAATACAAAAATCTAGTTTTGGATCAAGAAAATCAAGAATTTGGTCGCCAATACAAAAATCTAGTTTTGGATCAAGGAAATCAAGCATTTGGTCGCGGAAACAAAAAACTATTTTTGGATCAAGAAAATCAAGAATTCGGTCGCGAATACAAAAATCTAGTTTTGGATCAAGAAAATCAAAAATTTGGTCGCGAATACAAAAATCTAGTTTTGGATCAAGAAAATCAAGAATTTGGTCGCGAATACAAAAATCTAGTTTTGGATCAAGAAAATCATGAATTTGGTCGCGAATACAAAAATCTAGTTTTGGATCAAGAAAATCAAGAATTTGGTCGCGAATACAAAAATCTAGTTTTGGATCAAGGAAATCAAGAATTTGGTCGCGTATACAAAAATCTAGTTTTGGATCAAGGAAATCAAGAATTTGGTCGCGAATATAAAAATCTAATTTTGGATCAAGAAAATCAAGAATTTGGTCGCAAATACAAAAATCTAGTTTTGGATCAAGGAAATCATGAACTGCGTGGCGAATACAAAAATCTAGTTTTGGATCAAGAAAATCAAGAATTTGGTCGCGAATATAAAAATCTAATTTTGGATCAAGAAAATCAAGAATTTGGTCGCGAATACAAAAATCTAGTTTTGGATCAAGAAAATCAAGAACTGCGTGGCGAATACAAAAATCTAGTTTTGGAACAAGAAATCATGAACTGCGTGGCGAATACAAAAATCTAGTTTTGGATCAAGGAAATCAAGAACTCCGTGGCGAATACAAAAATCTAGTTTTGGATCAAGAAAATGAAAAATTTGGTCGCGAATACAAAAATCTAGTTTTGGATCAAGAAATTCAAGAACTGCGTGGCGAATACAAAAATCTAGTTTTGGATCAAGAAAATCAAGCATTTGGTCGCGAAAACAACAAACTAGTTTTGGATCAAGAAAATCAAGAACTGCGTGGCGAATACAAAAATCTAGTTTTGGATCAAGCAAATCAAGAATTTGGTCGCGAATACAAAAATCTAGTTTTGGATCAAGAAAGTCAAGAACTGAGTGGCGAATACAAAAATCTAGTTTTGGATCAAGGAAATCAAGCATTTGGTCGCGAAAACAAAAAACTAGTTTTGTATCAAGAAAATCAAGAATTCGGTCGCGAATACAAAAATCTTGTTTTGGATCAAGAAAATAAAAAATTTGGTCGCGAATACAAAAATATAGTTTTGGATCAAGGAAATCAAGAATTTGGTCGCGAATACAAAAATCTAGTTTTGGATCAAGGAAATCAAGAATTTGGTCGCGAATATAAAAATCTAATTTTGGATCAAGAAAATCAAGAATTTGGTCGCGAATATAAAAATCTAATTTTGGATCAAGAAAATCAAGAATTTGGTCGCAAATACAAAAATCTAGTTTTGGATCAAGGAAATCATGAACTGCGTGGCGAATACAAAAATCTAGTTTTGGATCAAGAAAATCAAGAATTTGGTCGCGAATATAAAAATCTAATTTTGGATCAAGAAAATCAAGAATTTGGTCGCGAATACAAAAATCTAGTTTTGGATCAAGAAAATCAAGAACTGCGTGGCGAATACAAAAATCTAGTTTTGGATCAAGAAATCATGAACTGCGTGGCGAATACAAAAATCTAGTTTTGGATCAAGGAAATCAAGAACTCCGTGGCGAATACAAAAATCTAGTTTTGGATCAAGAAAATGAAAAATTTGGTCGCGAATACAAAAATCTAGTTTTGGATCAAGAAATTCAAGAACTGCTTGGCGAATACAAAAATCTAGTTTTGGATCAAGAAAATCAAGCATTTGGTCGCGAAAACAACAAACTAGTTTTGGATCAAGAAAATCAAGAACTGCGTGGCGAATACAAAAATCTAGTTTTGGATCAAGCAAATCAAGAATTTGGTCGCGAATACAAAAATCTAGTTTTGGATCAAGAAAGTCAAGAACTGAGTGGCGAATACAAAAATCTAGTTTTGGATCAAGGAAATCAAGCATTTGGTCGCGAAAACAAAAAACTAGTTTTGTATCAAGAAAATCAAGAATTCGGTCGCGAATACAAAAATCTTGTTTTGGATCAAGAAAATAAAAAATTTGGTCGCGAATACAAAAATATAGTTTTGGATCAAGAAAATCAAGAATTTGGTCGCGAATACAAAAATCTAGTTTTGGATCAAGAAAATCAAGAATTTGGTCGCGAATACAAAAATCTAGTTTTGGATCAAGAAAATCATGAATTTGGTCGCGAATACAAAAATCTAGTTTTGGATCAAGAAAATCAAGAATTTGGTCGCGAATACAAAAATCTAGTTTTGGATCAAGGAAATCATGAACTGCGTGGCGAATACAAAAATCTAGTTTTGGATCAAGAAAATCAAGAATTTGGTCGCGAATATAAAAATCTAATTTTGGATCAAGAAAATCAAGAATTTGGTCGCGAATACAAAAATCTAGTTTTGGATCAAGAAAATCAAGAATTTGGTCGCGAATACAAAAATCTAGTTTTGGATCAAGAAAATCAAGAATTTGGTCGCGAATACAAAAATCTAGTTTTGGATCAAGAAAATCAAGAATTTGGTCGCGAATACAAAAATTTATTTTTGGATCAAGAATGTCAAGAACTGCGTGGCGAATGCAAAAATCTAGTTTTGGATCAAGAAAATGAAGAATTTGGTCGCGAATACAAAAATCTAGTTTTGGATCAAGAAAATCAAGAACTGCGTGGCGAATACAAAAATCTAGTTTTGGATCAAGGAAATCAAGAACTGCGTGGCGAATACAAAAATCTAGTTTTGGATCAAGGAAATGAAGCATTTGTTCGCAAAAACAAAAAACTAGTTTTGGATCAAGACAATCAAGAATTTGGTCGCGAATACAAAAATCTAGTTTTGGATCAAGAAAATCAAGAATTTGGTCGCGAATACAAAAATCTAGTTTTGGATCAAGGAAATCAAGAATTTGGTCGCGAATACAAAAATCTAGTTTTGGATCAAGGAAATCATGAACTGCGTGGCGAATACAAAAATCTAGTTTTGGATCAAGAAAATCAAGAATTTGGTCGCGAATATAAAAATCTAATTTTGGATCAAGAAAATCAAGAATTTGGTCGCGAATACAAAAATCTAGTTTTGGATCAAGAAAATCAAGAATTTGGTCGCGAATACAAAAATTTATTTTTGGATCAAGAATGTCAAGAACTGCGTGGCGAATACAAAAATCTAGTTTTGGATCAAGAAAATCAAGAACTGCGTGGCGAATACAAAAATCTAGTTTTAGATGAAGAAAATCAAGAATTTGGTCGCGAATACAAAAATCTAGTTTTGGATCAAGAAAATCAAGAATTTGGTCGCGAATACAAAAATCTAGTTTTGGATCAACAAAATCAAGAATTGGTCGCGAATACAAAAATCTAGTTTTGGATCAAGGAAATCATGAACTGCGTGGCGAATACAAAAATCTAGTTTTGGATCAAGCAAGTCAAGAACTACGTGGCGAATACAAAAATCTAGTTTTGGATCAAGAAAATGAAAAATTTGGTCGCGAATACAAAAATCTAGTTTTGGATCAAGAAATTCAAGAACTGCGTGGCGAATACAAAAATCTAGTTTTGGATCAAGAAAATCAAGAACTGCGTGGCGAATACAAAAATCTAGTTTTGGATCAAGGAAATCAAGCATTTGGTCGCGAAAACAAAAAACTAGTTTTGGATCAAGAAAATCAAGAATTCGGTCGCGAATACAAAAATCTAGTTTTGGATCAAGAAAATCAAAAATTTGGTCGCGAATACAAAAATCTAGTTTTGGATCAAGAAAATCAAGAATTTGGTCGCGAATACAAAAATCTAGTTTTGGATCAAGAAAATCAAGAATTTGGTCGCGAATACAAAAATCTAGTTTTGGATCAAGAAAGTCAAGAACTGCGTGGCGAATACAAAAATCTAGTTTTTGATCAAGAAAATCAAGCATTTGGTCGCGAAAACAACAAACTAGTTTTGGATCAAGAAAATCAAGAATTTGGTCGCGAATACAAAAATCTAGTTTTGGATCAAGAAAATCAAGAATTTGGTCGCGAATACAAAAATCTAGTTTTGGATCAAGGAAATCATGAACTGCGTGGCGAATACAAAAATCTAGTTTTGGATCAAGAAAATCAAGAATTTGGTCGCGAATACAAAAATCTAGTTTTGGATCAAGGAAATCATGAACTGCGTGGCGAATACAAAAATCTAGTTTTGGATCAAGACAATCAAGAATTTGGTCGCGAATACAAAAATCTAGTTTTGGATCAAGGAAATCATGAACTGCGTGGCGAATACAAAAATCTAGTTTTGGATCAAGAAAATCAAGCATTTGGTCGCGAATATAAAAATCTAATTTTGGATCAAGAAAATCAAGAATTTGGTCGCGAATACAAAAATCTAGTTTTGGATCAACCAAATCAAGGATTTGGTCGCGAAAACAAAAAACAAGTTTTGGATCAAGAAAATCAAGAATTCGGTCGCGAATACAAAAATCTAGTTTTGGATCAAGAAAATCAAAAATTTGGTCGCGAATACAAAAATCTAGTTTTGGATCAAGAAAATCAAGAATTTGGTCGCGAATACAAAAATCTAGTTTTGGATCAAGAAAATCAAGAATTTGGTCGCGAATACAAAAATCTAGTTTTTGGATCAAGAAAATGAAGAATTTGGTCGCGAATACAAAAATCTAGTTTTGGATCAAGAAAATCAAGAATTTGGTCGCGAATACAAAAATCTAGTTTTGGATCAAGAAAATCAAGAACTGCGTGGCGAATACAAAAATCTAGTTTTTGGATCAAGAAAATCAAGAATTTGGTCGCGAATACAAAAATCTAGTTTTGGATCAAGAAAATCAAGAATTTGGTCGCGAATACAAAAATCTAGTTTTGGATCAAGAAAATCAAGAATTTGGTCGCGAATACAAAAATTTATTTTTGGATCAAGAATGTCAAGAACTGCGTGGCGAATGCAAAAATCTAGTTTTGGATCAAGAAAATGAAGAATTTGGTCGCGAATACAAAAATCTAGTTTTGGATCAAGAAAATCAAGAACTGCGTGGCGAATACAAAAATCTAGTCTTGGAACAAGGAAATCAAGAACTGCGTGGCGAATACAAAAATCTATTTTTGGATCAAGGAAATTAAGCATTTGTTCGCAAAAACAAAAAACTAGTTTTGAATCAAGACATTCAAGAATTTGGTCAAGAATACAAAAATCTAGTTTTGGATCAAGAAAATCAAGAATTTGGTCGCGAATACAAAAATCTAGTTTTTGGATCAAGGAAATCATGAACTGCGTGGCGAATACAAAAATCTAGTTTTGGATCAAGAAAATCAAGAATTTGGTCGCGAATATAAAAATCTAATTTTGGATCAAGAAAATCAAGAATTTGGTCGCGAATACAAAAATCTAGTTTTGGATCAAGGAAATCATGAACTGCGTGGCGAATACAAAAATCTAGTTTTGGATCAAGAAAATCAAGAATTTGGTCGCGAATATAAAAATCTAATTTTGGATCAAGAAAATCAAGAATTTGGTCGCGAATACAAAAATCTAGTTTTGGATCAAGAAAATCAAGAATTTGGTCGCCAATACAAAAATCTAGTTTTGGATCAAGGAAATCAAGCATTTGGTCGCGGAAACAAAAAACTATTTTTGGATCAAGAAAATCAAGAATTCGGTCGCGAATACAAAAATCTAGTTTTGGATCAAGAAAATCAAAAATTTGGTCGCGAATACAAAAATCTAGTTTTGGATCAAGAAAATCAAGAATTTGGTCGCGAATACAAAAATCTAGTTTTGGATCAAGAAAATCATGAATTTGGTCGCGAATACAAAAATCTAGTTTTGGATCAAGAAAATCAAGAATTTGGTCGCGAATACAAAAATCTAGTTTTGGATCAAGGAAATCAAGAATTTGGTCGCGTATACAAAAATCTAGTTTTGGATCAAGGAAATCAAGAATTTGGTCGCGAATATAAAAATCTAATTTTGGATCAAGAAAATCAAGAATTTGGTCGCAAATACAAAAATCTAGTTTTGGATCAAGGAAATCATGAACTGCGTGGCGAATACAAAAATCTAGTTTTGGATCAAGAAAATCAAGAATTTGGTCGCGAATATAAAAATCTAATTTTGGATCAAGAAAATCAAGAATTTGGTCGCGAATACAAAAATCTAGTTTTGGATCAAGAAAATCAAGAACTGCGTGGCGAATACAAAAATCTAGTTTTGGATCAAGAAATCATGAACTGCGTGGCGAATACAAAAATCTAGTTTTGGATCAAGGAAATCAAGAACTCCGTGGCGAATACAAAAATCTAGTTTTGGATCAAGAAAATGAAAAATTTGGTCGCGAATACAAAAATCTAGTTTTGGATCAAGAAATTCAAGAACTGCGTGGCGAATACAAAAATCTAGTTTTGGATCAAGAAAATCAAGCATTTGGTCGCGAAAACAACAAACTAGTTTTGGATCAAGAAAATCAAGAACTGCGTGGCGAATACAAAAATCTAGTTTTGGATCAAGCAAATCAAGAATTTGGTCGCGAATACAAAAATCTAGTTTTGGATCAAGAAAGTCAAGAACTGAGTGGCGAATACAAAAATCTAGTTTTGGATCAAGGAAATCAAGCATTTGGTCGCGAAAACAAAAAACTAGTTTTGTATCAAGAAAATCAAGAATTCGGTCGCGAATACAAAAATCTTGTTTTGGATCAAGAAAATAAAAAATTTGGTCGCGAATACAAAAATATAGTTTTGGATCAAGGAAATCAAGAATTTGGTCGCGAATACAAAAATCTAGTTTTGGATCAAGGAAATCAAGAATTTGGTCGCGAATATAAAAATCTAATTTTGGATCAAGAAAATCAAGAATTTGGTCGCGAATATAAAAATCTAATTTTGGATCAAGAAAATCAAGAATTTGGTCGCAAATACAAAAATCTAGTTTTGGATCAAGGAAATCATGAACTGCGTGGCGAATACAAAAATCTAGTTTTGGATCAAGAAAATCAAGAATTTGGTCGCGAATATAAAAATCTAATTTTGGATCAAGAAAATCAAGAATTTGGTCGCGAATACAAAAATCTAGTTTTGGATCAAGAAAATCAAGAACTGCGTGGCGAATACAAAAATCTAGTTTTGGATCAAGAAATCATGAACTGCGTGGCGAATACAAAAATCTAGTTTTGGATCAAGGAAATCAAGAACTCCGTGGCGAATACAAAAATCTAGTTTTGGATCAAGAAAATGAAAAATTTGGTCGCGAATACAAAAATCTAGTTTTGGATCAAGAAATTCAAGAACTGCTTGGCGAATACAAAAATCTAGTTTTGGATCAAGAAAATCAAGCATTTGGTCGCGAAAACAACAAACTAGTTTTGGATCAAGAAAATCAAGAACTGCGTGGCGAATACAAAAATCTAGTTTTGGATCAAGCAAATCAAGAATTTGGTCGCGAATACAAAAATCTAGTTTTGGATCAAGAAAGTCAAGAACTGAGTGGCGAATACAAAAATCTAGTTTTGGATCAAGGAAATCAAGCATTTGGTCGCGAAAACAAAAAACTAGTTTTGTATCAAGAAAATCAAGAATTCGGTCGCGAATACAAAAATCTTGTTTTGGATCAAGAAAATAAAAAATTTGGTCGCGAATACAAAAATATAGTTTTGGATCAAGAAAATCAAGAATTTGGTCGCGAATACAAAAATCTAGTTTTGGATCAAGAAAATCAAGAATTTGGTCGCGAATACAAAAATCTAGTTTTGGATCAAGAAAATCATGAATTTGGTCGCGAATACAAAAATCTAGTTTTGGATCAAGAAAATCAAGAATTTGGTCGCGAATACAAAAATCTAGTTTTGGATCAAGGAAATCATGAACTGCGTGGCGAATACAAAAATCTAGTTTTGGATCAAGAAAATCAAGAATTTGGTCGCGAATATAAAAATCTAATTTTGGATCAAGAAAATCAAGAATTTGGTCGCGAATACAAAAATCTAGTTTTGGATCAAGAAAATCAAGAATTTGGTCGCGAATACAAAAATCTAGTTTTGGATCAAGAAAATCAAGAATTTGGTCGCGAATACAAAAATCTAGTTTTGGATCAAGAAAATCAAGAATTTGGTCGCGAATACAAAAATTTATTTTTGGATCAAGAATGTCAAGAACTGCGTGGCGAATGCAAAAATCTAGTTTTGGATCAAGAAAATGAAGAATTTGGTCGCGAATACAAAAATCTAGTTTTGGATCAAGAAAATCAAGAACTGCGTGGCGAATACAAAAATCTAGTTTTGGATCAAGGAAATCAAGAACTGCGTGGCGAATACAAAAATCTAGTTTTGGATCAAGGAAATTAAGCATTTGTTCGCAAAAACAAAAAACTAGTTTTGGATCAAGACAATCAAGAATTTGGTCGCGAATACAAAAATCTAGTTTTGGATCAAGAAAATCAAGAATTTGGTCGCGAATACAAAAATCTAGTTTTGGATCAAGGAAATCAAGAATTTGGTCGCGAATACAAAAATCTAGTTTTGGATCAAGGAAATCATGAACTGCGTGGCGAATACAAAAATCTAGTTTTGGATCAAGAAAATCAAGAATTTGGTCGCGAATATAAAAATCTAATTTTGGATCAAGAAAATCAAGAATTTGGTCGCGAATACAAAAATCTAGTTTTGGATCAAGAAAATCAAGAATTTGGTCGCGAATACAAAAATTTATTTTTGGATCAAGAATGTCAAGAACTGCGTGGCGAATACAAAAATCTAGTTTTGGATCAAGAAAATCAAGAACTGCGTGGCGAATACAAAAATCTAGTTTTAGATGAAGAAAATCAAGAATTTGGTCGCGAATACAAAAATCTAGTTTTGGATCAAGAAAATCAAGAATTTGGTCGCGAATACAAAAATCTAGTTTTGGATCAACAAAATCAAGAATTGGTCGCGAATACAAAAATCTAGTTTTGGATCAAGGAAATCATGAACTGCGTGGCGAATACAAAAATCTAGTTTTGGATCAAGCAAGTCAAGAACTACGTGGCGAATACAAAAATCTAGTTTTGGATCAAGAAAATGAAAAATTTGGTCGCGAATACAAAAATCTAGTTTTGGATCAAGAAATTCAAGAACTGCGTGGCGAATACAAAAATCTAGTTTTGGATCAAGAAAATCAAGAACTGCGTGGCGAATACAAAAATCTAGTTTTGGATCAAGGAAATCAAGCATTTGGTCGCGAAAACAAAAAACTAGTTTTGGATCAAGAAAATCAAGAATTCGGTCGCGAATACAAAAATCTAGTTTTGGATCAAGAAAATCAAAAATTTGGTCGCGAATACAAAAATCTAGTTTTGGATCAAGAAAATCAAGAATTTGGTCGCGAATACAAAAATCTAGTTTTGGATCAAGAAAATCAAGAATTTGGTCGCGAATACAAAAATCTAGTTTTGGATCAAGAAAGTCAAGAACTGCGTGGCGAATACAAAAATCTAGTTTTTGATCAAGAAAATCAAGCATTTGGTCGCGAAAACAACAAACTAGTTTTGGATCAAGAAAATCAAGAATTTGGTCGCGAATACAAAAATCTAGTTTTGGATCAAGAAAATCAAGAATTTGGTCGCGAATACAAAAATCTAGTTTTGGATCAAGGAAATCATGAACTGCGTGGCGAATACAAAAATCTAGTTTTGGATCAAGAAAATCAAGAATTTGGTCGCGAATACAAAAATCTAGTTTTGGATCAAGGAAATCATGAACTGCGTGGCGAATACAAAAATCTAGTTTTGGATCAAGACAATCAAGAATTTGGTCGCGAATACAAAAATCTAGTTTTGGATCAAGGAAATCATGAACTGCGTGGCGAATACAAAAATCTAGTTTTGGATCAAGAAAATCAAGCATTTGGTCGCGAATATAAAAATCTAATTTTGGATCAAGAAAATCAAGAATTTGGTCGCGAATACAAAAATCTAGTTTTGGATCAAGGAAATCAAGCATTTGGTCGCGAAAACAAAAAACAAGTTTTGGATCAAGAAAATCAAGAATTCGGTCGCGAATACAAAAATCTAGTTTTGGATCAAGAAAATCAAAAATTTGGTCGCGAATACAAAAATCTAGTTTTGGATCAAGAAAATCAAGAATTTGGTCGCGAATACAAAAATCTAGTTTTGGATCAAGAAAATCAAGAATTTGGTCGCGAATACAAAAATCTAGTTTTTGGATCAAGAAAATGAAGAATTTGGTCGCGAATACAAAAATCTAGTTTTGGATCAAGAAAATCAAGAATTTGGTCGCGAATACAAAAATCTAGTTTTGGATCAAGAAAATCAAGAACTGCGTGGCGAATACAAAAATCTAGTTTTGGATCAAGAAATCATGAACTGCGTGGCGAATACAAAAATCTAGTTTTGGATCAATCAAGTCAAGAACTACGTGGCGAATACAAAAATCTAGTTTTGGATCAACAAAATGAAAAATTTGGTCGCGAATACAAAAATCTAGTTTTGGATCAAGAAATTCAAGAACTGTGTGGCGAATACAAAAATCTAGTTTTGGATCAAGAAAATCAAGCATTTGGTCGCGAAAACAACATACTAGTTTTGGATCAAGAAAATCAAGAACTGCGTGGCGAATACAAAAATCTAGTTTTGGATCAAGCAAATCAAGAATTTGGTCGCGAATACAAAAATCTAGTTTTGGATCAAGAAAGTCAAGAACTGCGTGGCGAATACAAAAATCTAGTTTTTGATCAAGAAAATCAAGCATTTGGTCGCGAAAACAACAAACTAGTTTTGGATCAAGAAAATCAAGAACTGCGTGGCGAATACAAAAATCTAGTTTTGGATCAAGAAAAAATCAAGAATTTGGTCGCGAATATAAAAATCTAATTTTGGATGAAGAAAATCAAGAATTTGGTCGCGAATACAAAAATCTAGTTTTGGATCAAGGAAATCATGAACTGCGTGGCGAATACAAAAATCTAGTTTTGGATCAAGCAAATCAAGAATTTGGTCGCGAATATAAAAATCTAATTTTGGATCAAGAAAATCAAGAATTTGGTCGCGAATACAAAAATCTAGTTTTGGATCAAGAAAATGAAGAATTTGGTCGCGAATACAAAAATCTAGTTTTGGATCAAGAAAATCAAGAATTTGGTCGCGAATACAAAAATCTAGTTTTGGATCAAGAAAATCAGGAATTGCGTGGCGAATACAAAAATCTAGTTTTGGATCAAGAAATCATGAACTGCGTGGCGAATACAAAAATCTAGTTTTGGATCAAGCAAGTCAAGAACTACGTGGCGAATACAAAAATCTAGTTTTGGATCAAGAAAATGAAAAATTTGGTTGCGAATACAAAAATCTAGTTTTGGATCAAGAAATTCAAGAACTGCGTGGCGAATACAAAAATCTAGTTTTGGATCAAGAAAATCAAGCATTTGGTCGCGAAAACAACAAACTAGTTTTGGATCAAGAAAATCAAGAACTGCGTGGCGAATACAAAAATCTAGTTTTGGATCAAGCAAATCAAGAATTTGGTCGCGAATACAAAAATCTAGTTTTGGATCAAGAAAGTCAAGAACTGCGTGGCGAATACAAAAATCTAGTTTTTGATCAAGAAAGTCAAGAACTGCGTGGCGAATACAAAAATCTAGTTTTTGATCAAGAAAATGAAGAATTTGGTCGCGAATACAAAAATCTAGTTTTGGATCAAGAAAATCAAGAACTACGTGGCGAATACAAAAATCTAGTTTTGGATCAAGGAAATCAAGCATTCGGTCGCGAAAACAAAAAACTAGTTTTGGATCAAGAAAATCAAGAATTCGGTCGCGAATACAAAAATCTTGTTTTGGATCAAGAAAATCAAAAATTTGGTCGCGAATACAAAAATCTAGTTTTGGATCAAGAAAATGAAGAATTTGGTCGCGAATACAAAAATATAGTTTTGGATCAAGAAAATCAAGAATTTGGTCGCGAATACAAAAATCTAGTTTTGGATCAAGAAAATCATGAATTTGGTCGCGAATACAAAAATCTAGTTTTGGATCAAGAAAATCAAGAATTTGGTCGCGAATACAAAAATCTAGTTTTGGATCAAGGAAATCATGAACTGCGTGGCGAATACAAAAATCTAGTTTTGGATCAAGAAATCATGAACTGCGTGGCGAATACAAAAATCTAGTTTTGGATCAAGCAAATCAAGAATTTGGTCGCGAATACAAAAATCTAGTTTTGGATCAAGAAAGTCAAGAACTGCGTGGCGAATACAAAAATCTAGTTTTTGATCAAGAAAATCAAGCATTTGGTCGCGAAAACAACAAACTAGTTTTGGATCAAGAAAATCAAGAACTGCGTGGCGAATACAAAAATCTAGTTTTGGATCAAGGAAATCAAGAATTTGGTCGCGAATATAAAAATCTAATTTTGGATCAAGAAAATCAAGAATTTGGTCGCGAATACAAAAATCTAGTTTTGGATCAAGGAAATCATGAACTGCGTGGCGAATACAAAAATCTAGTTTTGGATCAAGAAAATCAAGAATTTGGTCGCGAATATAAAAATCTAATTTTGGATCAAGAAAATCAAGAATTTGGTCGCGAATACAAAAATCTAGTTTTGGATCAAGAAAATGAAGAATTTGGTCGCGAATACAAAAATCTAGTTTTGGATCAAGAAAATCAAGAATTTGGTCGCGAATACAAAAATTTATTTTTGGATCAAGAATGTCAAGAACTGCGTGGCGAATACAAAAATCTAGTTTTGGATCAAGAAATCATGAACTGCGTGGCGAATACAAAAATCTAGTTTTGGATCAAGCAAGTCAAGAACTACGTGGCGAATACAAAAATCTAGTTTTGGATCAAGAAAATGAAAAATTTGGTTGCGAATACAAAAATCTAGTTTTGGATCAAGAAATTCAAGAACTGCGTGGCGAATACAAAAATCTAGTTTTGGATCAAGAAAAATCAAGCATTTGGTCGCGAAAACAACAAACTAGTTTTGGATCAAGAAAATCAAGAACTGCGTGGCGAATACAAAAATCTAGTTTTGGATCAAGCAAATCAAGAATTTGGTCGCGAATACAAAAATCTAGTTTTGGATCAAGAAAGTCAAGAACTGCGTGGCGAATACAAAAATCTAGTTTTTGATCAAGAAAATGAAGAATTTGGTCGCGAATACAAAAATCTAGTTTTGGATCAAGAAAATCAAGAACTACGTGGCGAATACAAAAATCTAGTTTTGGATCAAGGAAATCAAGCATTTGGTCGCGAAAACAAAAAACTAGTTTTGGATCAAGAAAATCAAGAATTCGGTCGCGAATACAAAAATCTTGTTTTGGATCAAGAAAATCAAAAATTTGGTCGCGAATACAAAAATCTAGTTTTGGATCAAGAAAATGAAGAATTTGGTCGCGAATACAAAAATCTAGTTTTGGATCAAGAAAATCAAGCATTTGGTCGCGAATATAAAAATCTAATTTTGGATCAAGAAAATCATGAATTTGGTCGCGAATACAAAAATCTAGTTTTGGATCAAGGAAATCAAGCATTTGGTCGCGAATACAAAAATCTAGTTTTGGATCAAGGAAATCATGAACTGCGTGGCGAATACAAAAATCTAGTTTTGAATCAAGAAAATCAAGAATTTGGTCGCGAATATAAAAATCTAATTTTGGAACAAGAAAATCTAGAATTTGGTCGCGAATACAAAAATCTAGTTTTGGATCAAGAAAATCAAGAATTTGGTCGCGAATACAAAAATCTAGTTTTGGATCAAGAAAATCAAGAATTTGGTCGCGAATACAAAAATCTAGTTTTGGATCAAGGAAATCATGAACTGCGTGGCGAATACAAAAATCTAGTTTTGGATCAAGAAAATCATGAATTTGGTCGCGAATACAAAAATCTAGTTTTGGATCAAGAAAATCAAGAATTTGGTCGCGAATACAAAAATCTAGTTTTGGATCAAGGAAATCATGAACTGCGTGGCGAATACAAAAATCTAGTTTTGGATCAAGAAAATCAAGAATTTGGTCGCGAATATAAAAATCTAATTTTGGATCAAGAAAATCAAGAATTTGGTCGCGAATACAAAAATCTAGTTTTGGATCAAGAAAATCAAGAATTTGGTCGCGAATACAAAAATCTAGTTTTGGATCAAGAAAATCAAGAATTTGGTCGCGAATACAAAAATCTAGTTTTGGATCAAGAAAATCAAGAATTTGGTCGCGAATACAAAAATTTATTTTTGGATCAAGAATGTCAAGAACTGCGTGGCGAATACAAAAATCTAGTTTTGGATCAAGAAAATGAAGAATTTGGTCGCGAATACAAAAATCTAGTTTTGGATCAAGAAAATCAAGAACTGCGTGGCGAATACAAAAATCTAGTTTTAGATCAAGAAAATCAAGAATTTGGTCGCGAATACAAAAATCTAGTTTTGGATCAAGAAAATCAAGAATTTGGTCGCGAATACAAAAATCTAGTTTTGGATCAAGAAAATCAAGAATTTGGTCGCGAATACAAAAATCTAGTTTTGGATCAAGGAATTCATGAACTGCGTGGCGAATACAAAAATCTAGTTTTGGATCAAGCAAGTCAAGAACTACGTGGCGAATACAAAAATCTAGTTTTGGATCAAGAAAATGAAAAATTTGGTCGCGAATACAAAAATCTAGTTTTGGATCAAGAAATTCAAGAACTGCGTGGCGAATACAAAAATCTAGTTTTGGATCAAGAAAATCAAGCATTTGGTCGCGAATACAAAAATCTAGTTTTGGATCAAGAAAATCAAGAACTGCGTGGCGAATACAAAAATCTAGTTTTGGATCAAGAAAATCAAGAATTTGGTCGCGAATATAAAAATCTAATTTTGGATCAAGAAAATCAAGAATTTGGTCGCGAATACAAAAATCTAGTTTTGGATCAAGAAAATCAAGAATTTGGTCGCGAATACAAAAATTTATTTTTGGATCAAGAATGTCAAGAACTGCGTGGCGAATACAAAAATCTAGTTTTGGATCAAGAAAATGAAGAATTTGGTCGCGAATACAAAAATCTAGTTTTGGATCAAGAAAATCAAGAACTGCGTGGCGAATACAAAAATCTAGTTTTGGATCAAGGAAATCAAGAACTGCGTGGCGAATACAAAAATCTAGTTTTGGATCAAGGAAATTAAGCATTTGTTCGCAAAAACAAAAAACTAGTTTTGGATCAAGAAAATCAAGAATTTATTCGCGAATACAAAAATCTAGTTTTAGATCAAGAAAATCAAGAATTTGGTCGCGAATACAAAAATCTAGTTTTGGATCAAGGAAATCATGAACTGCGTGGCGAATACAAAAATCTAGTTTTGGATCAAGAAAATCAAGAATTTGGTCGCGAATATAAAAATCTAATTTTGGATCAAGAAAATCAAGAATTTGGTCGCGAATACAAAAATCTAGTTTTGGATCAAGAAAATGAAGAATTTGGTCGCGAATACAAAAATCTAGTTTTGGATCAAGAAAATCAAGAATTTGGTCGCGAATACAAAAATCTAGTTTTGGATCAAGAAAATCAGGAATTGCGTGGCGAATACAAAAATCTAGTTTTGGATCAAGAAATCATGAACTGCGTGGCGAATACAAAAATCTAGTTTTGGATCAAGCAAGTCAAGAACTACGTGGCGAATACAAAAATCTAGTTTTGGATCAAGAAAATGAAAAATTTGGTTGCGAATACAAAAATCTAGTTTTGGATCAAGAAATTCAAGAACTGCGTGGCGAATACAAAAATCTAGTTTTGGATCAAGAAAATCAAGCATTTGGTCGCGAAAACAACAAACTAGTTTTGGATCAAGAAAATCAAGAACTGCGTGGCGAATACAAAAATCTAGTTTTGGATCAAGCAAATCAAGAATTTGGTCGCGAATACAAAAATCTAGTTTTGGATCAAGAAAGTCAAGAACTGCGTGGCGAATACAAAAATCTAGTTTTTGATCAAGAAAATGAAGAATTTGGTCGCGAATACAAAAATCTAGTTTTGGATCAAGAAAATCAAGAACTACGTGGCGAATACAAAAATCTAGTTTTGGATCAAGGAAATCAAGCATTCGGTCGCGAAAACAAAAAACTAGTTTTGGATCAAGAAAATCAAGAATTCGGTCGCGAATACAAAAATCTTGTTTTGGATCAAGAAAATCAAAAATTTGGTCGCGAATACAAAAATCTAATTTTTGGATCAAGGAAATCATGAACTGCGTGGCGAATACAAAAATCTAGTTTTGGATCAAGAAAAAATCAAGAATTTGGTCGCGAATATAAAAATCTAATTTTGGATGAAGAAAATCAAGAATTTGGTCGCGAATACAAAAATCTAGTTTTGGATCAAGGAAATCATGAACTGCGTGGCGAATACAAAAATCTAGTTTTGGATCAAGAAAATCAAGAATTTGGTCGCGAATATAAAAATCTAATTTTGGATCAAGAAAATCAAGAATTTGGTCGCGAATACAAAAATCTAGTTTTGGATCAAGAAAATCAAGAATTTGGTCGCGAATACAAAAATTTATTTTTGGATCAAGAATGTCAAGAACTGCGTGGCGAATACAAAAATCTAGTTTTGGATTAAGAAAATGAAGAATTTGGTCGCGAATACAAAAATCTAGTTTTGGATCAAGAAAATCAAGAACTGCGTGGCGAATACAAAAATCTAGTTTTGGATCAAGGAAATTAAGCATTTGTTCGCAAAAACAAAAAACTAGTTTTGGATCAAGAAAATCAAGAATTTATTCGCGAATACAAAAATCTAGTTTTAGATCAAGAAAATCAAGAATTTGGTCGCGAATACAAAAATCTAGTTTTGGATCAAGGAAATCATGAACTGCGTGGCGAATACAAAAATCTAGTTTTGGATCAAGAAAATGAAGAATTTGGTCGCGAATACAAAAATCTAGTTTTGGATCAAGAAAATCAAGAATTTGGTCGCGAATACAAAAATCTAGTTTTGGATCAAGAAAATCAGGAATTGCGTGGCGAATACAAAAATCTAGTTTTGGATCAAGAAATCATGAACTGCGTGGCGAATACAAAAATCTAGTTTTGGATCAAGCAAGTCAAGAACTACGTGGCGAATACAAAAATCTAGTTTTGGATCAAGAAAATGAAAAATTTGGTTGCGAATACAAAAATCTAGTTTTGGATCAAGAAATTCAAGAACTGCGTGGCGAATACAAAAATCTAGTTTTGGATCAAGAAAATCAAGCATTTGGTCGCGAAAACAACAAACTAGTTTTGGATCAAGAAAATCAAGAACTGCGTGGCGAATACAAAAATCTAGTTTTGGATCAAGCAAATCAAGAATTTGGTCGCGAATACAAAAATCTAGTTTTGGATCAAGAAAGTCAAGAACTGCGTGGCGAATACAAAAATCTAGTTTTTGATCAAGAAAATGAAGAATTTGGTCGCGAATACAAAAATCTAGTTTTGGATCAAGAAAATCAAGAACTACGTGGCGAATACAAAAATCTAGTTTTGGATCAAGGAAATCAAGCATTCGGTCGCGAAAACAAAAAACTAGTTTTGGATCAAGAAAATCAAGAATTCGGTCGCGAATACAAAAATCTTGTTTTGGATCAAGAAAATCAAAAATTTGGTCGCGAATACAAAAATCTAGTTTTTGGATCAAGGAAATCATGAACTGCGTGGCGAATACAAAAATCTAGATTTGGATCAAGAAAAAATCAAGAATTTGGTCGCGAATATAAAAATCTAATTTTGGATGAAGAAAATCAAGAATTTGGTCGCGAATACAAAAATCTAGTTTTGGATCAAGGAAATCATGAACTGCGTGGCGAATACAAAAATCTAGTTTTGGATCAAGAAAATCAAGAATTTGGTCGCGAATATAAAAATCTAATTTTGGATCAAGAAAATCAAGAATTTGGTCGCGAATACAAAAATCTAGTTTTGGATCAAGAAAATCAAGAATTTGGTCGCGAATACAAAAATTTATTTTTGGATCAAGAATGTCAAGAACTGCGTGGCGAATACAAAAATATAGTTTTGGATTAAGAAAATGAAGAATTTGGTCGCGAATACAAAAATCTAGTTTTGGATCAAGAAAATCAAGAACTGCGTGGCGAATACAAAAATCTAGTTTTGGATCAAGGAAATTAAGCATTTGTTCGCAAAAACAAAAAACTAGTTTTGGATCAAGAAAATCAAGAATTTATACGCGAATACAAAAATCTAGTTTTAGATCAAGAAAATCAAGAATTTGGTCGCGAATACAAAAATCTAGTTTTGGATCAAGGAAATCATGAACTGCGTGGCGAATACAAAAATCTAGTTTTGGATCAAGAAAATCAAGAATTTGGTCGCGAATATAAAAATCTAATTTTGGATCAAGAAAATCAAGAATTTGGTCGCGAATACAAAAATCTAGTTTTCGATCAAGAAAATGAAGAATTTGGTCGCGAATACAAAAATCTAGTTTTGGATCAAGAAAATCAAGAATTTGGTCGCGAATACAAAAATCTAGTTTTGGATCAAGAAAATCAGGAATTGCGTGGCGAATACAAAAATCTAGTTTTGGATCAAGAAATCATGAACTGCGTGGCGAATACAAAAATCTAGTTTTGGATCAAGCAAGTCAAGAACTACGTGGCGAATACAAAAATCTAGTTTTGGATCAAGAAAATGAAAAATTTGGTTGCGAATACAAAAATCTAGTTTTGGATCAAGAAATTCAAGAACTGCGTGGCGAATACAAAAATCTAGTTTTGGATCAAGAAAATCAAGCATTTGGTCGCGAAAACAACAAACTAGTTTTGGATCAAGAAAATCAAGAACTGCGTGACGAATACAAAAATCTAGTTTTGGATCAAGCAAATCAAGAATTTGGTCGCGAATACAAAAATCTAGTTTTGGATCAAGAAAGTCAAGAACTGCGTGGCGAATACAAAAATCTAGTTTTTGATCAAGAAAATGAAGAATTTGGTCGCGAATACAAAAATCTAGTTTTGGATCAAGAAAATCAAGAACTACGTGGCGAATACAAAAATCTAGTTTTGGATCAAGGAAATCAAGCATTCGGTCGCGAAAACAAAAAACTAGTTTTGGATCAAGAAAATCAAGAATTCGGTCGCGAATACAAAAATCTTGTTTTGGATCAAGAAAATCAAAAATTTGGTCGCGAATACAAAAATCTAGTTTTTGGATCAAGGAAATCATGAACTGCGTGGCGAATACAAAAATCTAGTTTTGGATCAAGGAAATTAAGCATTTGTTCGCAAAAACAAAAAACTAGTTTTGGATCAAGAAAATCAAGAATTTATTCGCGAATACAAAAATCTAGTTTTAGATCAAGAAAATCAAGAATTTGGTCGCGAATACAAAAATCTAGTTTTGGATCAAGGAAATCATGAACTGCGTGGCGAATACAAAAATCTAGTTTTGGATCAAGAAAATCAAGAATTTGGTCGCGAATATAAAAATCTAATTTTGGATCAAGAAAATCAAGAATTTGGTCGCGAATACAAAAATCTAGTTTTGGATCAAGAAAATGAAGAATTTGGTCGCGAATACAAAAATCTAGTTTTGGATCAAGAAAATCAAGAATTTGGTCGCGAATACAAAAATCTAGTTTTGGATCAAGAAAATCAGGAATTGCGTGGCGAATACAAAAATCTAGTTTTGGATCAAGAAATCATGAACTGCGTGGCGAATACAAAAATCTAGTTTTGGATCAAGCAAGTCAAGAACTACGTGGCGAATACAAAAATCTAGTTTTGGATCAAGAAAATGAAAAATTTGGTTGCGAATACAAAAATCTAGTTTTGGATCAAGAAATTCAAGAACTGCGTGGCGAATACAAAAATCTAGTTTTGGATCAAGAAAATCAAGCATTTGGTCGCGAAAACAACAAACTAGTTTTGGATCAAGAAAATCAAGAACTGCGTGGCGAATACAAAAATCTAGTTTTGGATCAAGCAAATCAAGAATTTGGTCGCGAATACAAAAATCTAGTTTTGGATCAAGAAAGTCAAGAACTGCGTGGCGAATACAAAAATCTAGTTTTTGATCAAGAAAATGAAGAATTTGGTCGCGAATACAAAAATCTAGTTTTGGATCAAGAAAATCAAGAACTACGTGGCGAATACAAAAATCTAGTTTTGGATCAAGGAAATCAAGCATTCGGTCGCGAATACAAAAATCTAGTTTTGGATCAAGGAAATCATGAACTGCGTGGCGAATACAAAAATCTAGTTTTGGATCAAGAAAATCAAGAATTTGGTCGCGAATATAAAAATCTAATTTTGGATCAAGAAAATCAAGAATTTGGTCGCGAATACAAAAATCTAGTTTTGGATCAAGAAAATGAAGAATTTGGTCGCGAATACAAAAATCTAGTTTTGGATCAAGAAAATCAAGAATTTGGTCGCGAATACAAAAATCTAGTTTTGGATCAAGAAAATCAGGAATTGCGTGGCGAATACAAAAATCTAGTTTTGGATCAAGAAATCATGAACTGCGTGGCGAATACAAAAATCTAGTTTTGGATCAAGCAAGTCAAGAACTACGTGGCGAATACAAAAATCTAGTTTTGGATCAAGAAAATGAAAAATTTGGTTGCGAATACAAAAATCTAGTTTTGGATCAAGAAATTCAAGAACTGCGTGGCGAATACAAAAATCTAGTTTTGGATCAAGAAAATCAAGCATTTGGTCGCGAAAACAACAAACTAGTTTTGGATCAAGAAAATCAAGAACTGCGTGGCAAATACAAAAATCTAGTTTTGGATCAAGCAAATCAAGAATTTGGTCGCGAATACAAAAATCTAGTTTTGGATCAAGAAAGTCAAGAACTGCGTGGCGAATACAAAAATCTAGTTTTTGATCAAGAAAATGAAGAATTTGGTCGCGAATACAAAAATCTAGTTTTGAATCAAGAAAATCAAGAACTACGTGGCGAATACAAAAATCTAGTTTTGGATCAAGGAAATCAAGCATTCGGTCGCGAAAACAAAAAACTAGTTTTGGATCAAGAAAATCAAGAATTCGGTCGCGAATACAAAAATCTTGTTTTGGATCAAGAAAATCAAAAATTTGGTCGCGAATACAAAAATCTAGTTTTTGGATCAAGGAAATCATGAACTGCGTGGCGAATACAAAAATCTAGTTTTGGATCAAGGAAATTAAGCATTTGTTCGCAAAAACAAAAAACTAGTTTTGGATCAAGAAAATCAAGAATTTATTCGCGAATACAAAAATCTAGTTTTAGATCAAGAAAATCAAGAATTTGGTCGCGAATACAAAAATCTAGTTTTGGATCAAGGAAATCATGAACTGCGTGGCGAATACAAAAATCTAGTTTTGGATCAAGAAAATCAAGAATTTGGTCGCGAATATAAAAATCTAATTTTGGATCAAGAAAATCAAGAATTTGGTCGCGAATACAAAAATCTAGTTTTGGATCAAGAAAATGAAGAATTTGGTCGCGAATACAAAAATCTAGTTTTGGATCAAGAAAATCAAGAATTTGGTCGCGAATACAAAAATCTAGTTTTGGATCAAGAAAATCAGGAATTGCGTGGCGAATACAAAAATCTAGTTTTGGATCAAGAAATCATGAACTGCGTGGCGAATACAAAAATCTAGTTTTGGATCAAGCAAGTCAAGAACTACGTGGCGAATACAAAAATCTAGTTTTGGATCAAGAAAATGAAAAATTTGGTTGCGAATACAAAAATCTAGTTTTGGATCAAGAAATTCAAGAACTGCGTGGCGAATACAAAAATCTAGTTTTGGATCAAGAAAATCAAGCATTTGGTCGCGAAAACAACAAACTAGTTTTGGATCAAGAAAATCAAGAACTGCGTGGCGAATACAAAAATCTAGTTTTGGATCAAGCAAATCAAGAATTTGGTCGCGAATACAAAAATCTAGTTTTGGATCAAGAAAGTCAAGAACTGCGTGGCGAATACAAAAATCTAGTTTTTGATCAAGAAAATGAAGAATTTGGTCGCGAATACAAAAATCTAGTTTTGGATCAAGAAATTCAAGAACTGCGTGGCGAATACAAAAATCTAGTTTTGGATCAAGAAAATCAAGCATTTGGTCGCGAAAACAACAAACTAGTTTTGGATCAAGAAAATCAAGAACTGCGTGGCGAATACAAAAATCTAGTTTTGGATCAAGCAAATCAAGAATTTGGTCGCGAATACAAAAATCTAGTTTTGGATCAAGAAAATCATGAATTTGGTCCCGAATACAAAAATCTAGTTTTGGATCAAGAAAATCAAGAATTTGGTCGCGAATACAAAAATCTAGTTTTGAATCAAGAAAATCAAGAACTACGTGGCGAATACAAAAATCTAGTTTTGGATCAAGGAAATCAAGCATTCGGTCGCGAAAACAAAAAACTAGTTTTGGATCAAGAAAATCAAGAATTCGGTCGCGAATACAAAAATCTTGTTTTGGATCAAGAAAATCAAAAATTTGGTCGCGAATACAAAAATCTAGTTTTTGGATCAAGGAAATCATGAACTGCGTGGCGAATACAAAAATCTAGTTTTGGATCAAGGAAATTAAGCATTTGTTCGCAAAAACAAAAAACTAGTTTTGGATCAAGAAAATCAAGAATTTATTCGCGAATACAAAAATCTAGTTTTAGATCAAGAAAATCAAGAATTTGGTCGCGAATACAAAAATCTAGTTTTGGATCAAGGAAATCATGAACTGCGTGGCGAATACAAAAATCTAGTTTTGGATCAAGAAAATCAAGAATTTGGTCGCGAATATAAAAATCTAATTTTGGATCAAGAAAATCAAGAATTTGGTCGCGAATACAAAAATCTAGTTTTGGATCAAGAAAATGAAGAATTTGGTCGCGAATACAAAAATCTAGTTTTGGATCAAGAAAATCAAGAATTTGGTCGCGAATACAAAAATCTAGTTTTGGATCAAGAAAATCAGGAATTGCGTGGCGAATACAAAAATCTAGTTTTTGATCAAGAAAATGAAGAATTTGGTCGCGAATACAAAAATCTAGTTTTGAATCAAGAAAATCAAGAACTACGTGGCGAATACAAAAATCTAGTTTTGGATCAAGGAAATCAAGCATTCGGTCGCGAAAACAAAAAACTAGTTTTGGATCAAGAAAATCAAGAATTCGGTCGCGAATACAAAAATCTTGTTTTGGATCAAGAAAATCAAAAATTTGGTCGCGAATACAAAAATCTAGTTTTTGGATCAAGGAAATCATGAACTGCGTGGCGAATACAAAAATCTAGTTTTGGATCAAGGAAATTAAGCATTTGTTCGCAAAAACAAAAAACTAGTTTTGGATCAAGAAAATCAAGAATTTATTCGCGAATACAAAAATCTAGTTTTAGATCAAGAAAATCAAGAATTTGGTCGCGAATACAAAAATCTAGTTTTGGATCAAGGAAATCATGAACTGCGTGGCGAATACAAAAATCTAGTTTTGGATCAAGAAAATCAAGAATTTGGTCGCGAATATAAAAATCTAATTTTGGATCAAGAAAATCAAGAATTTGGTCGCGAATACAAAAATCTAGTTTTGGATCAAGAAAATGAAGAATTTGGTCGCGAATACAAAAATCTAGTTTTGGATCAAGAAAATCAAGAATTTGGTCGCGAATACAAAAATCTAGTTTTGGATCAAGAAAATCAGGAATTGCGTGGCGAATACAAAAATCTAGTTTTGGATCAAGAAATCATGAACTGCGTGGCGAATACAAAAATCTAGTTTTGGATCAAGCAAGTCAAGAACTACGTGGCGAATACAAAAATCTAGTTTTGGATCAAGAAAATGAAAAATTTGGTTGCGAATACAAAAATCTAGTTTTGGATCAAGAAATTCAAGAACTGCGTGGCGAATACAAAAATCTAGTTTTGGATCAAGAAAATCAAGCATTTGGTCGCGAAAACAACAAACTAGTTTTGGATCAAGAAAATCAAGAACTGCGTGGCGAATACAAAAATCTAGTTTTGGATCAAGCAAATCAAGAATTTGGTCGCGAATACAAAAATCTAGTTTTGGATCAAGAAAGTCAAGAACTGCGTGGCGAATACAAAAATCTAGTTTTTGATCAAGAAAATGAAGAATTTGGTCGCGAATACAAAAATCTAGTTTTGGATCAAGAAAATCAAGAACTACGTGGCGAATACAAAAATCTAGTTTTGGATCAAGGAAATCAAGCATTCGGTCGCGAAAACAAAAAACTAGTTTTGGATCAAGAAAATCAAGAATTCGGTCGCGAATACAAAAATCTTGTTTTGGATCAAGAAAATCAAAAATTTGGTCGCGAATACAAAAATCTAGTTTTTGGATCAAGGAAATCATGAACTGCGTGGCGAATACAAAAATCTAGTTTTGGATCAAGAAAAAATCAAGAATTTGGTCGCGAATATAAAAATCTAATTTTGGATGAAGAAAATCAAGAATTTGGTCGCGAATACAAAAATCTAGTTTTGGATCAAGGAAATCATGAACTGCGTGGCGAATACAAAAATCTAGTTTTGGATCAAGAAAATCAAGAATTTGGTCGCGAATATAAAAATCTAATTTTGGATCAAGAAAATCAAGAATTTGGTCGCGAATACAAAAATCTAGTTTTGGATCAAGAAAATCAAGAATTTGGTCGCGAATACAAAAATTTATTTTTGGATCAAGAATGTCAAGAACTGCGTGGCGAATATAAAAATCTAGTTTTGGATTAAGAAAATGAAGAATTTGGTCGCGAATACAAAAATCTAGTTTTGGATCAAGAAATTCAAGAACTGCGTGGCGAATAGAAAAATCTAGTTTTGGATCAAGGAAATCAAGAACTGCGTGGCGAATACAAAAATCTAGTTTTGGATCAAGGAAATTAAGCATTTGTTCGCAAAAACAAAAAACTAGTTTTGGATCAAGACAATCAAGAATTTGGTCGCGAATACAAAAATCTAGTTTTGGATCAAGAAAATCAAGAATTTGGTCGCGAATACAAAAATCTAGTTTTTGGATCAAGGAAATCATGAACTGCGTGGCGAATACAAAAATCTAGTTTTGGATCAAGAAAATTAAGAATTTGGTCGCGAATATAAAAATCTAATTTTGGATCAAGAAAATCAAGAATTTGGTCGCGAATACAAAAATCTAGTTTTGGATCAAGAAAATCATGAATTTGGTCGCGAATACAAAAATCTAGTTTTGGATCAAGAAAATCAAGAATTTGGTCGCGAATACAAAAATCTAGTTTTGGATCAAGGAAATCATGAACTGCGTGGCGAATACAAAAATCTAGTTTTGGATCAAGAAAATCAAGTTTTTTGGTCGCGAATATAAAAATCTAATTTTGGATCAAGAAAATCAAGAACTGCGTGGCGAATACAAAAATCTAGTTTTGGATCAAGAAAATCAAGAATTTGGTCGCGAATACAAAAATCTAGTTTTGGATCAAGAAAATCAAGAATTTGGTCGCGAATACAAAAATCTAGTTTTGGATCAAGAAAATCAAGAATTTGGTCGCGAATACAAAAATCTAGTTTTGGATCAAGAAAATCAAGAATTTGGTCGCGAATACAAAAATCTAGTTCTGGATCAAGAAAATCAAGAATTTGGTCGCGAATACAAAAATCTAGTTTTGGATCAAGGAAATCATGAACTGCGTGGCGAATACAAAAATCTAGTTTTGGATCAAGCAAGTCAAGAACTACGTGGCGAATAAAAAAATCTAGTTTTGGATCAAGAAAATGAAAAATTTGGTCGCGAATACAAAAATCTAGTTTTGGATCAGGAAATTCGAGAACTGCGTTGCGAATACAAAAATCTAGTTTTGGATCAAAAATTCAAGAACTGCGTGGCGAATACAAAAATGTAGTTTTGGATCAAGAAAATCAAGAATTTGGTCGCGAATACAAAAATCTAGTTTTGGTTCAAGAAAATCAAGCATTTGGTCGCGAATATAAAAATCTAATTTTGGATCAAGAAAATCAAGAATTTGGTCGCGAATACAAAAATCTAGTTTTGGATCAAGAAAATGAAGAATTTGGTCGCGAATGCAAAAATCTAGTTTTGGATCAAGAAAATGAAAAATTTGGTCGCGAATACAAAAATCTAGTTTTGGATCAAGAAATTCAAGAACTGCGTGGCGAATACAAAAATCTAGTTTTGGATCAAGAAAATCAAGCATTTGGTCGCGAAAACAACAAACTAGTTTTGGATCAAGAAAATCAAGAACTGCATGGCGAATACAAAAATCTAGTTTTGGATCAAGCAAATCAAGAATTTGGTCGCGAATACAAAAATCTAATTTTGGATCAAGAAAGTCAAGAACTGCGTGGCGAATACAAAAATCTAGTTTTTGATCAAGAAAATGAAGAATTTGGTCGCGAATACAAAAATCTAGTTTTGGATCAAGAAAATCAAGAACTACGTGGCGAATACAAAAATCTAGTTTTGGATCAAGGAAATCAAGCATTCGGTCGCGAATACAAAAATCTAGTTTTGGATCAAGGAAATCATGAACTGCGTGGCGAATACAAAAATCTAGTTTTGGATCAAGAAAATCAAGAATTTGGTCGCGAATATAAAAATCTAATTTTGGATCAAGAAAATCAAGAATTTGGTCGCGAATACAAAAATCTAGTTTTGGATCAAGAAAATGAAGAATTTGGTCGCGAATACAAAAATCTAGTTTTGGATCAAGAAAATCAAGAATTTGGTCGCGAATACAAAAATCTAGTTTTGGATCAAGAAAATCAGGAATTGCGTGGCGAATACAAAAATCTAGTTTTGGATCAAGAAATCATGAACTGCGTGGCGAATACAAAAATCTAGTTTTGGATCAAGCAAGTCAAGAACTCCGTGGCGAATACAAAAATCTAGTTTTGGATCAAGAAAATGAAAAATTTGGTTGCGAATACAAAAATCTAGTTTTGGATCAAGAAATTCAAGAACTGCGTGGCGAATACAAAAATCTAGTTTTGGATCAAGAAAATCAAGCATTTGGTCGCGAAAACAACAAACTAGTTTTGGATCAAGAAAATCAAGAACTGCGTGGCGAATACAAAAATCTAGTTTTGGATCAAGCAAATCAAGAATTTGGTCGCGAATACAAAAATCTAGTTTTGGATCAAGAAAGTCAAGAACTGCGTGGCGAATACAAAAATCTAGTTTTTGATCAAGAAAATGAAGAATTTGGTCGCGAATACAAAAATCTAGTTTTGGATCAAGAAAATCAAGAACTACGTGGCGAATACAAAAATCTAGTTTTGGATCAAGGAAATCAAGCATTCGGTCGCGAAAACAAAAAACTAGTTTTGGATCAAGAAAATCAAGAATTCGGTCGCGAATACAAAAATCTTGTTTTGGATCAAGAAAATCAAAAATTTGGTCGCGAATACAAAAATCTAGTTTTTGGATCAAGGAAATCATGAACTGCGTGGCGAATACAAAAATCTAGTTTTGGATCAAGGAAATTAAGCATTTGTTCGCAAAAACAAAAAACTAGTTTTGGATCAAGAAAATCAAGAATTTATTCGCGAATACAAAAATCTAGTTTTAGATCAAGAAAATCAAGAATTTGGTCGCGAATACAAAAATCTAGTTTTGGATCAAGGAAATCATGAACTGCGTGGCGAATACAAAAATCTAGTTTTGGATCAAGAAAATCAAGAATTTGGTCGCGAATATAAAAATCTAATTTTGGATCAAGAAAATCAAGAATTTGGTCGCGAATACAAAAATCTAGTTTTGGATCAAGAAAATGAAGAATTTGGTCGCGAATACAAAAATCTAGTTTTGGATCAAGAAAATCAAGAATTTGGTCGCGAATACAAAAATCTAGTTTTGGATCAAGAAAATCAGGAATTGCGTGGCGAATACAAAAATCTAGTTTTGGATCAAGAAATCATGAACTGCGTGGCGAATACAAAAATCTAGTTTTGGATCAAGCAAGTCAAGAACTACGTGGCGAATACAAAAATCTAGTTTTGGATCAAGAAAATGAAAAATTTGGTTGCGAATACAAAAATCTAGTTTTGGATCAAGAAATTCAAGAACTGCGTGGCGAATACAAAAATCTAGTTTTGGATCAAGAAAATCAAGCATTTGGTCGCGAAAACAACAAACTAGTTTTGGATCAAGAAAATCAAGAACTGCGTGGCGAATACAAAAATCTAGTTTTGGATCAAGCAAATCAAGAATTTGGTCGCGAATACAAAAATCTAGTTTTGGATCAAGAAAGTCAAGAACTGCGTGGCGAATACAAAAATCTAGTTTTTGATCAAGAAAATGAAGAATTTGGTCGCGAATACAAAAATCTAGTTTTGGATCAAGAAAATCAAGAACTACGTGGCGAATACAAAAATCTAGTTTTGGATCAAGGAAATCAAGCATTCGGTCGCGAAAACAAAAAACTAGTTTTGGATCAAGAAAATCAAGAATTCGGTCGCGAATACAAAAATCTTGTTTTGGATCAAGAAAATCAAAAATTTGGTCGCGAATACAAAAATCTAGTTTTTGGATCAAGGAAATCATGAACTGCGTGGCGAATACAAAAATCTAGTTTTGGATCAAGAAAAAATCAAGAATTTGGTCGCGAATATAAAAATCTAATTTTGGATGAAGAAAATCAAGAATTTGGTCGCGAATACAAAAATCTAGTTTTGGATCAAGGAAATCATGAACTGCGTGGCGAATACAAAAATCTAGTTTTGGATCAAGAAAATCAAGAATTTGGTCGCGAATATAAAAATCTAATTTTGGATCAAGAAAATCAAGAATTTGGTCGCGAATACAAAAATCTAGTTTTGGATCAAGAAAATCAAGAATTTGGTCGCGAATACAAAAATTTATTTTTGGATCAAGAATGTCAAGAACTGCGTGGCGAATATAAAAATCTAGTTTTGGATTAAGAAAATGAAGAATTTGGTCGCGAATACAAAAATCTAGTTTTGGATCAAGAAAATCAAGAACTGCGTGGCGAATAGAAAAATCTAGTTTTGGATCAAGGAAATCAAGAACTGCGTGGCGAATACAAAAATCTAGTTTTGGATCAAGGAAATTAAGCATTTGTTCGCAAAAACAAAAAACTAGTTTTGGATCAAGACAATCAAGAATTTGGTCGCGAATACAAAAATCTAGTTTTGGATCAAGAAAATCAAGAATTTGGTCGCGAATACAAAAATCTAGTTTTTGGATCAAGGAAATCATGAACTGCGTGGCGAATACAAAAATCTAGTTTTGGATCAAGAAAATTAAGAATTTGGTCGCGAATATAAAAATCTAATTTTGGATCAAGAAAATCAAGAATTTGGTCGCGAATACAAAAATCTAGTTTTGGATCAAGAAAATCATGAATTTGGTCGCGAATACAAAAATCTAGTTTTGGATCAAGAAAATCAAGAATTTGGTCGCGAATACAAAAATCTAGTTTTGGATCAAGGAAATCATGAACTGCGTGGCGAATACAAAAATCTAGTTTTGGATCAAGAAAATCAAGTATTTTGGTCGCGAATATAAAAATCTAATTTTGGATCAAGAAAATCAAGAACTGCGTGGCGAATACAAAAATCTAGTTTTGGATCAAGAAAATCAAGAATTTGGTCGCGAATACAAAAATCTAGTTTTGGATCAAGAAAATCAAGAATTTGGTCGCGAATACAAAAATCTAGTTTTGGATCAAGAAAATCAAGAATTTGGTCGCGAATACAAAAATCTAGTTTTGGATCAAGAAAATCAAGAATTTGGTCGCGAATACAAAAATCTAGTTCTGGATCAAGAAAATCAAGAATTTGGTCGCGAATACAAAAATCTAGTTTTGGATCAAGGAAATCATGAACTGCGTGGCGAATACAAAAATCTAGTTTTGGATCAAGCAAGTCAAGAACTACGTGGCGAATAAAAAAATCTAGTTTTGGATCAAGAAAATGAAAAATTTGGTCGCGAATACAAAAATCTAGTTTTGGATCAGGAAATTCGAGAACTGCGTTGCGAATACAAAAATCTAGTTTTGGATCAAAAATTCAAGAACTGCGTGGCGAATACAAAAATGTAGTTTTGGATCAAGAAAATCAAGAATTTGGTCGCGAATACAAAAATCTAGTTTTGGTTCAAGAAAATCAAGCATTTGGTCGCGAATATAAAAATCTAATTTTGGATCAAGAAAATCAAGAATTTGGTCGCGAATACAAAAATCTAGTTTTGGATCAAGAAAATGAAGAATTTGGTCGCGAATGCAAAAATCTAGTTTTGGATCAAGAAAATGAAAAATTTGGTCGCGAATACAAAAATCTAGTTTTGGATCAAGAAATTCAAGAACTGCGTGGCGAATACAAAAATCTAGTTTTGGATCAAGAAAATCAAGCATTTGGTCGCGAAAACAACAAACTAGTTTTGGATCAAGAAAATCAAGAACTGCGTGGCGAATACAAAAATCTAGTTTTGGATCAAGCAAATCAAGAATTTGGTCGCGAACACAAAAATCTAGTTTTGGATCAAGAAAGTCAAGAACTGCGTGGCGAATACAAAAATCTAGTTTTTGATCAAGAAAATGAAGAATTTGGTCGCGAATACAAAAATCAAGTTTTGGATCAAGAAAATCAAGAACTACGTGGCGAATACAAAAATCTAGTTTTGGATCAAGGAAATCAAGCATTGGGTCGCGAAAACAAAAAACTAGTTTTGGATCAAGAAAATCAAGAATTCGGTCGCGAATACAAAAATCTTGTTTTGGATCAAGAAAATCAAGAATTCGGTCGCGAATACAAAAATCTAGTTTTGGATCAAGAAAATCAAGAATTTGGTCGCGAATACAAAAATCTAGTTTTGGATCAAGAAAATCAAGAATTTGGTCGCGAATACAAAAATATAGTTTTGGATCAAGAAAATCAAGAATTTGGTCGCGAATACAAAAATCTAGTTTTGGATCAAGAAAATCATGAATTTGGTCCCGAATACAAAAATCTAGTTTTGGATCAAGAAAATCAAGAATTTGGTCCCGAATACAAAAATCTAGTTTTGGATCAAGGAAATCATGAACTGCGTGGCGAATACAAAAATCTAGTTTTGGATCAAGAAAATCAAGAATTTGGTCGCGAATATAAAAATCTAATTTTGGATCAAGAAAATCAAGAATTTGGTCGCGAATACAAAAATCTAGTTTTGGATCAAGAAAATCAAGAACTGCGTGGCGAATACAAAAATCTAGTTTTGGATCAAGAAATCATGAACTGCGTGGCGAATACAAAAATCTAGTTTTGGATCAAGCAAGTCAAGAACTACGTGGCGAATACAAAAATCTAGTTTTGGATCAAGAAAATGAAAAATTTGGTCGCGAATACAAAAATCTAGTTTTGGATCAAGAAATTCAAGAACTGCGTGGCGAATACAAAAATCTAGTTTTGGATCAAGAAAATCAAGCATTTGGTCGCGAAAACAACAAACTAGTTTTGGATCAAGAAAATCAAGAACTGCGTGGCGAATACAAAAATCTAGTTTTGGATCAAGCAAATCAAGCATTTGTTCGCAAAAACAAAAAATTAGTTTTGGATCAAGAAAATCAAGAATTTAGTCTCGAATACAAAAATCTAGTTTTAGATCAAGAAAATCAAGAATTTGGTCGCGAATACAAAAATCTAGTTGTGGATCAAGAAAATCAAGAATTTGGTCGCGAATACAAAAATCTAGTTCTGGATCAAGAAAATCAAGAATTTGGTCGCGAATACAAAAATCTAGTTCTGGATCAAGAAAATCAAGAATTTGGTCGCGAATACAAAAATCTAGTTTTGGATCAAGGAAATCATGAACTGCGTGGCGAATACAAAAATCTAGTTTTGGATCAAGCAAGTCAAGAACTACGTGGCGAATAAAAAAATCTAGTTTTGGATCAAGAAAATGAAAAATTTGGTCGCGAATACAAAAATCTAGTTTTGGATCAGGAAATTCCAGAACTGCGTGGCGAATACAAAAATCTAGTTTTGGATCAAGAAATTCAAGAACTGCGTGGCGAATACAAAAATGTAGTTTTGGATCAAGAAAATCAAGAATTTGGTCGCGAATACAAAAATCTAGTTTTGGTTCAAGAAAATCAAGCATTTGGTCGCGAATACAAAAATCTAGTTGTGGATCAAGAAAATCAAGAATTTGGTCGCGAATACAAAAATCTAGTTTTGGATCAAGAAAATCGTGAATTTGGTCGCGAATACAAAAATCTAGTTTTGGATCAAGAAAATCAAGAATTTGGTCGCGAATACAAAAATCTAGTTTTGGATCAAGGAAATCATGAACTGCGTGGCGAATACAAAAATCTAGTTTTGGATCAAGAAAATCAAGAATTTGGTCGCGAATATAAAAATCTAATTTTGGATCAAGAAAATCAAGAACTGCGTGGCGAATACAAAAATCTAGTTTTGGATCAAAAAAATCAAGAATTTGGTCGCGAATACAAAAATCTAGTTTTGGATCAAGAAAATCAAGAATTTGGTCGCGAATACAAAAATCTAGTTTTGGATCAAGGAAATCAAGAATTTGGTCGCGAATACAAAAATTTATTTTTGGATCAAGAATGTTAAGAACTGCGTGGCGAATACAAAAATCTAGTTTTGGATCAAGGAAATCAAGCATTTGTTCGCAAAAACAAAAAATTAGTTTTGGATCAAGAAAATCAAGAATTTAGTCTCGAATACAAAAATCTAGTTTTAGATCAAGAAAATCAAGAATTTGGTCGCGAATACAAAAATCTAGTTTTGGATCAAGAAAATCAAGAATTTGGTCGCGAATACAAAAATCTAGTTCTGGATCAAGAAAATCAAGAATTTGGTCGTGAATACAAAAATCTAGTTTTGGATCAAGGAAATCATGAACTGCGTGGCGAATACAAAAATCCAGTTTTGGATCAAGCAAGTCAAGAACTACGTGGCGAATAAAAAAATCTAGTTTTGGATCAAGAAAATGAAAAATTTGGTCGCGAATGCAAAAATCTAGTTTTGGATCAGGAAATTCAAGAACTGCGTGGCGAATACAAAAATCTAGTTTTGGATCAAGAAATTCAAGAACTGCGTGGCGAATACAAAAATGTAGTTTTGGATCAAGAAAATCAAGAATTTGGTCGCGAATACAAAAATCTAGTTTTGGTTCAAGAAAATCAAGCATTTGGTCGCGAATATAAAAATCTAATTTTGGATCAAGAAAATGAAGAATTTGGTCGCGAATACAAAAATCTAGTTTTGGATCAAGAAAATGAAGAATTTGGTCGCTAATGCAAAAATCTAGTTTTGGATCAAGAAAATGAAAAATTTGGTCGCGAATACAAAAATCTAGTTTTGGATCAAGAAATTCAAGAACTGCGTGGCGAATACAAAAATCTAGTTTTGGATCAAGAAAATCAAGCATTTGGTCGCGAAAACAACAAACTAGTTTTGGATCAAGAAAATCAAGAACTGCGTGGCGAATACAAAAATCTAGTTTTGGATCAAGCAAATCAAGAATTTGGTCGCGAATACAAAAATCTAGTTTTGGATCAAGAAAATCATGAATTTGGTCCCGAATACAAAAATCTAGTTTTGGATCAAGAAAATCAAGAATTTGGTCGCGAATACAAAAATCTAGTTTTGGATCAAGGAAATCATGAACTGCGTGGCGAATACAAAAATCTAGTTTTGGATCAAGAAAATCAAGAATTTGGTCGCGAATATAAAAATCTAATTTTGGATCAAGAAAATCAAGAATTTGGTCGCGAATACAAAAATCTAGTTTTGGATCAAGAAAATCAAGAATTTGGTGGCGAATACAAAAATCTAGTTTTGGATCAAGAAAATCAAGCATTTGGTCGCGAAAACAACAAACTAGTTTTGGATCAAGAAAATCAAGAACTGCGTGGCGAATACAAAAATCTAGTTTTGGATCAAGCAAATCAAGCATTTGTTCGCAAAAACAAAAAATTAGTTTTGGATCAAGAAAATCAAGAATTTAGTCTCGAATACAAAAATCTAGTTTTAGATCAAGAAAATCAAGAATTTGGTCGCGAATACAAAAATCTAGTTGTGGATCAAGAAAATCAAGAATTTGGTCGCGAATACAAAAATCTAGTTCTGGATCAAGAAAATCAAGAATTTGGTCGCGAATACAAAAATCTAGTTCTGGATCAAGAAAATCAAGAATTTGGTCGCGAATACAAAAATCTAGTTTTGGATCAAGGAAATCATGAACTGCGTGGCGAATACAAAAATCTAGTTTTGGATCAAGCAAGTCAAGAACTACGTGGCGAATAAAAAAATCTAGTTTTGGATCAAGAAAATGAAAAATTTGGTCGCGAATACAAAAATCTAGTTTTGGATCAGGAAATTCCAGAACTGCGTGGCGAATACAAAAATCTAGTTTTGGATCAAGAAATTCAAGAACTGCGTGGCGAATACAAAAATGTAGTTTTGGATCAAGAAAATCAAGAATTTGGTCGCGAATACAAAAATCTAGTTTTGGTTCAAGAAAATCAAGCATTTGGTCGCGAATACAAAAATCTAGTTTTGGATCAAGAAAATCAAGAATTTGGTCGCGAATACAAAAATCTAGTTTTGGATCAAGAAAATCGTGAATTTGGTCGCGAATACAAAAATCTAGTTTTGGATCAAGAAAATCAAGAATTTGGTCGCGAATACAAAAATCTAGTTTTGGATCAAGGAAATCATGAACTGCGTGGCGAATACAAAAATCTAGTTTTGGATCAAGAAAATCAAGAATTTGGTCGCGAATATAAAAATCTAATTTTGGATCAAGAAAATCAAGAACTGCGTGGCGAATACAAAAATCTAGTTTTGGATCAAAAAAATCAAGAATTTGGTCGCGAATACAAAAATCTAGTTTTGGATCAAGAAAATCAAGAATTTGGTCGCGAATACAAAAATCTAGTTTTGGATCAAGGAAATCAAGAATTTGGTCGCGAATACAAAAATTTATTTTTGGATCAAGAATGTTAAGAACTGCGTGGCGAATACAAAAATCTAGTTTTGGATCAAGGAAATCAAGCATTTGTTCGCAAAAACAAAAAATTAGTTTTGGATCAAGAAAATCAAGAATTTAGTCTCGAATACAAAAATCTAGTTTTAGATCAAGAAAATCAAGAATTTGGTCGCGAATACAAAAATCTAGTTTTGGATCAAGAAAATCAAGAATTTGGTCGCGAATACAAAAATCTAGTTCTGGATCAAGAAAATCAAGAATTTGGTCGCGAATACAAAAATCTAGTTTTGGATCAAGGAAATCATGAACTGCGTGGCGAATACAAAAATCCAGTTTTGGATCAAGCAAGTCAAGAACTACGTGGCGAATAAAAAAATCTAGTTTTGGATCAAGAAAATGAAAAATTTGGTCGCGAATGCAAAAATCTAGTTTTGGATCAGGAAATTCAAGAACTGCGTGGCGAATACAAAAATCTAGTTTTGGATCAAGAAATTCAAGAACTGCGTGGCGAATACAAAAATGTAGTTTTGGATCAAGAAAATCAAGAATTTGGTCGCGAATACAAAAATCTAGTTTTGGTTCAAGAAAATCAAGCATTTGGTCGCGAATATAAAAATCTAATTTTGGATCAAGAAAATCAAGAATTTGGTCGCGAATACAAAAATCTAGTTTTGGATCAAGAAAATGAAGAATTTGGTCGCTAATGCAAAAATCTAGTTTTGGATCAAGAAAATGAAAAATTTGGTCGCGAATACAAAAATCTAGTTTTGGATCAAGAAATTCAAGAACTGCGTGGCGAATACAAAAATCTAGTTTTGGATCAAGAAAATCAAGCATTTGGTCGCGAAAACAACAAACTAGTTTTGGATCAAGAAAATCAAGAACTGCGTGGCGAATACAAAAATCTAGTTTTGGATCAAGCAAATCAAGAATTTGGTCGCGAATACAAAAATCTAGTTTTGGATCAAGAAAATCATGAATTTGGTCCCGAATACAAAAATCTAGTTTTGGATCAAGAAAATCAAGAATTTGGTCGCGAATACAAAAATCTAGTTTTGGATCAAGGAAATCATGAACTGCGTGGCGAATACAAAAATCTAGTTTTGGATCAAGAAAATCAAGAATTTGGTCGCGAATATAAAAATCTAATTTTGGATCAAGAAAATCAAGAATTTGGTCGCGAATACAAAAATCTAGTTTTGGATCAAGAAAATCAAGAATTTGGTCGCGAATACAAAAATCTAGTTTTGGATCAAGAAAATCAAGAACTGCGTGGCGAATACAAAAATCTAGTTTTGGATCAAGAAATCATTAACTGCGTGGCGAATACAAAAATCTAGTTTTGGATCAAGCAAGTCAAGAACTACGTGGCGAATACAAAAATCTAGTTTTGGATCAAGCAAATCAAGAATTTGGTCGCGAATACAAAAATCTAGTTTTGGATCAAGAAAGTCAAGAACTGCGTGGCGAATACAAAAATCTAGTTTTTGATCAAGAAAATCAAGCATTTGGTCGCGAAAACAAAAAACTAGTTTTGGATCAAGAAAATCAAGAATTCGATCGCGAATACAAAAATCTTGTTTTGGATCAAGAAAATCAAAAATTTGTCGCGAATACAAAAATCTAGTTTTGGATCAAGAAAATCAAGAATTTGGTCGCGAATACAAAAATCTAGTTTTGGATCAAGAAAATCAAGAATTTGGTCGCGAATACAAAAATATAGTTTTGGATCAAGAAAATCAAGAATTTGGTCGCGAATACAAAAATCTAGTTTTGGATCAAGAAAATCATGAATTTGGTCCCGAATACAAAAATCTAGTTTTGGATCAAGAAAATCAAGAATTTGGTCGCGAATACAAAAATCTAGTTTTGGATCAAGAAAATCAAGAATTTGGTCGCGAATACAAAAATCTAGTTTTGGATCAAGAAAATCATGAATTTGGTCGCGAATACAAAAATCTAGTTTTGGATCAAGAAAATCAAGAATTTGGTCGCGAATACAAAAATCTAGTTTTGGATCAAGGAAATCATGAACTGCGTGGCGAATACAAAAATCTAGTTTTGGATCAAGAAAATCAAGAAATTTGGTCGCGAATATAAAAATCTAATTTTGGATCAAGAAAATCAAGAACTGCGTGGCGAATACAAAAATGTAGTTTTGGATCAAGAAAATCAAGAATTTGGTCGCGAATACAAAAATCTAGTTTTGGATCAAGAAAATCAAGAATTTGGTCGCGAATACAAAAATCTAGTTTTGGATCAAGAAAATCAAGAATTTGGTCGCGAATACAAAAATTTATTTTTGGATCAAGAATGTCAAGAACTGCGTGGCGAATACAAAAATCTAGTTTTGGATCAAGGAAATCAAGCATTTGTTCGCAAAAACAAAAAATTAGTTTTGGATCAAGAAAATCAAGAATTTAGTCTCGAATACAAAAATCTAGTTTTAGATCAAGAAAATCAAGAATTTGGTCGCGAATACAAAAATCTAGTTTTGGATCAAGAAAATCAAGAATTTGGTCGCGAATACAAAAATCTAGTTCTGGATCAAGAAAATCAAGAATTTGGTCGCGAATACAAAAATCTAGTTTTGGATCAAGGAAATCATGAACTGCGTGGCGAATACAAAAATCTAGTTTTGGATCAAGCAAGTCAAGAACTACGTGGCGAATAAAAAAATCTAGTTTTGGATCAAGAAAATGAAAAATTTGGTCGCGAATACAAAAATCTAGTTTTGGATCAAGAAAATCATGAACTGCGTGGCGAATACAAAAATCTAGTTTTGGATCAAGCAAGTCAAGAACTACGTGGCGAATAAAAAAATCTAGTTTTGGATCAAGAAAATGAAAAATTTGGTCGCGAATACAAAAATCTAGTTTTGGATCAAGAAAATCAAGAACTGCGTGGCGAATACAAAAATCTAGTTTTGGATCAAGCAAATCAAGAATTTGGTCGCGAATACAAAAATCTAGTTTTGGATCAAGAAAATCATGAATTTGGTCCCGAATACAAAAATCTAGTTTTGGATCAAGAAAATGAAGAATTTGGTCGTGAATACAAAAATCTAGTTTTGGATCAAGAAAATCAAGAACTACGTGGCGAATACAAAAATCTAGTTTTGGATCAAGGAAATCAAGCATTTGGTCGCGAAAACAAAAAACTAGTTTTGGATCAAGAAAATCAAGAATTCGATTGCGAATACAAAAATCTTGTTTTGGATCAAGAAAATCAAGAATTTGGTCGCGAATACAAAAATATAGTTTTGGATCAAGAAAATCAAGAATTTGGTCGCGAATACAAAAATCTAGTTTTGGATCAAGAAAATCAAGAATTTGGTCGCGAATACAAAAATCTAGTTTTGGATCAAGAAAATCAAGAATTTGGTCGCGAATACAAAAATCTAGTTTTGGATCAAGAAAATCAAGAATTTGGTCGCGAATACAAAAATCTAGTTTTGGATCAAGAAAATCATGAATTTGGTCCCGAATACAAAAATCTAGTTTTGGATCAAGAAAATCAAGAATTTGGTCGCGAATACAAAAATCTAGTTTTGGATCAAGAAAATCAAGAATTTGGTCGCGAATACAAAAATCTAGTTTTGGATCAAGAAAATCATGAATTTGGTCGCGAATACAAAAATCTAGTTTTGGATCAAGAAAATCAAGAATTTGGTCGCGAATACAAAAATCTAGTTTTGGATCAAGGAAATCATGAACTGCGTGGCGAATACAAAAATCTAGTTTTGGATCAAGAAAATCAAGAAATTTGGTCGCGAATATAAAAATCTAATTTTGGATCAAGAAAATCAAGAACTGCGTGGCGAATACAAAAATGTAGTTTTGGATCAAGAAAATCAAGAATTTGGTCGCGAATACAAAAATCTAGTTTTGGATCAAGAAAATCAAGAATTTGGTCGCGAATACAAAAATCTAGTTTTGGATCAAGAAAATCAAGAATTTGGTCGCGAATACAAAAATTTATTTTTGGATCAAGAATGTCAAGAACTGCGTGGCGAATACAAAAATCTAGTTTTGGATCAAGGAAATCAAGCATTTGTTCGCAAAAACAAAAAATTAGTTTTGGATCAAGAAAATCAAGAATTTAGTCTCGAATACAAAAATCTAGTTTTAGATCAAGAAAATCAAGAATTTGGTCGCGAATACAAAAATCTAGTTTTGGATCAAGAAAATCAAGAATTTGGTCGCGAATACAAAAATCTAGTTCTGGATCAAGAAAATCAAGAATTTGGTCGCGAATACAAAAATCTAGTTTTGGATCAAGGAAATCATGAACTGCGTGGCGAATACAAAAATCTAGTTTTGGATCAAGCAAGTCAAGAACTACGTGGCGAATAAAAAAATCTAGTTTTGGATCAAGAAAATGAAAAATTTGGTCGCGAATACAAAAATCTAGTTTTGGATCAAGAAAATCATGAACTGCGTGGCGAATACAAAAATCTAGTTTTGGATCAAGCAAGTCAAGAACTACGTGGCGAATAAAAAAATCTAGTTTTGGATCAAGAAAATGAAAAATTTGGTCGCGAATACAAAAATCTAGTTTTGGATCAAGAAAATCAAGAACTGCGTGGCGAATACAAAAATCTAGTTTTGGATCAAGCAAATCAAGAATTTGGTCGCGAATACAAAAATCTAGTTTTGGATCAAGAAAATCATGAATTTGGTCCCGAATACAAAAATCTAGTTTTGGATCAAGAAAATGAAGAATTTGGTCGCGAATACAAAAATCTAGTTTTGGATCAAGAAAATCAAGAACTACGTGGCGAATACAAAAATCTAGTTTTGGATCAAGGAAATCAAGCATTTGGTCGCGAAAACAAAAAACTAGTTTTGGATCAAGAAAATCAAGAATTCGATTGCGAATACAAAAATCTTGTTTTGGATCAAGAAAATCAAGAATTTGGTCGCGAATACAAAAATATAGTTTTGGATCAAGAAAATCAAGAATTTGGTCGCGAATACAAAAATCTAGTTTTGGATCAAGAAAATCAAGAATTTGGTCGCGAATACAAAAATCTAGTTTTGGATCAAGAAAATCAAGAATTTGGTCGCGAATACAAAAATCTAGTTTTGGATCAAGAAAATCAAGAATTTGGTCGCGAATACAAAAATATAGTTTTGGATCAAGAAAATCAAGAATTTGGTCGCGAATACAAAAATCTAGTTTTGGATCAAGAAAATCATGAATTTGGTCGCGAATACAAAAATCTAGTTTTGGATCAAGAAAATCAAGAATTTGGTCGCGAATACAAAAATCTAGTTTTGGATCAAGAAAATCAAGAATTTGGTCGCGAATACAAAAATCTAGTTTTGGATCAAGAAAATCATGAATTTGGTCGCGAATACAAAAATCTAGTTTTGGATCAAGAAAATCAAGAATTTGGTCGCGAATACAAAAATCTAGTTTTGGATCAAGAAAATCAAGAATTTGGTCGCGAATACAAAAATATAGTTTTGGATCAAGAAAATCAAGAATTTGGTCGCGAATACAAAAATCTAGTTTTGGATCAAGAAAATCATGAATTTGGTCCCGAATACAAAAATCTAGTTTTGGATCAAGAAAATCAAGAATTTGGTCGCGAATACAAAAATCTAGTTTTGGATCAAGAAAATCAAGAATTTGGTCGCGAATACAAAAATCTAGTTTTGGATCAAGAAAATCATGAATTTGGTCGCGAATACAAAAATCTAGTTTTGGATCAAGAAAATCAAGAATTTGGTCGCGAATACAAAAATCTAGTTTTGGATCAAGGAAATCATGAACTGCGTGGCGAATACAAAATCTAGTTTTGGATCAAGAAAATCAAGAATTTGGTCGCGAATATAAAAATCTAATTTTGGATCAAGAAAATCAAGAACTGCGTGGCGAATACAAAAATGTAGTTTTGGATCAAGAAAATCAAGAATTTGGTCGCGAATACTAAAATCTAGTTTTGGATCAAGAAAATCAAGAATTTGGTCGCGAATACAAAAATTTATTTTTGGATCAAGAATGTCAAGAACTGCGTGGCGAATACAAAAATCTAGTTTTGGATCAAGGAAATCAAGCATTTGTTCGCAAAAACAAAAAATTAGTTTTGGATCAAGAAAATCAAGAATTTAGTCTCGAATACAAAAATCTAGTTTTAGATCAAGAAAATCAAGAATTTGGTCGCGAATACAAAAATCTAGTTTTGGATCAAGAAAATCAAGAATTTGGTCGCGAATACAAAAATCTAGTTCTGGATCAAGAAAATCAAGAATTTGGTCGCGAATACAAAAATCTAGTTTTGGATCAAGAAAATCAAGAATTTGGTCGCGAATACAAAAATCTAGTTTTGGATCAAGAAAATCAAGAATTTGGTCGCGAATACAAAAATCTAGTTTTTGGATCAAGGAAATCATGAACTGCGTGGCGAATACAAAAATCTAGTTTTGGATCAAGAAAATCAAGAATTTGGTCGCGAATATAAAAATCTAATTTTGGATCAAGAAAATCAAGAATTTGGTCGCGAATACAAAAATCTAGTTTTGGATCAAGGAAATCATGAACTGCGTGGCGAATACAAAAATCTAGTTTTGGATCAAGAAAATCAAGAATTTGGTCGCGAATATAAAAATCTAATTTTGGATCAAGAAAATCAAGAATTTGGTCGCGAATACAAAAATCTAGTTTTGGATCAAGAAAATCAAGAATTTGGTCGCGAATACAAAAATTTATTTTTGGATCAAGAATGTCAAGAACTGCGTGGCGAATACAAAAATCTAGTTTTGGATCAAGAAAATGAAGAATTTGGTCGCGAATACAAAAATCTAGTTTTGGATCAAGAAAATCAAGAACTGTGTGGCGAGTACAAAAATCTAGTTTTGGATCAAGGAAATCAAGAACTGCGTGGCGAATACAAAAATCTAGTTTTGGATCAAGGAAATTAAGCATTTGTTCGCAAAAACAAAAAACTAGTTTTGGATCAAGAAAATCAAGAATTTAGTCGCGAATACAAAAATCTAGTTTTAGATCAAGAAAATCAAGAATTTGGTCGCGAATACAAAAATCTAGTATTGGATCAAGAAAATCAAGAATTTGGTCGCGAATACAAAAATCTAGTTTTGGATCAAGAAAATCAAGAATTTGGTCGCGAATACAAAAATCTAATTTTGGATCAAGGAAATCATGAACTGCGTGGCGAGTACAAAAATCTAGTTTTGGATCAAGAAAATCAAGAATTTGGTCGCGAATATAAAAATCTAATTTTGGATCAAGAAAATCAAGAATTTGGTCGCGAATACAAAAATCTAGTTTTGGATCAAGGAAATCATGAACTGCGTGGCGAATACAAAAATCTAGTTTTGGATCAAGAAAATCAAGAATTTGGTCGCGAATATAAAAATCTAATTTTGGATCAAGAAAATCAAGAATTTGGTCGCGAATACAAAAATCTAGTTTTGGATCAAGAAAATCAAGAATTTGGTCGCGAATACAAAAATTTATTTTTGGATCAAGAATGTCAAGAACTACGTGGCGAATACAAAAATCTAGTTTTGGATCAAGAAAATGAAGAATTTGGTCGCGAATACAAAAATCTAGTTTTGGATCAAGAAAATCAAGAACTGCGTGGCGAATACAAAAATCTAGTTTTGGATCAAGGAAATCAAGAACTGCATGGCGAATACAAAAATCTAGTTTTGGATCAAGGAAATTAAGCATTTGTTCGCAAAAACAAAAAACTAGTTTTGGATCAAGAAAATCAAGAATTTATTCGCGAATACAAAAATCTAGTTTTAGATCAAGAAAATCAAGAATTTGGTCGCGAATACAAAAATCTAGTTTTGGATCAAGGAAATCATGAACTGCGTGGCGAATACAAAAATCTAGTTTTGGATCAAGAAAATCAAGAATTTGGTTGCGAATAAAAAAATCTAGTTTTGGATCAAGGAAATCATGAACTGCGTGGCGAATACAAAAATCTAGTTTTGGATCAAGCAAGTCAAGAACTACGTGGCGAATAAAAAAATCTAGTTTTGGATCAAGAAAATGAAAAATTTGGTCGCGAATACAAAAATCTAGTTTTGGATCAGGAAATTCAAGAACTGCGTGGCGAATACAAAAATCTAGTTTTGGATCAAGAAAATCAAGAACTGCGTGGCGAATACAAAAATATAGTTTTGGATCAAGAAAATGAAGAATTTGGTCGCGAATACAAAAATCTAGTTTTGGATCAAGAAAATCAAGCATTTGGTCGCGAAAACAAAAAACTAGTTTTGTATCAAGAAAATCAAGAATTCGGTCGCGAAATCAAAAATCTAGTTTTGGATCAAGAAAATCAACAATTTGGTCGCGAATACAAAAATCTAGTTTTGGATCAAGAAAATCAAGAATTTGGTCGCGAATACAAAAATCTAGTTTTGGATCAAGAAAATCAAGAATTTGGTCGCGAATACAAAAATCTAGTTTTGGATAAAGAAAATCAAGAATTTGGTCGCGAATACAAAAATCTAGTTTTTGGATCAAGGAAATCATGAACTGCGTGGCGAATACAAAAATCTAGTTTTGGATCAAGAAAATCAAGAATTTGGTCGCGAATATAAAAATCTAATTTTGGATCAAGAAAATCAAGAATTTGGTCGCGAATACAAAAATTTATTTTTGGATCAAGAATGTCAAGAACTGCGTGGCGAATACAAAAATCTAGTTTTGGATCAAGAAAATGAAGAATTTGGTCGCGAATACAAAAATCTAGTTTTGGATTAAGAAAATCAAGAACTGCGTGGCGAATACAAAAATCTAGTTTTGGATCAAGAAAATCAAGAATTTGGTCGCGAATATAAAAATCTAATTTTGGATCAAGAAAATCAAGAATTTGGTCGCGAATACAAAAATCTAGTTTTGGATCAAGAAAATCAAGAATTTGGTCGCGAATACAAAAATTTATTTTTGGATCAAGAATGTCAAGAACTGCGTGGCGAATACAAAAATCTAGTTTTGGATCAAGAAAATGAAGAATTTGGTCGCGAATACAAAAATCTAGTTTTGGATCAAGAAAATCAAGAACTGCGTGGCGAGTACAAAAATCTAGTTTTGGATCAAGGAAATCAAGAACTGCGTGGCGAATACAAAAATCTAGTTTTGGATCAAGGAAATTAAGCATTTGTTCGCAAAAACAAAAAACTAGTTTTGGATCAAGAAAATCAAGAATTTAGTCGCGAATACAAAAATCTAGTTTTAGATATGAAAATCAAGAATTTGGTCGCGAATACAAAAATCTAGTATTGGATCAAGAAAATCAAGAATTTGGTCGCGAATACAAAAATCTAGTTTTGGATCAAGAAAATCAAGAATTTGGTCGCGAATACAAAAATCTAATTTTGGATCAAGGAAATCATGAACTGCGTGGCGAATACAAAAATCTAGTTTTGGATCAAGAAAATCAAGAATTTGGTCGCGAATATAAAAATCTAATTTTGGATCAAGAAAATCAAGAATTTGGTCGCGAATACAAAAATCTAGTTTTGGATCAAGGAAATCATGAACTGCGTGGCGAATACAAAAATCTAGTTTTGGATCAAGAAAATCAAGAATTTGGTCGCGAATATAAAAATCTAATTTTGGATCAAGAAAATCAAGAATTTGGTCGCGAATACAAAAATCTAGTTTTGGATCAAGAAAATCAAGAATTTGGTCGCGAATACAAAAATTTATTTTTGGATCAAGAATGTCAAGAACTGCGTGGCGAATACAAAAATCTAGTTTTGGATCAAGAAAATGAAGAATTTGGTCGCGAATACAAAAATCTAGTTTTGGATCAAGAAAATCAAGAACTGCGTGGCGAATACAAAAATCTAGTTTTGGATCAAGGAAATCAAGAACTGCATGGCGAATACAAAAATCTAGTTTTGGATCAAGGAAATTAAGCATTTGTTCGCAAAAACAAAAAACTAGTTTTGGATCAAGAAAATCAAGAATTTATTCGCGAATACAAAAATCTAGTTTTAGATCAAGAAAATCAAGAATTTGGTCGCGAATACAAAAATCTAGTTTTGGATCAAGGAAATCATGAACTGCGTGGCGAATACAAAAATCTAGTTTTGGATCAAGAAAATCAAGAATTTGGTTGCGAATACAAAAATCTAGTTTTGGATCAAGGAAATCATGAACTGCGTGGCGAATACAAAAATCTAGTTTTGGATCAAGCAAGTCAAGAACTACGTGGCGAATAAAAAAATCTAGTTTTGGATCAAGAAAATGAAAAATTTGGTCGCGAATACAAAAATCTAGTTTTGGATCAGGAAATTCAAGAACTGCGTGGCGAATACAAAAATCTAGTTTTGGATCAAGAAAATCAAGAACTGCGTGGCGAATACAAAAATATAGTTTTGGATCAAGAAAATGAAGAATTTGGTCGCGAATACAAAAATCTAGTTTTGGATCAAGAAAATCAAGCATTTGGTCGCGAAAACAAAAAACTAGTTTTGTATCAAGAAAATCAAGAATTCGGTCGCGAAATCAAAAATCTAGTTTTGGATCAAGAAAATCAACAATTTGGTCGCGAATACAAAAATCTAGTTTTGGATCAAGAAAATCAAGAATTTGGTCGCGAATACAAAAATCTAGTTTTGGATCAAGAAAATCAAGAATTTGGTCGCGAATACAAAAATCTAGTTTTGGATAAAGAAAATCAAGAATTTGGTCGCGAATACAAAAATCTAGTTTTTGGATCAAGGAAATCATGAACTGCGTGGCGAATACAAAAATCTAGTTTTGGATCAAGAAAATCAAGAATTTGGTCGCGAATATAAAAATCTAATTTTGGATCAAGAAAATCAAGAATTTGGTCGCGAATACAAAAATTTATTTTTGGATCAAGAATGTCAAGAACTGCGTGGCGAATACAAAAATCTAGTTTTGGATCAAGAAAATGAAGAATTTGGTCGCGAATACAAAAATCTAGTTTTGGATTAAGAAAATCAAGAACTGCGTGGCGAATACAAAAATCTAGTTTTGGATCAAGAAAATCAAGAATTTGGTCGCGAATATAAAAATCTAATTTTGGATCAAGAAAATCAAGAATTTGGTCGCGAATACAAAAATCTAGTTTTGGATCAAGAAAATCAAGAATTTGGTCGCGAATACAAAAATTTATTTTTGGATCAAGAATGTCAAGAACTGCGTGGCGAATACAAAAATCTAGTTTTGGATCAAGAAAATGAAGAATTTGGTCGCGAATACAAAAATCTAGTTTTGGATCAAGAAAATCAAGAACTGCGTGGCGAGTACAAAAATCTAGTTTTGGATCAAGGAAATCAAGAACTGCGTGGCGAATACAAAAATCTAGTTTTGGATCAAGGAAATTAAGCATTTGTTCGCAAAAACAAAAAACTAGTTTTGGATCAAGAAAATCAAGAATTTAGTCGCGAATACAAAAATCTAGTTTTAGATATGAAAATCAAGAATTTGGTCGCGAATACAAAAATCTAGTATTGGATCAAGAAAATCAAGAATTTGGTCGCGAATACAAAAATCTAGTTTTGGATCAAGAAAATCAAGAATTTGGTCGCGAATACAAAAATCTAATTTTGGATCAAGGAAATCATGAACTGCGTGGCGAATACAAAAATCTAGTTTTGGATCAAGAAAATCAAGAATTTGGTCGCGAATATAAAAATCTAATTTTGGATCAAGAAAATCAAGAATTTGGTCGCGAATACAAAAATCTAGTTTTGGATCAAGGAAATCATGAACTGCGTGGCGAATACAAAAATCTAGTTTTGGATCAAGAAAATCAAGAATTTGGTCGCGAATATAAAAATCTAATTTTGGATCAAGAAAATCAAGAATTTGGTCGCGAATACAAAAATCTAGTTTTGGATCAAGAAAATCAAGAATTTGGTCGCGAATACAAAAATTTATTTTTGGATCAAGAATGTCAAGAACTGCGTGGCGAATACAAAAATCTAGTTTTGGATCAAGAAAATGAAGAATTTGGTCGCGAATACAAAAATCTAGTTTTGGATCAAGAAAATCAAGAACTGCGTGGCGAATACAAAAATCTAGTTTTGGATCAAGGAAATCAAGAACTGCATGGCGAATACAAAAATCTAGTTTTGGATCAAGGAAATTAAGCATTTGTTCGCAAAAACAAAAAACTAGTTTTGGATCAAGAAAATCAAGAATTTATTCGCGAATACAAAAATCTAGTTTTAGATCAAGAAAATCAAGAATTTGGTCGCGAATACAAAAATCTAGTTTTGGATCAAGGAAATCATGAACTGCGTGGCGAATACAAAAATCTAGTTTTGGATCAAGAAAATCAAGAATTTGGTCGCGAATACAAAAATCTAGTTTTGGATCAAGGAAATCATGAACTGCGTGGCGAATACAAAAATCTAGTTTTGGATCAAGCAAGTCAAGAACTACGTGGCGAATAAAAAAATCTAGTTTTGGATCAAGAAAATGAAAAATTTGGTCGCGAATACAAAAATCTAGTTTTGGATCAGGAAATTCAAGAACTGCGTGGCGAATACAAAAATCTAGTTTTGGATCAAGAAAATCAAGAACTGCGTGGCGAATACAAAAATATAGTTTTGGATCAAGAAAATGAAGAATTTGGTCGCGAATACAAAAATCTAGTTTTGGATCAAGAAAATCAAGCATTTGGTCGCGAAAACAAAAAACTAGTTTTGTATCAAGAAAATCAAGAATTCGGTCGCGAAATCAAAAATCTAGTTTTGGATCAAGAAAATCAACAATTTGGTCGCGAATACAAAAATCTAGTTTTGGATCAAGAAAATCAAGAATTTGGTCGCGAATACAAAAATCTAGTTTTGGATCAAGAAAATCAAGAATTTGGTCGCGAATACAAAAATCTAGTTTTGGATAAAGAAAATCAAGAATTTGGTCGCGAATACAAAAATCTAGTTTTTGGATCAAGGAAATCATGAACTGCGTGGCGAATACAAAAATCTAGTTTTGGATCAAGAAAATCAAGAATTTGGTCGCGAATATAAAAATCTAATTTTGGATCAAGAAAATCAAGAATTTGGTCGCGAATACAAAAATTTATTTTTGGATCAAGAATGTCAAGAACTGCGTGGCGAATACAAAAATCTAGTTTTGGATCAAGAAAATGAAGAATTTGGTCGCGAATACAAAAATCTAGTTTTGGATTAAGAAAATCAAGAACTGCGTGGCGAATACAAAAATCTAGTTTTGGATCAAGAAAATCAAGAATTTGGTCGCGAATATAAAAATCTAATTTTGGATCAAGAAAATCAAGAATTTGGTCGCGAATACAAAAATCTAGTTTTGGATCAAGAAAATCAAGAATTTGGTCGCGAATACAAAAATTTATTTTTGGATCAAGAATGTCAAGAACTGCGTGGCGAATACAAAAATCTAGTTTTGGATCAAGAAAATGAAGAATTTGGTCGCGAATACAAAAATCTAGTTTTGGATCAAGAAAATCAAGAACTGCGTGGCGAGTACAAAAATCTAGTTTTGGATCAAGGAAATCAAGAACTGCGTGGCGAATACAAAAATCTAGTTTTGGATCAAGGAAATTAAGCATTTGTTCGCAAAAACAAAAAACTAGTTTTGGATCAAGAAAATCAAGAATTTAGTCGCGAATACAAAAATCTAGTTTTAGATCAAGAAAATCAAGAATTTGGTCGCGAATACAAAAATCTAGTATTGGATCAAGAAAATCAAGAATTTGGTCGCGAATACAAAAATCTAGTTTTGGATCAAGAAAATCAAGAATTTGGTCGCGAATACAAAAATCTAATTTTGGATCAAGGAAATCATGAACTGCGTGGCGAATACAAAAATCTAGTTTTGGATCAAGAAAATCAAGAATTTGGTCGCGAATATAAAAATCTAATTTTGGATCAAGAAAATCAAGAATTTGGTCGCGAATACAAAAATCTAGTTTTGGATCAAGGAAATCATGAACTGCGTGGCGAATACAAAAATCTAGTTTTGGATCAAGAAAATCAAGAATTTGGTCGCGAATATAAAAATCTAATTTTGGATCAAGAAAATCAAGAATTTGGTCGCGAATACAAAAATCTAGTTTTGGATCAAGAAAATCAAGAATTTGGTCGCGAATACAAAAATTTATTTTTGGATCAAGAATGTCAAGAACTGCGTGGCGAATACAAAAATCTAGTTTTGGATCAAGAAAATGAAGAATTTGGTCGCGAATACAAAAATCTAGTTTTGGATCAAGGAAATCAAGAACTGCATGGCGAATACAAAAATCTAGTTTTGGATCAAGGAAATTAAGCATTTGTTCGCAAAAACAAAAAACTAGTTTTGGATCAAGAAAATCAAGAATTTATTCGCGAATACAAAAATCTAGTTTTAGATCAAGAAAATCAAGAATTTGGTCGCGAATACAAAAATCTTGTTTTGGATCAAGGAAATCATGAACTGCGTGGCGAATACAAAAATCTAGTTTTGGATCAAGAAAATCAAGAATTTGGTCGCGAATACAAAAATCTAGTTTTGGATCAAGGAAATCATGAACTGCGTGGCGAATACAAAAATCTAGTTTTGGATCAAGCAAGTCAAGAACTACGTGGCGAATAAAAAAATCTAGTTTTGGATCAAGAAAATGAAAAATTTGGTCGCGAATACAAAAATCTAGTTTTGGATCAGGAAATTCAAGAACTGCGTGGCGAATACAAAAATCTAGTTTTGGATCAAGAAAATCAAGAACTGCGTGGCGAATACAAAAATATAGTTTTGGATCAAGAAAATGAAGAATTTGGTCGCGAATACAAAAA